>JANCRA010000020.1:8566799-9289299 GCA_024362935.1 Setophaga petechia | reverse complement strand
ACTTGTGAGGTTTATTTTATTCAGCAAAGACTGAAGACTTATTTAAGATTCACTTAAGGCTTGGGTTAATAAATTTCCTTCTTTAGACCAATGAACTGGCATTGCTGATAGATGTTTGAGGACAGCAGCATCATGACAGAATAATTTAATTGCTTTATAGCCAAGTTTGATTGTATTTAATTAGAAATAAAAAAGCAACTGTGTTAGAGGCTTCCATGTCTGTTCATTAAATTGCTGTTGACTTTTTTCATTGACATTCCATAAATGACAAAGTTAAGGTTAACAGTATAAATAGGGGTGCTGTGGATTATGAAAGGGGAACCCATGCAATTAAAAAAATGGCTTATATAACCTGATATCATAATAGACAGAATATTTATTTAACTTGCAGTAAATTGACACACCTCTAGACAGAGACAATTATGACTGACTGTAAAACATCTGACAGAACCAATTATGACTGACTGTTGTTTGCTACCTTTGCACAGAAATAAATGAAACACAGATATTTGGAACAGAGACTGCTGCCTGTGTGTCTAAGCTTGCTGTAATTAAAATACAATAACCAGTAGGCGATGTAAAAAATTCAGGAGCTAATTTAGTATGTTCCTTAACTCCTTAAATAAAAGTGTGATAGAGACATGATGCTTTACATAAATGATACTCTGCAGGGGGTTTTGTGCATTCCCAGACAAACCAGGGTTTTGGCACTATGCTCACAGGCAGCTATGTTGTTTCTCCTGTACCTGGTGCAGATACACACAAATACAAAGGAACATAATAGATTTTTACTTCTCACTCTGAAGAGCAGGCTATCAACAGAATAATTAGGGGAGAGAGTTTAATAGTTGACACAGTTCAGTTGTCCAATCAGGAGGAAAAAGGCAGAAGGCTTTAACTGAGCCACATTTTAGGGAATCCAAGAATTAAAGTTCTTGATTGTGGCTATCAGATTACTCTGCATAATTTTAATAGAAATTAAGAGAAATTGCAATAAATGGAAAACATGCAGTTAGGTATAGATAACCTCCAAATATCTTCATCCTTCAAATGGCACATACATTCAAATATCTCCATTGTTTCAGATGTTTCCAATTTTTTTTTTTGGTCCCTAATAATGTAAAAATATACCTAGCTAGCTAAACAAGGACTTGGATGGGGTAGTGAATTTGACAGGATATCCAGAAGTTCAGACTGTTTTGTGAAGGGAAGGAGGGAGCAGTTATGTTGGGAGGTAGAAGGAGGGATTACCTGCATGCTTGGTGGTATAATTCTGTAGTATTTATCAGAGTCAGTGATTTACTAACTTTAGAAAATACAGTACCTGAATTTTACTTGCATACACTCAGAAGCACATTTTAAAAATTGATTTCTATTAAAATAATTGTATTTCTAATTTTATACTTGTTTTGATAGTGTCGTTCATGTGCTCTGCATGTATAGAAATAGATCTCATTATGTACAGCCATGTATACATTCTGCAGCATTGGTCATCTTAAAAGATTGCTCATTGCCCCTGAACTTGGATGTTACTAAAACAGTGATGGGCTGATAATGGGTATAGAACTATTTCAGAAAGTGAGCACTAAAAAGCAATTTCAGTCAGTTTGTATAGCTCA
The DNA here is from genome assembly GCA_024362935.1 of Setophaga petechia. Lineage (NCBI taxonomy): Eukaryota > Metazoa > Chordata > Aves > Passeriformes > Parulidae > Setophaga > Setophaga petechia. The sequence goes on along the minus strand of JANCRA010000020.1, from coordinate 9,287,680 downwards.
GTTTTCAGAAGGCCTTAAGCATGTTATTGATTAAATTCTCATTTAGGAAGAAAGTAGGAGCTTTTATATGCATCTCTAAGTTGGATGGTGTGGTAACTCAGAGGTATTGACTGGCTGTGTGATATACAGCGGTCACAGTTGTCTTTTACTCAGAGGAGCACAGAGTGATGCCGGTTGTCATTCTTACTCTGCTGTGTGGCAGCGTAAATAGTCCCCTTTCTAACCAACCTGGTGGGAAAAGTCAATATCCCATCAGCAAAGGAGGTAAACACATCAGGAGCTGTGTCCTCTCTCATCTTCCCCTGCTCTGTATTACTACAGTTCTTTAAATCTCTTCTCCCCAGTCATCAGATGCACTTGTGTCATTCAAATGCATGGTGCTGCAGACACAGCCCTGCCTGCCTCTCCTCCCGGAGCTCCCAGCTCCCATTCTCTTATAATTGAAACTTAAAATTGGCCTCATTACTTCAATGAGGCCCCTCATATTTCTCCTTTTTTTTTTTTTTCAGTCCACCCTTTCCTGCCTGCCTCTACAAGGGTAATTGCATCTAAGAAATGTTTGAAGCATACTGTCAGAAAGGTTATTGCATATAATTGGAGTTTAGATTTAATGTTGGGGGGAGCTGGGGGCTCTGTTAGTGGGATGGCTGGAGCCCAAAGCCTGAATTGGACCTGTACACGGGTCTGTATTTCTGTTCCCTACTTTCAGCCCAGGTGTATTGTTTGCCTCAGTGTTCTAATGATTAATGTGCCTTCCTGCTCTGTTCACATGTGCCAGCTGTTCACATTAATGTATTTTACCTTGGTCCCTCCTGAGCTCCAGGAAGCTTTAAACAATTTTGGCCTAGTTTTGAGGTACAAGGATGGAATTTTCCACAGTTCCTTGGTATAAAGAGCATGGTTTGGCTAATGTGAGCAGTTGCAAGTGAACCCACTTATTGTATCATTAATCTTGAAAATACATAAACAAGTGAGAGCTCAGTTCGTGGCAAAGTGAGATTGGTGTTTTTATGGATCCTTAAGACAATTTTCAAGGTTTGTTTAATTTAACCCTATATCTAAGTACTTTCAGAATCGTTAAATGTGTTTATGCCATAGTGACTTCAGCCTGTTAATGAGCAGATTCACATAATCAAGCTTTTGTTGTATTGGAGTTGCAGTTTAAGGAAAATCCAATTCTGCTAAGAGATTTTAAGTCATTACTGTCTGTGTAACAGTAAAAATGTGGAATCTTAAACAAGGCATCTTCCTCTGTTTGCTTACTGCCCAGACACAATACATAACTCCTTCACAACAATGCATGAAAGGTGCTTATCAAAGTGCATTTAATCAATGTATTCACTTACTCAGGCATTATTAATTTAAAGTTTTTATTTAATTTTTAAAGAGTTGATAGCTTCATGCAAAGTTCAGTGGAACTTTGTGAATAACATGGAAAACTTAAGCAGGTGGCAATTTCTCAGTAAAACATTGCTGTTTGTATTGTATCCAGAGCTAGTCTGCTGATCTCATACTACAACACCTGAGGCTCTGCAGAAATATTTGTAAATCCTCAGGGAGGAGAACTTCACAAACCTCAAAACTGTGATAGCTTTTTCTGTCCCCATGCCTCCCATCCCTGCCATCTCCTCATGTAGCAGTCCTTGGCTGCTGAGATGAAGCTGTCTGAAGGGACACCTTCACGTCTGTCACATCACAGAGGTGAGCTGTGACTTGTCACAAAAATGAGACATTTCACCCCTTATACATGTAGACTCAAAAAACCAGTGTGTCCCTCTCCCAAAAAACCTTTTCTTAAATAAACTCCACTGATTTTAGAGACAACTGGTTTTTCATCTTAACTTGTGCTGTAGACTAAAAGCTGTTTGAGAGGGGATGGAGTTTCCCCTTACACATTCAAAGGACCAGGAGGGCTGGGTAAGTGTCAGGGAGAAGTGAGACAAAGCTAATGAGCAATAGAAGGATGGTGTTGTTTGCTCACATGCACCTCAGTGGCCTCAAATCTTGACCTGCAAGTACCTGTGCTGTGCTCTCCTGGTGCTGCTGGGTGTGGAGTCCCTCCAGTCTAAGAGCAGGGAAGCTGCCTGGGAGGGCACCCTGTTCTGCAGTCTGTGTGCTCTCCAGTGCTCCAAGGTGTAACTGCAGGAACAGGCTTTGGGGTAGGAGCTGGTGTTCCTACAATGTGGATTTGGTTGGAAAGTAGGAACAGAACTGTGCCAGATCTGCATCCACTTGGCACTGCTGTATAATGGAGTAGTGGAATATTTTGCTCTTTTAGTCTTTGTTCACAGCTTTTATAAATGAAAAGCTGGACAATCACCCAAACAAAATCCCTTGGGTGTGGTTTTTTTTAATGGCAGAAAATTTGATAAAAAAAAAAACCAACAGAAATAGAACAGCTTGGTCTTTGCTGCTGAAGTATGTACAGGCTCATGCACGTGACTGTGCACACACATAAAGGTACAGGTGAGTAAATGCATGTCCCCCAGACATCTCTTATCAAGCATTTGGGAGCCTCTTCATTCAAAGTGCATTTGAGAACTCACAAGACTGGTGATAACAGTGTGTCCCAGGTTGTGCCAGTGCCAGTAGATGACAGATGAGGGACATGAATTGGACAAGAATTGTGATTTCCTTCACTTCTGAAGCCACCCTGGGGCAGAATTTCTCCCTACTTCCAACTCCTGGGGACTCTGGATAGTTCTCACTAAGTGAGGGCACCTGCCCCTTCTAAATGGGATCCTTTGAGACCCAGCCCAACTATTGCTTACTTTCTCTGCTGTGACTTAGTGAGCCCCCATTTCACTCCAGCTAGATCACAAAACTGGACTAGGGGTAGCTCTTGCCAGTTTTTCCACTGCTCCTGTGCTGGTGGGGCTGAGGGAGCTCCAGCCTGGGTTCACCATGGCCCCTCACCAGCTCCAGCAGGAAAGGCAGCAGAACGTGGGAGACTTTGCCACAAATGTGCTCTTTGCTATCTGCAACATTCACCTCGTTTTAAAATACCTTGATTCACAGTCTAATGAATGCAAAAATCCTGTCTTTTTGTGGTCATTTAATCCCTCTTTGTGTTTGGGTTTTTCCTCTTTGTTCTTCTAGAGTATTTGAAGAAGAAGCAACTCAGGAGGGAAGTCTCTGATGCCTACAAAAGACTGAAGAGCACCGTAGACAAATGCCTGGCCATGAGTGGCTACTCAGAAGTGAACCTTGGCAAACTCTTCACCGTCAGTATAGGAAGATAGATCTGTGGGAGAGTCCAGGAATGAAAGACAGTGATTGATGAAAAATGGAGGGAGGCCAGTCCCTTGTTAATCAGTAATGATCTCTTCAGCAATACTCGATTTCAGTATGTACAATGATGTTTTAATAATCTTGTCTCTTTGGAGGAGGAAAAATGGGAGATGAAAACAGGATGTATGATTCTCGTGGATATGAAGTATTCAAGGTGTTTTTATCTTCCTTTTTTTCTTCACTGAGAAACCAGGGTTATTAAAATATGGAGTAGTTGATTTTTGCAATATTTTTTGTTGTGTATTTAGACCTATGAGGGAAAAGGGGGTGGGGGAATTGCTGCTTTAATTGGATAATTCCCAGTGAGAGTTGCTGGAATGTAAGTGATCCTAGACTTTGCTCCAGGGTATTTACTAGAGGTGCTCTCAGGAAGAGAGGTTAGTAGAGGTCTCAGTAGGAGCACTAATGTTTTGCCTTTTCACGGTTTATCTTCTTCCTGATCATAAACATACCAATTAAAAACAATACTAAACCTAAATGCATTTAAATGTCCTATTACCTTCTGAACAGAGAGAGGTAGGGACGCTTTACTTTAAAATTCATTAAAGAACGACTGAAACCTGGAGGTGCTAAAAATAGGGACCATCTTTTTATTAGGAGTCTTTCCAAGCATCTTTAAGCATAGCATTTTGCCACGTTGAAAATTTCTGTGTAGATGTAAAGACATGCACATGAACAAAACCCATTTCACTCATGCAGAGGATATAAATGTGTTTCATTTCAAAGTATTTGAAAGTAAGCAATCGATAGAGAAAAATATTTTTGGGATGGCATTGTAACCAATAACAGGGGAATGGAAAGCAGCAAATCACAGCTACTGTTCTGTAATAATTACTGTGTTGGAGATTTTACAGTTTTTACAAACAAATTGTATTTTTCATTTACTTCTAATAAAACGACAAGCAGATATGACAAGAGAATAAATTTGGGTACATGCTTTTGTACACAAAATGTTGTTGTACTCTGTTCACTGTTTAGTTTGCAATGTGATATATTAATGTAAGGTTATAAAAATTGCTTTTAAATCTTAAACAGTATAAAATGTAAAGTTTTTTCACACTCAAAGAAAAAAAATAAAGTTTTCTAGTAAAAGAGAATTTGATTCTATGATCTGATGGTTGAAAATATGAATGCTAGGTCGTATTGCTCTGGACTTCTCCTGGTCTTACAGAATTGCTTTTGTGTCTGTTTTTAGGATGAACAGCCATTAACAAAGGGAGTTTGAAGAAAAAGTAAGAGGATCAGCATGAACACTGTAGGGATTCATGTATCTGATTGTGTTCAGAGTATTTTTATGACATTCATTTGTCCCCACAGTGGCATTTGGGAGAAGCTGTGTGTCAGTATGGGTAGTGTCAGTTTGAATATGCCTAAATACACAGTCATGTTCCTAGCAACTTTTGGAACTAAACCCTTTCATTTCTGCTCACTTGGAATCACTACAGTGGGAAATGGAATCTGTGCAGTCTCTGGTGTTGTGCAGGTGTTGTCCCACCCTGGTGAGCTATTGATCCTTCCCAATATGTTTAGTTGGGTTAGTATTGTAAAACAGACTTTTTTGGAGTCTTGCTTGGAAAGAAGGTGTTGCTGCCAAGATGCTGTACTGAAGCTGCAGAACTTCAAAAGATCCTTGTTTCTTGTAGTTCCATGCAGGGATTTTTAGATTTTTTTGTGTCCAGCCCAATTAGGATTATGAAGATACTACTGATATATACTGATTCTACTGGGTAGAATGCCTTAGGAAAGTGAAAAGTGTGACCTTCTCCTCCAAACATTAGGTATACAAATAAAATGGATAGATATGGCGTAACCTGACCCTGTGGCACTTGTATGTATCTGTATAATTACAGCTGAAGAGCCTGTTAATTTGCAAGTTTAGGGATGTTTAGATTAAATGAGAGTGTTGTGGAATGACTGTGTAGGGTGCAGCAGCACAGAGTGGCCCTTCCAGGGGCTGTTCCCCCACGCACTGAGGCAGAGGAGCCGTGAGTGGCACAGCCCCGGAGCCCCCGGCAGCCACAGCCCGGGGGGGTTCAGGATGGGAAATGAGGGCTTTTACCCCGAATGGAGGCTTTTTTTGATTCCTCTCAGCAAAGCTGGTCAGATCAGAGCTGAAGTCTTGGCAAGGAGTAAACCGGATTTTTTTTCCCCCTCCCCTCTCCCTCTCTAATCAGCTCCGGGCACCGTGCCTCGTCTTGGCCCCTCAGAAAGGCTGGGAAATGCAAAATCATCTTTATAGCATTTAATATTAAATGGAGCTGGTAAACGCTGCGCTGTAAATAATTCGGGAAAAGTGAAGTTCGGAGGTTTGCATTCTGAGGCTGCTCTGGCCTGAATCGCCTTCCCTTCCTTTTCCTCCTCATATCCCCCTCCCCCACGCCGTGCTGTTAAAATGAAGGTTTGTGTTTATTTGTATTTATTTGCAGTTGGGGAAGAGGAGTGTTGATATATGGAGCCGGTGGCCAGGTTTCGCTGATGACATATGCGATATGAAAAAGAATTCCCATCCGCAAACACGGCTGCTGCTGTGCCAAAATCCCTCTTTTCGCCGCCAAAGGCAGTTTTCTAAGGCCGGAGCGGAGCACATCTTCCCCTTCGAATCCATCCCCGTCTTCTGTAGGGCACCTTAAATGTGCCTTAATTGAATAGTTCTCCCGCACCCTCCTTATAGCAGTTTAATAGATTAACTCATCTGTGCCAGCTTCAAATTTCAGATTAAAATTCCTTCATCCCGAAGGCAGCATTATCAGGTTGTTGGAGGCTGTTTTCAAACCTTGGTTTTGAATAGCAGCGGCTCTGCATTAATTTAACCACTAAGCTAATAAGTAGGTTTCGTTTTGTTATGCTAAGCTTTATTGCTTTTCTTTTGATCAGAATGGTGTTGTTGAGCAAAGCAGCAGACAAGGCATTCTTTGATGAGGGAATTAGCGCTCTATTCTTCCTCTATTATTCATAGCACAGTGGAATATGTAAGTACCTGAGGGTGTCAAAGGAGAGCAGGCTCTATTGCAAAGTGTTCGCCTTGTTTCTCTCAATAGCTGACTATGAGATGATAAACCGCTTAATACACTGCACTAATTGGATGAGAGCAAAAAGAGATGGGAATTAAGGCACGGCGAAAGGAGAAAGTGCTACCAGCCTTCATTCACTCTTTCACCACTTTAACAGCACCAAAGGAGGCACAAGCTTTCTATAAGCAGACTAGGGGTTTTGTGCGGAGATAAAATGAACCTGTTAGTGGATTCAGGTAATACACTAATTATTGCACAGTATAAATACCACTACTGGTTTTATAACACGGAGGTAAACTTCTTTTGAGAAGGTTATAGGATTGCTTGGCAGCAGTATAGATCCTAATAAGGGACCAGAGTAATAACCCCCTGGATTAACAAAATTGCTGCTTGCAGAAGTATGATTCGGGCTTTTACGAAGATTTCAGCAGAATGAATAAAAATGACTGAATGACATTTCTTAATGCCTAATGGCTTGATAATGATTCCCTTTTCTTTGAGACAAAAATGTATATTTCAGGCTGCACTGTTAATAACGTCCAAGGAACAAGCCTTATTTTTCCCATAAATTTTTTTTTCGCGCCTATGGTGGGTTTTAGAACTCAAAAATACGGCTGGGGGCGGGCGGGGTTGGGGGGTGTGGGATGTGAAATGCCGTCAGTGGAGGGGGCAGCCGCGGGGAAGGGTCGCGGGGGGCTCCCACGGGCGGTGCTCGCTGCAGCGGCGCCTCCCGCAGCCGGGGTCGCCCCGCGGAGCCGCCCGCAGGGCCGGGACCCTCTCGGGATGCCCTTGGGCTCTTCTCCGGCCCCGGCCCGCCGCTGTGGAGCGCTGCCCAGATGGGACCAAATCACCCAAAAAAAGAACTCCACACCCCGGCTCTCCGACGGCCCGTCCGGGGGTCGGGGCTTGGTCGGGAGGGACCAGGAGCCATCATGGCTGGGGACGGAGCGCGGGAGGGCGGCCGGGGCTTCCCGCATATCCGCCCTTGCTCCGGTGAAGGGGCACACGGGACTGCGGCGCCCGAAAAAAAAAAAAGAAAAAAAAAAAAAAGAGAAGAAAAAACAACAAAAAAGAGGAGGAAGAAACCCACCCGGGAAGTAATAAAGGAAGAGGGAAGAAACGGAAGTCCACCTCTAGGAGAACGAAAAGGCAGGAGCGGAGAAACTTTTGTAACCCCAAAGGTGCGGGGGTGGCCAAGCGTTCCCCAAAATTCCCGATTTTCTCCCCAACTCCCGCCTTTCGGCAGCGGCAGAGCCTGGGGCTGACCCTCCCCGCCCGGCCAGTGCCGGGCAGCGTGGGGCGGCTCCTCGCGGGGTGGCACCGCTCGCTGCCACCAAGGGACGGCCCCGAGCCCCGCGCTGGCGGCGGGGGGGACACGCCACGGTGCCCGCGACAGAGCGCGGACAGGCTCGGCCCTGGGTGCCCCAGCACCCCGCGATCCGCTCGCAAACGGGGCGGCGGCACCTCCCGTCCGTCCCCGGCCGAGCCACCCGCGCCCACCCCGGCCCGCGGGGGCCCCGGCGCTGCGGCTGGCGGGGCTCGGCCCGGCCGCCCCCGGCGCAGGTGGCCCCGCAGCCCCCGCAAGGACAGCAGGGCTTTCTGCTTTTTCTTTTGATGTCTTTTTTTTTTTTCTTTTTTTCTTTTTTTCTTTTTTTTTTTTTTTTTTTTTTTGTTAAACATATATTTTTGTTTATTTTCTGAACGTGGCACTTCTCCACCGGATAGCAAGGAAAAGTGTTAACAATAACGACATTACACGAAAAAGTACTGTACCATCGCCTCTTGAGGGTTTCAGAAACCTCTACAGTTAATAAGTTAAATAAAGAGTTTGTACATAAATATTTGTCTAGGAACCCTATTATATCTACAACACAGTAAGAATCTACAGAATGACAAACTTTTACAACACTACACTGAGTGCAATTGTTTTATAACTTTTCAAATATACAAAGCTCTGTTCTTTTTTTATAACAATGGTATGTACAGAATTAATAATCACAGTTTAGTGACTTAAACAGTCCATATTCTAGCAGTGTATTTCGCTTTGGTTTGATATAAAAACCTTGGTTGGTGTAGTGATAAAGAATATAACAAGAAAAAGATATACCCTTTCCCCTAAGTGCACTGGTTATCTTACAGCATCAAATTTACTTTCAGTTTGCACTGTCAGCATCCTTGGTTAGCATATGCAGCTCGTTGCAACATGTAAAATAGTTCTCCAGCGCTTCTAACTGACCAACTTAACATCCTAGGATGCTATTTTAAGAAGATGTGGGTAGCTTTCCCCCTCTCTTAGCTTCTCTATTGTTTTTTGTTTCACTTTCTTAATTACAATTCTATTTCTTTCTTTTTTTTTTTTTTCTTGCCAGATAAACAGAAGGAAAAATATTTAGTGTACGAAACGCTAATATATAGTAACTTTTATTAGGGTTTTTCTTTTTTTTTTTTTTTTTACTTTTTTCCCCCTTATGTTTATAGAGGAAATGGACACATCGTACATTTAAGAAATGTACCAGCCAAGGAGTTACTTATTCAGGAGGTTTTAAGTGTCGTTTCACTCGTGTGAGGGATGATGCGAGAGGCATTCACTTTCCCCAAGTTCCTAACTTAAGGACATACTACAGTCTCAGCTGCTGGTCCTCTTTCTTTTTTTTTTTTAAATCATCATTATTTTTCCCCCCGTTTGGTCTTGATTCATGCTGTCTGAGGTGACTTTTATTGATTCGCGTATTTACTCTCCTCTTCTCCCCCTCTTTTTTTTCACTCCCCCCTAAAAAAACCCTATCCTGCACCCCGCGGACGGCAGCCGTGCCTTAGCACACCTCTTTCCCCGTGCTGTTCCCGGGGAGGATGTTGAGCTGGGTGAGCTGGGCGGCGTGTTCCTTGGCCTTCAGCCGCAGGGCGGCGATGCTGGACGCCCGCCGGTCGGCGGCGGCACTGGCCGGGTCCCCCAGCCCCGCCGAGCCCACCGCGCCCTCGGCGGCCGGCGCCGGCTGCCGCAGCAGCGCCGCGGCGCTGGAGGCGCTGCCCAGGGGGGACATGGTGGAAAAGAGCCTGCAAGGGAAGCACAGACGGCCGTCACCGCCGCGCCGGGGAGCGCCGGCCCCGCTCGCCTCCTCCCCACCAAGCGCGGACGCGAGGGGACACAGACCCGCTGGAAATACCCGACGGCAGGCAGGCAGAAGATTTTTTTTGGGGGGGAAAAAAAAAATTAAAAAGGGAGGAAAAAATCGCTGAGCCTGGTCCTCCCCGACTGCCACAGTCGGCGGCAGTGGGCAGTGGCCGGGGGATGCGCGGGGGAAGCCCCCGGTCCCGGGCAGGGAGGGCTCGCTCCCCCCGTTCCCCGGACCCGCCCCGGGCTCCGCGAGCAGCGCTGCCGGGGCCGCCCGGCGCTGCCCGCACCTCCCGCGGGAGCTCGTCCCGACGCGAACCTGTGGAAGCTGCTCAGCCCCACTCATGCCCGCGGCTAAAAATCCGTGACGGTCCCCCCGCGGCCGGAGCGGCTCACGGCACCCGGCATGTCGCGGCTCCTGTTCATGCCGACTGGCCAAACACCGGCAACCCCCGCCCGGAGCAAAGCAGAGGCCACGGGTGCACGAAGGAAAACCCACGAAAGGGTTTGGTTTGTGCGTGGAAGCACGGCTTTCTGCGGGCCGGTCCCGCGGGGGCCCTGCCCCGGCCCGGCCGTCCCCACGGGGAACCCGCGGCCACGCGGGGGGCGGGCGGGGGAGCCGCCCTCGCCCAATGAGCGGCCGCGGCGGAAGCACGTGACCCGCGCAGCGCCCAATCGGCGCCGGCTGCCAGGCGCTCCAAGTTCGAACGGCGGGGCGGCCGCGCGCGGCGGGTCCCGTGTGGGGCCGCGCTCAGCCCGGCGCCCCCGCCTCAGGACAGCGCGGTGCCGGTGCACGGGGAGGGGGCGGGCGGTACCTGCCGAAGGCGGGGCTGATGAAGGCGGGGTGGCGGAACACGGCCGCGCCCAGGAAGGTGCCGAGGCCGAGCGGCGTCCCGCCGGGGGGCAGCGCCGCGGAGCCGGGGGGCGGCGGCGGCAGGCTGGGGAAGGCGGCGGCCGCGGCGGCGGCGGCGGTCCAGGCGGAGTCTAGAGCTGGGTGATGAGGAGGGAAAGGACTAGCATCAAGGTATGGACTGAGGGGGTGAGTTGCTGACAGGGGACCAGGGAAAGGCAAACCTGGGGGGTGTGTCTGAGCCCCAGCCTTTTCCCTCTTCCGCCACTTAGCCCTACGGTTCTGGAACCATACCTGAAAGCCAAAAGAAAAACCGGTTTTAATACGCCTGCCCGCGCCCTCGGAGCGGCGAGCCCCGCAGGAGCTCCGCACCGGCCCGACGGCCACCGCTCCTCCGCAGTCCCCGAAGGGGGATCGCCCCAAAGGGGGCCACATGTGCCGGTGCCGCGCCGAGCCCCGGGCCGGGCCGACCCACGCCGGGGGCCGACCCGCGGCTTTTGGTGCCAGCCCCGGCCCTGCGGCGGGCCCCGGCTCCTGGAGGGACGCAGCAGTTCCGCACCCCCGCACACCTTGGCGGCAGGTCGGCGGTGCGGGCAGGTAGCGGAGCGGGAGGCAGCTCCCGCTGCGCTGGAGCAGCGGCAGTACGATTTCCCAAGGGGACTACGAGGGAATTATTCCGCACTCACACCCACACCGCGACTTTTTTTTTTTTTTTCGTTAAAGGGCATATTTACAAATTATATAGTTTGGGGATCGTAGACTTCTTTTTTCCCTTCAGATTTAAAGAGAGGGGGGAAACATCGTATTTTCACTGATATCGGAAACGAAGAAATAATTTGTGAGGCAAGCAAAGCAACAAATATAGATTTCAAGGCTGCCCTTTTAAGATCTATTTTATGAAAGTTAGTTAGGATGCCATGGCACTGCCGTCCTTTCTTTCCTTTACCCCTCCCACAAAGCAAAAATCGTGAAATAAAACTGCTTAAAGCAGGAGAGAGGTAGAGAAAAATAAACCGCATTTTAAAGGAAAATAAAATATTCCGTTAATAACCAAATGTGGGGCCATCACACGCACCTACAGACTTTGAAAGACAGACGCCTGTAAATCTTTTGGGACAGGTGTGGGCCGAGTTTTTCCTGTTATGCTCGGCTTTGTAAGCTCAGTACGAGACCCTTCTTTCCCGGAAGGCAGAAAGGCAGCAGCGGTGCAAGTCTCCCTGCAGTTGTTCAGCGGGAATTGATCTCCACGCACGCCTATCTGGGCACCCACGACGAAGAGGCATTGTGCTCGTGCGGAAGGCAACAGCCTGGCACGGAGGGAGCGTCTCTCCCCGCTAAAACTCAATTAGCAAGCTGTCCTCACTACAATTCCCCCTTATTGAATTAATAAGTCTGAGTAGACCCAAAGGTAAACGAAGGGACTCTCATAATTCATATTCACTTAATTACATCTTCTGCCATGAATAGAGGAGAAAGAAAGGGGGTGTCTTTCTGTTAAAAAAGTTATTTAACTTTCCCACGACTTGTTCCCCTGAGCTGAAAATACTGATTTGCTGTCACATCTCTGTTTGACAATGGAGAAATGTGTCAACAGAAAGGAGGGGACAAATCTCATCATTAGCCCCTCTAATGCAAGAAGCTGTTGTGTATTAAATGAGCCATATGGAATTTATTATGCTTTATCAGCACCCGATTTTAACTGTAAAGTGATTTGCTCAGCTTCAAACCCAGAGACATCTGTTTTCTGTTGGCAATCAGGGCATCCCAATGTTTATCGTCTCTTTGGTTATGAGACCCGGGTTGGGAAATGCACTCTGGTATGGGGCGGCAAACACCTTTAATAGCATTGCACTCACTCACTATTAGATCAATGCAGGCTTATTGCTATCAAAAATGGGAAATCAAATAGCATTAGCCAGCTCCTTGTGCAGGCGGAGAGGAAATCAAACAACATTTCGCCTTCAAATGGCCCTGTTTGTTCTAGCACTAAGTGGGCTTTTATGAAGCCCGATTGGAGATTTGATGGCAGCCAAATACCCGACTTGCGGCCGAGCGGGTTTCTAACAACCGAAACGGGAGCCCTGAGTTTTAATCACACGGGGATCCGCCAGCCGATGGCTCGGCCCTGGCGGGGCCAGGCCACCCTTCCCCGGGCGCCGCCGAGGGACGCGCCGGTCCCGGTCCCGCCGCTGCCACTCACCTGCACTCGGGCTTCTGTCAGATCGAGCCTCATGGCCAGCTCCTCCCTGGGGGAGACACAGACGCCGCCGTCAGCCCGGGGCACCTTCAATCGCCCGCGCCCGAAATCCCGGTGCCCGAGGCGAGCGGGGCCGGGCCGCGGGCGGACACCGCCTGTTGCCGCCCTCGGTCCGGCTCCGGGCCGCCGAGCTGGGCGCCTCTTGGGACTGACTCTAGGGTTTTGGCATTCCCTCCCCGCCGCTCCCCAAATTCGGCCACTTCCAGCCGCAGCTGCCGTGTAGGAGACGGCAGCCGGGAAGCTCCACACGGAGGTTCACATTGCTGCAATTAAGGTAAATCGGAAAACACTAAGGCATTGGAAAATGGCTCATCAGCTCCGTGTCCCAGAGAGGAGCATTCCCAGCATAACTGGGACGCTGCCGCGGCCGGAGCCCCGCACCCTCAGGGCGTGAAAATCCCTGGAGCAAAACCCAAATCCGTAAAAAAGCACCAACGAAAAAACTGCGGTATGTCCATACACAGCCCGGGCAGCCACTCCCGGGGCCGAGCCAGGCGGCGCCCCGAGGTGAGCGCCGCGGGCGATGCGCGGCTCCAAGGTCCAGGGAAAAAAAAATGCCCCTGTGAACACTCCTGTTCCAACGCTGCCCTGAACCCCAACCCCCGGGCAAAACAAACGAGAAACCGGGAGGGTCTTCGGGATCGAAAAATGCGATTCTGGGGACTCGATCCCACTCTAGCCTTAAGGAGGGAGTGGGGAGCTGCAATTTTCGGTCAGCGCGCGGAGAGGGCTGGCGGCTCTGCCTCTCTCCCTGCCTGCGCTTCCCGCGGGGGAGCCGCTGGCCAGACCCGCCACCACCGAGCTCCCATTTTCAACGGGAAAACGTCCCCGAAAGTGTGAACAGAGCCGGGCTGGGCCCCCCTGGGCTCCTTGGGGGCAACTCCAGGCACCAAGAGGTCCCGACGTGTCGGGCCGCTATTTTTAGGCAGCGGCGCTTTGATCTCTGCCGCTGCTGGGGCTTCCCCGGGCCGGGCTCCAGCCCACGAGCAGCGCGAAACCGATCCCGGAGCGGCCGCGGTGAGAGGAGGGGTGGGCAGCGGGTAAAAATAGTGCCCGGCGGCGGCCTTCAGGCGGGCCTGCCCGGGCTCTGCCGGCCCTGGGTCCCCCCTGAACCCGGCCCCGTTCCCCGTCTCCTCCAGCCCGGGGGTGCCCGAGGCAGGATTCACCGCCGGGGGCGGGGGTACAGCGGCCCGTCCCGTCCCCCCGGGGTTCGCTCGCTCCGCGCTCGGCCAGGGCCCCGGCGCCGGTACCTGGTGAAGACGTCGGGGTAGTGGGTTTTCTGGAAGGCCCTCTCCAGCTCCTCCAGCTGGTAGCTAGTGAAGGTGGTACGATAGCGGCGCTGCTTCCTCTTGAGCAGCCCCTCTTCGGAGTCGCTGCCGGCCGAGAGGCAGACGCTCTCCTCGCCGTCCTTGCCCTCGCCGTCCTCGGGGTGCAGCAGCAGCTCCTCCTTGGGGGACAGATCTCCGCCCTCCGCCCCGGGGGCCGCGGTGGCGCCCCGGCGGGCATCCTTCAGCAGCCCCCCGCCGTCCTCGCCCAGCAGCTCCTCCTCCTCGTCGTCCTCCAGCTCCTCTTCCTCCTCCTCCTCGTCCTCCTCCAGCATCTCTTCGTCCTCTTCCTCCTCTTCCTCCTCCGCGGCCGGCGCGGCAGGGCCAGGCCGTTCCTCGACGTGTGCGGCAGGGCTGCCCAGCTCGTCCCGGGCGGGCGGCGGCGCCACGAAGGGCGCGTTTTCACGGTAGCTTTTGCTGCGGCTGATGCTGACCTGGGGCGCCTGGCTTATCTTCAGCGTGTCCCACGGGGCGGCAGCGGGCACGGGGCCCGCGCCCCCCTCCGGTCGCCCCTCCGTCCGGTCCCCCCGCGGCCCCGCCGCCCGCGGCGGCAGCAGCCGGCCCCCGCCCGGCCCGTAAAGCCGGCGCAGTTTGGGGGGAAGGTGCAGCTCGGCCGGCTCGAATGGGGGACTGGCCTTAGGGGACCCTGAGCCATGAAAGTGGCGTAGACGGCCGCAGCAGTCGGACGGAGCGGGCAGGCATGGCGGGGAGAAGGGTGCGGAGGAAAGAAAGAAAGGAAGAGAGAAGGAAAGACACGGTCAGTAGGATCTGCGAGAATAGAGCCCGGGGCAAGAGTCCAGTGCCTCAGCCATCCTTCGTGCACCATTTTCCACCTCCTACCCTGTCCCTCAGGCCGGCCCCGGCCCGCGCACCTGCTCCCAGCCTGGGAAGAAATTTCTCCCGGCCGCTGAGCCCGGGACAGGCTGCGGGGGCTCTGGCAGACCCGGGCCTGCGCCGGCACATTTCCGACAGCGGTCAGCGCCGGACCACATCCCACATGGAGGGGCAGCGCTGGTCCCGCTGCGCCCGCCCGGCGGCCCGGGATTCCTCCGCTGGCTTTTTTTTTGTTTGTTTTGTTCTCCCCTCCTATAATCATCCCCCCCTCCCCAAGTGTAGTTTTGGTTTTGTAGGAAAGAATCCCGCCCGCCAGTGTACGCCGGGAAAAGCGGGAGCGAGGCCGCCCATGGGAGCTGCCCATCCGGGCTCCCCGCGGCTCCGGAGGGGGCTGCTCCCAACTTGGGGCCGGGGGCGGCGGCTGCCGGCGGCCCGTTATCACTGCCCCCGCTGCTGCCGGGCGCGGCCCCGGCTCGCTGGCCGAAACCCGTTACAGGTTTTAATGCGAACGGGCAAGGCTTTCACCCCACACGGATCGCATCTCGCACCGATTTATTTCGGCTTTAAAAATTACACCCATATCGAAAGCAAGAGCAGCCTAAGGCGCCGGTACCCGACCCCCAGGGAAAGAATTGTGACGAATTCCGGGCAGGGCTCTGGCCGCGCTTCCTGGCAGCATAGCAGCCGCTAACGAGCACGGTAACGGGATAACAGCGACCGCAGCTCCGAGGCGGCGCCCGGCCGTGCGGTGCAGGCGGGGAGCGGGGCCGGAGCCGAGCCGCAGGCTGTGCAGGGAATGGGGGACACACGGCCGGGCTCGCCCGATGCCGGGGAAAAGGGACAGGACGAGCGGGATGGGACGGCGGGGCTTACCTTGCGCGGCCTTGTCGGTGTCGGGACGGGCGGCGATGGCGGGCAGGGTGGGCGCGGTACCGAGCAGCCGCACCTTGCAGGGGCTCCGCCGGCCCAGGATGCTGTCGATGCAGTAGGAGGACAGCAAAGTTGGCGATTTACTTTTGCACTCGGGGCGCTCGGCGCAGCTCTCCTCCGGGTAAGGGCCGCTCATGGCGGCGGCAGCGGGGCCGAGCCGTGGGGCCGGGGCGGGAGCGGCGGCGCGGACGCCCCCGCGGCGCTGCCCGGTGCCGCCGGGACGCCCGTCACGGGGGGAGTGAGCGGCGGCCGCGGCGCTCTTGAGTCCCCTCGGCTCCACGTGCGGGCAGCCGCCCCCTGATTGGCTCCCGCCGGAGGCCGGGCGGCCGCCGACAGACGGCGCCCGGCAAAGCCCGGCTCGGACCGCCCCGGATCGGCGCCCGCCCCGAGTCGCCGCGCTGCCCCCGGCCCCGCCCCGCCCCTCCCGTCGCGCTCCGCCCCCGCCCCGTGGGGGCGGCAGCCGGCGGGGACTCGCTCGGGGGAGCCGTCGGGGGCGTCCGGGATGGGCGGCGGCGGCGGAGTTCCCGTGGCACGCCTTGCTCTGTCCCCACCCCCCCCTCCCGCCCCGACGGCGGCCCGCTCCCTGCCCGACCCCTCCTTAGCCCCCGGCAATTCCCGGGCGGGATGGCGTGGGCGGCGCCGGGGGATCCGCGCCGCGTTTTTCCGCGGGCAGCTCCCGCCGGGCGCGGTGCTGCGCAGGGCCGCGCGCTCGCCCTGTTTGAAATGCCGCGTCCGCGCTCGGCGCTTTCCGCGACAGCACCCGCGCAGCGCCTGCAGCGGCCGGGACCGACCAGCGGAGTGCGGGAGCCGGAAAGAGTTTTCCCCGTGGCAGGGCAGGGCGCGCAGCCCAGTGCGGTGCTGTCCGGCAGCCCCCTCCGTGCCCTGACAGCCTCCGCCTTTCTCCGCACACATATCTCCCCTCTGCCGGCGCTTTCCACGCCGCTCCGGGGCCAGAAGACCTCCGAGGGTTTTTTATGCTCCCTCCTTTCCCTTCCCTGTTTTGGGCGGTCACAAGTTCAGGCTCCCTGTCCGGTCAGTTTGGGCTCAGTTCTGATGGGCACGGTACAGCTGCCTGTCCCCGCTCACGTGTGCGCTCCTACTCTCGGACTCCCGCAAACACAAACACGTTGGAGAAATTGCTCCCGGTCACCACAAATAACCTGTCCTCTCGTTCGGGTGATGCCCAGCCCCGAGCACCGAAGCGGAGACAACCCAATTTTCCCTGTTCATGCTACAACTGCCGTGCGGAACTGACGTCTCCTAATTAACCAGAGATAATTAAGAGAAAAGATAGGCGAGTGCGTGCTTATGTCCGTGCTGGCGTGGGCTAAACGCCGCTCTGGCTGCGTCCACGCCCGAGGGCGCACACGTACACACTTCCAAGCTCTAAAGGTGCGTGCGCGGGGATAAACGTTAAACCCAGAGTCGTCCCCTCCTTGGGAGCGGGGCCACTCGGGGTTCCTATCCCCCATTCATCCCTCTTCGTTTCCCCCCGATCCGCAGGCCGAGGCGATGCTAGCGGGAAGCGCCCCGACGTGCGCGGCCGGCGGGCCCCGCGATCCGCAGCCCGGTCCGGCTTTGCGGGTGCTCGTGGGCCGGGTGCGCAAAGCTGCCCCCTTTGCCTCCGGTGCTCAGTTCAAGGGAGCTTTTGCCATCCCCGGCACGAGTGGCAATTAGTTCATTAACTCAGTAACTAAAAAAGATCCACCCCAAATCCCAAACCAGCCAACCAACAAAAAAAAAAAAAGAGGAATACCCATGGGCGCCCTTGGCGAGGCTCGGCGAGCAGAGGGGCTGCTGCCTCTTGCTCTCGCCCTGGCCGTGCCGGGCGGCTCCACCGCGACTTTTCCACCGGGCTTCCCTGCCGGGACTTCTTGCCCGGGAGAAGCTGAACGGAGCCGCGGGTAGCACCGGGCCAGGAGCGGCGCTCCGGCAGCCGGGGAGCCCGGCCCGCATCTGCCTTCCGCCACTGCCTTGCCGGGCGCCGGCCAAGCCGCTGCGGGCGAGCCGCGACACTGCGAGTGGCGGAGCAGGGACGGGCAGGGCTGCCTGCCCGAGGGGGGGAACCGGACCCGCCGCAGCACAGGCGACAGCCGGAGGGCACGGGGGACCACCGGTGCGGCATCTGCGAGGGTTTCAGCAGCGCCGAGACCCTCCGGTGGCTGCCGGCAGTGCGAGCCGGGACTGCGGCGGGAGGGAGCTCGAGGCTGTCGGGGACGGGCGGAGGCAGCGAGCCCTGCTGCGGCCTTCCAGCCGTCTGCAGCCTGTTTTCACTCCCTTCTCGCCCCGGTCCCGGTCTCCCAGGGCCCGAGTCTGGCCGGGGGGCCTCCCCTTCCCCACTTTCCGGCGCGAGGAAACGCGGCCCCGGCCAGTCCAGGGCGTGGGGCGGGCCCGCAGCACTCCCGTTCGCAGGCAAAAATGCTTTGCGATGCGAGCTCTCCTCTGCCAATTCACTTTGTTGCTTTATTTTTTTAACAAACTTTTAGTCATTTGTGGTCTCTCCCTCGCCTTCTTTTCTTCCCTTCCCCCTGCAACCTGCTAATTTAACACTGGAGCGCGTTATGGCAGTATTACAGGGAGAGAACGAGAGAGAGAAAACAACAATACTGCAATGATCCAAATGATACAGTAGAATTATAGCAATTATAGTTCTGCTCGGAGAAGAAAACCTTGCTGAGCTCAGCCAAACAAACTGATACCTTGTACGGATAACAAGCCCGGGGACTGACAGCCGGTGCTGAGAGAGGCAGGAGGGCACAAACGGAAATATTTGCCTTATTTCACTCCAGCCAGCCTACATTAACATCCTCGGCTGCCGCTGCCAGAACAATATCCGCTCCGGCTCCTCGCACCCGGGGCCTCCGCGATGAGTTTCTCCCCAGGGACCGGCCTCCGCACCCACCGGCGCCCGGCTCCGCTCGGGCCCTGCCGGGAAGGACCAGCGGGAGCGCTGACGCTGCC
This sequence comes from Setophaga petechia, assembly GCA_024362935.1. Taxonomy (NCBI): domain Eukaryota; kingdom Metazoa; phylum Chordata; class Aves; order Passeriformes; family Parulidae; genus Setophaga; species Setophaga petechia. The sequence goes on along the minus strand of JANCRA010000020.1, from coordinate 9,269,109 downwards.
GGGACCGGCCCTCTGTGCAAGCCACCCATCCCCACTGCGGGGCGAGGGCGGTGCGCCCCGGCGCGCTCTGCCCGGGACCCTCCGGCCAGCCCAGGGTGCCCCCCTCGTCATCTACCCTCCGAGCGGGCGGCCCCGGCGGGGGCGATGCCGGCCCCGCTTGGCCTGGGAGCGTGGGGCAGGCGCGCAGCTCTCCGCGCTGCTCCGCCTGGCCGCGCAGCGGGGCCGGGGCTCCGCGGCTGCCGCGGGACCCCCGCCCGACGGCTGCCCGTGCCGGCTGCAGCACCAGCGCACACCCTTCTCCCGGACCTGCCCAGGCGGCCCACGGACGGCGTTTGCAATGGGGTTTGGGCTTGTGACTGTTTTTCCCTGCTCATCTTTCTTTAGCGTTACAGAGAGACCCGTCGTTGGGAGCGCTCCCCCCTGAAACCTTCCTTGGGAGGGGATGTGGCTACAAAATGGCAGTGCGCTGTCAGGCTTGGGGAGAGGTGTTTGATCTTAGGGCGGAGACAGGGCGAAGCTCTGTTACAGGCGTTGCGGTTGGAAATGTGCAAGATCGGTTCAAGACCAGGTGAGAAATTGTGTTCACCTCGCAGGGAATAGCGTCTGCCTCGGCTGGGGAGGATTTGCCCTCACTGCGGCGACCACCGGCGACACAAGGTTGTGACCTATGGACTGAGCAGACGGCAGCTTTTGGTCCGTGAGCAATTGGTACCCATCCCGTCCCCGGCGCATCCCGCAACCCTCAGTACAAGCTACTGAAGTCGGGAACCCCTCCGGTGGGTTCCCGCTCCCTGCCAGCCCTGCGCATGGGTGGAGCCGCAGCCGCAGCCCATCCCCAGGCTTTTACACAAGCTGGTTGTTGTTTATTTTTTACTCTCTTTGCAATGGAGAAGAAAACGATAACAACTACCGTAAATCCCGATTTATCACTATCTACCATAGATATCATAATTCGATTTATCAGTGTCTACTTTATGCGGAAGAAAAAGGCTTGTGTAGAAGCTGTCTGTAGGGAGGTACAGAAACTGTATTTCCTCTGCCTGCCCTCCCAGCTCTTCGCTGGAGTTTCCTCCCCGTTCCTCGACGTGCTTGGCGCCCTGGCCCCATGCTCCCCCTGGCTCTGTGCTGTGAGAGCCACAGCTCCTGGATGAGCCAGGGTCAGCCGCAGGAAACGGCAGGGTCTGAAGCGCCCCACACCCGAGCGCGCAGGAGAGTGAAACACAGGCGACCACTGGTCTTCAAGAGACGTGATTTAGTCTCATTCCTCCCCCAGCACAGCCCCCTCTCTCCCAACCGCCCAGCGTTCAGGACTGTGGTCCTGTGAACAAAAGTGTCACAGCTGGGCATTAAGGAAGGTGGGATACCTCGGTATCAGGCAGTGGGGAAATGCATGGTGCCGTTTAGATGTCATGAGCTGGCACATGATTCCCCTTGTGAGCCTCACAGCGTTTTATCTCAATCCATATTCACGATATGTTTTTCAGCTTTGTGGAGAGTACTTTTCTGGGCACAGCCTTGACTTTGCACAGTTCAGCCCTGAACTGTGGAGATGGGTGGAGATGGGTTGTTGCCCTTGGTTCTGCAGGGCAACCAATCACCAGAACAATTCTTCTCCTAGAGTCTTGTGAAACACTTAAAAAAATTTGGCTAATACCCCACAGACGGTCATGTGGGATCTCAGAACAGCTGCACATCCCCTATAGCCGCAATCAGACAGCTGGGGGAGAACCAGCATCTCTTTGTGTCCCCTGGGGCTTTGACCAGTCACTGGTCACCTGAATGCTGCACCTCAGGGTTCAATGGCTTAACAACCTTCTCATTTCAGGTAAGATAACTGCTATCCCCTCGCTGCAGATTGACAATTTAAGCATTGGGTAATCCGTACTCAGCAGCTATCACTAGGGCACTGCACCAAAATCTCTTTGCAGAATGATGTTGGACTTCAGCACGTTTGAATTCACTTGCAAGAGAAAAGCTCATTTTGCAAGTATTGCTTTTTTTGGGCTCTTATCACCATTTTTGCCAGTTTTCAGCCTGTTGCCCTGGATGTGAGGCTGCAGCAGCTTCCCATGGGTAGAGTTGGGAGAGCCCTGTGCACCAGATCTCAGTGCAGGTCACAGTTAGCTGGACTGTCTGGCACTTGCAGTGCCACTGTTTTCTGCCTGTTAAAGCATCCCCAGCTTTTGTTGCTCACTTTGGTTTTAGTGCAAGCTCAGGGAGCAATTTCAGTAATAGCTGGCATCTGGACAGAGGTTTGACATCAGTAGTGGTGGTGACTCCAGAATAATTGGTCATAAACTTCAGATTTAGTCCATGTCTATGTGTAGGCAAAATATGGGTCACATTCCCTAGATGTAATTTTAAAAAGTATTTTCTCAATATTTTTTTATTCAGTTGTCATTTTTTAATCAACTAGTTTACTCTTCTGTTAATATGGGTTTCACTATGGACAGAGGACAGCAGTTAATTTAGGTGAATGTGTCTCATCTTTACTTCTCTTCTGCCGTATCTGATAATGCAAAACTTCTTCTCTGGTCCATGCTCCAGAAGTATTCCCAGATCATTTTTGGGTTGACCCTTTTTTTTGAATGGCCATGAGACAGAACAGGTCTGCAGTGATGTCTCTGAGTAATGTCACCTGCCATAACTCTGTTAGATTTAGTTACTGTATTTAACTTATTCCTTTAGCCTAGTCACCAAACCAGTACTCCTGGAAATCATTTGAAAAAACAGATCTGGGCACACAGCTTGGTGGTACAACCCCTCCACAGCCTGCTCTCCCTCCCAGAGACCTTCCCCTCTTTTGTGCCCCGGGTTTGCTTTGGGGACAGAGGTGTGTGTGTCCTTTGCTGGCATGCCACCGTCCCCAGGTCGCTGACCTTATTGGTATTGGTACATCACAGCTCTCTTTTTCATTTGGTTTGGTTTTTTGTTCCCAAGTGCTTGGCTTCATGAAATCCTGTCAGTGCTGACTGTTTGCTGGTTGAGACTGGGATGACATCAATACTGTCTCTCTCTATTTTGCCATCTTCCCATCCCATCCCATCCCATCCCATCCCATCCCATCCCATCCCATCCCAGTCATTTTGGGTCCTCAGAGTCCCTCAAAGGCTTTTCTACTCTTTTAGATTTACCCAGGAGGCTCCTGCCTTTCACACTTTTTCTTCTCCCTCCCATTTCCAGGTATGTCGTTTTCCCAGGATCTCAGCCTTCCCTCACCTCCCTCCACAAGCTCTGGCCGTCCCTGCTGACTGCAGTGATGTTTCTGCAAGGAGGTGGATTTCCTAGCACTCTGTGGATTTAAATCAAGACCACTTCTTTTCTGGAAGGCATATTTTCACCTAATGCAAATGTTTTGTCTAAATATAAGAAGAACTGCGTGGAGCTCTGTGTCCTACAGCCCCGATGAGTGCATTTAACAGGAGGCTGGGTGATGGAGTGAAATATGGATCTTCTGACCCTAAAAAACCCATGGATAAAATCTCAAGTAGCTTTCTCACAGTAAGCCTTAGAAACTCAGTGAAATTATTAATGCATTAAGGTGCAGTGGTCTAAAAAAATCAAAAAGATGATCATAGGCTTATTTAATGTTACACCTTCCGTGTTATTTTCTTTTGTATGTGCTGACTAGAACTGAGCAAAGGCTTCATAACAAATAATTTATTTGTCAGACGTATTCTCTTCTCCTGCTCGTGGAATATCCATGAGCAAGAACATTGTTTTCTCAAATGTATTTATCTAAAATGCTCTGGTGGCTCCTTTAAATGAATAACAGAAGGGCTTGCCTGCAAATGGTTTCCGCTGTACTTGGGCAAATAAACCTCCCGGTATCGGCTGCTTTGCCCGCCTGTTGCACCAGCAGCACCCTGGCTGTGCAAACAGGGTGAAAGTGAGTGTGTGAGTGTGAGTGTGTGTGAATGCAGCATCTGGGCTTCCCCCTCTCCCCCGTGGGCAGCCTGCAGCCAGGCCAGTCACAGAGCTCAGACCATTGAAATGCACCCACTGCAGAGGGGCTGTGAACGCAGCTGAAAAGCAGAGCCATTAAACATTCAAATGAGCGCTCGGTGAGCAAAGGACAACGTTGCACCGTCTGTGACTGTCCCCGGTGTGACCTTCATGTGGTGCTGTGTTCTATTTCAGTAACGCAGCCGCACAGGGGCAGGGCAGGAATCAGAATGATCCCGGGAAGGGCATGGGTTGGGGCTGGTCTGGCATTTCATTGCTCAGGAGATGCTCTATCCTTAAGATCAGAGTGTTTTAATCCAGAAGTGCAATAGAATAATAGAGGGAAGAGAGAGCAAACTGTCTGTGAAGCTTGGTTGGACCATTCCACTAAAAAAAATCTAACCTTAAAACCATATTTATTATTATTTTCTACATCTATGGGCATCATTGCACCTGGCTGTCATTTAGGGGCACCACTATCTCACAGAGATTTTTTAAAAAATGGTTTTGGTAAGGAAAAACCTGCATTTCACAGAAAGGAATGGACGTGTTTCCTGGGAACGGGCTGATTCTCATGGATGCGTGGAGAAAATTCTTCAGTGGCTGTCTGTCAGCACTCCTCATGGCTTTTTTTGGTGTTGGCCCCTTTATATGGAGCATCCTTGCTATCAGTCAAGGCTGAATGCTGCTCAGATAGCTAAAGGATCTATTTTGATACAGCATCCATGTTCATCTATTTAACATTCTGCACCTCCTTTAATGCAAGATTCAGAGTGCTCTATTGTGCTCTTTAGGAAGGGGATGTGTAATGGATATAAACCTTGTTGTGTAAGTGCTGAGGTATGAATGAACCTGCTGTCCCCAGGTTACACCACAGAGACCTCCCAAACTGCACTGAGGACAATCCATTGATAAGAGGTGTAGAGTTGAGTTTCTACCAAGGCACCCAAATCAGTCACAGATTAGATTTGTCAAGATTTAAGTTGGAAAACAAAAATGAGGAAAAGCTGCTGTTCTGCAAAATAATTAAGAATGGAGATTCTTAGAAGTGTCTGTGCTAACACTGGTTTTGCTCCCGAAGAACATGGATAGTTGGGGCCTTGGGTGTGCATGACATTGTGGAAAAGTATTAACTGTCTGGTAGGCAGCAGACTTCTTTCTTCCAAATTCAAAGGGGCTTTATCTTAATGGAAAAATAAAAAATTTGCCTGTAAATGGGCTCAGCAATTCCAACAGCTGCAACTTGTTGGACTGCTGATTCAAAGTTTTCAATTAAAAAATAAAATAAAATAAAATAAATGTTTTAAGGTTTCCCCTTAATACACAGTTCTTAGAAACTTCTATAGACATATTTCCATTCATAGGCACGGATTACAAAATCTTGAATTCACTGGGTGCAAGTTATTGTTTGGAATCAATGTACTTTCTTGGTTTTTTTTAGCTTTTTATCAAACCTTGAAAAAGGCTTGTCATTTACAAAGCTCACCTATTATTTCCATTCTTGAAATTTAAAAATAATATCATGGAGCCACAGAAAACTAATTTTAAACAAAAAACATTGCATTTAACAAAATTATTGTTCCTGTTTTGTAACCCTAACACAGAACCTTTCATTTATCCAGAAAAAGGGGCTTTCTCATGAGTCAAAGCACATTTGTATGATGGCTTTTGTGTTAAAAACCCAGGGAACTGATAAACGATTTGGCTGGGCTCTAAGTGAGTCAGGGGCTACTTGAGCAGCCTGGTTGTTTCCTCCAGCAGAGGATGTGCTGTCATCTGTTTTGTATAGCAGCGCTGGGGAAAATCTCAGTTTTCTTCTCTTTGAACAAGAACTGGTAAGGATGGTTTGGCTTTATTTTCATTCAGGTTTTGTTTTGTTTGTATTCTAATATTATCAAAATGTCTGAAGGGCTCTGGATGTCCATGAGGTTTCTAAAACTGAACATGGCTTCTGATTTTTAAAACTTTCTGAGGATAAACCTTTACCAGAGGTTTCCTGAGGACCCATCACTCAGAAGAGGAGCAGCACAGGTCTTCCTTCCCTGAATGGAAAGTGAGAATAAATGGGCTGTTATTTACACTCACTTTAATTATTTATCCTGTAACAGGGCTCAAATTTCAATTTTTTTTTTTTTTTTTTTTTTTTTTTTTTTTTTTGAGTGGGAACAAAAATTCAATGAATAAAGGAGTCTTCAAGACCTTCAAAATAGGTGGATTCTGCCCTGCAGGATGGCAGACAGAAACCTTTGTTGTTTTGGTTTTTTTCCCTGCAGTGCATATCAGGAAGACAAACTGGTGATCAGGCAGAGCCAGACAGAAGGCATTTTGTATGCTTTCTCCCATTTTTGCAAAAGAAAACAAAAGGAACAGGTGTCCAGGGAGAACCACGAAGTGCTATGAAGAAGAAGAGTATGAATACAACAGTAGCGACTTAGGAACCTTTTCATTTTCATGACAAGTGCAGTCTGGGTCCAAAGGTAACCTAATGGAGTTGTGTGTAAGGATTGTCACTTAGAGAAGTGAGGCCAGATCAAACCCTGTATGATTCAATGGAAACAAAGCTATGATTTGGTAGGAAAAAGCAAATCAGGTTTGTATTCATGTTCTGGTTGAAAAAAATCCATTTTCTGGCACTGTGAGCTCTTCGACTAATCTAAAAGCTATGCAGAAATCAATATGCTTCATAACCTGGGATTTCTTTAGCAATGCCCAGATGATGTAGGATGCCATGGAAACTCTTGTTTTCATCAGTACTTGTAGGAAATCAAATCCATGTGGATATCAGTAGAATTTGGTGGCTGTCACTTTGCACATAGAATGGACTTTGCTGTATCTTCTGGGCATGTTTATTCTGTATATTTAAGAACAAATTGAGGTTCATTCAGACGGTCCAGGAACATGGCTCCAAGGACTTTTCCTTGGCCATCCATTCTTTCTGGGATCTCCTTGGAAGAAAAGCATATTGGATACCTTTCAAAAGATCAGTATAAGAGAGCTCAAACACTGTAAATATAATCATAAATTCCAACTATATTTATGCCAAAAAGCTGATCTCTCTAAGTTTCTATCTAGATTTTAATGTTCTCATGTATTTCCTATCCCCTGAATGTGTTTTTTCCCCACCTGCTGTTTCTAGACCAACAAATTCACAGTTAGAGACTCCCAGCTGCACCACAAGGCCTCTATTCTTTCACAGCTTCCCAATGAAATCCTTGGGCTCCTGATGGGGGAAGGACCCCGGGCTCTGACCCTGTGGCACCAACCAGCATTGAGTTGGAAGTCAATGGCTTTGGGCTGCACAGGTGAAAAAGCAGTTCCCACAGCCCTTTGCAAAATGGTTGGATGGAAATTATTCTGAAAAAAGGTTCTCAGAATCTCTGCTGGTCAGAGTGACTCTGAGATATGTACAGGCTTCTTTTTCCCAGCCTGGCCATCGAAGAAGGAGTCAGGATTTTTCTGTTCTCATTCTCCAGGTTGTTTATTATTTCTTATCTATAACATTCTCTGGCCTGCTGAGGTCTGTCTGGCAGGTCAGGTTGAGGCACAGTGATCGCCTCAGAGGTGGTGTTGTCTTTTTATACTAAAAACTACTGTACATGATTTACTATAGCTTCCCAATACCTGTCACCTATGTTAGACAGTGAACTTCTACCTTAAACCAATCTAAAAGTGCCACCATCACCCAGAACATGGAGGCCAAGAAGAAGAAGGAAGAGAAAGGCTGGACATGCCCAGATTCCTCCATCTTGCCTCCTGAACCCCCATCCTAAAAAAACCCCAAAATCTATTTTTCACCCGTGATCAACTAACTATTATTCTGCTTAAACTCTATTGGCTTGTAATTCTTCATAAAAAGGTTGGAATTTTTTTTTTCCAAGGGCTAAATCAAAGGCACAGGGGTACTGGGCTCTGTGCCAAGGTCTCTGAGCCCCCAGGCAGGGGCTGGAGTCCTCCAGGGCAGCCAGAGGAATTTCCTGGGTTCTGACAAAAGGTATGTTGCCCTGACTTGGTAACTTTGCCAGATGCTCACTGCATATCCGAGGATGAATATCCATCCATTCATCTGGATGGTTTCTGGCTCAAGTTAAAAACTGCTTTGTGTGGCTCGTATGTGTAAAGCAAGTCAGGTGCATGTAGACATGGAGACCTTGGTCAAAGGCTGTGCAAGAAGGAATTTATCCCAGAGAAGGCTGGTGACAGCTGTAGCAACTCTTCCTGAAGAGCCAGCTGGTCCATGGAGCATGGAAACATGCTGACAACAACTCTCCCAAAGCAGCATTTCTGTTTGAAGGTGGTGCATGGCACCGAGAGGGCACAAACTGCAGCAGGGGTGACATCCTCTCCTCACATCACTGTCACCACTGCACATCAGCACAGCCCCTGTCACAGCACAGAGGGAGCTCCAGGCTGGCATTCAGTTTAAGCTTCACATCTATTGGCTTTCTTCTCAGCCCCTTGTGAGCATCGTTTGCTTCAGATACCGGATCTACTAATGATTTTTTTTTCCCTCCCCCTTGCTCACACTTTAATTGCAGGGTATATGTAATACCCTTAGGAATAGCTATTGCCACCTGTATTATTATTTATGCTGTGAAAACGAAGCTTGTGGCAATATATTTATTAACACGGTGCCCTGGAATCACACGAGTTAACAGCTTAATCCTGTGATTGTAAACACTTTTCTCTACATGTTCAAGCACCATCCAGGTTTTTTAACTTAGCATTGGGTAACTGTGAGCATGAGCAGGTCATAATTTCTTGAGAAAATCTACTCTTTACCAAAAGAAAAAAAAAATAAATCTCATAACAAAAAAGTGATTTATCCATTTGATGGTGCCTGCAATACTAAGCAATAATGCCTTTTGCAAAAGAAAGAGTTAAACAAAGCATTTATGCAGTATAAACTTTGCTCCTTAGCATTAAAATGCACTTTATTCATACTGTAGATTTCTCTTCCAGCCACGGCTATTGTTTGTCACTAACAGCTAGCTTTTGTGAAGTTAATAAATGTGCATAATAAGGACATAAAGGTATGGAGAAGTAATACTGTAATCCTTTTGTTTGGATAATCAGTCTAATGTATGCAAATTAAACCTTATTAGTACTAGGGTTTTGTGTCTGCTTATCAAAATGTGCCATTTTCATGAAAATTGGAAGTCCATTATATAAAGTTATTATTAACAATCATTTAGGAATTATATACGGTATGCAAATTAAAGTTGATTACAACTAATTAAGGGCTTTCTTTGTTATTTGACCTTGTCTGCTTTTTATGTAAATATGTTTCTTTTGGTCTGGCATATTTTTAGACTCAGAAAAGTATATTAAGACAAGTTACATTATGTATTTTTAATATATTTTTGTATGGCATAGAAACCCCCTTGCTATTGTTTAAGAGCCTGGTTTCACTCTGGGCTGTTCTGAGTGACGATATGTAGACATGTGTGCCTTGCAGTTTTAGGATGGCTCTGGGAGATGGACCAGAAGGTGGAATTGTAGGAACACACTTCCAAGACCCTCCAAAGGTTTGAGAAAAAATGAAAAAAAAAAAAAATCCCCCTGTGAAATATAAACAGCCTTCATGCCACAGTAGCCTTTGTTCCAGCAGTTATCGAACTGGATAAGCCTCAGTTTAGTAGCTCCAGACACAGCTAAGCAATAAATGATTGGTCCCTACCTGCAAGATACATTGCAGAACTTAATCGCTTGCTTGCTTCCCCATGACCACTGATCTCAGGATAAAAGACTTTTAACACAGCCAACATGGTGAGCTGAGCAACAGCAGCCTCTGGGAACTTTTGTCTACCTGTCAAAATCCAAGAAGGTTCAACATTAAGTGAAACGAAAAAAATCTCCTGAAGAAAACTTGTGTGAGTTGAATAATATTTCTATTAAAAACAACAGCAGCATGTAATGCAATTTTGATGTGTTTTCTATCTAGACAAGAAATCTGCCCTGTAAGCCAGTCACCAGTGTGGAGATAGGAGATGGCATATTTTGTGGTGTGTCAGAAAGAGATATGTAATCAATATCTTCACACATTGCAGTGTCAGTAAAACATGCAAGAGCAAGAAAGCCTGGGAAAGAAAACAGATATAAGGGGCATAAGGTAGGAATATCTTAGAAGTATGTATAAAACTTGTCATCACATATTCTTTGAGTCTAAAATGTTGGGATCTGAGGAAAGATATAGCATAAATCTCCTCCTTGGTATAAAAGGGTGGGCACAAGGGGACATTGATGCTGGAAAAACCCACTTTGCATAGCAAGGTATGTATTAAACATAAAAGTGGGGATATGCTTCTAAACCCACATTTTATTCTTTCCACATCCTTGGTATCTTGCATTTTATGTCATACAGTCATGAAGCCTCCTACTCTGTACATTTGGAGGTCACAGGATCTGTCCCCTCTTGCCTGTGGGAAGGTGTCCCACCACCACACCTCCACAGAGTGCCCTGGTGCCTGGCTAAGCACGTGCTGGCCTCCTGAGAGCTTGAAGACAGGGAGTGTGGGTTTTCACATCCAGCTGGGAAAGGCAGGCATGCTGGGGTCAGACTGGGAGATGGAGTACACATTGCATCATGGAAATGGAGGGTGAGGGTCTGTCTGCTCTCCCTTCTCCTTTCTCTTTGGACATGCTTGTGGCACAGAAAATGCTAACTTTTCACAGCTGAAGGCCAATACAGAAAGCTCTTACTTTGTCCCTTGAAAAAGCAGAGCCTCCTGGCTGGGTATCCAAATCCCTGGGAACCCAGTCAGTTTGAAAGGCCAGGTCTTGAATATGTGCTGCAAATGGCTGGATGGGAAGTTACAAACTGCAGATTGCTGCCATGACTTATTCAGCAAGTCCTTGAGAAGATATTTGAACAATTGGAGAAGTTGGTGATTTGCTCGCTCACAGTGGGACCATGGGGTGCAATTCAGCCACTGACTTATTACAATGAATCCTCTAGGGCTGGAGTGGGGGCATTTTGCTCAGTGCTTCACTGCTGGCAGGAGCTAAAAAATAGAAAATCAGAACAGGCAAAACCCGTCTCTGCTGCATGGGGCAATGTCCAACCTCAGTCACCCTCCCTTGCCCTTGGAAAAGTCATGCTGGAGTCAGGAATGGAGTGGCTGCAGAAGCAGCAATGTGTGTGACCTGGGGTAGGGTGCCAGCCCATTCCCCTGGGAGGGAGCTGACCATGGTTTCAGAAACACTCCTGCTTAATGGGTGGCACCAGGTAGATGTGGCAAAAAGAAAGTTTTTGTTTCCAACATTTTCCAGTGAAGAAAGAAAATCGAACATAATTTCTCCTCTTCCATCTAATAAATGGTGAGCATTTCCACCTGAGTGTTGGGAACTCAGGGCTCTCAAAACAGGTGGAAAGCAAAGCTAAGAAGGGGTCTCAAATTATTTTCTCTAACAGAATAAGGATGTAACTCTGATGCCATCAAAGGTAATAATTCAGGATTTCCCTCAGGGAGGTGAAAGTCATTGTCGTGTTTTTAAAATAGTTGCAATTTTCTGTCTCTAAATAGCACAGACTACAAAATGTATTGCAAGGGGAATATAAAAATAGTCAAAGTCTTCAAATCTTTTAATTCAATGAGAATGTAATATGCAATTAAAATTAATTATCTCATAATCGAACTGTAGACACTGATTATTGCATCATTTTCGTAAGAGACATGCATCTTAACTTGCATAATTTCTGGTATCTTTGTGGAGTTGGCTCAGGAAAGACTCTAGGCCCAGATGTTTTCATGCCTTAGGGCTCAGAGTGGATCCATTGTGGCTGGATGTGCCTTTTTCTCCATGGAGCACTTGGAGCACCTGTGCTCGGCAGAGCCCCGAGCCTTGCCCTTGGTGTGCAATTGAGTAACTCCTCCCCAGCACCTCCCAGTCAGTTCTGCTGCCCAATTTATTTCACTCCCATTTGCCATCATACAACCATAGGGTCATTTAAGTTGGAAAAGACCCTTAAGATCATCAAGTCCAACCATTAAGTTAACCTGCCATGTCCACCACTAACCCCCTTCACCACACCTAAAGGTCTTGTAAATGCTTCCAGGGATGTCGACACAACCACTTACCTGGGCAGCTTATTTCAGTGCTTCACAACCCCTTCCATAAAGCTGTTTTTCCCAGTACCCAATCTAAACCTCCCCTGCTGCAACATTTGGTAATTTCCTCTTGTCTCCTGTTACTTGGGAGAAGCAACAAGAGACAAGTTGGATACAGCAGTAAGGTCATCCCTGAGCCTCCTTTTCCCCAGGCTAAACACTCCCAGTTCCCTCAGCTGCTCCTCCTCAGACATGTGCTCCAGGCCCTTCACCAGCCTCATGCCCTTCTCTGGACCCACTGCAGCACAGCCATATTCCTCCTCTAGGGAGTTGCCCAAAAGTGCACAGGATCTGAGGTGCAGCTTCACCTGTGCTGCCAGGGGACAACCACTGCTGTCCTCTCTCCAGCTCCCATTGCTCCCCACGACTGTCCCCAGAGCTCTTATCCCAACCTGGTGAGATCTGCAGAATGACACTAACCTTCCTCAGCTCATTTTAGTTGTGTCTTCTACACATCATCTCTTTTTCTTCTGATACAAGGTCCTAACACAAGAGACATTCCTGTTTTCTGCCTTTATGTTAAATATAACATAAAGTGGTACCTACATGTATTATTTGGTGTCATAATTTAATAGTGCTAAATGTTGAGCAGGGCTTGACTCTCCTGCTGGTTATCAGCATGGACTTGTGAAACTCTGAGAGGTTCAGGGCATTGAGGTGGATCTGGCTGTACCTTCACCTGATGGTGAATTCTCTAAAGAGGAGAAAAATAATTTTAAAATGGAGACTCCATTATAATATTCAAGTATAGTAAGTAACATAAAGAAATAGAGAAACATAAAGTAAATGGGAAAAACAGAATAGAGATAAAATAGATTTGTAAACAAATCTCCAAATTTTCACAATATCCTTGTAGGTGAGACTGTGCCTTCAGGATTAGTTTCAGCCACCTCTGTGCAGCAACCTTTTCAGAACTCCCTTAGGGCTCTGATTCTCATGACATTTTTCTTTCCCCTGCTGGGTCCTGACTGCTGTACATATATTTTTTGTAAGATCTTTGAAAGCACCATTATACGGCCTTTAAAGAGACCCCCATCAGCCCCTGGGGAGCTGATAAGAGTTTGGGAATGCCTTCTCCTGGTTATGCCCTGCTAAAACCCTGTCTTCACAACCCTGATTTTCATTTTGAACTGTGTGTGCTGTGTGTGCCATGCAAATTCCCTAGGGTTATTTATTTATTTATTTATTTATGTAGGGTGGTGAAGCATGGTTCCCATCTCCTTCTATACATTCCTGTCCCTTTTGCTGGCATTTCCTCCAATATGCTTGGGCAGATACTCTTAAGCAGATTCCTTCATTTTCTCAGCTATTTAAATTTTCATTTACTTTTAAAATAACTAATCTGTGAAAATTCATGTTTGGATTCTCAGAATGGCATTTGAGTAAGCCAAGCTGTTTGGTCATAAGTAAGCAGTTTCTAATTGTTTTCAGTATAAACACTGTGTATGAGCTGTGGGTAAGACACTCTTATCTGTTTGCATGTACAGTACAAAAGGTTTCCTTTCTGCCTGTAATGCATGATGTGATTTTGCTGACATCATTTTAATATCCCTGATTTCATTTCTATAAATGCAGCCAGAAACAGCTGAATTTTGCTCTTTACACACAGATGCCATAAGGTGCAGAATTTGCGCCTTCTCCAGTTTCTCCAGCTCAGTTAATGGCTGCACCCTGCACTGGCTGGAGGCTCAGTATGGCTGTCAGCCTGGAAGGCTGCTTATTCACCATTTACAAACATCCTTCTTTTCACCCCCTCACTCTCAGAATTTGTCTACTGAAAATGTCCTTTTATTTTCTTGGCCTCTATATATTGTTCTGTGCATTAAAAAAAAAAAATTATGTTCACTTGCTGGGATTTCCTCGGTCTCTGTTTACCACGGGAGTTTTTGGACAAGGGCTTCTATCTTGTTCCCCTCTTAGGAGCCTCCTCCTCCCCCTTGCTGCAGGGCTTGTGTGCCTCTTTCCTGTGTGTGGGCTCTACATTTGCCCTTCACTGCAGCACTGGATCAACATCTGGGGAAGCCTTGCAAGGTGCAGCAGGAATCTTTTAACAATGACATATCAAGGGGGAAAAAAAGCTAGAGAAGTGGATTTGTACATTTTTCATCCTGATAAATATAACTATGAAATTGCTTTATAACTTTGGACACAGTTGGAGCTTTATAATAGGTTGTCAGTGAAGGAGCACCTGTGATCCTAATGCTTCCATCTATTTTCCTGATTTTAGCTATAAATTCTATTTTACAATGCTAGTGGGGATAGCTCTGGGTCTGCAGTAGGGGGTGAGGGTTTAATTCCTTCTGCCTTTTCCCATTCCACCCCATCCTTAGGTTTCTCCAGACCATCTCATCTGTACAAAACATCCCAATTTTTGCTTTCATATGGATGAGGGTGTCTTGGTTTGAAAGACAGGTGTCTTCTAAGGAAGGAAGGAGCCTCCCTTGGAACGGAAAATGCAAACCCCATCCTCCGAATTATTATAATTTTGAAATTAAGGGGCTCTCAGGGAGAGGCGGGCTCAGGATCCTGGGCACCCGAGCAGGTGGAACAGGTCCCTCTCTCAGTGAGGCGGGTGTTAATGAGGTCCTGGTTCTGTGGCTGCTCTCACAAGCAGAGGCTACCCCAAGGCAGGAGAAGCAGCTCTGGGCTGGGCTCCGGCAACACCAGCGGTGAATTCCCTTCCCCGAGCAGCAGCTCCGACCGTGCTCCCCTACAGCCGAGAGAGGAGACAGGAGCTGCCCCAGCCCCGTCTTTTATCAGCCCAATTCTCGCTGACTCCCAGATAAGAGAAGTGCAACCAGATGCCCTCCTCCCCTCAGCTTGGCCACTTCTTTTGTTTTTAAGGAGCCGGTTGTTAGTGTTTCCTTGCAACTTAAGGGGAGAATTCTATAAGTAAAAAGGAACAAAAGGAAAGAAACCTAACCCCCAACAAAGGGTTTCAAATTTGCCCACATTTTTGTAACTGTACTTGCTGAAATAAACAGAGGCAGGAGACCTTTCTCCTTTTTAATGCCTTTATTTTAAAAGATGATCAGCTCGGGTGTCGAGAACCGACGGGTTGCGCTCCGAGTGACTCGGCGGAGGAAGAGGAGTGCAACTTTGCTGGTTTGCAGGCAGAGCTGGGGGCACCAACACGACAAGAACATCTGAAGATTGCCTAATTTTCTAGTTTAACATTTGAGGACCTCTGTCAGCCGACATCCTTAGGTTAAGGTGAGGGGTAAAAAGGGTCTTAGCAGATACTAGATTCTGTTCCTCACAACTAGACATCGCTTTGATTCGTCCTTTTGTGTTGGCTCCTTGTTTTTAGAGGTTTTTGGCTAGGTTTGGAGAGGGGCTTCTCCCATTGCATGCTGGTTCCGTGGTCATTTGCACGCTAACTCCGATGTCCCCTCCTCTTCACTGTCTGGGTGCCATCTTCCAGGGAGCAGCAGCGTGTCACTCGACAAAAGAGGGAATTCTTAACCATCAACAACAGGTAGTTAATGAAAATGACAGGTGATTACAATAACAAACAGTTAGAACTCTACCCTGGCAGCAACTGGCCTAACCTGTGAACTCTGCAACCTTTTAAAAAAACGGGCAGCTTTTTTACTTGTAACACTTATACTGGCATACTTGTGTTCCTGTTAGACACAGAAATAATTTTGTACTTCAACTTTTTCAAAGAATGTAACTGTCAAATTATTCTTCAGAGGAAAGGAAGGAAGGAAGGAAAGAAGGCTGAAGTGGGTGGAGTGTAAGTAACAATTACTGTAGGCTGATAATATTTAAAGATTCATAGAGGGATGTATTTCATGGGCCATACATATATGTAACAAATTCGCCTACTCTGTAATCCTTCTTGTTATTGACAACACAACAATCATATCTTTCCAGAATAGTAAACTGCAGAATGTTTTTCTTTTGCAAATGCTGCATCTGAGCTCAGATAACTAACATGAAGTGTTATTGCTGGGAAAAGCTGGCAAGCCTACTGAGCAGGTTACTGATTCAGGCATAAAACCTCTGCTGAAGGAGCCTTTAGCATGGGCTTCCTTTCTGAGTCTTGGGTCTTGGTTTTCAGATTGAAAGAGGGTGTAGTCCTAGGGGTCTGCAACTTGGTGCTCAGAATGTGTAGAAATTGGACATTTACTTGTATACTGAAATATGGCTGAGGGAAATGTAATTTGGGAACCTCTTCTGCAGCCCTTGAGCTCATCCGACAAGAAGATACAGAAAGCAAATTAAGTCATGCATGCAGGATGTATGGCTATCATTATATAAATGAACACTACTGAAATATATTTAAAAGTAAGGATCACCCTACAGCAAATTTTACTTCTGTTTCTACAAACAAAGAGGTAAATACCCATAACTTGTTTTTACATTTAAATTAAAAATATTTCCTGTGAAGGGAAGGAAAAGGACAATCTAGCCATGAGAAAGAAAAATATATTTTCCCTTTCCTTCATTTGAAGTAATTTTTTAAATGCAGGACTATAGTGATGGGTTAGCAATAGAAAGCAGTTGAGAAATGCACCAATTTTTCCCTGCTTATTCTGGTGGCACAGCTCAGTCTAACTTCTGAAGATGCCTCTTCTGATCCTGGACTTTGGTTACTTATCCAGCAAAATCAATGTCAAATAATGCAATAAATACTTTGGGCAAAGTCTAAAGAAAAGTGAGTGCCCTTTTCCTTCCCTGGGGCCTGAGGTAGCTCCCAGTCCTATTACCCGTGAAAAGTTCTCACCTAGCCCAGGATCAAAGCTTGTGGCTTTGGAGCAGCTCAGATGTTGTCCCATACTCTTCTCTGTCTGTTTTTGAGCTAGCAGAGATGCCATGTTGTTATCTACACCTGTATCCCAGCATCCAGTCTCTTGGCTGAGAGGATGCAAAGGGCACAAGGGGCTGCAGGCACAGGGCTGGTGTGGCTGGTTGGCACCAGCATCCTCTCCTTGGGATGAAACCACCCAGGGCACACTGGGGCACTCCAGTGCCTCTCAGCTGGGCACCCTGCGTGCTGGTTAGGGATACACAGACCCTGAGGCAGCTGTAATTTAAATTGGAGCTGCTCAGGACAGATGGTGAGAGCTCTGTGAGTGGTGTCCTGCTGGAATCCTTTCAGCCTCTTGTACTGAGCATATCCATGCAAGGGAGTGGCTCAGTAGCTTTTCATCTTTTAGAAGAAAAAACAGAGAGGAAAATACTTCTTTTATTTTCTTCCCCCCCCCCCCCTTTTTTTGTTCTTTTTCCCCACTTTTTTTTTTCATTTCCTGCATATACTGGGTTTTGTATTTTCCTTTTCCCTGTATTTTGAAGACTGTTAATAAATAAATAATGTGAACACAAAATTGCCATTCAAATTTGATTGTCTCAAATTATGTCTAGAACGAAACAAAAATCTACTGATCTGTGATTTTGTATGGCAAAGGCAGCTCAATGCTATTCAATCCAGTAGGGGAGATTTAAAGAAAGAGTATAAAAAACCCCAACCAACTAGCAAAGAAAAGAAGAGGCAGGGAAAGTGTGATAAAGAACAGCATAATACTTAAATGGTGTGAATAGATTTTTCAACAAAACCATTACTAATACAGGTATTCTTCTAAGTCAGTTCTTACCATCACAGAACCATTAGCTCTTTGGTAGTCACAACCCCCCTATATCTATATCATGTCTTTTCATTGCTTTTTATTTGTCTTCTTCTGCTTGACTGGTAACATGCAGCACCCTTGCACTGTATACTTATTTCAAGACTGACTGCAACAGTTATAAATATCTCCTCAGCACTGAAGGAGGCAAAGAAAAAGCAACGAGCTTCAGTAGCCAGAGTTCTGAATTGCTGCAGACAAGAGAGTCTGTCAATGAAGACTGGTGAAATAAAATTTTTGCTGGCTGTTTTTCATAGCTTTTAAAGAAGAAACCTGTGCTTATTTTCATAATATCAGAGATAAAATTATGATTAGAATTGCTTTTTCTGGGGAACTTGCACATGATACTTGAATATCCAGAGTGTTTTCCTATGGCAACAGGGCTCTACTCATTACCTCCTGAATATTTGGTCTCCAGGCATGATTTTGGGTGAATATTTAGCAATAAGCTTTTAGTTCTGGGTGAGGGATTGGGGCATTTTGTGTTTTGCCTCCTCTTTCAGAAGGCAGAAGAGCCACTGGCTTTGTTGTATTACAATGTACATTAGTGTGTAAAGAATCAGGGTGACCTGAATCAGACACTTTTTCCTGCATAAATACTCATGGAATGCTGCATAAATACCAAGGCAAAACAGTTGTTACTGAGGTATATTTTCAGGTTTACCCACTAAGAGTTGTTCACTGTCAATAAAAAGGAAGTAAATAAAAGGAAACTGCTTAAATCTGACCTAGAGAATCAGACACTTTTCCTGTCAGGTGCTGTGGGAGCCCTGCACATCTGATCCTTTGTCTCCAGCAGCAGCAGCAGCAACATATTTGTTTTTTACTCTGTGCTTTCAAGAAATAAATAGTGTGAATGTGGTCTCCATGCACAATAAACACAATTTAAGTAAAAAGCTTAAGAAAACCTTTTTTCTCCTTTTAAACCTTGCTTCTTGCCAGTTATTCCCAGTGTTGGGTATGTGTTTTAAAATAATAAAATAAAATTAAAGCTTCTCACTATTATGTGGAAGTCTGAGAACTTGTCCCTTCAGCTCTGGTGTTTTTTGAGACCTGTGCACTGGCTCATCCAGAGACATTACCTGCCCCACGTCCTCAGTAGAGAAAGATAAATTCAGAAGACAGAGTCAGGTTCTAGATGTTTACTCTGTCTTTTGCAGTAGCATCTCCAGGAGTCCACTGAGGATTCATATTTCAGAAGATAGAGGCTGACTGCCTAGGAGTTTGTCAAAGCATGAGAACAGGATTGTATGAAGCAGACACATGATCACAGAAAAAAGAGTTCATGGCACTCATCACTCAAAGATTGTGGTGTGCTGAGTCCTTGTCCTGGGTCTGTGCTTTGTGGGCCCTTGTGGCAAAGCTTTTGTGGGGAATATAGAGACAAATAACACAGTGACTCTGCAGGAGCCAGTGAAAAAGCTCTTTATGA
Organism: Setophaga petechia; assembly: GCA_024362935.1. Taxonomy (NCBI): domain Eukaryota; kingdom Metazoa; phylum Chordata; class Aves; order Passeriformes; family Parulidae; genus Setophaga; species Setophaga petechia. Next base: position 9,249,994 of record JANCRA010000020.1, on the reverse strand, counting down.
GCAAGGACAAAAACTTGGGCTGGCTTTGGAGGTGAGAAAGTGGTCAGGCAGCACCACTGGCAGACTGAAGGAAGGAATTAATCATCCAGTAAGAGACCCTGTGTGGCACAGAAGGATGAGCAATGTGCTGAAGAACCATAAAGGCAAGCACCAACAACTTTTGGTTGATGAGTGAAGACAGAGGACAGCAGATGCCACAAATTCACCATGGTGAAATGAGAAACCAAGGAAGGTTATGTTGCCACCAGTGTCTCAAATGGTGCTAAGGCTGTGCACTGATGTTCTGTGAAGAAAGGTTTTGCTTGTGTGATGGCTGAGCTCCACAACAGATCAGAGCAACAGGTGAAGCTTGGGCCCTACATGATGTTGCCCTTGGCTGGCTCTGGAAGCTGCAGGTGTTTTCACCTGCACAGCAAGGAGGGTAAAGGCTGGGGGAAGCTTAAGAGAGTAATGATTTGCCCCACATGGCAGGGGGACATTTAAATTCCCCATGGCCTGTGATGTCAGATTGTGTTAAATGGAATCCTTCCAACTCTGTCAATAGAAGGAGGACTTAGATATTGATCATTTACGTGGGGCACGATGGATAATCTCATTTTTGTACAGTACTCTGTATCCAAGCTGCTTTGCTCAATTAAACTCTGCTCAGCAGAGACTATTCAAATCTGCTGTAAAGTTCATGCCATGACCACATTTCCTATCAATTTCTCTACCGGAATATATATTAATGGAAACATGGGGATATATTAATTGTACAATTTTGAATAAATGCAACCTTAGCAGAGTACATTTTTTATTATTATTTAATAATTATGAGTTCAGGCTTTTCTTAATTTCCTGCTGTGAGCTTTTAAAAGTCACAGCAATGCTGAAACATAAATAGAGTATGTGATGCAACATTTTGCCTAGGCAAATATCAGACATTTTTATCTCAGGAAAAATAGAATGAAATTTAAAAAAATCATTTGGCTCCTTTGAAATTTTGCACGGTTGAAACCAAACAAAGGAAAACTCAAATCAAGATGGAACAATATTTACTTTTAAAAAAGAAACTAATATTTTCTAAGACTTGAGTAGGCAAAAATGGTAAAAATCCATACAGAGCATGAAAATTTCTTGAAAAAAAATATTCTAAAACATGGATTAGAAAATATGCAACTTGGTCAAGTTTTTCTCAGCCATTACATTCCACAGTGATAAAACCTGGGTGGAATGATGTTTAGATTCTCCCAGACAGTTGAAAAGCAGCAATGGAGTCCAATGTGTGACTAGGACGAGATGACCTGGAACCACCCAGAACAGAGGGATCATGGTCGCTTACTCTCTCATCACCTGGCCATCAAACTCACACATTCCCTCCCTTCCCCCTCTCCTCTTTGGTTCCTTCCTACTTTGTCTTTATATTTTTTCCTTTTTGTCTTTGTCTTCCTTTCTTAGCCACTTGTCTTGTTCTGACAATATGATTACTTAATACTTACCTGCCAAATTAACTGACTTATTTTACCAACGAGTGGATATACCATTCCCTGACACTCGGTACTTGACAGTCCCACAATCTTTTCTGTGTCCATGAGGTGCACACTGTAACAGGAAAATGCCACTAAGTATGGTGGTCTTTCTCTACAACACACTACAGCTACATACAAGCATGAACTAGGACGTGTGTTGGTTTGCCCTCTCTTTGGCTTTTAAAGGTAATAAAATGTGAACAATTAAAAAAAATCTTTTACAACCCACTCATCCTCTCTCCTTTATTCCAAAAATCACATCCAACTGACCTCTTACTGAGAATGCTGCTCCATTCGGTAAGACTCTGTCTTTTCACAGTGAAAAGAAAAAACCCTATTCAGCTAATTGAGCAATTTTCTTAACTGGATACACTGCAAAAATGTATAGTGGAAATGCTAATGTATTAAGTATGAGTGTGTATTTGTAAGCGTGGGGAAAAAGAAATGCTATATAGATGCTGTACTTGGAATGCTGCATAAATACCCAAGGCAAAACAATTGTTACTGGAGGTATATTTTTAGGTTTACCCACTAAGAGTTGTTCATTGTCAATAAAATGGAAGCAAAAAAAAGGAAACTGCCTAAATTTGACCTAGAGTTTATTGCTTATATTTGACCTGAATTTTTGTTGTTGTTGTTGTTGAATGTTACATACAGAGCTCAGAAAATCATCTTCTTTTTCTTTTTATTAGCTCAGTTTACTTAGAACCTAGCTATGGATCTGAGTACTTTTGTACAGAACCCACTGAGAAACAAGGCAGGGGGTCTGCTGTGCATAATCCTTAAAATCATTTGCAAGACAACACCCAGAGCAGGGAACACCTGTAGCACTCTGTTGTGATACAACCTCCTGCACTGACATCATCAATCACCCCAAATCTGGCTGTGTTTTGCAGGAGAGTGGACAAAAAGGATTTTTAACAGAATGGTGAGATCACTTTGTGGGTTATTACCAGGGGCCTTTCCAAACGTGAAAGACTGTATTAATAGTCATGGAATGCCAGCAGGTGGATGACAGAGGCTGGAGCTGCTGGCCCCTAGGTCACAACCGCCCTGCCCTTCCCTGCCTTTCAGAAACAGTCCTGAAGATGTGCCTTTCACACTGGGCACTGAGCAGGCTCCTGAGCCTGGAAATCCTCAGAGGCACAGCAAAAAACTGAGGCAAGAAACAGTTTACTTGGCACATCTTTGGTTTCACCTTTCCTCTTCATGGAAGGAGGCTGAGACTTATACAGGAACTTTCTCTGTTGCACATGGATGAGATGAGCACAGCTGTGGTGGCCCAAAAGTTGCTTTCTAAGAATAAGCTACTCCCTCTTTTCTAAGCTTGCTTTTAGTTCCCAAGTATTGCAGCAATGCAGTACCTATGTAATGACACAAAATGTGTGTACACTGAAGATTCCCCACCAGGGAATGAGGTATTTGGGACTCTCTTTGTGGAACCTGTAGGCCACCATGTAAAACTATGATTGTTTTCTAGGTAGCAGAGACAGTAACATCAGGATAATCTTAGAGCAGAGTGCATCAAGAGTGTGAGCAGTGGAGTACAACACCAAAGTGGAATTAGGGAGCAGCTGAGAGACTGGGATGACATAATCGTCATTTCTTTTTCACTGCTTTTTCTTATGTCTGTGACTATTTTATTCCTCATTATAAAAATGAGGTGATTGAAGCAGCTCAGCAGTACCTGACATTTCAGTTCTCTTAAAGTACAGGGGTGTACTGAGCTGCCAGTGGCACACACTATGTCTATAAGACTTGCAAGACTTTTTAAGCCTGTACCTTTCTATTGCTTTTTTCTGACAGTCTAAGACCTCCAAATGGGGTCCATCATCCTGCACCAAGACTCTCCCACTGATTCTCATAAGAGAGATCTCACCAGATATCTTTTGAGGTCCAGTTTGAGGTGGGTTCTTTGAAATTTAAGCCAGTCTTAGAGAAAATTCACCCGCTGAGAAGCTAACAACAATTGCTTCCTCCAAGAAAGAACTGAATCTAAGAGTGAGGGAGTTTTCCTGCCCAGAACCCATTTAATTCCCAGCCAGTTCAAAGCCTCTTTTATACAAAGTGGACAGTTTTTGCATGTTGTGTGGGAAGCAAGAAAATAGGTTTATTTTTCTTCTTTTGTCTTCTCTCTACATATACTGGCAACTTTATGGGCAGGTATTTGAGGATAAATGGATTGCCTCACACACAAAGGTTTTAAATAAAACCTCTCTTTTCTGACTAAAAAATAGGTTAGTCAATTTTTAATGGCTTTCTCCTTCAACTGAAGATCATCAGCTTGCATTTGATGTAAAAATGACACTATCACCATAAAAGCTCCTTCTGTTGGGATTCACTGCACCATTTAGACCAGATAGCAGTGTAAAGTCCTAATGGAGAAATAAACATTTGAGCATCTTTCCTGATACTGTAATTGCCACACTTAGGTGCTGCTGTATGTGAAAACAGAAGTACATAGAAAATTTCCTTGTTCATCCCATAAGCTAGAAATTTTGCCATCCTGCCTGCATATGTTGTTTGTTATGTATGTGAGTGTGTGATGTATACCAAAGCAGAAGCTTCCCTTCCCTTTCTGTGGTGATGGAGATGCTTTGTGACACAAAGTGTAACTCCATTCCTCTTGGAGAGAAAAACTCACATAATCCCTCTCCCCCCCAAAACTCTGATGAGAGAAAAACCAAGGATAAACTGCAGCAAGCAACTCTGAAGCTAGAATGATGGAAGCAGAGATGAAGACTCAAAGCTAGTGAGATATGACAGAATTGGCATGCTGTACTCAGAACTCCTGACATCACTTAGTAGGAGTCACAGTTGTAACATGTTCCAGAGATTTTTCTTCTGGCCAGCCCTGTTGAGCCTCTGCAGTCCCTTTTTGGAAAACCCCCTGCATCACCTGGGATGTGCTGACACTGTTGGGAAGCTCTGACACTGACACAGGTCACACAGGGATGGGGCCATTTCCTCATTTTGCTGGGTTAAAACCCTCAGAGCCCTGGCTCAGAGAGCAGCAGCTATCATGTTGTAGCTCCTCTCTGGCTGAATGCTTGCCTGTGACAGAGTGGAAGTTTGGCTTTTGGAAGGTGGGGGTTCAAATGCTTTCTCAGTGGCAGGCACATATTTATGCTAAGGAAAGAACTTGATACATCAAAGTAGAGAAAAGGTGCTTGCTGGGAAGAAAACCCCACTGAATTACCCTAAGGACACTCTAACATTAGGAGGTCTGGGTTTAGGAATGGACAGACTGGGGAACATATTTTGTTGACCTCTCTTCCCAGAGTAATTGAAAATTATTCAGCTCTGCTGAGTGTAACTGCCAGTAGCTTCTGCTTGATGTAATTGAGTTCTCTACCCTCAATTTGTTTGCTTGTGTTTCAAGCTTTGAAAAAAGAGCACTTAACCTTTTATTGTTTATTCAGACTTATTTAGAGAAAACAAAATATCTGTGGCTGGCTCTGTCAATTACCTACATTTTTGCTGATCTCTGGAATGAGGTGCGTGTCAATAAAAAGCAGCTCAAAAACTCTTTTTTCCAGGATTATTACTGACAGTGTAAACAGTTTCCAGTGATACTGGATGTCACTGATTATGTTAGCATGTGGAATGGATACAGCCCTGTTCCTCTCAAAGGACTCAACATGTATTTGTGCCTGCAATGATTGTGTCATCTATGTTTGGGATTTCACCCAAAACACGAGAAACTCTAAAAACATTAAAAAGTGGATATTTTAAGTGTCTTGATCTCAGAGAAAATCTCACTGCAATTGGAATCCACTGCTCAGGCATGAAATTTCCCAATGCAAAGTTCAGTGCTGCTAATGACATGGGTGGGATTTTATTAGATCACAGATATCCAGCCTGAGTTTTGCCTTTGTTATCTTCTTTTCCACCATATTTAAGAGGAGGCTTTGTACCTCTCTGCAGCTTCTTTAGAGCTCAGCTTCCTGTGCAACCTGACTTCTACTCACAGAATCACAGGATCCCAGAATGGGTCAGGTTGGAAGGGAGCATGGTGAATCATCTGGTCCAAGCTCCCTGCTCAAGCAGGGTCATCCCAGAGCACATGGCACAGGATTGTGGCCAGTCAGTTCTGGAATACCTCCAGTGAGGGAGACTCCACAGCCTCTTTGGGCAATCTGTTCCAGTGTATGGCCACCCACACATTATGGAAAACCTCTGACTGGCACATCATGTGTGACAGAGACATTTTTAATAAGGGTCTGTGGTGACCTAGTATTTTTTATTTTTGAGTCTTGCCCCTTCGAGTGGGCATGGGGCAGTGTGCACCTTGCTTCAGGCTGTCAGAGAAGGCAGGGGGTAAGCCTGCAGTGCCAGGCAGGACATTAAAGAAGGTTTACAGAACACTGTGGGCAGGGAGCTGGGGAAGATCAGAGTAGATGTAGATGTCGATGTCAGGAGAAATGTACATCGTGTCACCTGGAGAGTGAGCTGGGGTAAGAAGCCAAGAGCTTTTGTTCTGCCTAAAATGGCTCTAATTCCCCAAGGTGAGAACCTGCCCAGGGAGGCCCTTGCTGTCAGGTCTCTGACTCCTTGAAGTGCAGCTGGTGATTCAGGTCCACATCCCTCTGGCTGGTAATTCCCAGAAGGGGAAAACGAGGTCTTTATCACTGGATGTTGTGGTGCTGTGGAGCTATCACCATTGCTGGGGGAAATCAGTGATAACAAAACAGTGTGTGACCCACCCATCCCAGGCATGTGCCCTCCCTACAGACCTTCAGAGAGGGTTCTGCAGCCCAGCAGCACAATCAGTGCCCAGGACATACACAGGCAGGGCTGCTTTGGACTCTTCTGTGGCTGCAGTGCACTATCAAGGGCTTTTGCTGGTTTGTAAGTCCAATGATTCCAGGATTTATTTTTTAATCTGTGGCAAAGGAAACAATCCATGGGAGTATGTGGAGTGGGGCATACAGAAGGGAAAGCTTGTGCTTTCACCTTCAGCTTCTGATTTCTCTGCCTTTAGCTTTTCTGGTGGGCTGATACGTTCTGTGGCAACCTTCAAGGTCAGGCACAGCAGCTTTTGGGGCTCTGAAAAGAAAATTATGAGTATCCTCAACCTCTACTTTTTCAGAATAAATCTAGTCCAGAATAGCTCTATTGTTCTTCACACAGTAGAAAACTGTTGGCTTTCCATGGCTTTGGCAGGGTTGCAATAACTCTGAGGGCGTGATTTTGCCTGAGACTGTGTCTGTGAATAACCTTTCACAGGCAGTGATCCTGCAAACATTCTGGCATGTCAGTTCTTATAGGTTCTTCCATGCATGAACGTACAGGACTGTTGGAACTGAGGGCTTAGGCATGGAGATGTTAATGTTTGCAAAGGTAGTAATTTCCCAAGTGTAATGTCAAAACCTTGTGTTCAGTCTGGATTTTTTTCTACTGTTCTAGAAGTCTATCAAACACTCTAACTTCCTAAACAGGACTGTGCATAGTTGTTTCAGAGACACTCACCTGTCTAAACAAAGGAAAGTTTATTATGTTTTAAAATTAAAAGATATTGGAACTTGTTTTTGCAAAGATGCTGATAAGTCTCTTCAGGGTTGTTTTTTTTTTTTTTTTTTTTTTGCAAAAGGATCCATGCAATGTTCATATACAGACAAAATGTATTTTCTGATAGGAAAAAATAATCCAAACCCATAGTTGTTCAGTTCTAGACTGCCACTTTATAGAGAACAGAACCTCACATATGTGCTAACAAACATCATATATGGACATGCTGGTTTCATGTTGCTCTGACTCTGGAGTGTTCATCATTGACTGGCATGAGTCTTTAATGTCTTTGCCCTGTCCTGGTTCTGGCCAGGACAGGGTTAATTTTTACAGCACCCTACCTTGAGCAGTCAGAGGTGAATCCTTGCACAATTTTATGTGAATGGTTCACCTACCTTGAATACTCTTGTTACTATTGTTGTTGTTGCAGTTTTCTTGTTTCATTGCTGTTTCTAGTAAATTGTTCTTATCTCAACCTGTGATCTTCACCCTTTTGTTCCTCCAATTCTTCTCTCCGTCCCTCTGAAGGGCTGTGGGGGATGACTGGAAAGTGAGTGAGTGGTGCACAGTGGGAGAACACTAAATTGGGGAATACTATTCCTAAACCAAGACATGCCCATAATTTCCTATAGTCACAGGAAACACCCATAGGAAATAGACTGGCCATGGAATGCAAAGATCAGTCACCTCAGCCATTCATTACTGACTGTCACATTACAAGAACTGAGGTTGTGACAGTGTTTCCTCCTTAATCAGCTCGAAGTGAAGGGTCCTCCCAGGCAGGTGAAACACTGCTTACTTTCCTCCTACAAAATGGAATGGTTTTGAGCAGTGCCAAACCATTAAAGATTTTGCAGTGTTGCAGAAAGGTTGTAAGAGGTCACCTGACAAAACATGGGTGAATTTAAAGGGCAAATCCTCAGCGAGTGCAAAGCAGCACCCTTCAATTGACATCAGGGAGGATGTTATGGTGGAGCTGTCGATAAGACTCCAAGGGGCCTTAAAGAATTGGTCTCAGCCAGAGTGCTTGCAGTGCTGCAGTTACTATTCTACTTTCTCAAATATTGTTCCAGTAATTCTATTTGACTAATTTTTTTTCTTGTTCTGTTAGTATGTGTAATCCATCAGAATCTGTTTTTTCCACTGCAGTACAGCATATTGTCAAACCCGTGTTTTTTTGTCCAGCCTGCTTGTTAAGCTAGGTACACTAAACCATGGTCTGAATGCATCTAAGTTCACATGTAAGACGTGTCTGAAAATCTACAGTGGTTTGCTTTTTTCCCTTTCATTCTTTTTTTTTTTCTTTTTTTTTTTTTTTTGGCTAATCCCAATTGATAAAAGTTTTCCATAGCCTGTTTTGATACCTGGAAGTAATATGAAGCTGCTGATCATGATACAGTTTGGGTTGAGCCTGGTTGGTAGGGGCAGGTTGAAAGAAGTAATCTAAATAAAAGTGCATGGCCTCTTGGACCCAAAATTGGTTGCCTTGCCAGTCCCAATTCATTCATCTCACAAAAAAACCCAACTAAACAGAAATAAATCCTCAGCAAATTCCTATCAGTTTCACAGCGATCATTTGCTTTTCTGGCTTCCACTAAGGATATCATTATGCTCTTTAGTCCTAACCCAGTCCTAACCTGCTCAGCTTTCTAAATAGTTAGTTTAATTAATCCCCTGCCTTTCTGATTGTGAGTGCTATGTATTGCAAGTGAGATTTTGATGCAAAGCATCACTAAATTAATTAGTTTTGGCCCTGATCCACCAGATTTAATGGGGGTATTTGCACGTTCAAAGGTAGACCACTGTTGAAGTGCCTCATTGAATGGAGCACTTCTCCTTAATGAGAGGGGGCTAGGCAGCTTGGCCTCTGGCTGCTGGATGAAGTTATCAGGGGGTACTTACTGCCTCAGCAGACAACCCCTGCTCCTGGCATGATGATGTTTTAGTTATGTTTTGTCCAGAAGTGGAACATCTTGAATAATCATCTTATTTCATGCCTTCTTCTGTATGACATTGTTACCTCATATTGAAGGTGTTCTCGCTGAATTTGTGGTATTCTCTATGCACATCTCAGAAAGCACAGAGAATGGTTAGGGCCATGAGAGAGATCTACCTTGAAAGGTTTGATTAATAACACCTTAGATATTAGATTTTTAACAGAATTGTTTCTGATTGTTCATGGACAGATATTACTAGTTTGATTCCTGGCCAGCAGTTTATTGTTACCTTGTAGACTGAGATTAAAATTGATGCTATCTCTGTGTTGCTGCAGGATGATATTGTGTTCCACATCAAAAGACACCACTTGTTAACTTTTCATCAGGGTGTACATTAGGAAGGGGGAGGGCAAACATTGCCAGCCTGGCTTTGGTTCCTGTGGCTTTTTAGATCAACTCAGTAAGTGGCTGGAAATCTATGTCTTCCTTCAGTAAAACTCTGTTTCTGCTGAAATTCTGGGGGTTTATCACCTGTCTCTCTGAAGATGGAATTTCATTTTGTGAATTTTCATGGGCTTTTCTCAATGTAGGATAACTGTGCCCAGCAGCACATGCCAAGATTCAACAAACAGTGTTGCAGAATTTTTTTAACAACTATTCTTGCAATAGTGTCCTGATAGTTTGGTGTGGCTGGATAACATGCTGCTGGAGCTTCATAACCATATGGAATAAGTATTATAAGAAGCTGAACTCAATAGACAAATCACAGACCTTGAGTTTTGCCCTTGAGCGTGAATGATGAAAAGCAAAATTACTCAGGCAGAAACACAACCTGGTTTGTGAATCTAGTGTCTGAAAATGTTATCTGAACTGGTGTTGGGGAATTTATTTTACTGTCTTTTATCTGCCAGTTCCCTGGGTTCCTGGACAGCTGAAGTGGATTACATCAAAACTACAGGATGACCTTTCTGTTCAAGGCAGCAATGATGCAGTGCTTCATCTTGTGAAGTTAGCTCTGAAAGACTAGGTTATTGAGTTCCTGACTGACTCATATGGCTCTTCAGATTTCCATCCGCACCTTTAAGAGTGGAGAAATTAATTTTAGCCTACTAAAGAGCCCTGATGGGAGAATTCTGCCTCCCCTCCTAAGACAAGCCATAGTCTAGTGGTGCTGCTGTGGGTAAGGAGGTGCGGTTTGGGGTAGACAAAAAACTCCTGGTTGTCATGGAATCATTCTCCAGCAGCAGTGATGTAGGCTGTGGTCTTTCCTAGAACTTCTTCCTTAGTTCCAGACTATTCTAGGAACCCTTTTTGACTGATCTACAAATAAACCAAAAATCTATGTACCCTTAATGATCCTTTGGTCAGATGCATGCATAATATAAACTCAACTACTTTTTGCTTTGGCTTCTGGTCAAGTAGTAAAGAAGCAAACAGTGGAGTCAAGGTGCAAAACAGCCTGGAGGGAGGAATTTCAAGGAATCACAGCCAAATATTACAAATGTTTGTCCCCCTTTTAGTGGAAGGAAGATGACTAGTGGCATAATATCTGTGCAAAAAAGTCAACATCCATCCTGAATGATCATTCACCAAAATAAAATTCTGCAGCCCCCGCGCTACCTATTTCCCTTTTCTAGGACAATGACGATTTTAATAGTTTGACTATGTTTTGCACAAGGCAGTCTGGCTCCCCAGGGAGGCAGGACAGGGCTCTCGCCCTCCGCAGGGCCGGGCCCATCCAAGGCGCTCACTGCCCAGGGCAGGGCAGCCCAGCCCAGGTGCCCCGCGCTCGAAGGGAGAGCGGCGGTAATGAACCGGCGGCGGGAGCCCTGCCACTGTTAAATTTGTAGCCAATTAGCCGTGTTGCACAATTCCAGCAGAGTAACACCAGTCTCTATAGACTCGGTATAGAGAGAGAAATTAGTTTAGACAAATACCTCTTAATCCCTTGTTCTTGGCTGGGTTGGAGCGCCTACTGCTAAGTGCTAATGGCACGGGGAAATCCCAATTTCCAGTGTCAAGGGCTTCGAGGAATCAGGCTATTAAAGAGAGACATTTATTTTGCATTAGCTTTGATCAGCAGCTCCTGGGTGAAATCTCCTTAGATAAATACCCCGTGCGGCCTCTCGCTTGGGGAGTGCGGCTTCGGGCCGGGCCGGCGGCTGAGGGAAAGGGCGCCGGGGCCGCCTTCTGCTGGGCCTCGCCCCGGGGAGCAGAATCACGGAATCAGGTTGGAAAAAAAAAAAAAAAAAAAATCCAACCTGTTACCGAACACCACCCTGTCAACTGGACCATGGTACTGAGTGCCACGTCCAGTCTTTCCTTAAACACCTCCAGGGACGGTCACTCCACCACATCCCCGGGCAGCCTATTCCAATGTCTACTCAACCTTTTCTATTAAGAAATTTCTCCTAATGTCCAACCTAACCCTCCCCAAGCGCAGCTAAAGACTGTTTCTCTCATCCTGTCGCAGGCTGCCTGGCAGTAGAGACAGCGGCATGCCCGGAGTGGGCACTCGCAGGACGAGCGCGGGCAGGAGCCGGGGCGGTGCGGGAAGGCACCGGGCCCAGCGGGGCGGTGCGGGCCGGAGCCGATCGGAGCCGGGCGGTGCGGGCCGGAGCCGGTCGGAGCCGGGGCAGTACGGACAGGAGCGGGCAGGAGCCGGGCGGTGCGGGAAGGCACCGGGCCCAGCGGGGCGGTGCGAGCCGGAGCCGGTCGGAGCCGCGCGGTGGGGGCAGGAGCGGGCGGTGCGGACCCAGCCGAGGCGGCGGCGGCGCTTGGGCGATCTCGCGCTGCCCCCCGGCGGCCGTTCCCGGCCGTGCCGCCGCTGCCCCGCCGCCGGCTCCGGCCTCCGGCGCTGCCCCGCTCCCCGGCGCTTTGGCAAGGGCAGGGCTGGGTCCCCCGTCCCGTCCCGCTCGCGGCCGTCCCCCCTGTTCCCGGGGCTGTGCATCCCGGAGGTCGGTCGGCCCTCGGGCAGGGGAAGCCGTGCCTTGCAGGGCGAGGGATGCTGGGAGCCGGCGGGGCCTCTCCCGGAGCCTCAGCCCGACCCCCGGGGGGGCGAGCAAGGCAAACCCGCACGGCCTCGCCTTCCCCGCAGCGAGAATGGGTCAACACCCATTTTAAATATTGAAATGTCGCCGTTTGCAACGCAGAAGCCTCGGTGTTGCAAATAAAGCTCAAGGAGGGAAATTACTCAGTGAGCGTCGCTGCGCCCTGTCCTCGTGTTAGGTAGCTGGAACCTTTCCATGGCATTAAAGGATAATACCTCGCACCGGGGCTGCCATGAGGCACAAGAGCGTATTTTTACACTTCAGCCTCCCCGTGTATCCCAGATGCAATTTGCCAAATGATACTGACGTCTAAATAAGCGAAACATATAATAAAAGATGAAAATTGTATGGGAATCTCCCTGGACACAATTATTAGGCCCTCATGACATTATTTAGGTGCTCCAGAAGCTTCTGGGACTGAGGGAAAATTGCATTGACACATGCAAAGTAACTTAGGAACCGACCAGCATTTTCAGATCACAGAGTGGCATGCTGGGAAAAAAAAATAATGTATTGCTCCTAAATGCTAATTGCATGCACTGGGTCTTGGTCCATAATTGGAATGTGAACAATGTGTACACATAAAATGTAGCAATTTCTGTACTTATGTAAGTAGCTGTTATCTAAAAATTACACAGCTTACTACTGTGTTAAGTTTATGACTGCTTCCTGGCATTGCGTGGACACACAGTACCTGCAGAAGGCACCTGCTGGGTTTCTGAATGCATCAGGTACATCCCAGCATTTCTGTGACTTTGGAGGAATGCTAATAGCATGACAGTAGCACAGCAGGCCCCGCAGCAGACTGGTGTGGAGGGAGGATGAGCAGTGCTGGCTACATTAGGGCACTTTGCAAGCATCTAAAATAATTTTGCAGATGAAATACCCATATATTAAGCAAGGATATGAAGATAGAATGGATGAAACTTGGTTTGCTGAGTGTTTGCCTTGTAAGTACCCAATTATTTTTCAGCTGTAAATAACAAATGTGGCTGCAAGTCCCTGCTTACCTCTGAGCCTTTTCTTCAAATAGGACACTGGCTTTTGTGCCATGGCCTTCTAACATACAGGTTAATTATCTGGTCTGCTCTGATCACATTTTCCATGCCCCTTGGTGTTTTATCCTTGGGGTTTGCACCTGTTAATGCAGTGGTTGTGTCTATGTTGTCAGGAGCTGATAGCCATAAGCTGCCTCTCCAGGGCAGCCAGGGTGGCTTTTCTGTCTGATGGGGCCTCTGCTCAGCTTCAGGGTGTGATTCCAAGACATGAGCCTGGTTTATGGAACTTTGCTGCCACCCCTTCTGCTGAGTGCTCCCACTGGGTGTACTTCCCATTGTGGAGAGTTGCAGGGACCAACTGTCAGGATGGGGTATTGCAGGGATGGTACTTAGCCATGAATCATGCCTAATTCTCTAGTGAATCAACACCTTTGAGTGACAGAAATATTTAACAAGAAATTCCCAACTGCCAGGCTCTTAACTCCTTGGCACTGGGAAATGTGAGGATGACTGGAGACCTCCACTGTGGCAAAGATACCCAGTGGCTAAGGTTAACACAAAATGAAATTTGCATTGGAAATAAATTGTGGTTTTTCAACATTTAATTAACTATTCAGACAGATTGCCAGGAGGTGTAGCAGAAATTTTTTTTATTGCTTTTAAGTTTTTAAATGAAGACTGGTTATCTTTGTAGAAGATACACTCTAATCCAAATGTAAATTGTTGGGATCAATGCAAGAATTACTGGATGAACTTCTCTGGCCCTTGCTATGCTGCATGTCAGACTAGATGATGCTAACAATCACTTGTGGCCATAAAAATGTATGAGCAGTAGAAAATTATAAGTTTGAGAAGAATAAAATGATATGAAATTAACTCCATAACAGAAATATTTTTGCAGCACAAACTCCTCTTTAACTTCTCTTGCATTATTTCACACCCTCACTGAAAGTAGCAGAGATTTATAGTTGCATGTTCACATTAAAAATAACGGTTTTTAATGTGAACAAACTTAAATAAGAAAAACTAATGTAGTTGAACAAAATGACCAGTTAATTTGCTACTCAGTTTCCTTTTGGAGGAACAACTTCCTGCAGCCATTGCTTGTACTTGACTGACCTAATTTTTCGAAATTCCCCCATTTAAGATGCAGTGTGATTGAATAGGTGATTTGCTTTAGGTAATAGGTAATTGAACAGGTAATCTCTTTCTTGATAGAGGAATGGTGTTTGTATTTAACCCTCTCAGATAATGGTTTCTCAAGAGCTCAAAGTAGGTTTTCAATCTCTCTGTGTTGTTCCAATGATCCTGAGAACAACCCACTTACTTCAACAGAAACACAGTTAGCTACTGGGACCTTACATTTATTAGGTATGTTCAAAAATTTCTGTGAGTGGGAGGTGGAGTATAGGATGAACACAATTCCTGTGTGACTACCTAAGCCAACTGCATGTGAATTAAGTCCACCGAAGTGAGTAAAAACTCACCTCAGTGAACTTATGTGACAAGTGAACCAGCTTTTTGCTTAATGAGAGTATTCAAAGAGAGGAATGAAAATGAAAGCAAAAAGTTAAATCAGTTGAAGTATATATTTTTAGATAAAAAGAAGGCCTGAAGGCCTTGTATTGCTAATATTTTTTCTTACCCTTTCTCAAACATAATTCTTGAGGAAAGACTTGATCTGCCTGGAGTTCAATCATGCTGTGTGGTTTTGCTTTATTTTGAAAGGTGGAAATTTTTGAGTTGCCTGTTTCTATTTTGAATGAGGTGAAGCAATAAATTCTGGTTTTGACACATTTGAGATTTTCAATACTTTCTTCCTTTGCATAACAGAGACCTGGCCCAGGTTCCTTTCTGAGACATTTTCAGTGAGAAACTGTCTGGGCTGTTCACTCCTTAACAAGGTAAAGACAGCCCTATTTTCCCAAACTTTTCCACAGCAAGAGGCACAGAAGAGAACTAGATACTTCCTATGTGTGATTCATCTGGCTATTATCAGCTGCTACATTAGGATGAAGTAATTTGTAATTTGAAGAAATTTCTCTACAAGGGCTATAGATTAT
Source organism: Setophaga petechia (assembly GCA_024362935.1). NCBI lineage: Eukaryota > Metazoa > Chordata > Aves > Passeriformes > Parulidae > Setophaga > Setophaga petechia. Next base: position 9,234,927 of record JANCRA010000020.1, on the reverse strand, counting down.
GAGCTTAACTTTAAATGTTGGCATTGTATTTACCTGGTGTTGGCCATTAAACATTAACTAGGAATAAACATGAAAGAATAGAGAAGGAAAGATCAGGAGGTAATATTTTCCAAAAATACTTAATAAGGAAAAAACTAAATGCTTGAAAAGCAGAAGTGGTCTGTGGATTCATGGAAAAGGGAAAATCGAGGAGGCAGAAGGAGCATACAGAGGGCAAAAAAGAAAAAAACTATCTTTTTCCCTTTGCTGGGGCCCAGATGGAAAAACAAAGGTGGCTATGTATTTTCTTGTAGCTGCAGTAGTTGAAGTCTGGCCAAAAGAGGAAGGCAACCACTTGTTTTCAACAGAATGTAGCCCAGTGGTAGGGCTTGGAAAACTGAGGAATGTTGAAATCTTCTTAATACATCTTTGCTCAGCTGAGTGCCTTCTCTGATACTGCTCAGGCATCCTGTAATGTAACAAACACTTGTAGCATCCAGCACATTACATAGTCCTCTTCACTTTGCCCTGCCTTTCTCTGGGAAACAGCCTGTGTTTGTGTATAGCTGGTGGCAGAGTATGAGAAGAGATAGGTACCATTCCAACACAGCAAAATATCAGGAGGGAAGCTCCTCTCTCCCTCTGCCTCCCCCAAATTCAGCCTGAAGCTGCAGCCTGGCCTATCTCTACTCAGCAGCCCCAGAGTCAGGGTCAGGGTGGGTACATCTGCTCCAGTGACTTGGGATAGCACTGGGAGCATTCCCAACACTGGAGCTTGAATGTGCTGTTAAATTTAGAAAGTGGTCCCTGGCACAGTTCTGGCCTGGGATGGCTAACATTCTCTCAAACAGCTTTAGACACATTCAGTGCTTTCAGATCCAAGTGCCCTTTAACCATCAGTCAGCTGAGAATATTTTCTCTCCAAGTTTTTCTGAGATTTGCATATCTAGGCTGTGTCTAGTGTCTCCTTGAAGGTTGCTGTAACAACTGTGCTTTCTTTTTTGTCTCACAGACTTTCAAATCTCCCCAAAATTCCTTAGCCTTGGAAGCACCTCTTTGTTTGGACTGTTGCACATATTGTCAGTGCGTGGCTATTGATTCAACAACTCAGTGGACAAAAGGACCATTCTGGATTCTTACACTTGCCTTTAAATGAAAGTTGTCAATTAGCCCCTTCAGTTTCAAAGGAGTTTAAGCTGACCAAACAATCTGACACCTATTCACTCACACAAAGGGGAAGAAATCAGAAGAAGTAAATATTGCATATTAAGTCTCCTTGTCTATGAAATCCAAAGAGTTGCCAAAATCTCTGATACTGTCTGAACTCTTCATTGCAGGATCTAAAGTGTGTATTCATGCCACCATTGTCTCAGCTGCAATTGAACACTGCAATGGCTTTTAATCTGCTTGCTTTCGTCTCTCTCTTGTTCCTTGACCCTGGACCTGTCACTTACTTTACTACTCTGATTGTGTAGTTCAGCTCTTTGAATCTCTCTAATTCCACCTTGTTTATTTATTCCATATTCTGTAGTTATTTCCCTTACTTCTTCAGCCAGAGGAACATCTTTGTCTTCTCTTATCATAACCTCTTAAATCTCATATTGCTTTGTTGGATCCTGTTCCAGGGTTATGTATGCCTAAAGAAGGACTCTGTATTTTGCTGGAAACTGGAATTAGTCCTCTACCCACCTGCATTACATTTTCTAAATATCCATATTTGAGTTTTTTCCTGCACTTGCATCAACACACCGGATATAGTTTTTATCCAGGCAAGGCATTTTTAGTGCATTGGAGTTCCCTACATTTTATGGAATTGATTCAAACCTCCAGAGCCTATCTGTGATACAAGGGATGATACTAGAAATGAACAAGAAGCATTTCTGAAAACTACCAGCCTAACTGGAAAACCAGGTAGGCCAAGGTGGTCAAGAAAGCAGCATGGCTTTAGGTCCAATGTTTTATGGGGGTCAAGCCTGGAACCATCTCATAGGATCACAGAACCATTTTAGATTGGAAGAAACCTTTAGGGTCATTGAGTCCAACTTTAAAGCTAACCTGAAAGATCCACCACTTAACCATGTTCCTAAGCACCACCTCTCTGATATATATATCCCTTAGTGCCCCATCTGCATGTCTTTGAAGCACCTCCAGAGATGGTGGCTGAAAAGGCACCTGATAAATCATTTCTGTTATGGCTCTCCAGGGACCTCTAGGATTGTGAAAGATCATTTTCCAAATCTACATTCTGCCTGATTTCCAGATGAGATTTCAACCCACATCTCCTACAGCTCAGAAAATGTCTAACCTCAAGTTATATCTGTTTTTGGTATAACTTTTGTGTTTCTCTTTCTGATCTGCTGAAAACCTACAACAGCTGTACCATCAAATACAACTGTATGGAGGGACAAACCAGCTTAGGTGAGATCAGGCTTTGAAGCAGAGGAACTCTTCAAACAGATCAGCAGTTTTTTAGCAAAACAGTTTTTGGCATGAAAACATACTGGTTTGCTAACTGTGTTTTCTTGTAAAAGTCAAATCTATCTGAGTGTGGTTACTGGTTCAGACACTGGTGATCTGCACTGTGAGAGTACCTAATGGATTATTTTGTGTACTGCTCAGTGTCCTAGCCACGTCTCTTTCTCTACAAGTTTTCTTGAATTCTTCCTTGTATTTTTCTTTTGATTACAAAATTACTAGCCAGCACTGGGAGGTCGTGTATGCAGGTCTCATTTATTTTTCTTTTTTGAAAAAAAGAAAATCCATTTCTTTCTCTATTACCGAGAATAGAGTAATAACTTTCCTTTTTGTTGTGGAATATGCAGCATGTTTTTAGCCAACTCCATTTAATGTCTCTTCCAATAATCTGTCTCATGCGTAGATTTTCTTGTAAAAAAAAAGTCCCTGCAGTAATTCACATTCTAGTTCTTTAAATATGTAATGACACTCCCTGTTATGAAATATATTAACTTCTCAGTCACACTTCCCATTACCCAGGTGGAAAAGATGCAAGGTTCCAGTCTGCAGCTCTCTTGAGTCCTACTATGGCAGCTTCTGAAAGGGCTCCTGGTTTTGTGTGTCCTCCCAGGAGGAGTGGCTGAAACTGCCAAGGATCTCATCTCATTTAATTTCATCTCTTTTCCCAGTGACCTGTGACAAACCAGAGGCAGCCCTAAATACCTCAGAGGCAAGGTACAAGGAAACCTGTGTCAGACATATCTAAGTTAACTGGCTCCTGAAGAAAGACTCTTTCCACCCTGACATCATTAAAAAAGGAAAGAAAACAAAATGCAGAAAACCGAGAAGACCAAAAAACCAAAAATTGAAGCTTTGAAGAAGAAAGGCAAGTAGTTTTTCTCTGAAATTTCTGCCTTTTAAATGTTTTGAGCATTCCTCAATCCAAAGAGATGCTTCATCTTCTGCTGAGTCCTGTTGGATTCACTATGTCATGTGGTTGGTGTATCTCTTTTTGTATGAATTTTCAATCTCACATGCTTAAATTTTTTGAAGTGTCTTTTTGTTCTTGCCTTATGGTAAAAGTGGGGGGGAGGTAAAAGTGCCTCATCTGTCTTTTCTATCACACTCCTTATTTCCTTTGCATTCGATCATTTCCTCTTTTTTTTCATTTCATCTCATCTCTTAGGTAAACAGTCCAATTCTGTTCCATTTTGTTTCATTTTTGAGGTTTTCCACGTCCCTAATTATTCTCATCACCCATCTTTGAACTCTTTTCCTCTGTGCTATATCCTTTTTTGACATTTTAGGTGCAAATTGTTGTAGGTGCAATTTAGATCACTTAAATGTCCAAGTCCCTGACTTATGGATGCAATCAGGGACTCAGACATCTAAGCAACTCGATTGCAGACACAAATAATTACATTGCAAAATGTGCCTGCAAGTTTTGTGCCCGTGAGAAATGGCTAAAGCCAGACTAAAGATCAGAGCCTTAATCACAAGTAAAATATCCCCCTCACCCTTAAAAGGAGAAAAGACCCCCTTCATTTGAGCAAGATACTAACACAGAAAAAAAAATTAATTGTTTAAACTCTATAGAGCTATATTATAAATGTAATAATGAATAGAATAATAGGTCAGAAAGATGTAGAATGGAATAATAATAATAATAATAATAATAATAATAATAATAATAATAATAATAATGATGAGAGCCTTGTTGGGAGAGAAGAGCACAGTATGCACTGAGTTTCCATGATAGCTGGTGTTTGTCAGAAACATTTGCATTTTTCTGCCTTAAAAAATGAGACTTGAGATGGTTTACTTTGTGGCATTGAAATATTTCTGTTATTAATCTACAGGAGGAAGGTCTAAGACACTTTGCCCATGTCCACGATCCAATATTCTAGAAAATTCAGTCTTTTATTATTGAAAAACATTTTGAACAAGGTTTTAACATTCCTTCTCTTTACAAATTAAATGCCTTTCTCTGATGAGGTTTCAGCAGACTGCAAAATTGTGGTCATGCTGCTTAATGGTGTTGCTGGTGGAAAAGTTGGAAAAGGAAGCACCTGAGAAAGAGAAGTTGATGCAGCAGCCTCCAAGACTTGCATCTGGTGCTTGCTCCTCCTTGATCTAGCATTTCTCCCTACTCAGAGGTCTGGTGTTTTAAGGTGGACTGTGTGACTGTCTTATGGTGGGGCAATGAATACCAAGACTTCTTTTCCATGGGTGGAGCAAACCAGGGGAGAAGCATTATTGTCATTATTGTCACAAAACCAGGACCCAGAAACTCGGCAGCAGTGAGCACCAGCCCTAGCAATTGTGCAAATTGAAATGGGTGCAATGTGGATGCTTCTCCTGTGCTCTGTTCCTGCTCAAACACATCTGGTGGGGTCTGTCTGTGACTTCCATGACTTAGCACATGTTTTTCTACATACATAGCCTACTATAGGCCAGAATAGGTTTTTCAGAGAAATGTGGATTCTTGTCTTTGACCATAAAGTAGCCAAGAAGGGAAGTCTACATTGTAGGCTTCTAAAATTCTTTGAGGTTATTTTCCCCCTACCTAATTTTCCTCCCTGAAGAGGGAAAAACTTCTTTCTCTGCTTTCTGTTCTTCCAAATGATTTGAAAACTTGACTCTACTTTTCCTTGCATTTCAGACATAGTCAACATTTTCAACAACCTTCTGAAAAACATCTGGGTTTATGATGGACATGTGGCTAAGGTGTGGGCAGAGCTATGTGGAAAGCAGAATTAGAATTATTTCTCCAAAATATTAGTGCAATTTCACGTGCAACCACTTCTCTAACAAATCTCAAAAGAATTTAGATTATATTGGTTATTTTATGCCTCAACTCTACCATTTAAAATTATTTTTAATATAATTTCATTGTGTTCCTCATCCAAAAAAGCTTTTAATTTCTTTGGGGTTTGTTTTATTTTGTTTTGTTTTATTTATATATTACAGAGGCAAGATGCCTAACAGCTTGAGGCCTTTACAAAACCTAGGATCCCTTGAGTTTTCTTTCTCCTCTCATCTCTTCTCTTTGAAGTGAAACATTTTTGTTCTTACTTTTCCTCTTTTTTCTTCCTCTTCTTCCTGCTGTTTAATATTTGTAAGCTTTTCAAGGTCAGCTTTTCCTCTCTCTGCTTGCCTTGTCTTGCTGACCACAGCATGGTGTCAGTTGCTGACCTGGCACCTCACCAGGCTCTTTGGTCCTTGCCCACCATTTGGTGTGAAAGGACAAGATCATATGAAGTGTTTGCCTAGTTCTTGCTTTGCAAAGGTTTCATGGCCATTCAGAGGGCAGTGAAAACTTCATAGAAATCTATTAGGTAACAAAGACATCATAACCATTCATTGCTGTTCTCAGAAATAATAATGTTTGGCAAATTCTTTAGAAGACTCTTAAGCTTCACCTATCCTCAAGGATGGAAGAACCCTGAATGTTCATGTTTCCGTTTGTCTTGTATTCAATAAGTTTTCTTGTGAAAACTCCCAGAGCCCTTAACAGCAGAGCACTGCAAAGTTGCAGTAATACCAGAAGATCTAGGTCCTGGGTTTTCATGGGTTTGAGTGTGAGCATATTAGAGACTGCTGTGATTGCTCACCTTTGCATGTGCACTGACCAGGCTTTGAAAGCCTGGTCCTGTCCAGACAAGGTGTGAGCCTCTGTGCTTGATTCCTCTCCCTTCAGGTGACAATTGGCTTTAGACTCCCTGCGTATCCAGAGGCAGGAGAAAGGCAACATGAAGGGTGACCAATCTAATTACCTTCTAAACCCTTTCTTCATTGTTGCTATGCAGACAGCAGTAGCCACTGCCTAACTTGTACAACCTGGTAAGGTGAGATGGATATTTTGACCTCCAAGATAATCTGGTATTTTTTTTGCCTGGCTATGCAAGGAAGAAAACAATGAGACAATTTCCTTCCTCCTGTGCTTTTCTCAGCCCAAGGAGGCTGTGTTGCGTATGGATATGTCGTGATAGTCCTATAACCATCCCAGCCCTCTGGGTCTGACCCTTTGTGCTTAGACCTCTTTCATTGTAATGTGGATTTCTGTGGCACTTGGGGCTGGCTGTCATTTTACAGAACAGCAGATTGCAGTGATTGTTGCTTCCTCCTCTCTTCCTGCTGCTGGCAGTGGTTTTATTTTCTCAGTTTTAGAAGGCTCCAGACAAGTGCTGCAATCCTCTACCTTCTCTAGGGACCTCCTTCAATAATAACCCTGGTCTGACTGAGCCTATTAGGGATTTTTCGTGGAGAAATATTTAAACAGTAGGTCCTGTGATCAGGTTTGGGCATGAAGGAAGCCCTAATTGGATTGAGGCTGTTGTAGGTGTGCAGTTTCTTCTTTTGTTGCTATGAAAAAGCAAGTCAGTGATGGAATATAGATGCTCTGAGGTGCAGACATTGGCAGAGTAGAATTTCATATTAGACCAACTACCAAAATTCAGCTTCAGCAGTCCTCTTTTGTCTGGTTCTCTAGCTCTTTACTGCATTATACCCTTATTAATGAATACATTTTATTTTTTCAAGTATCAATTCAGTTTTGGAGGGTGTTTTTGTGTTGAAAAAGGTAGGATTTATTTTTTTTTCCCTGGGAGTTATGCAGAGTTCTTGGCATTTTAAGCACCATGAGGTTGAATTAATTCTACAAAGGAAGGGTTTGGTCTGATTTACTTACGATGAACTCATTTCTGCTCCACAGAACCTATTTTGCCTGAAACATTCTTGTTTAAATAGAATAATATTTTAATCTTGTGCTTTGGGTCCTTTTAAACCTGATTCTATTTTGTGCTCCTATTATCCCAATAACAGTTCAATTAGGAGTGGGTAAAAATCAAGATATTTATTTTAATTGCATGCTTATCTTTTGAAGGTATATTGCAGTAAATAAGGAACATTTGAACAAAAAAACCCTAACATTGCAACATGTCTTGTCACATTATACTTACCCTACACCTGATTTCAAATGTAAATTGCACAGCATTTAGCTCTAATGAAAATACTCTAGTGAAGGAAATTGTTAAGATTTTCTGGTGCTCCCCTAGGGGTAATATTAAAACCTCCATTACTAACATCTCACTCTGAGAAGACAAAATGTGCACTGAGAATACAAAAGCTCTGTTGGCATCTAAATGTGTGCCAATTAATTCGCAGTTACAGACCTGCAGATCTGTATGGAGATGTAAAAATAGGACCTGGGAAAGCTATTTAGATCCCTGTATAACAGGGCTCCTTGACCCTGGATTTCTAATGTTAGTTTAATCATGGCATTCTGCTTTCTATTTATTTATATAGTTGCCTCAATGAACAAATTAATAATTATACAGCACATTGACAAACATGCCGAGTAATATTTGCCAGATTTTAAATTAATTTAATTCAAGGGCCACTTCATTTACAGGATTCATAGGCACATCAAGGAGTAGCTTTTACTTCATTGCTATTCAGATTACACCAAGATTTTTCATAATTTTCCACTCTCCTTTTTATCTCTCACTCCTCCTTTTGCTGAGGAAGAAATTTAACTTGCTTTTCCAAATAGGTGGTTACTTTCAGTCAGGTGGAAAACAGGTAAATGATAGACAAACAGAAATGTAGATACATGGGTAACATACATTTTAGAGAGATAATAATTTTTATTAGTGAAAAAACAGCTCTAACAACGCACTTTTATTTTCCCATAGTTCCAATTTTCAATCTATCTCTTTTTGTTTTTCACCTACAGTTTTCTTTGGATATCATTTTAATTTTAGTATATCTTGTGATCCTGTGGAAGACTGTTTCTTTGTTGAACCTAGACTCAGTTGCACAGAGGTGCTGTATTTATATTGTTTGTAAACAGAGACTTGATATTAGAATCAGCAGCTGGCTTGAACTGCAGTATTTTAAATGAGAAATATATGTCCCATGGCAGGCAAATAAAACTTTTTAATGAAGGTTGTGTCCTTTGAGCAGGGAGAAGGAGATGATCATCAATCTTTAAAAATACTCCCCCACTTTCTCCAACACAGCCAAGTAAAAGGAGTTCACAGAACAGTGCTGCTTCTCTTTAATAGTATTCTCTTTTTCTTTCCCATTTCATTATTCTTTTGGAAGAAACATGACAACCGGTATGTGAAAAAGACTTTTTTTTCTCAAAAGGTGGTACATTGCCATCTTGGCCAATGCATAGCAGGGCATTCTGCTGGATTATAGAGAGTCTGAGACATATTTAATATCTTCTCCATATTTTAAGGAGAACTGAAATGGTGGGGAGATTAGTACCCCCTTATTATACTTCTTATAACTCATATGATCTGTGGTTTAATGTATTTAATTATGGCAATACTCCCCTGAGATGCTGGCACTTAGAGATGCATCTTCAGTTATAGAACAATACCCTGCAAAGTCCCTTTCATCCCTTTCTGATGTCACTGAATTTCTATCAAAAAAATCCTTACCTTGGCACAGGAAATTGCAGAAGAGCCACTGCACTCAGTAACCTAAGTGACACAACAGAGCCTGATCTGCCATATCCTCTTCCTGCATTGCCTCAGCTCCCTGTGGCAGCAGTGCTCCCTCAGAAATACTGCTCCTAGTTTGGTACCCAGACATTCCTTTCTGGGCCGAGCCCCCGTGGTTGAAAGATCACTATGAAATAGTCCTGTGGGTCACAGACACTCAGGAGTTTGCTAAGCACAGATAACTTGTACAGCTGTGTTTGCTCTCCTACTCTTTTCTGAATAAATCTGGTTGCAACGATGGCAGAGTTTTAGGGGACAAGGTCCTCAAAGACATGAAGTGCAACTAGAAATGGGGACTGGGTCTGAAAAGCTTTGGAGGAGCAGTGCTGTGTAATTGAGCTGAACTTCCAAGATGTAGCCAGATAGTGAAACTGAGAGCTATCAATGAGGATCATCTCACCAGGCTTCTGGGGAGGAACTCATCTGCCCCTGGGTGTCTGGCAGTGAGGGATTGGCTTCTGCAATGAGTACCAGAGGTCTAGGGCCTAATTCAGTTGCATAAACATGCTTTAAGACTCTTTGATGCATCTTATATTGTTCAAGACCTCTTCATGCTGCTGATGTGTCTGACAAAAGCCCTAGAGAAATTGATTTTTTTCAGCAGCTGGAGCCAGGCAGCATATGCTAAGGTATCCTTATTACCTGCTTTGGATTAAATTGCACCTGGGTTTCACTAACCAGATCTTCATGAGCTGTATTGAGAGCTCAGACACCTCAGGAGCCTACAGAGTCCTACATGTTGGTGCCTAAAATAAGGTATCCTATCTGGCAGTGAAGACCACCCTAAATATCTACTGGTAGGCAGAGGTAGGAAGATGAAACTCATCTAAGTATATTAGCAATGAGAAAGCAAGATTTAAAGGAAGACAAGTGAATCAGCTCCTCACAGCCCTGGCTCAGATGAAGGCTAAATTTGGAAATGAAAATTGTTTAGGTGATACATGGGTCTCTCTGGAGAAATGTCTTGGAAACCATTTTAGGAGAGATCAGAGGGGCTGGGGGTGAATTGTAAAGCAACATTTGAACCAAATGCTTATTTCTAATTTGTGTGATGTGACTTAAAATATGGAAAACCAACAGCTGGTGATGTGAAAGATAGATATGAGGGAGATAAAAGAAGACTGTGAAGAAAATTGAGAAATAATTTTTATGCCTTTAATGTACATCGCATTTAGGAAATTTGTGAGCTATCAATGAATAGTAAGGTTCTTCTCAGAAACAAATAGGAAATAGCTGTGCCTTGTGTAAGACATTAGCAGTCTCTCTTACATCTGAACAACTTTTCATAGGTAAAATTGCTTTAGCTGGCACGATTATCACTGTTCACTGCTGCATTCAGCATGCTGCTCAATGTGATAATGAGTGATGTCTTTTTTCCATCACTTCAATACAGGTATGCAATTTATTCTGCCAGTAAACACTATTATAATGTAAAATTTATAATACAATATCTTTCAATGCCAGTCAGAGTGATAGTTTGAAGGAACTCGAATGTGTCTGTTATGTATCAGAGCAAACAAACCCCACATTAACAACAAAGTTGCTTACTTGGCAGAATGGTGCAGCTGCCTTGCTTTGCTTGCTGGGGTGCATACATTAAGTGCAGCACTGCTCCCTGGAGTGTCATGGCCCCAAACTCCCTCACTGTTCCTGCACAGTCCCCACAGTATCATGGGTACCAAATGGAATGGGCACAGTGATGTCACGTCAGGCATTTGGAGCACTAGGTCTGCCTTTTAATATCCCCACAGCTCAAGCACAAGGTCAGCACTGCTGATGATCCTTGGTACTGTTAGCCACATAAACTCTCATGTTAATCCTGCACATTTAAGTTGACAATACAAATAAATACTTTCTGCTCTGTGTGTATGTGGGGGTAGTGTTCTTTCTTTCAAGAGCTTTTAGAATATATTCCAAATAACTTCCAGTAATTTAAAAGCCTTTTAAAGAACAGGCTCTTCTTCCAATAATTGACAGGCAAGACAATACCAGAGGGGGAGGCGAGGTGGAGAGGGGCGGAGGTGTAGATTGCTCTATATAAAAGCTGCTAAATTATGTTGTCAAAATTATAGCAACATTTTTTTTGCTCAAAAGCCTTGAAAAATCACACTCCTCCAGTCCCAGACTTCTGGCTTTTGTTTGTTTTGTGCAACCAACCTAAAACTTCATGTCATGAAATCTGTTATAATTGGAAGCACATGCTGGATTCAAAATCAGCCCAGGACCAGGAACCCAAACATGTGACTGAAAACATTGTCTCTATTTTTACACATAACTACAAGAATAAAAAATTTTGGCTGCTGCTGGTGGTATCTATGAGGTGTAGGCTGGATCTTTGATTTTGTCTTGTTTATTTCCCATTTTTGACAGGTTATCTTGTGAAAAGGAATCTGTCTGGAGATCCGGAGAGTGCACTCTAAGCTGATGTGATGACACACTTTTGACAGTAGGAAAGCCACTGACTACAGGCCCTTCAATTGGGAATGGTCTCCATTGAGAACAACATTCAGTAACTTGCTATCAATAACTCTACATTTCAGTTCAGGGACTGCTCAGTATCTCTTCTAACCTATAAAATCCATCCATCCTTCCTTCCTTCCTTCCTTCCTTCCTTCCTTCCTTCCTGCCTTCCTGCCTTCCTGCCTTCCTTCCTGCTGCCTTCCTGCCTGCCTTCCTGCCTGCCTGCCTGCCTTCCTGCCTGCCTTCCTTTCCTTCCCTCCCTCCCTCCCTCCCTCCCTCCTTCCCTGTTAAGTTTTACTGACCTGATGTCTTCTGCAATGGCTTTGCTCTTGGAGAGAAGGAAATCTGTGTCAAGGGTATATTCATGAGCAAATTCATACTGTCTCTCAGATTCATACTGTCTCTCAGATATTAATTATTGCAGTAAACATGGGAAAAGCATGATGTGGTAGCTCTCCCTCTGGTCATTTCACAGTAAAATAATTTGCTGTAGATGTTAGAAGCTGGAAAATTTAATTAATTTTTTACTTGAAGCATTCTAATGTATTTCTTTTTTTCTGGAGAAATTTCTTTTCACATGTAGCATGCCAAGCTGCAATTCATTTCTTGATGTAGTCTTCATGTCCCATAAAGCCTATATAGCTCAAGCACTTCAGAATTGAAGATGCATATGGAACATGACATGAAATATAACCTGAGTTTCTGTTCACTCTTCCTCCACGTGTTGTATCACTTATTAACACTTTCCCTTCATAACAAGTCTAGATGATGAAGCTTCTACAAAATCTGTGTGTCTGATGAGCTGCCTGTCTGTCTCCCACATACCAAACACAAAGCAAAGCTCAGTACCTTGTGTGCACTTTTCACCTCTGATCCTTACTGAAGTGTCTTATTAAAGTGGGAGAACAATCAACTCTCCAAAAAAGGGCTGAGAAAACAAGAATGTGCCTTGCACAAACAAGAGGGAGAGATTGGGATGCTTTTTCAGTTTGTGGTGTTCAGCTGTGCAACAGGATTACATGCTGTTGTACTTTATGGCATCTCTCTGCTGTAAAGGTTGATTAAAAAAGAAAGGTAAATTCTTGCTGTTGTCATCTGATGACATTTCAACAAACCTACAATATTTTTATTATTTTGAAGACACCTTTCTAAGACTAAACTGTGTGCTTTGAGAAATGTACTTGCACATGATACTGCATGAGTTGAAAATCTTGATATTCTTGACAGGTAGATGAATAGACTGCAGTCTCTTCAAGCTGCAAGACAAGGAAGAAATTGGTCTGGAAGCCTGTTGAAGAAAGGAACTGTTTGGCACTCTTTGGTGCAATATGAGCAGCTCACCCTCCTCTATGTATCTGGGGTAATGTTTGTAGAATAGAACCATAGAATTGTAGAATGTCCTGAGTTAAAAGGACAAGGAGTGTCAAAGTCCAACTCCTGACCCTGCACAGCACAACTCCTAGAGTCACACCATGTGCCAGAGGCTGAACAAGCCAAGTGACCTCATATGCTTCTCATATGAGGTTTTCCCTCTAGACCCTTCACCACCTTTGCAACCTTACTTTGGTTGCTCTCTAATAACTTTATATCTTGCTTGTATTTTGGTGCCTAAAACTGCATGCAGGACTCAAGATAAGGCTGCAACAGCACAGAGTAAAGTGGGGGTTGTCTCCTCTCTCCACCCATCATCCCAGAATTCCCGGGAGATTTTGCAGAACAATGATATTATGCACACACACACACACACACACACACACACACACACACACACATACAGGCACCTTTTCTGGGACTACAAAGAATGTTTTTATCCACACTTTTTGAGCATTGAACCTCAGATTGCTTTCATACTGACCCAGCGTGTAACTTATCCATAGATGTAAATCTCATCCTTTTGGTCAGATATGTGGATGCTTTCCAAGATTTTTTTACAATGATCCTTATTACCTTTCAGCAATGATCCTAATCTAATAGTTTATGTGCTAATTTTTGGCTTGTCTGCTGCTGTCTAATCCAGCAGTCTTTTAAAGGCAGGCAATAAGCTGTGTTTCATCATTGCTACATCTACCTGCTTTATTTTATGACCTGATGAGAAGTACTGCAAAGATGAATGGGATTTAAATAACTGGTTTTTTTTTGTCTATATATTTAAATGTACACATTATTTCAAAGCTAAATAATGTTCTGACAAGTGAAAACAGTGCCTGGCATGTAACTAAGAAACTAGTCTTGAATGGTATTGAATTTCTGGCCAATTCTGAGTTCTATTTTTAGGTGTGCCAGACCTGATGTTGATGCTCCTGACACATTGGGTACAGATATCATTTGTTTTCCTCTTAGTCTTGCACTTAACCTAGCTCTGCCTGGAAACTATCACCAGTGTAAATGAGAGCAACCTTTGCTTTTTCACCTCAGGTTTCTTTGTCTCATGTTGTAAGCCAAAGCACTTCCCAGCTGCCACTTTTGGAAGAGAATTAAAATCACATTGTGACTGATCCAAGAATCAGACCTGGAATGTGTAAGCCTGTTTTTGTCTACTCAAGTGCCACGGTAACAAAACATCATCTTTCCAAAATATTGAAAAATATATTTTCATATGTTCATGTGTCTCAAGAATCACTTCATTACCTGTAAAAAACAGTTCGCCATCAATCTGAAGAATGCTAATTTTATTCCACTAAGGACTACACCCCTCCCAAAAAAGTGTCAGGAGTATCTGCAGGGGAAGGATTATGATCAAGGAAGCACTTTTTGTAATGAGACTAATTCTAACATGGTGCTATAATCATATGTGCAGGGTTACCAAATGATTTGCCTTTGCAGTAACTCTTGTGACAGTAAATACCAAAGTAATAATTTGTGTCTGCTACATTTTGTAAGCTGTTGTCAAACAGATAACCTGGCTACATGCTCAGAGCTGGTATCTCCTGCTGTTCAGCTCAATGGACAAGGGGGCTTTATTCATGGAGGCACTACATGAATGTGCATGGAGGTGCTCTAGTACTTGTAGAAAAGCAGTAAATTCTTTCTGAATAGCACTTATATTAGCTACTGGAGATGAGTGTTTGCTTTTTTGTTTTCTTTTGCAATAACATAATTTTCTGTGCATAAATTCTGTTCATAATTTATACTTTGATACTTCATTCTGTGGGTTTTTTTGTTGGGTTTTTTTTGGTCGATCTTTGTTTGTTTGAATTAAATGTATTTCTTAAATAAACAAAATAAACCATCTTTTTTTGTCACTGGAGATGGAGAAGTTACTGGGTTATTTCTCACCCATTAACTCTGAAACAAATAAGATCTTCCATCAGATAAAATAAAGTGAGTCAAACTCGGTACCATGATAGATCACTTAATTAACCAGCAGGGAGAGCTGTTTCTTTAGTAAGAATCACCTGCTGGTCAAGATGAGGATTTACAATTTCCTCTTCTTTAGATTAGGAATTTATGTATGAGATAAATCCAAACAAATGCTACATACTGGAATAAAGTTATGAACACCTCGAGGCTCCACTGTAAAAAGCCACTGTTTCTTTCCCAATTAAAGGCTTTCAGTACAACTGTATCTATGCTATTTACCAAGTAGGAAGTGAGCACAGGATTCCAATAGTTAGGAACTGCTCTTGCCTTGATTATGGCCCCTTCACTCATTGCTGGCATTCATTAAGGCTCAGATTTTCCATCCATTGTTTCTATTAAGCAGGAACATCAAATTGCCCGGGTTTAGCTGTGCACTGAAGTCTCTTCCCGTCTGGTGGTGTCTAGTCTAGGGCCCATGAGCTTTCCTGGCACTCACTTATTGTGTCTTTGTTTGCTGGCTATGTCCTATATTTTGAAATTAGGGACAGTTTTTCCATCTCCTGATATTTCAGGATAAGAGGAATTGAACAGTATATAAGCCATAGGAGTTATGTTTCCAGAGCAAATTTCTGGCACAGGCAATATTTTACACTTTGGAGGTGAAGGACTGCCAAATATTAAACATTATGAATCAAATTTTCACCTCTCATTGAAATTAAATCAAAAGGGGGAATATGTCTGAATATGTCTTATCACAAGTTACAAATGACAGGATGAGAGGAATGGCCTCAAGCTGCACCAGAGAAGGTTCAATTCACCTGTTAAGAAAATTTTTTTTCACTAGTAGGGTTGCCAAGCAATGAATAAGGCTGCCCAGGGACGGGGTGGAGTTGACATTCTTGAAGGTGTTTGAAAAATGAGTAGAAGTGGCAGTTGTGGATGTGGTTTATTGATGGTGCTGGGTTAGCAGTTAGACTCAATGATCTTACAGGTTTTCCATCCTATATGATTCTATGATTTAATAATTCTGTGTTAATATTCCTCCCCTCATGTTTTTTCTTTTCTCTGATGCAGAATTTCATTAAATTAATTCAGGAATTTAAAAAAATATTACCTTAAATAGCAATTAATTTCTGAGTTCTGATTTTTTGCATTTTGCAAGGTAAATTTCTTGGTTCCAAGTAAAGATTTAATGTTTATATTTTCTTTATGACAGTTTGGTAAAGAATTTTGTTTTTAAGCATTGTTTGGTTTTTGAGTAGTTTTTTATTATACACTTTCATCTCAGATGATCAACATTATAATTATCACCTAAAATTTAGCCTTAGCAGTGGTACTGATACAGAACATTACATTCTGAATGCTCACTTTAAATTATAACCATTTTTGACAGCTGTGCTACTATGCATTATCTAAGTAAAGTAAATGTATAGGGTGTTCAAGCGTGTGTGTTGATGTTTTTAAGCCCAGTCACTCAGAAATGAAGCTTTTTCTCAGGTATGAACTGGTTTGCTGTGTATTCTGTACAGCATCTCTGTGCTCAGGTTTAAGACGGGCTGGTTTCCTATAAAGGTGCATATAAAGGGCTACTTCCTGCTGCTTTCAGGTGTTTTGGCAATTGAAGACTCACTTTTTGTTATGACAGTGAAACCTCCATAGCAGGGATGGCTTCCAAAGAGAGCAAATGAAAGGAAACAGCACTTTTCATGAGTCATAGAATGATCATGTTCTTTTGCTAGCTGAGACCAAGCTGATGATGCTTCTGTACACTGGGGTGCATTGTGCCTTTCTGGTTAAAAAAAATTAATGACCTCAAATGTGTGTAGCATAAACACTGAGGGATTTCTGACTATGTAGGTGAAGCTGCTGATATACCAAAGCAGGTGATTTTACTGACTATTTTGCTATCTTTGACAGGTGCCCCATGAATATGTGCTACTTATTGCTTATAGTTCACCTTATTGGCTAGGAATCAAATTTTACACGACCAAATCCCACACTTTGAGAGATTTGCTCCTTTGAGGCCACTCAGGTGGCTGAGAGAAAAATACAATCTTCTAGGGCTGGCAGAGAGCTGGGAAAGGGTAATTCTTTTCCAGCTGTGCCTCCCAAGAACCAACCCATAATGCTGGCTTTGGGAAGCAGTGAATATGTGCTGCCAAGTATGTTTTAGTGGCACATGACTGTTTTTTAAAACTGCTGCTTGCTGTGACCCTTGGAGGCTTTTAAACTAATCTGTATTTAGCTATTATAGCATCTCTCCATCTCTGGAGGCTCATCTTTGACCATCTGTTTTTGGAGGATGAAAACTGGTTTGAGTTCCTTATTTGTGTGCTGAAATCAGGGGAATTGGTAGAGTGCTATAAAATTGGAAACTTGGACTTTATCTTCCATTTACAAAGAGGAACATTTCTATTTTTATTCACCAGGGAAGGCAAAATTTGCAGCTGACTGGAGGAAGAGGCCAGATGTACTCAGAGATGTTGAGAGGCACTAATGCATGGACTGACCAGTTTATGGATCAGGATGAAGGATGGAAAACAAGACAATTGTGCCAAGAGAAATTATTTCAATCACTCAATGTGCCCTGAAGTGTTCTGCATAAACTTAAAGGTGGGATGGGAGAAAGGGTTTCTGTTTTCTTAACTGCATTGTAAATGCAACAGGGAGAGTGATTAATGGACTAGGTGCTTATGATCTGTAGCACAAAATAAAGCCAAATATTGAAGTCTTCCATGTTTCACACATTTATACTTGCTTCAAACAAGAGTTCACATGTGAAGGACAGGCTAACGACACTTGCTAAACTTCAGAGACATGTAGTAATAAACCCTCAATTTGCCTTGTTTCCTAAACTCTTGATGTAGCAATATGCATCCATTCTGGTCAGTGGAAATGGTTTTTGCAGGTTGAGTAATCCTTTGTACTGTGCACCACTATTATTTTCCTCTGGAGTCTTCCCACTGTAGAAAATTCTGTGTATTTTTCTCTTTGTGTCATTACTGTTGTGAAATACGTGCCTGGATTGGTGAACTCTGAGTCAGATTTTCTGCCCCTTTGTCTGCTTTTCGTGCCTTTCACCTTTACTGACTTCAGCAGTGCACAAACTCAGAGGCTTTAATTAAATGGACAAATTCTGCTTGTGTTTGTGTTGTGATGAAGGCCTGGGTATTCCTTTGGGTGAAGATGAGTGTCATTGAGGTCAAGATGTGGTCCATCATTATCTCTGATGTAACAGTGTCAAGGAAACAATCATAACTACTTCGTTTTTGGCTGTTGGTATGAAATCAGTGTTGCTTGGTCTGTTGTGCCACTGTTCATCTCTAGATGCAGACCTCAGGTAGGATGAACCCGGAGGGACACTGAGCACCCTTGCTGGAGCTGACAGTTGTCAGAAGAAATCTTGGAAAAAAATGATTGTCTCAACTTGCTGGTGACCTTAACTTGGTCTTTATAGAACACAGCTTGACTGATGCATAATTGTATCCTGAGAAATTTGTTTGCTCAAATTTTAAAGGAAATAGTTATTTTTTATTCTGTTACTTTACAATGCTTTATCAATAAAGGCAAAAAAAAATTTTTAAATGGAGTACTTCAATGATGCAAAAAATGAATAAATTTCTTAAGCAGTGCCTGTCCCTCTAATGGAAACCCCCAGAATGGATGGGCTTCTGTTTCTTGCTGCAAGTGTTAGCTATCATGTAGAGGAGCTATTGCTCTATCAGAAATCATGCCTAAACCTGTTATTCCAAGGAGACAATTTTTTTTATAAAGAAGTGATTTCTGATTTTAAAGCCTTGGTAAATAAACACATAAAAAAGGGGTTCATGCAGAGACATGGCCATAATTCTGGGTGGGAAGTTATGATGCTAGTTTACTTCATTTTGTTTTAGAGAAGGGGACAGAGTTAGGCATGAGCAACAAATCTATACAAAGTCATTTATCAAGCTTTACTGGAGTCACTGTGATGTCCTTGGAAGCAGACTGCTTCATTTTTTAGATGCTCTGTTGTGGAGGAGAGACTGCTGTTCTAAATCTCAAACATTGAGTAAGGTAATGTACAAGCAGCTGGCACTAGCTTTTAGTAAAAATTCAGGAATATACTAACACAGGAATAGAGCAACTACAAATTATTTTGACAAATTATTTGTTGTCACACAGAGGTTGGCTTCCCTGTACTGATCGTGCTGCAAGATTTTACTGTCTTTTCATCATCTTACTGAAGATCTTGGACACTTAAAGGTGCATGGTCAATAGATGGCAGCAAGTCATTTAGCTTGACTCTTCCCTCTTCTGGGCAGTCCTCTGTGCACAATCAGTGCTCACCCTCTTCTTTTAATAAAACACCTTCTTCTTCTTTGCAATTCTAAAGGCTGCAATGAGATGTATAAGCCAATGACAGTTAATCATGTATTTCATCAAAGAAATATCCTCTTGCAGGTATCTGGTGTGTCTGTTTTTTCAAACCCCCTAACACAGTTTCACTTCCATGTTTCTTCAGTCCAACAATTATAAACCCCTTTAATTGGGATCCAGACTGACAAGAATTAATGATTTTCTGTGAAAATGCTTTATCAAGGCACATCAGAGGAGATGGTGCTAGAGGGGAACCTCTACACCTTACACAGCCACCCCCATGAAGACCTTACATGTTGTCATGGCAGTGAGTGAAGCTGGCAGGAAGAAAAAGTTGATGACAGGAATTTACTGAATGAAAAAATAAGCAGTAATTCTTCAAAGTACAGGAGCTGAAAATAATGTTGCTCACAGAAATTTCCTTTCCAGGAACTGCAGTAGAAACTCATTATATCTCCCAAACTGACTGCAGTTCCCAAAAGGAGTTTTCATCTGTTAGTTTCGTTTAGGAGCTTTGACACCAGGCTTTCTCCAGTCACAGTGCTGCCTCTGACACTAATCTTTTGTGCAGCTTTGAAAATGGATGAGAAAATCTTTTGATGAAATCTGTAGGAATCCAGAAAATGAACCAGTATATGACCCACCACACAGTCTTTCTCCCTGTAACCTTGACTGTTCCCTGATATTCCAATATAACTGTCTTACAGCAAGAAATTCCTGTGAAGGAAGATGAGGGAGAGGCATGCTGCTTTTACTATTAATCTCTTGCAAAGCTAATTGTGATAACAGTAGAAAATAATTATTTTCTCTGTGATATTGTAAAATCAAGCAACTGGAAAATCATTGCCAAACTTTAAAATTTTCTAGAATTACCATTTTGTTGAGTGATTGGTGGTGTTTTGCTGTGAGTTGATACACACCTGATAATTATACTGACAATTTTGACACCTTTGAATGTTCTCATAGAAAGTTAAGATTCATCTGAGAAAGGATAGGTAATATCACATTCTAAAATTAAAGATGCAATGATAAAACCTTGAATTTCACTGTTTAGTTATTAAAAGTGCATTTATTTAAGAGAAGTCTGAGAAGTCTGCTTTACATCCTCATTTTATTTTATGTATGTATCTTTACAGCTGTTCTAAGGATCTGATACTTGAAAGATTTATAAAACCAAGCTATATAAAGAACATTTGAAAACAGAATCAATAATTTCTTACATAACTAGAGTAGCAGCATTATTCTGGAGATCTTAGGACATATATTCAAATGTTAATTAATATAGGACCATTGTGAGGAGAACAATTTTGAATATCTTCATATTATCAGTGAGTAAACTAGTCACAGAGCTATTCTAACACTGCTGGGAATGCAGTAATGACTCTTGCTTGACCAACTTGGTAAAATTCTGGTTTGGTAGATGAGGGGAAGGCAGTGGGTGTTGCTGACCTTAATTTCAGTAAGGTTTCCCATAAGATCCTCACAGACAAGCTGATAGGATGGGTAGGATGGCAAACAGTGAGGGGGATATGGCTGAGTGGATGGGCCCAGAGGGTGATGATCAGTGACATGAAATTGGAGGCCTGTAGCCATCAGTGTAATCCAGGGGTCAATACTGGGTCCAGTCCAGTTTAAAATCTTTGTTAATGATGGGGAAGGTTGTGCCCTCAGCAAGTTTGAAGATGACTCAAAGATGGGAAGAGTGGCTGGTAGGTGCTGCCATCCAGAGAGGCCTCATCAGGCAGAAGAAATGGAATGACAGGAGCCTCATGAAGTTCAGCAAGGAGAAATACAGTCCTGCACCTGGGGAAGAGCAATCCAAGGCACCAGTATATGCTGGGGGCTGCTCAGCTGGAAATAAGTTTGACAGAAAAGAACTTGCCTGGTGAACACCAAGTGGAACATCAGCCCCCAATGTGTCCTGGCTGCAAGGAGGGTGAGAGGATCCTTGTCTGCCACAGGCAGAGCATTGACAGCAGTCTGAGGGAGGTGATCCTCCTGTGTCAGCGCTGGTGGCCACACCTGGAGTGCTGTGTCCAGCTCAGGGCTCCATGTAGGGGAGACAGGGACATGTGGGGGGAGACAGAGAGAGCTGGGACAATTCAGCTTGGAGAACAGAGTGGGGAATCTCAATGTGTAAATGGGAGGGTACAAAGAGAATGGATCCAGGTGCTATTCAGTGCGGCCCTGTGACAGGATCAGAGGTGACAGGCAACACTGAAACACAAGAGGCTCCCTCTGAAAATCAGGACCATTTTTTTACTGCGAAGGAGACTGAGCAGATGTTGCCCAGGGGGATTGTGAGATCTTCCTCTCTGAAGATGTCCAAAAGCTGTCCATACATGGTCTTGGGCGTCTCTAGGTGGGTGTGCTTGAGCAGGTGGTAGAGCCATGTCACCTCCCAAGGTCACTCCCAACCTCAACCACTTCGTGGTTCTAACTAGGATTCCTTACTCAGTCTTTATCTAACATCATATACTCTATAAAATCCATATGAGCCTGGATATTTTTCATGCTGTGTCATTTTTCTTTCTCTATTCATGTTCTAAAGTAATATACATTTTTTAGGATAAGTTCTCTCTTTTTCTTCTCAAAGTTATACTCTTTCTTCTTTGCACTTCCTGCTTCCATGATGATTTTCCTCTTTCCCTCCCTTCTTCCTCCATCTGTGTGGATTCATTTTGCCTATCATGATATTTTTGACTGTTCAAGGTGCCCACCTTGCCTTTCTTTTTCACTCCTCTCTTGCCAGAAAGCCCAAATCTCTACCATCACAAATATTTTCTTCCTTCAACAGCAGAGATCATATCTCCAGCCTGTCCCTCCTTCTATCCTACTCCACTTTCCCAATCCTTGCTATGAAATCTCCTTGACATTTTTTCCTAAGCCTTTGCTCGTCTCTCCTCCTGCCCTCTACATCTTCTAAAACAAATCACTCATCCCAGCTTTGTCACTAAACCATATTTCAGAAGAAATAATTAAAAAATTAATAAACACAAATATTTCCCACAGTACCATAAGCACTGAGTGTAGGCAAGGTTGTGCTGTTATGATTATAATGAAAAAGAAAAGCTCTCTCTGATAGTGTCAGTATGTCTGGTACCTTCAATTTCTCTCATTTCACACTGGTATCTGCTTCTGTTTTTTTACGCTGTGGAGTGCCTCTGGCTTCTGCTGTCCACGTGGGGGAAAGAGGAGGGCTCAACATGAGCAGTATGATATGAGCAGCCTGACTTTGCCAGCTGGAGTTTAAGTGCCCCCTTCATTCGTCCCCCAGGACATCTTTGTTGTGACTTCTGACATGGCACTGTGGGTTTTATTATCATCACCTATTTTATCACATCTTTGACAACTACAGCCCCCTCTCACCTACAGGTTACTTTTTCCTTTTGTCTCTTCTGAAGATGCAGTGGTAGAGTCCCAGAGCGGGGTGTGAACTGAAGCCTTTACTACCCCTGTATGTGATTGTTTTAAAGGAATTTCTTTGTGGGATTCTGTCCCCCACTGTGTGGAGCTTTTTGATATGATTCTCTTCTCTCTCCTACACACACAATGACTCCTAGTCTTGCAGTTGATATTGATGGATTGGTTTTCATGTTGTGTTTCTTTTCTTTTTAACCTGTGTTTGGTGCAGGACATCAGGATCTGAGTGACCTGAGTCCCGCTTTAGTCTAAGTCTGTTAGGCACCTTCAGGCAGCTACTACACTACAAACATCAGATTAATTGCTCTTTTTATCAGCATTTAGGCAGGATGTAAATTTGGGGGGCAGCCTTAAACAATTTTCAGCTCATCAGGAATCCTGGAAAGAGGGAATTATGGAAGGAGACTGTTTCATAATAAAGAAATATGGGGAACCTTCCTTTTGCCTCTGACAGTCCTTCTGACTTTTTCAAATGCTGAGTCAGTGCTTAATCAAGCAGCAGTTCTGTGAAAACTCACAGGCATGAAGCACATGAATCAGCCAGTATACACTGGCAAGGATGCCCTTGGGTTTTGGTGGGGTTGGAGCCCAATTCCAGAGTAATCCTACTGACCACTGGATGTCACTGCGACACTGCAGGAATGAAAATTGATGCAAGGATTTGGAAAAGTTTCCAAAAAATTTAAGAGCACGAATCCTTATGACCATTATTTCAACTTTGGGAATTTTCCTAAAATTAGCTGTTAGCCTACATGGCACTGGTGAATAGTGATCTTTGATTTTGGGGGTTAGACATTCTAATCTATCAAAAAGTGTATGAATTAGTGTCACCAAAAAGCATGCATGTGTGTCTCAGAAAGGGAATTCCCAAAAGGGATTCTAGTTGCACTGTTTTCTGACATTGATACAGTGAAGATTTTGATGATAAATGAAATTAAATTGTATTGTTCAAATTAAAAAAAAAGGCAGGACTGTTGGAGATTTCAAGAGATTGGTTAATCTACTCCACTTTGGAGCTGGAATCAGATAATGTCAATGCTAATTTAATTTACTCTTATCATTTGCAGTTATTTCATAACATCATCAGAAAATGAATCTGATTTCTTTACTGTTATTTCAGATCATGATTTCCAAACTTTCTATTCTTGTTCTTCCCCTTTTCAAAGATGCAAAGAAAGCAAATAAAGGGTTGTGAGGATATATACTGCTACATAAAACAACCTTATATACACATAAAATAGCTACATTATGTAATAATAGTAAAAAAACTTGAATTCCATTAAGGAAAAGAGCAATCTGGGACATTGGACTACTCAGGCAATGGCAGAAGATGGAAAACTAGGAAATGAACATACACATTGAACAGATCATTTGAATTTGAGACAAGTCCTTCACCTTTAGGTTATTGAAAGGAAACTTTAAGTGGAGAGTTGTAGAAAAAGCTGCTGATAGTAACAGAGCACTCATTGTGGCAAGACCTATGGGACTTAAATTATGAATAATTCATAAATATGAAAATCAAGTTTGGTCTTTCCTTAAGGTTGGGGTGCAGGTGGGTGTCAGGTCTGTGCACACCCAGCACACACAATCCATGAATTCCTCTTTTGCTGCAAGAACATCCCAGCCAGCCTCTGCATACCTCAGGGCTGGCTTGAGGCTATGGCCAGCTTGAAACCAGAAAACCTTCACACCTGAGTATTTGCCCAAACTGGTAAAACAATTTAAGACAGTTTTTGACATTCCCTAAGGAAGCTTCTGCTACATATAGTGCAATTTTTATCCTTAAAGTTGGAAATTCCTGTGTTTTCAGTGAAGATGATTTTTGCTTGTTTTATGTTGATTCAGGCATTTGGTTTCTCCCTTGATTCTTCCACTGCAGTATAAGTAGCAGAAGCAATTTTCTAACCTTAGAAACTAAGGCTAAGTACTGTCTTTCATATTCTCTCTTCATTACTTTTTATTCACCTTCAGACAACTGTGAATACTGCCATGACTTAATTATTATATGGCTGCCAAGATTCTGAAGT
Organism: Setophaga petechia; assembly: GCA_024362935.1. Lineage (NCBI taxonomy): Eukaryota > Metazoa > Chordata > Aves > Passeriformes > Parulidae > Setophaga > Setophaga petechia. The sequence continues at coordinate 9,210,413 of JANCRA010000020.1, read as the reverse complement.
TTCTCTCTAATTTCTCCTTGGTAAAATTAGAGCAATTTATGCAAGTATAAATTGATGTACCTCCTCTAGAATTTTTGGCCTGTTGTTAGTATGTTGCTGTGTATTTTAAAATGTTTTAAGAGTTGCAGCCACAACAGAATCTCCTAGATTAGCTAGTTTAAAGGATAATTGCTTGACATGATGCTTATTAGCAGAATTTCACAGATGGTCAAGACTGAGTTTTATTAATTGCTCAAGTTAAGCCAGAGTTTGTTCATAATTAATGATACAGTAGTAAAAATTTTTCTCAGCTCAGAAGTTGAATAAACATGACCCTCTAGAAGGGAAGCCAAAACTGAGATGGTGAATATTTATTGCTGGATTACTGGAGATAAATTCAATACTAAATGGGTAAATTGTTTAATGAAAACTAGACCCTTGTGGGCCACATGCCACAAACAGCCTGAGCTGGAAAGTAGATTAAGGGTTGAAGTTAAGGTTCTTTAAATAGAGAGCCTGGGGATGTGGTTGTGAATGGAAATGGAAATGGACATCCAAAGGGAGGTCAGGGGAGCCAAGAGATTTGTGCTCAGAGAACATTTGTGTTGTGGGTCAGAGGCAAGGTCTTAGTGCAGACCTAAGATGGGAAGCAGGATTCAGGTTTGGATTTGGACTGAATGGAAGGGAGAGCCTGGAGAAGTGGTTGGAGTGGTGCTTAAAATAGCAGAAAAAAATTTGCTTCATCTGAATGAAAGAGATTAATGGAAGATAAAGAGGTCTCAGGAGCTTTTATTCAAATGAAGGGATGGGCAGTATTTGAACAAGACAACAGCAGGAATATTGGACAGAAACTATTTTAGAAAAGGTTCTATTAAATGTCAGTGCCATTAAAACATATAACCAAATGATATCGTGTTTTGACTGGTTTTATACTGTGAAAATGATAGAGGACTTGCCTCATAAAAATAATAAGAAAAATTATTATGGTGAGTTTGTTGAAAAGAAGAAATATATACACTTTCTATTATGAGATGGTAGAAGTAGTAAATCTGCTATAGGCAGTACTGTTCCATCATATGTATTTGGTATTCTTTCATATTTGTTCTACCTTCCAATATTCTGATCAGCTTTTACAGGGCTGCCAGTTCAACAGAAAATATAAATTTTGTTACTATAAATTATGCTGTGCCTGAAAGCACAAATTTCTCATACAGAAGTTTTTCAGATTGAATGCCATATATCTAAAGAAAGGCTGGGAGAGAAGGAGTGAAAGGATTTTTGGAAGGCTTTTAGAACCATTACTTCAGCACAGAGTTCCTTTCTTTAGTGGAAGAGAATAAAACCATTTTGCCAGAAGAGATTTCCCCTTAAATCAGCACCTGAAAATTTTCAACCTGACACTTCTCAGCCTTTAAAAAACCCTGTTTAGAGACATTTACAATTATCTCCCAAACAAGTATTGCAGTTCTCTGCTATCCCAATAAGCCAGGGTGTGAAAATGGGCAATGGAATGCCCTAAAAGCCTTGGAAGATTTGTAGTATTACTGTGAAATAGCAGCATTTCCTTTGCAGGTTTGGCAGGTGCAGCATAGACACAACTATCCTTTGCATGTGCAAAGGCTTTTCTTAAGCTTTTTGTCTTTTCCCAGTCTTGACTTTTTGTCTTTTCCCAGTCTTGGCTGATGCCAAGATAGAGTAGCAGCTATCCCAGGTTCTGACGGCCTGTTTGGCAGCTTCCTTACGGACCCATAGGGCAGCTCAGCTCCAGAGTCCTTGGGGAGATGTGGAGGCACTGAGTCCTTGGGTGGTCTGTAGTCTGGCACTGAGTAGAACAGGAGCTGTTTCATTATACTGTGACTACAGGGACTTAGGTACCTGTTCCCCTGTGGAAGGGATGAGTGAAGGAGCTAATTAATCATTAATTTCATGCCTCTCAAGCGTGAAGTTGTCTGACACTCGCAAAGCCAAGGAATTGACTCTGCTCTCCTTTACACCTTGTTTAACCTAATGAAACAGCAATGATTTTTTTTCTATAATACAGGAGAGAGCCCAGAATGGGCCTTAATAACTTTTAGGTCACCTTAAAGGGAAATCAACCTTCCCCTAGAATTTATTCAGAAGACATTACAGAGAAACTAAAAAGCTCTGTGTTCTGCTTAAGATCCTGAAGCATGTTGATCCCCAAAACTGCCATCATAATGTGATTTAAGTAGTTATTTGCTCAAGCAAGGTGTCTCTCAGCCAAAGGAAATTTGACATTTGGTTGCCACAATCAAATTAGAAACAGCATTATTGTTTGGAATATACAAAAGACTGACGACTCAGAACTGTATTATGACTTATGGTATGGGAGTCTGCAGGTGGCCTTAACCAAGATTTTCTACTTGCTGTTTTTGGGGTTTGGTCACATTTTTGAGGTTCTGCCCAGCATGCAAGGGTCAGTTCCACAGCCTGCAGAAGCAGGTGGGTGAGGGCTGGTGGTGGCATACCATGTGAGGCTTGTCTCACCTGCTGCTCTGGTCTGCTGAATGCGTGACCTGAGCACATTTCAGCCAGAAGAATTCACAGGCCAAGTGCTGCCTAGACACCAAACTCATGCAAAGGAGGAACCGGGGCCAATATTGGGTTTATCACAGATTCATAGAATCATAGACTGGTTAGGGCTGGAAGGAATCTTATAATTAATCTATTCCAACCTCCCCACTACAGGCAGGGATGCCACTCACTTGATCAGATTGCTCAGGACCCCATCCAGCCTGGCCTTGAACACTTCCAGGGATGAGGCATCCAGAGCCTCTCTAGGCAACCTGTGCTAGTGTCTCACCATCCTCTGAGTAAGGAATTTCTTCTTAACACCCAATCTAAACCTGTCCTTTTCCATTTTAAAACCAGTGCTCATTGTCCTGTCACTATCTGACCACAAAAAAACCCAAACCAGCAAACAAACTCCCTCTCCCTCCTCCTTTTAAGAAACCTTTAGGCCCTGGAAGGTTGCAGGTCTCCCTGAAGCCTTCCCTTTTCCAAGCTGAACAACCCTAGCTCTCTCAGCCTGTCTTTGGATGGAGAGGTTTTCCATTCCTCTGATGATCTTCCTTGCCCTTCTCTGGACCCATTTCAGCAGGTTTGGGAGATGCATAGCTAGATTAAATCTTTCAAAAGGAAAGAACGAAAAAATTTTGTCTCAGGTTTTCTCACTGCTTCAATGGAAGAGACCATGATGATGTACTTTAAAGCATGATTGACTCAGCCCTGGGTGAAGCCTGGACCCCTGGCTGGTACTTCTTTGTTCCAGGCACCTTTCCAGTATCCCTCCTGAAGGTGTTCATGAAAGCAGTGCAGAGGGTGCAAGGGCTCCCCTTGGGCTCTGGCCATGCCCTAGTCTGATTGCAGTCCTTGAGATTTTTGGGGATTTAGGCAGGTTTTATATCCTTTGCTCTCAGTGTCTCAGATGGGAATGAGGTTTCATACTTACAACTTCCTATGTTTTCATTTCCTCATCAAATATTTGTCTGTTTGTTTGTTTGTTTAGTCCCCTCCCTTGAAAACCTGCTTGTGTTTTGTATATTTATTCTTCCTGGCAGGTGCTGGTTGAGTAAATGACAAGACATAACTGAGTTTTTCTCTGACTGTCACAATCCTCAGGACATGCAAGGTCAGGTCTTTGCTGCAGAAGAAGCCGACTTAACAAGGTACTAATTTACTTCAAGGAAAGAGATTACTGATCACAGTAGATTTCTACAGCAGATGAATATGTAATTAAGGATGAATAATTTATTAAAAGTATTCAGCCTTACTATCTGCTCTGTGAGTGTTTCAGAATGTTCTTATGTTTGTCATTAGCTTCTGCTATCTCCTTGTCTTAGATTTATTTTTCTGGCCCATTTCCTGAACTAAAATTTGTCCATAACACTCCAAGAATGGATAGGTGTACAATTTCTTCTTTTGCATGTATAGACTAAAAATAAGATTCATAAACCTTTTTGAAACATAATATTAAATATTTTTTTCCACAGTTGCTTAGCATTAGCCCATGAAAAAGGAAAGCAAATACAAAATGAACCCTTTAAAAAGAGTGACAGATAATAAACAGAGCATTTGTATTATGCTTTCTGGCCAGGATTTCTGAAAAATTGTGTGGTTTTTTTTTTTTTTAATTTTATTATTATTTTTAAAGTAGACATCTAAAAATTGATGTAGGAATACCCAATGAGAACTGTCAAACTTTCTGCTGTGGTTTAACATGCAGACAGTTAAATCCCACACAGCTGCTTGCTCACTTGGCTCCCCAGTGGAATGGGGAAAGAACTGGGGAAAAAAAATTCCTAGGGTGAGATAAAGGAAGTTTAATAGCACAGAAGTGGATAGAAAAAGAATACTATTACTCCTCCTTCTACTGATAAAATAATTACATTACAAAATCAAGTGATGCACAATGAAATTTCTCACCACCTGCTCGGCGATCCCCATCCATTTCCCAAGCAGCCACTCTCAGCCACCTTCCACCCTAATCTACACATCAGGCATGACATTTTATGGTGTGGAATATCCCTTTGTCCAGCTGGGGTCAGCTGTCCTGTCTGCGCCCCCTCCCAGCTCCTGGTGTCCTGCAGCCTCCTTGCAGGCAGGGTGGGGTGAGAAGATGAAAAACCCTTGGCTTAGCGTAAACACTGCCCAGCAACAACCAAAACATTGGTGTGTTATCAGCATTGTTCTCATCCTAAATCCCAAACACAGCACTGGACCAGCTACTAGGAGGAAAAGTAATTCTATCACAGCCAAAACCAGGACACTCTGTGATTTGTAAAACTCATGACATTTATTTAAATGCGTGTATTTGGACATATCAGCCTAATGGCAGATTCCTATTTTCAAGCTAACATGAAAATATTGCTTAATCAACCCTCAAAATGATCATGCAAGATAAGATGGTTCCATGCTACAAATTTCTTTTGGCACTAGCTTGACCAAAAATATCTGGTTGGACTGAATTCAGACCTCTTCTGTGATTTCTTCACTTAAGATAAATTGTATATTTGGAAAGGAGGACTTTCAGAAAGCACTTTGGTCAATGGTAAGCTGTGTTTTTGGGGAGGAGAGATGAACTACTAGAAGACGAACTGCTACTTGAGAAATTTTCTCATTTTTATGTATCTTTCTTTTACCTGGAAAATGTAGGACATTTTAAAATATGGAAGAAAACTTTTTTTTTTTGCTTTGTGAACTTCTTCTTCTCTAATCTTCTTTCTATTCTACCATGATGTAATTTTTCTTGCACACTTTCTATCAAGGATTCATCTGCTCTACTCTACTTTCATGCACTTCTCCTAAGTGCATGAGCACCATTCCTCTACTTCCTGAGGAAACAACAAGTTTCCTTTAGCAATAATCTCCATTTTTCACTGCTGCTTTCTGCTTGCTGAGTCTGTCCTTATCGAGATCTCAGGCCCCTTGAGCTCTTGCTCAGGCCAGCCCAAACAGCTGCTGCTCAGAGGCCTCCTTGCCTGGCGTGCTGTGGCTCCTTTCACGGCCCTGTGTGACTGCTCCTCGTCACCACTCCCATTTGAGAACACCAGGTTTTTCATAATCTGTGTATGCGCAGCACATGCAAAATCCCCCACGGATGTGGATTCCAGCTGTAAAGTTTAGCAATACAATCAAAAGCTCTAAAATTTCTCTTCTTTCCTCTTACCCTTTGTCACTGGGTTCAGGCAACCATGCCTGCTGTATCCTGCTGTATCCTGGGAGATGCCAATCGCCCTGTTCTGTGATTTTCCCTTTTGTGGATAGCTGACCTGCTACCAGGACTCTGGAGAAATGGGGGCTGAAAACATTGTGTGTGTGTGTCTGTAGCACCATAATGTGCCTTGTGGGGATAAATCCAGCCAAGGCTGCATTCCTGCTACGGTGTCTCTTTCCTTTGCCACCTGTGGTCTACTAATTTGCTACCAGGCAGGGTTCCCTGTCACCACATCTGTGCTGGGGGCCTCTGGGTCTGTGGAGAGGATTGAAATGAAAGCATCATGTGGTGATACTGCAGGCTGCTGTGCCTCAGCCATAGCATGTAACAAAGTGACCTAATTGGAAAGTTGCAAACTTTTTTCCAGCAGAACGCCCTCTCCTGATTTTCCATGTGAGGGAAAGGGTTTCCATTCCCTAACCAGCAGTAGGGAAGCTAACCAGTAGTAGGGAAGCTACTCCCTTGACCTTTCCTTTTTAAATATAGAGCTTCTGGGGCAAAAACTGGCTGTGAATCAGTACCTGATGGGAGGATCACAAAGAGAGCCTTCTGATTCTGTCCTCTGCCCACTGAAGCCTGACACAGCAGGAAGGACTTGCTGGGTGCTGTGTGATGAGAGCAGAGCCACATGTCCGTGAGTCTCCAGGCTTCTTTCCCCCATGTTTTCTTTTTTTCTCTCTTTTTCTTTTTGTTATTTAATTTAACTTTATTGTGAATAAAGTTATGTTGTTATGTATGGTAAAACACGTTAATAACAGACTGAGGAAAACTGTTGGCAAGGGTGGGGTGGAACAGTGATTTGGTGACTAATGTGTGTTTTTTTAACCTGTTTTTTAAAGAAAGACTTTAATGAAATGTTTGTGAGAGTGTGTACTTTTGAGAAGGGGATGAAGCACATCACAGTTTAAATGCTGTCACGTTTTACAGGTAGGATACCATTTTTTTCTTCTACAAAAGCTGATAAAATACAAGTTCCATTTAGGCGTAGGATTTATAGTTACTTTAACATATGCCCTGAAAAAATGTGTATCTACAGGGGATAGTAGTTCATGGAGAAAACAAGTTGGTGCTGAGAAGTTCAATTACTCTCCTGAAATATCAATAATGTAGCTGGAAGAAAGAAAAAACAACAGGCCACTTCCTATATTGGATGTATTCTCAAAACGTCTATAAAGGCTTGCTGCCAGCAGCAAGAAAGTAATAACTATAAATGTTGCTCAGTGGGAAGACTTAGTGATGGAGCCCCTCTGTTTGAAATTTTACCGAAGCCCTGTCAACACAGTGTAACTTTCATGGTTTTGCATTTTTATTTTTATTATAGTTTCTATTATTCTTGGCAGGTGCATGTGTTGGCAGGTGAACTCAGGGTCTCCCTCCTGGCAAGGCTCTCTATCTTTTCAAGTCACTCAGCATCAGCCTGCAGTTTCTTGACTCTGGGATCTGCTGAAACACATTTTAAACGTGCTGTTCTAGATGGTGACTGTAGCACTTCCTAGAAAAGTCTCACTCTATTCTACAGAAAGCTTAAGAAGCAGAGTGAACAATGTAATTTTATTCCTTAGAGTTACTAAAATCTTCCTGCAATTCCTTTTATTTGACAGCTGTGGTTGAATTTAATAATAAAAATCTACAGTAATAATGATGGCAATGATGACGATGATGATGATGATGATGATGATGATGATGAAGATGATGATGATGATGATGATGATGATGATGATCAAACAACTTCAGCATGTTCTAGACTGCTTGAGGCAAAGCGTTTTGTGTTTTTTTCCTCTTCCTGACGTACTGGCACCTGTGCCTGGTCTCAGCAGCACAAGATCCTAGGTACATGAAGAAAACAGAGAACACTGTGTGATGGCACTGCCACACGTGGGAACTGACAGAGTTTTGCCATTACACAGGACAACCCTTTACCAAAAGAGCTCCTGAGGAATCTTCTGAGCTTACTTCTGATGGAGAGAGATTGCTGACCTGAGGTGCTTAAACAAATAGGCTGAAAACAGATTCAGGTGAATGAATTGATGTTTTTCTTTTCTAAGGAGCTTGAAATGAACAATAGGGTCTTCCCCCCCACACTTCTTTTTCTTTAATTATAATAACCATTCTCAGCTGAAGGTTTTAAAAATGTTTTTACAGTTATTTTACATATTTCAAAATAACATTTATTAGGATAATACCTCTAATTATGCATGATGGATGAGTCACATGTAGAGTGTGCTCCCACATTTCTTCATTTGAATTCATGTACATACTTACCTAATTTGGCAGCAGTGGCATGGCTACATGGTAAATGAAATTATCCTGCTAAGATTAATTCTCAGAGACAGATCTATAGTGCAACAAGGACTTTAAGATTTGGGTCCTTCCAGGTCTTCCCAATTTTTTCATTGCAGGGATCATTAATTAACCCAAGCTCAGAAGACAAACGTGTGAAGGTGGATTTGTGTGAATCTGTCTTTTGGTTCAGACAGGGAAATTTGGTGCTCCTGTTGATTAAATTTATTTAGTAGGAGCAGTTCAGTTTGGGGATGAACACTTTTGGGGAGAGAGCTTTAGAGTGGGCTTACATTAGTATTTAATTTTGGAGAAGCAGAGTGCTTCTGAAGCAAATGTCCCAGTTTGTGCCTTGCTGTGCTGCAGTTTGCCCCTGGGGGAAGTTCCAGAACATGGATTCCTGATTTCCACTGGCATAGGGATGGTCTCTGCTTGCTCAGGTGTGCTCAGTCCATACGACCATGATGCTGTCCAGATGAACCCTCCTACAAACACCTCTAGTGTGGCTGTCAGGCCCCCAGGACCACCAGTTTGCTACCTTCACCCTGCAAGGTGAAGCAGACAGAGCTTCAGTGGTGTGCAGCCATTGTGACCCTTCATTTGGGTGATGGGACACATGACAAATATACTGGAGCACTTGCCCTGGCATTTAATTGCAGTCACTAAATCATGGTGACACCTGTTACTATAGTTTATGGCTATTGTCAAACATCTACAAAGTGGAGATGCTTCCTCCCCACAGTATTTGGTTATTTGTGTGGCATGTGATGCCGGATAAGTTAATACATCCAAACAATCCCTGAGGGAAAAAAAATAAATCTAATTTTCAGTCTGGAGAGGAATGTATTGAATGTAATTCATTCAAAGGAAGGTTTAGCTCCTGTGGCACCTGTGGCTGGGAAGGTGCTGGAGGCCCTGCGTTTTGGTCTTCTGCACCTTGAGCGTGTATTTCTTGTTCCCCAGATGGTTTCAGTAAGTGGCGCACTTTCTGCCAAAGAAGAAGGTGCAGCTGGATTTTTATTATAAATCCTTATTGCATTTTTGTATAATAATAAGCACACACACACAAACACACATAAAGGCCTCCTTGACTGTATTACAGCAGGAACTAGAAAAAGATCTATTAAAGTTCTAATCATTCCCCAAATGTAGGAAGAGAACAACAGTTTCCAGAAATGTTTGATATGTTATCTTTAAAGACTAAAAAACTTTATGGAGATCCTTACATTTTTTATGAATAAGAGGAATATATATCCAGTAATCACTAACTTTATTATTTTTTTTTAATCTCTGGGAATGCCTGGTTTCCTAGTTAGTTATTAAGAGACATCTTACCTGATGTGTTTACTAAAAAATGTAAGCAGTCAGACTTTGGCAAAAAGAAACTTCAAAATCAGAAAATACACTTGAGACATATATTTATGCAAGAAAAATTACACTTTGAACAATTGTCTGGCTAGGTTATGTAGAGGGTTGCTTTAAGCAGTCACACAAGTTATTAGCTGAAACAACTTGTTTTCTACATGTTGTTCCTTCAATAAAAGGTCAAATAAAATTGTGCTGGAAGCCTAGTGGGTACTTTAAATGGCTAGTTACTCAAAATGGCCTTTTGGGGATGACATTAGAGAGAGTCTCAAATACAGGTTCTGCTATATTTTCTCCCATACTCATTCTTAGGGTAAAAAAAAAGCCATGACCAAAACCCAGATGCTGCTTCTTTAATGGTGCTGTCATGCTGAGCTCTTTCTTGCAGTCTTTCTAGAAGATGGATACAGCTTCTCAGTAAAAATGCAGAGATGTGAGGCTGTGTCCTCATGTGTGATGCCTCACTGTTACAAACAACCCTATCATAGAACAGCTTTCAGAAATGGTTCAAGTTCTTTTTTATGAAAAAAAAGGAAAGTTGTCATTTTCTATCCCACTGGAGGGTTTTGATCTGTGCTTTGACACTCTTATATTTTCCTGGGTATTCAGCTTAAATTAATTCCTTAATAGTTTTATAATCATTAATTAATCACTGTGAGCACCATCCTTGGAATATATGCCCAGGAGGTATTTTTGAGAGAGGCATTCTCATAGCCTTCATTTTGCCTGACTAGACAAGACAGATTCTTGTAGTTCCTTAGTTGAGTAACCTCCTTCTTGCTCACATAAGATTGAGAGCTTCACCAGACCTACTTTTCTCACCTGCCAGTGGCTGGAGGTGGATGGACTATGTCAGATGAGGTATTCTCTGTACAATGTCATTAGAGTCTAGAGAATTCACCAATACTGATACATCATAGAGCTGTCTTTGACTTTGTTCCAGAAGATAAACTGCTTTAGTGTCTTGCAGGCACTTGGTCAGGACATTAACAAACTTGGGTTCTCTTTTCAGATATTTTGAACTAATGAAAACTGACTAAAATAACTCCAGCTGCTAAGTTAGAACATATTTCAAGCTATTGTTATATTAATGCATGAGACATACTAAAATGTGCTGGATTTGAAATCTCCTGAATGTTTTCTTTTCACTCGTGTTTTCAGCCTGTTCCAGTGGGTGGCACAAGAAGCACAAAAACCAGGTGAGTTTCCATCCCAGCATGTCCCATAGGATTTCTATTTAACTATTGTAATTCTTAGTTAAAAATAATAAAGGAGATGCAAGAGGATAAGGAAGTGCATTCCTCAGTCTGTTTGGTGTTAGACATTAGACATTGTCAATGTTTAATTCTTTAATATTGGTTTATATTCATCAGTGTTTACAAACACAGGCTCCAGGGGCTCAGTCTGAGAGCTTCCCTTCCTCAGAGCTCTGTGGCTGAGAGCTGATGTGCTGGACACTGTGAGGGAGCCTCAGATCTAACCTGGAAGGCACCCACAAGTGCTGTGGCTGTGGGCTCTGCATTGCAGCATGTCCAGAACTGTGCATGTATGAGCAGAATTTGGCTCTTTCAGTGGCATTGAAATAAATGATCTTTATTATACTCAGTTCCAATTTCATAGCTGGTATTGAAAAAAGAAAATGACAGATCTAAAATCAATACTGCAGCTAAGATATTGCCCTGGAGAACATCCTGCTGTAGTGTTTGGTGGGAGGGTAACTGGGGTGTTACAGGAAAGCCTATAATGGTCATGCAGGTGCTCCATCCATGACACATCCATGTGGTTGCTTCTCAATGAAAAATTAAAAGGAACAACTTACATTTGCTTTGCAGAAGTACGGGCAAAAATGAACCTTGGATGGATTTTGCAGAGCAAACTCACTGGGGATTTGAAGACATGTATGGTTTGGATCATCAGCTGGTATTTCAGGTCAGTGGTAAGAGAGGTTGGGAATATCATGACAGATTTCAGAAGGCCTTTAGGAATCAGCTGGGTCTGAGAGGGCTGCAGGTGGGAGAAGTCCCCATGGTACTCTTGTCAACCAATGGACTCTGATCCTCCTCTAAAGCAGGAAGGCTGTGGATGCAGAAAAAATGCAAAGCAGAAGTTGTCTCTATGGACCATATGCCTGATGAGATGTCCAGCAACCTGCTGGCCCATTGAAAGCCTACTTTGTCTGCTGCTAGAGGGGACCCTGGATGTGTAGAGGCCGTGGGATTATAGTATGTGTTGTTAGCTGACCTCTCAGTAAAGATCTATGTATTGTATTATTTGACCCTGCTCCCATTCTAGTTGCTGTAAATGGGCTGCAGCTGTGATGCCCTTAATTGGGCGGGAGCTGTAGCCCGTGGAGGCAGCTGGGATAAAAGGGGGTGCAGCAGCCAGGGAGAGACTGAAAGGAGCCCTGGCTGAGAAGTGATAACATGTGGAAGAGGGAGTCTGTGCTGTGAAGCTCTGCAGCTGTAAGAAAACCCCGAGGAGGTATGGGACTCTAGAAATATAATAACAACATGGATGCAGGAAAGAGTCAGAGGAGGAAGAAGTGAGAGCAAAACACAAGAGTTACTGGGTAGAAGGAGGTCTAGTAACAAACTTTCCAGTGTAGCATTTTTCCAAATGACAAAAGATGGGGAATATGTGATCCAGCAGAAATTCTAATTTTGTTTATGGCAGTTTCTAGTAGAAGCCTGTTGGATTCTGGCAAGTGGTGCTTGGAAATGCCGAGTCGCTGGGCCACTGGTGCTTAGTGTCCTAGTGAAGGACTGGGAACTCTTCTGTACCCTGGAGGTTCTCTGGTCTGTGCTTCACTGAGCAGCATTTGGGAGCCTGAAGATGCATAATTTCTGAGATCTGAAATGCTGGTTTGAGGGGCATGTGTGTGTGTATGTAAGACCCAGCTGGGCTGGCCCAAGGCTTGAATGATTCACAATGGTGTGCCCTGGCTCTAGACTGAGGTGGGCTGGTCTTGCAGGCTCTAGAGAATTTGGCATTAAGGTGCAGCAGTGTGTGACTCTGGTGGTGCTTGCTCTTCACACTCTGCAAGCTTCCAACACTGACTGATACAGGTTTATCACAGATTTGGGAGCCTGATGAATTCCTGAATTTGGGAAGGAAACAAAAGAAGAAAATAGTGAAGAGGGGGAAAAATGGGGAAGAAGTAGAAGTTGAAAGCTTCTAGAAATACAGAGAGGATTTCAGACTAGAGAAGCTTCAGCCACTGGCCTTTTCTGTGTCAAAGTCTTAACACAAGTGAAATAGTGAGGTGATAGTTTTATTTCCGGCTGTCACTTATTTTGCTGAACAAGGCAATTAATACTGTCCAGCTAAATGATGGAGAAGAATTATTCATCTGCATTATGGGAATATAAATAAACCATCACTTTGCATGAAAAAATAAATACAGAAAAATAAGAACAGAGGAAAAAGGGGAAATGTGGACTTTGAATCTGCAATCTTATACTAGTCACAAGCATGCAATTCTTGTAGACTGAAGCACTGATAAGAGATCAGAATCTGTCTGGGAGATGAGCCAAGGAAAGGCCAGAAAAAGACTCAGAGTTTAATCTTGCAATGCAATGACAATTTGCCAGCAGAGCAAGCCAGATCTCCTGCAGGAGTTTTGTGAGCTGTGCTCTGCTGATGCCCAGGCTGGTACAGCCTCCACAAGCAGCTCTCAGCCCCAGCAGAAGCAGAGGGCAGGGGCGGTTCAGGGTGGGTGTCCATCAGAAGCAGCAGCGGTGTCTCACCATCGTGGTGGGTCCTTGTTACTCTGGCAAGAGACGTGCAATTATTGTGACCTCCCTGCCCTCTGCAGGGCAGTGCAGCAACCAGGACACACCCACACTCTGTTCCCTGGGTCTGGGGGACATTTGCTGCTCAGGGGAATACTTTAGCTGAGGAAAGGTGGTGTGGTTTTACTCACTTCTCTGTTTCCCTGGCTGTGTTCAAATCTCTCCTACTTGCTCCCAGCCCCACTCTTTCCCTTGGCCTCAATTCTCCACAGAGAGGCTGAATTTTCCCTGAGAGTGGGGAAATGCCCCATTTTTTTGATTCATCTTTCCCAAGGTAGTCAGCATGCCGAGCTTCAAATTTTTCATGCCCTTTTTCCCTGGTGGGAGCAGGAGAGGACAGGGGTGATGCTGATGGTGGGGAGACACAGCTGATGTGTGTGAGAGGTGCCTCTTCTGTCCCCTGCCTCCCTATGGACTCTTGGCAGCAGCTCCTTTTCCCTGCATGGTTGGGACTCAGCTTCCTCTGTTTTTCTCTTCCTGGAGGAAGAACTGCGCCAGGAGTTGGTGGAAAGCAAGGGCTTTGAGCCCTGTTCCCTCTGAGGACCTGGATGTGTCCATGAGACACTAAGAAGCTGGCAGGAGAGACCAAAAAGCTGATAGAAGAGCCCAGATGAAGGAGGTGGCCAGGGCTGATTCAGCATGTGGTCTTCCCCACACCACCCTATTTTACTTTTGAGTCACCTTTCCACAGGAAAAAGTCCCAAAGCAGAAAACCAAGGCCTCTCTGGGAGACCCCAGAAGCAGGAGGCTGAAGTGTCCAGGACACACGTCACCATCTTATTTTCTGAAAAGTCCCTTTGCCAGGATTTCTTCTCCTGGGAAGCTGAGAAGCCTCAGAGAGAAATGAAAACAATAATTATCTGATTGCTTCTCCTGTGTTTTGCGCTGCTTTGGAATGTGTTCTGGAGGTTGTTTACCAACTGGTCATTGTTTGATTGGTTTCATGTGAATTGTTTTTACTTAATGACCAATCACCATCAGCTGTGTTGGACTTTGAGGAGCCAGTCATGAGTTTTTATTATTCATTCTTGTTAAGCCTTCTGTCTGTACCCTTTTCTTTCTTTAGTATGGTTTTAGTATAGCATTCTATGATATAACACCACGCACCACAACACAAAACACAACACATATATATCAGCCTTCTGAGAACATGGAGTCAGATTCACTCATCTCTCGCCTTCATCCTGGGGACCTCACAAATACCACAGACAGAAGTCTCCAGGAGGAAGAGGATCTTTTCCTTGTTTTCCTTTCTTTCAGTCCCAGGGATGACACATCCTTCTGTGGCTCAGAGCACTGAGTGCTCCTGTGAGCAGAGCCACATGTGCCACTCCATGTCACACATGCCACAGGTGCCACTCGGTGCCACCACCGTGCCAGGTGGCTGTGTTCGGTCTGCTGTGCCAGGTGGCTGTGTTCGGTCTGATGTCTGTGCTTTTCTGAGGCAGAAGGCAAGCAGAGGTGAAGTTGCTTTAGGCTGTGCTTTGCCCGTTTCAGCTTTGGATTCTGACTCTGAGCCCTCAGTTGCTTTTATTCCCAGTACAGCAGGGGAGAATTGCAGAGATAAAAGTCCTCTGGATGGCCCAGAGAAGAAAAGGGGCGTCACTCTGTGGTTTGTAAATCTGGCTGAGCAAAGCAGGTCACACACCTATGCAGTCTCCCCAGGGAACGAGGTATGCAGTAAATGACCCAGTTAGTGGTGGTTTTTAATACCACATTGGAATTTTTTTTTTTTTCACACAAGCAGATGGAAGGAATCGGCGTCTTGGTGGTAATAATCCATAAGAAAAGGCAGGATGACCCAAAGTAAGACTGACATTTCTTTGCATTTTTAAATAGATGTAGAGGTTAGTTCTCCCATTAATTTTTTGCTTTGTCACTCAGTATGTGCTACTGTGGAGGATCAGAAGGAAACCATGAAACTGCAGCTTTTCCTTATTTTTGTGAGCACTAGCCACTTTGAGATCTTTCATACATATTTTTGTAGATGCAAGTTGTCTATTAAACTAGACCAGAAGCATAATAAAATAAAATTTCCAGCAATCCTGCAGAGGGAACAAGAGAATAAGGTTTAACATATCCTACTTGGTAGATACTATATTCATGATAACCAGACAGGGACCTCAGAAGGTTACCCAGTCAGCATTTTAAGTTTAGGGTATTTCATTAAAAGACATAATCTTCATGGGTTCAGTAAAATATACATTATCTGTGGATATTTTTCCCAAAGCTTGTCTTCTGAAGGCTTCCATAACTCCCTTATTGCTTGCACTATCTGCTTCTGAGTATTATGCTGCCAGAGAGCATTGGCTCAATAGCAAACTTGCATGTGTGAGTCAAAACAGGGCTGGTGGGAAATATGTTTTACGGCAGAATTGTCTGAAATAGACCACAGGTGAGCTGTCATTGGGCATTAGTGTACCTGAGGAACTGTGCTGCTCTGAACAGCCAGAAGAGGCTTATCTGGGCTTCACAGGGAGGCTGTGACAAACATGACCAGCCTTGCCTGAGGTGAGAGCCAGAGATTCCTGGGTAATCTTCTCCACACCATGTTCTCATAAAAGTGGATGAAACTGAAATGAAATTACCTCCACATGGAACAGGAGGGACTGATACATTGTCTCATGAGTGTACAGTTGAGATGAAATCCAAAATGGGAAAAAGTTTGCAAAAATGTTTGCAAGTGGGAATGAATGGAAAGATATAAATAGAGAAAAGTGAGCTATAGTATGTCCTCTGGCAGTCTTGGCTGGATGGGACATACTTGGTTACATGCTGTGCCATAATAAATCTCAAGGATGAACAAAAGAACTGGAGTGGCTCTTCAGGTGCATAGCAGAAATTAAAAACGTTTACATTTATTGACAGATTTCTTAAAATCACTGTTAGTTTAATGCACTGCTACATGTATTTCATTAGCAACAGACCAGTGGTAAGTAATGGTTCTCAGGTATTATACAGGAGAAGTACCCAATGTCCTTCTACTGAAACAGTTCTGGTAAATTTGTTTAAAGACAGATTGAACATTCTTCCTTCTTCCCCTTCAAATGGTTTCCTCTGAAGTCTGAATTCATTCTTCCCCACAGTCTTGCAGAAAAATGTCTGGTGCATGGAGTGAACCCTGCACTGAGTGAGCAGAGAAGTGGCTTCAGGTCTAGTTAAATTAGCTCAAAATGGACCTAGTCCCAAAATTCTTCATTCCTGGATAAATCCTCATCCCCACTCAGAGTTTCTTGCTTCTCAGCAGTTCATTTCTCCTTCTGTCTCTGACAAGCAAAGCATTAAATATAAATCTTTGCAATGAAATCTATTTTTAAAGTAAGAAGAATAACACTGAAGGGAATAGAAAGTAAAACTGAACAGCATTTCTTGTCTTTTGATCAAGCTCCCCCAGCTGTGAATAAACAAATGTCATCAGCACTGGCTTCCCTTCCTGTGTGCCTGGCAGGTGAGCTGCAGCAGGTTTGTTTGCAGGTGCTGGTACAGCCCTGGCTGAGCCTCTCCTGCTGGGCAGCCCTGGGCTGACACCCCTGGCCAGAGCTCCCCTTGCACCCCCCGCCCTCCCTGGGTCACACCTGCCTGTCCCTAGGGCGGGGCTGGCTGCTGGCAGAGCTGGGACTGCAGGAAGGGCCACCCCAGCTTGGCAGCAGCAAGGGTGTGGCGGCTCCTTCCCTCCATGTGTGATGTGTTTCCCTTTGATGTGCTGGGAGCTGAAGGGTGCCTCATCCCAGACTGTGTGATCTGGGAGCTGGCTTGTGCACAGCTCAGTCCCCTTTGTGACCTGTGACAGATGAAACAAGGAGCCATTACTTCTCCCAGCAGTTTCTCAGACACCCTTTGCAGTCCCACAAAAGGCCCCCAGCTCTGCTGAGAAACACCTATATGCTTTTTTTCAGGCACAGGCTTTCCAGGGATGGATTGTGTCTCTGCTTGGCACTGTCTCACACAGTTTTCCTTCTCTCTGCAGCACTGATGGTGTGCACTGTCAAACCTTGTGTCTTCTTCCCCTGGAAGAGGCCAGGGAGAGCTGCAATAAGAACATCAGCAGACAGCAGTCTGTGCTGCATCCCCCACACTCCCTCATCCCACCTCTTGTTCTTATTTCCTTTCTTCCAGGCAGCATTATTTTAAGTAAGGTTGGTTAATCTTTGGTGTCTCAATACCTGTCCTCGTTGTTAGAGATCTGCTTCAGAAAGTCTTATCCCTGTTATGGCTTCCCCTGCTTTTATCAGTCCCCTGGAGAAGTGAACTCTAGGAGGTGACAAGATGATGGGTGCTAATAGGAATTGGAATAACTGGGACAGAAGCCTAGTTAATGGGGAGAGAAGAGATGAGTCTCCAATAATGTTTCATTCTCAGCTCATTGCCAATGCCCAGTGTTTGGCCAGGGTAGAGGTACAGTACACAGATGAGTAACAAACCCCCTTGCGCTCAGAAAAGGGTCTGTGGCTTGATATTGAACAGGTATAAGGAATCAACCACAATTAACAAACTGTGGACTTATTTGTTCCCCAAGCTGGCTCAAGTGACTGCTTCATGGGTTAAAGGAAGTGCAGTGCTGTTGAAAGGAGGTGTGATAAATGGAAACAGGACATCAGGAGGAGGTATGTAAATAGCATTTAAACATTACTTGTCTGTTTTTGAAATTGGAAGAGTGATTTTTCCTTTTAAAGCTTTTCTATCCAGTGTCACAAAAAGCTGGTCTATCGAAGTCGGTTAAAATCAAGCCCTAACCTTCTCAGTTTTCCATGTCTGCTGGTTGCACTGTGGGTAAAAGTGACAGAGGAGATATGAATAATTGATTTTACTCTGTCTCCAGAGGCAGTAATTTCCAGCAGCCAGCAGGTGAGTATGTAGTTGCTTCTTCAAACTGGGTCCAGCTGAGAGGATGTGACTGCAATGTTCAGAGGGCTCATACTGCACTGTCTCTTCATTACAAACATTCATGGGGCATTTCTCTTCCAAGACTCAACACACCTGAATCCTGCATGGTTGTGCAGGTTCAGCTTTATTTCTACAGTGAAATTCTTCCTTCATTCTGGTTTCACAAAAAGCTTGTGTAAATCCCTGCCTCTCCAATGGCACAGACTCTGCAGTTACTGGTTTACTGCACACCACATATTACAATTAGTCATACCCTGCTCAGTACAAAGCTCCCTTTGCCCCAGAGGTCTCGAACCAAGAGACTTGCTACCTGTGAACACCTTGCTACCTCCAGAAGATTCTGGAGTGCCAGAATTGCTGAAATGTTGGTTGAAAAGTAGAGTTGCACTGGATGTTTCAGCTACAGAGCATGTAATGAAGGACTTGGTATAAATCTGAAGGTTAGAGGAAAAAAAATTAAGAAAAATGCACACTACATCCCTATCCCTGTATGCTCCCTCAAGTCTTCATCTGATGACTGTTTGAATACTCAATTTAGACAGAAAATTCTATGTTTTCATTTTGGAAGAAACCACTTTTAACTCACAGATGTGTTAGCAGTTCTGATGCATCAGATGTTCTGTGTGGGCAAACATTTAAACAAGAACTATTTTCTCCTAAAAAAAGTTTTTTTCTCTCCCCTCTTCCTAGTGTTTGGCTGGTAATCCAGGTGGGATTACAGACTGCCACTCTCTAGTCTGTGAATTTATGGCAGTGGCACTGGTTTATAGTGAGTGGTTTCTGGCAATTAACATCTGCATGGACATATTTGTCCTGTGGCTCAGGTAAGTACCTGAGAGGGGTGTAGAGAGGTTTATCTCCAGGGTAGAGAGACTGTTGTAACCATCTTCTGGGTGGTGGTTTGGGTTCAGGGAGAGGGAGCAGGGAGGTACTGAGTGAAAGCAGATAGTGTGGAACTGGTGGTGTGGGGCAGGTGGAGTGAGTGCTGGAGAAGATTGCTGTTTTGGAGCCTAATTTATTGAGAAAGTGGCTGAAGCCCCAGGGCTGGGGTGCCACTGGAGCAGTAAGGACCCAAATTCTCTCTGTTGTACAGTAATTTGGGCAGTAGGGCAGTGATCCAGACAGTCACCTAGCCAAGTTTAGTTCCTTCTCTGCTTGAGGGGGTTTGAAATTGCATCTTCAGCCTTATGCCAGAATTCAGAACCATTTAGTGGCTGGAAAAATAGGACATATAGTTCAAAATGCCCCTGCTCAGAGGAACAATAGAACTATTGCCTGTTGACACTGCCTTCCTGTAAATAGTGCTCTGGGGATCTCAGCTTCTGTTTTTCTAATTTTTTAGAGGCTAATGTGGGGACAATGTAAACAACATCATTTTGGAGAAATTAAATTTACTGTCCAGCTGAACTGTGGCTGCTCCCCAGGACCCACAGAGTCCTGTTTGTTTGGTTTTATTTTGAATCTTTCTTTGAAAACAAATTTAAGTTTCTTGAGGATAAATACTCTCATGTGTTGGTAATTAATAATTGAATTGGAAGTATAAAAGGAGAGGTCCCAGTCCCTACTTTCTCCCCATTCCCTCTGGCTCCAAAGTGTGTAATCAGTTGTGTACTGTGATTTTGGTTGCTTATTTCTCTGCTCCCAGTAAGGCAGCCCCTTTTGTCCAGAACTGTGGTTTTCACTGGTAAACATAGTGTTTCTCATCAGATCTGGTGTTAAACTACTTTAATTGCAAGTAAAGAATTTTGCTGGCTGATTTTCTCCTCTTCTGATTTTCCATATCCTTTGATCTTCTGGATCGTTGATCACATCATTTTCCTTTCTTGGCTAAATCCATCTTGTCCATACATCTGACAAAATGTTTGCTTCCCAGATGCATTCCTGATTAGAGCTGGGCAGGAATTTCCTGAAAAAGCATGCCTTTGCTGAAAAATGCCAATTTATAAAATCTAAATGCCTTATAGATGTGTCTCCTTTTTGATGCATTTTTAGGGAATAATAGGAAGATTTCTGCTTTTGGGATTTGCTCCATGTTGAATTGCCATGAATTTTAAAGTCCAGAAAACACTGCCCTGAAAGGGGCTCTGGGTGTTGCTATACTCCTTGTTCTGTGGCAGTGGTCTCCCTGGGTGGCTCAGATAGTGTGACAGCAGTTTGGTGAGTCCTGTGGAGCCAGAACTCGCAGCTTTTAAATTCCATATCAAAATGGTCGGAGTCCTGAAAATACTGACATTATTGTCAGCATTGAAAAGGTCACATTCCAATGGAATCTCATGCCTTGGTGGGAGATGGAAGAATACCTCCATTCAGTGCAGGTGTATTCCTGAGAGCTTTACCCAGTTCTGCAAAATCTGGAAATACAACTTCTAAAAACTAAATTACCCTGGTTGAAGAAGAGAATAAAACAAGATATATTTTTGCTATGGAAAACAAGATCTTGTCTTGAGCTGCAGAGCCTTAGAGACTGAAAGTCTTTGTTTATCAAAAAGCCAGGCAAAACATAGGAAGCTTATTCAGGCAGTGGTAATGCACAGTGTGAGTGGTGGCCATTGGCTCTGACCAGGAGGGTCTGAAAAGGACAGCAAGTTCAACCTCAACCTCCATGAAATCTTTAACCTTCCTTGCTATTCTTAATGGAAGCTGGTGGAAGAGGAAGTGGGAATATTTTAATAGATTTAAAGTGCTCCCTCCATGAGTTATTTTTTGTGAGGAGATGAAATGCCTCACTGTATGGACACATTATGTTCTCATGGTCTGCCTTATTTAAAGAAACAGTCATAACAAGCAGTCACAAAGCTTTATATGGCTTCTTTATTATTTTGCTCTTGTTATTGTGCCTCTGCAGGGTCTATGCAGAAGAAAATCAGTAGATCAGCAGAATGCTGCTGCTATTGTGGAGCCTTTGTGTAGATCTGTGTGGCAGTAAAAATATGAACAATATTTCACTGAATCCCATCCCTCATTATTTTGGGGCCATTTCCTCAGCAGGCTGTCGCACAATACTAAGGACAAGTTGGGTTCACAACTACTTGAATGATGCAGAGAATAAAAGAATATATGCCTCTTTGTGGAAAGAAAACCTGCCTGGGCCCAAATAGAAGGAAATCACCACAAATGCACCTTGTATCTACTTGTCTAAACAGACCTATTCATTTCTATACAATACACTTTCCAGTCCTCAGGTTGTCTCTCAACCCATTTTTAAAAATCAGTCCATTATAATAAGCACACCAGGGATAGATTTTGTTGACTCACTCTTTAAAGCTGTCTTATAAATATGCAATAACTATATTTGTGAGAATTCAGAGCTCCACATTCCCAGCTTAAAAGCTCAGTCAGTTTTCAGTTGTATCTCCATCTAATACCTGGCAGCATCACGGAAGGACACAAAATTTCCCATAACGTGATTACACTGGAAAAGTCCATTATTTGAATCCTCCCATAGGAGGATCACCACAGATTGCTGTTTCACTACAGATTGCCACTTGTCTCAGGAACAGCAGAGGAGCTCTGAGTGCTCGGCATCCCCCAATCCTGGAGGAGGCAACCTAAATATAGAGGCCACTTTAGGAGCCCATAGCCTTAATGGATCAAAGAAGGATACTTGGAATTGCAAAGGATTGCAAGGTAACCCTAAGCCCAGTCAAAAGGGCACCACAGAGGTTCCAGCAATTGCTCCTGGAAGGGCAACTGATCCCAAACTGCCAATGCCTTTCCTTAATCCTTCTTATCACTTAGCATCCTACAGGAAGTCTGCAGACTGGTGATTTAGAGCCTTAGTGGAGCAGGGAAGCTACAGTACTGGAATCATATCTCTGTCATGGCTGGGATCTTAATGGCATTTTTAAGTTTAATCCTGAAAATGCTGCCCATGGAAACAGTGACCTAATCAGAGGCTGAAAACAGATTGATTTTACAATGATTTTTCCCCCCTAAATTGCCTTTGAAAGTAAGAAAGCTGTTTTAGTATCTTATTTTTGATTTTTCAGTGTGAATATTAACTAGATACAGCTGTTGCTTATTTGCACCATGCATATTTTCTACAAATTCATTTTCTGTCATCTGCACTTAGGCCTAAATAAGTGCTTAACTTTTTTCATACTGCAAGGATTATGAAATAGGATCATTAATAAATTTTTTTTAAGAAAATGCAGCTTCTTTATCAGAATGTGTCTTTGTTATTTCCCCAGTGGGCACAACAAGTGCTACCACACAATTAAGCAAACTCTTAAACACCAGGTTTCAAATGAACTGCCCTGCAAAGCCACTCCAGAAGCTGGAGACTACAGATGGGACGGCAGTGGGATCAGGCTGGGTTTTGCCACCTACACCCCTTCTTTTAAGGGCTTTCTTCTCACCCTGCAGCAGAGAAGCCTGTGCTCTTGCCAGCCCCCATGCATGAGACACAGGCACGTGGCTGTGGCTGAGCTGCTGCACCTCTTGTGAGTGCCTGGCCTGAGCTCCTGCCCTTGCCTGCTCCCACCCCGTGTGCCTGGGCTGCAGCCAGCTCAGTCACACACTCCAGGGGCTAAACTCATCCTTGCCTGCCTTTATAAAGGTGCTGCAAGCTGCCACTCCTCTAGAGGAATTGGGAATGGCAGAAATGTTGTACAAGACCCAGAAAACACAATCTATACCTAGAGGCAGGAGGTGCACCATTCCTGAAAGGCAGGTTTATAAAGTAGCATGAAAATGCTGTTCTTGAGCTTTTTTTGCTTTGTTGTTCTGAGAGGAGCTCATGGGAGGAGGGTATATTTCAATGGTAGTTAATTAAAGACTGCTTTGTTTGTAATTCCTTGTGGAATTGTCCATGATTGCAAGTTTGAAGAAAAACAATACACAGCATTTTGCCTTTGGTGCTGTTGCTGGTTTAAATGCTATGTAGTCCTGTCATATTCAGTAACAGGAGAAAGTGTCTTGGCACCCAGGTGAATGTTGCTACAGCTATTTGAAAATTAACTGCTTCCTGCTGAAGGGTGATGAAAGCAAATTTCCAGAGCAGAAACTTAGCAAAAATAAAAAGCTGAAAATGACAATATTTTTGATTTCTGTAGCATCACTGACAAGAAAAATTTTCAAGCCAGGGAAGCAAATAAATGCGACACTCAGCCATCCCTTTCATTTTTGGCAAACCATCAAAACCTGCTTCTTTTCTATATAGAAACAGATTTTCTTTCCTAATGTATTTTAAATTAAATTTTTGGTGGCTTTTTTTTTGTGTTTTTAAACATCTGTCTTGTGGAAAAGCTATTTTCTGTAGAACACCATTTTAGCTGCAGTTTCAACAAGCTCTTGTTGCTTCTGAACTCAGGCTTCCTGTGTAGTAACACATTGCACTGTTGGCACACTCCTCTAACTAACAGCCTATAGCATATTTGGTGTCATCTGTTCTTGTTTCCTTGGCTGAGACATGGGCATCCTGCCACATATCTTTGTATCCTTGGATCACTGACATTTTTATTGTTTTTAAAAATAACCCCCCAGCTGCAACTTAAACATTCCTCACGAAATTTGTTTCTACTAAATGCTACTCCGTGTTAATGTAGTAATGTGATAAAAATGGTGTGGGTGTTGCTGAGCTGATTGGCATCTGTTGTAAGGTGGGGAGCATTTTCATTTTCACTGAAGGTCACAGGATGAGGGTGCTAAATACTTGGCTCTTGGACAAATGCTACATATGACTGTGAACATTTGTTTGCATAGTCCTGGTTTAAAAAGAGTAAAAAAAAAAATATTATTCTTTGATGTAGAAACAGAGGCACCTAAGTGCAAGCCAAATTCGCTATCACAGAGGAGCCAGAGTAGAACTTCTCACACTTTCTTTTCGGAAAGGTAAGCAGGAAATCAGTATTCCTAAATAAAAACAGGTATGGGCGGGGTAGTTATTTGTTATAAGGGTTTTTTAGAGTTACTCTCCCTTCCCTGTGTTATTTCGTGCCAGTGACATTTGCACACCCTTGACCCTGGAACAGTGTGTGAAGACAAATCTAAAAACATAAACCTAGATGTCACAAGGCATGGAATTCGTTGAATCAAACCCAAGTGCTGAGACCATCCATCGTGGTAGTCTGCACATCAGCTCTCTCTGCAGGCAGAAAGTGAACGTAAGCACTGATGTGGTGCAGCTCGAGCAGATGGCTCATGGGGTCAGAGGAGTCTTGTCCTGGAAGAGAAAGGGCAAGAGGGGCAGAGAGGGGGACACAGGTGGGATTGTTGACTCCCAGTAACAAAAGAGATATTTTATATCATGTGATATAAGAAGAAGGAGGACGAAATGGGGAGGGGCATTTGGGGTGAAGGTGTTTGTCTTCACTCCTATGAGTGATGGAGCCCTACTTTCTTGAAGAGGTCTGAATATTTGCCTGCTCATGGGAAGTAGGGAGTGAAAACCTTGTTTTGCTTTACTTGTATGAGTGTCTTTTGCTTATTTAAAATGTCTTTATCTTGATCTATGAGTTTTCTCACTTTTACCCTTCTGGTTCTCTCCCCCATCCCACTGGGGAAGAGGGGATGAGGAGATGTGTGTTGCTTGGTTGTCATCTGGAGTTAAACTGTGACAGTCAGTTCTACTTTTCCTGTTTATGTGTGACTGCCAAGACTAGAAAGCACCACCTTGGCTGTTCAGCACACTTCTCATTTCAAAATGTAATATGCAAATGACCATATCTCATTCTGAAGATAAACTGTTCTGATAATTACCTCTTGGTGCCAGCAAATCAGATCTTACTTCATTTGTCTGACCTTGCCTCTAGTCAACGTGTTTGTTGCTCTCCACCAGGTCTGCTCTTTGTTTGACCCTCCAGGCCTAGTTCTTCTCTGTTTTGTCATTCATAAGATATCTTTTGAGACCTTAAGGCTTTTAACACAAGCTTTTCTCTCAAGCCTTTGAGGTTTTTTTCCTGTCTTCTTTGAATGTGCTCCATATTACCTTGGAAAACTGAACCATACTATTCCCAACTGGCCAAGACCCTGAACAGCAGCAAAATCCCTCCCTAGTGTTTGATATCTGCCCTTTTTTGGTGCTAGGACCTGAAGCAACCCTTCACACTACTCAGTCTGACAACGCCCATGTACCATCTCTGAGTTCCTATCCAGTGGTGAGATCTGCCTCCTGCACTTGGTGATATTTCAAGAGTTTTTTTCAATACATCAAGCCACTTTGACATGCAATTGAAAACCTTCTGTGAGGGCAAGTGTCTTCCTCATTATTTTCTACTCCACTAATCTCTGTAATGTGCAGACTTTATTGACAATGATTGTAAATCCCAGTTTGGAACTATATTCAAAACTTCATCTTAGAAGATGATAGGGGTAACAATTAATGTGTGATATATGGGCTCACTAGTGCCATCATTTTAAAGGCAGCCATAAAATTTCAAAAGCCCCTGTAGCTCTTTTCAAGTTGGTGAAAGTATAAATAACAAATAATTTTCTTTATATTTCTCTGAATAGGTTTTTGGAATAGTTTCATCTGTTAAATTAAATAGTTATGACTGAAATAAAATAATTTTTATTTATTAAACTAAGATCCAAGTAGTGCATAAATAAGTATGGTTTCTAAGCAATTGTGTGGACAGCCCCAAGGGACTAGTAATGAAATGTTGAAAGAGGAAAATTTCAAAATAAGAAATTGTTCTAACTTTCCTAAAAGCTTTCCCTTTAATTATATTTGCTTGGTTACCGATTTCTCTACTTAGTTTTCACTTATTTTTCTGTACTAGTTTCTCCTGTTAGCTGATGAATTCTTTCTCCTTTTTCCCTCATCACATTACTGGTCACAGGCATGTCATAACAAGATTAAGCTTTTCATGGAATAGTGCAGGGTGGAAAGTGTGATCAGAAAAGATTTGACTGTTCAGTCTAGTCGAACACCATGCAAGGCAGGAAATGTCTGAATGTTTTGATGAGAAACAAAAGGTTAAATCTTGTGAGATTGTTGGTACTTTTTAATTTTAAGTCATTAAAAATGACACTCTCCAAGACACTGTAATATTGAGTTGGGGTTCAACATTTCAGTTTGCTTCTGAAAATATTCCTAAAGTTAATTGGAATATTTTCTGTGGTTTTTTAAAAATGTAATTTAAATTATTTATCTAAAAAAAGAAATGAAAAGACATTTTATTCAAAGACTTAGAAAGGTGTTCATTAGACTTGAGATGGATAACTAGCTACATGCAGAGATGAAACAGGTATGGGACTAGAGAAAAAGTAAAAACTGTATTCACATTAGGTATGGGACTAGGGAAAAAGTAAAAACTGTATTCACGTTAGAAAAATGATGTCCTTTCAGGTCAGAAAGAAGTCTCAGCTCTGCTAGCTGGGCTCTGGTGTGTCTCATCTGTGGCTCAACCTGGTATTTGCTGTGCAGAGACAAAGCTTCACCCTCATCAGAGCAGATGACCTGGGCATTTCTGACATGGGGAGTAGATGTCCCCTTGGCTATGCTGTGAAGTGACTTCTGGGGATAGCTGTGCTTAGGAGTAAAAAAATAAAAACCAATAAAAGAACTTGAGCAAGCACAGGGGAGAGCTTGGCTTACATACAGTCTTCCATAAAGAGCTTCCTTTGTTTCTGAGTGGCTCTGTCCAGACTTTGACATCTCCCTAGGGAGAAAGCTGACATGTTTCTTACTGCAGAGCTCTCTCTGGAACAGGAAAGATCCAAGGAAATTCTGTAGATTTTTATTTCAATTGTGCCCCTTTAGGACACATTATGAACTCTATGCATGATAGTGCTGCATAATGCTGTGAACCTAGAGATAGAATTTTAAAATGGAAATAAAATATTTGATGAAAGTTGTGTTGAGATTGTTGCTACATTGTATCAAGACATATTTTGCTTTCATTTTTTGTTTGCTTCTGGAAGCATAAACAGTAAGCTGAAGTATTTTGATAATTTCTTCCACTATTTCCTCTATGCTTTTTTAATGCTTCATTGTGAAAAACAGACACTTTCCACTTTTCAATCAAAAATCTCTCCAAGATCAGAATTTTCAAGGTGCTAGATGTGTGTATTTTGAGTTTGAATTTCAATATTTAAAAATTGGAAAATATGTCCCAAAAAGAAAGAAGAGAAAGGAAAGAGATACAGGGACATATTCACCGCCTCTGAATGAGAACAACAGAAGAAAAGTGAGCTATCAGTAGAAATATATTTTATTGTTGCCTGTAATCTGTGTTTTCCATTCACACCAATTTCTGAGCAGACTGGGGCCTATTTTCTATTTGTTGTATGTGAGTAACTCCCATTTGAAAATGGAAGTTATTTGTTGTATCAAAGAGGAAAACGTGGTTAGAATGTGATTGTAACTGTTTCTTCCCCCTAATTTTCTGTACTGTGTGTTATTATTTTGCGGAGTGCCATGTTTTTTTTTTCCCTGCAGTGTTTCTCATATTCTTAATAAGGTCAGCTTGCAGTAATTTCAAGAAGAAAGGCATCTTTTGCTGCAGTGTGCTATAATTTCAGAGCTCTCTGCAGGCAAACTTGAGGATCAAGATAGATTTTTCTCCCTCAGTTTGGTCTGTTTTACTTTGTTAAAGTTATACTGATGGTCCAAATGATCTTTGCTCAGCTTCTGAGTTTTAGTACAAACTGGAAGCTCACAGCAGTCCTTCTGGTTCATATAATCAATTTGAGGTTCATAGTTTTTTTACAATAAGAGCTTATTGCATCACTAGAAGAAATTAGAATGAATTTCTCAGCTGGGGGTGAGGTTAGGTGGGAAGCATCACATTTTTATTACCAGGGCAATGCTGTTAATGATTAAAATATTCTTTGTTTTTTCACTGAGCAAATTAATTTTTCCCAAACAACTGTGCAGATGCAGAATGATCAAATCTTGTGACCTTTATTGACAAAGGGAATGTTTCTCTTAAATTAATGTGAATGCTGGGCCTTATTGAGTAGCTTCAACTTGAAGGAGCTGAGTTGTGCCAAGCACTCATTACTATGCAGAAGAGCTGCGCTATTGCTTCAGGCTCTTCCAGCTGAGTCACATTTGTGCTCTGGTTGCACAGAGAATGGAGCTGCTATTGAACAGGTGAAATGTCATTAGTGTCCTTGTGATCAAAACTTTTTTCTTTTTTTTGACAGTGTGTTTTATATTTTGCAGATTTAGATCTTGTTGGAGAGCCATGTGTCTTCAGCCTGAAGGATCCCAGGATGGAGTTTGGGAATTTGTCTGTCTTACATTGCCTCTCCATGTAACACTGAGGTTTTCATCTGAGCTTTCCATCAACTCCCTTTGATGGTCATTTGTGAGAAACACTTGCTTTTATGTCTTCATTCTAAAACCTGACCTAAAAGAGATCAAATTAAATCATCCTCCCTAGAAGAAGGACATTCCCTTGCAAATTCAGTGGTAGCCATATTTGCATGTGAAAATATCCAGTATCAGAGAAAACATCTCTCAAAGGACAATCAATTGGTATGAAATGATCTGATGATGAAAAATCTCAGAAATCTCTTTCTTTCCCAACTTTTTTTAATTGAAATTGATGTGTCTGTGGCTTAGATCTCTGTTGACTGACTCCCTGGCTGCTTCCTTCTGGAGCATAACTGTGCACTGTAAAAAAACCTGCCACCTGAACAGAGGTCAGTGACCTTTTGTATCCTGCCAACAAGTGGCCTTCCTGAACATTACTGTAAGAGAAAAGGATGAAGTATTTGAGCAACCAACTATAAGAATCACTGGCTCTAGTGTCTAGTAAGCTTTCCATTCATTGTTGAATTATTGATTGCAACCAGTTCAAGTGCTGAAGTTTTACTTTGCTAAATTCAGGTTTTAGTTAAATCATTCTGAAATACATTGGAAAATTGAGACCCTTAATGTTCCTACCCAACCAAGATAAAGGAGAAGCTGTTGGATGTCAGAAAATGAGCCTGTGCAGCCTAAGGACAAGTGATGAGTCACATTCTCTACTGCTGTGGTGCTGTAAGAACTGCTATTGAATGCCAAGTCTTGCCAACTGTGAAATTACTATTTCTGCTTGATAATGTTTTGTTTCCAAGCAGGATCTAGATAAAAGGCAATAACTGAACTTTTGAAACAATCAAACTGCTTGTCAGACTTTTTCCTTTGGTCTTCAACCAACACATTATGAAAAATTTTAGACTTTATATAATCATAACTATCACACAATTTTCATTTCCCCCCACTTCATTGCCTGGTTTGGCTGAATTGATTGAAAATTAAAGTAATGCAGTCACTATTATTTTGTCAAACTGGGATATAATACTTTTAAAAAGTGCCTGCACATTGAAGTAGTTTATATGGTAAAACTAAGTCTTGTTTCCAACACAATTACAAAAGGGATTTTTATGTTGGATTACAGAGTTAGACTAGCATCCTTGGAAACTGAAAAACTCAAGTTTTTACTAGTATGGTAGAGGAAGGAAAACTTTTACTTTAATGGTGAATGCATAGATGCCTCTAGGATAGTTCAGGTATCATCTGGATTTTGAGGTCTGTTTGCTAAAAGCACAAAAGGGACATTGGCTATCATGGAATGCTGTTTTTTCTTGTTTAGACTTGCCTAAGAACTTAACTGAGAAAGGTACTTAGGCCTGTGTGTAGTATGAAGCTTCTGAGCAGTATCCCTGAGTTCAACAAGCCTGCTCCAACAATGGCCAAGCACTTTGGCTGAAGTGGAGTCCAAGGGCATCAATTTTTGTAGGTTTCTATGCAAATAACTTTTGTATAGGTACATTTGTCCGGCTGTTTTTGTATATCAGAAATCCACAGGAAATTGGAGATGTAAGAATCTGCTTCCTGTTTTTAATTGCCAGAATAATTAGGCTTCCCTTGTATTCTTTTCCAGAGGGAATAATTATGTGCACCTACATTGTGGTTTTTTATGTAGGCATCTAGGATGTGCTTCTAATGTGAAGTGGAATGAAATTTCAAAGAATCATTCTGAAGTAGTGATAGTGCCAGTGTATCCTTAATAATAAACAGATTGTGAGGTACAGTTACTAAACTCCAAAACAATATTATTGAATGGAATCATCTGTCCTGTACTTAAGAGGACTGATAACATTAATGTTAATATTTGAATCTGTTTTCACCATGTTAGCTTTGTATGACTTACTCAGTGATTCATAAACTCTGACTTATCTGTGGATTAGGTAGGTATCAGATCTGCTTTATGAAAAGTTTAGCGATTCATTCTTTTACAAAATACTTTTATTCAGAATATCATATTGTTTGACCTCTACTGGCAAGATGTCAAACCGCCTGGCTTTAGCAAACAGGACTGAAATCACCAGACTCACTGTGATGAAGATGACCAAAACCCCGAGCCAAATCTGACAGACAGATGGGTTACCTGAAGATTACAAAGTGACAACCTAATGTGGCTTTTGGAAGATTATCAAGTCTCAGAGAGAAAGTGGATGAGACATTTCTTGAGTCAATATTTATCTGAAATGTTTTTCTCATTCTTCTGGGACAAAACCGTATCATGCAGCTTCTTGGCTGATAGAAATGGTTTTCGGAAATGGTTTTCCTGCAGAGTTATGGCCTCATGGTGCCCCCATGCAGAACGCCGGGCAGGGCGGGACCGAGGGAATGGTTTCAGCACCACGGGCAGCGCCCGGGCCGGGCCGGAGGCGGGAGCCGTAGGAACGGCGATGTCGAAGTTTTTAAAAGTTTTTCTAAGTCTTCCGATGTTTACATTCTCGTAACGAACTTTCTCACACGCTTCATGTAATAACTTATTGATGTGCATTCTTTTATAGAGGAGGAGAAATTTGATGGACTGTTGGTTTGTCCCGTGTCATTGGAGAGGTGGCACTGTCGCCCTCCAATCCACTGTCACTTTTGGAAATCTATACATGTTGGAGTCAGAAATTAAAAGTGCCTTTTTTACCTTGGGAGAGCTGCGTGTCCGCGTGTTGTTATTTCGTGTCCTTTAGTGACATGGCGGGAGCAGCGGGGCTGCCGTGCTCATCGCTCATGCACCCAAGGGGCACACTCTGACTGTGCTGACCAGGAAGGGTCTGTTTGTGCCTGGGCAGAGGTTGCTGTGATGAGCCCTGGAGAAAGCACAGAACAGCAGAGCATGGTGCAAAGCTGGCACTGGCAGACAGTCTATGCTATGGGAAAGAGACACTCCCAGGATATGGCGAGACCAGAGGAGATGGAGCCAAGAGGCTTCCAGCTGTGAGAGTGCAGCAGCAAGGCATGAGGTATCTGACCTCAGAATCTGGACTCAAACCTGATAAAGGATTCTCTTAATCTCACTCGTCTGAAGATCCCATTCCATGAGAATAATTCACAGTAGAATTACGCCATTACTTGAATTTCAAGAGATCTGTGCAGCGCAGCTAATAACTTAGAGCCTGCTGATTATCACTGAGTGACTGCCTTCAGATTTCTGCATAGATGGCTTTGCATTTCACTTTTAAAATAAGTGTGGGAAATCACACATGCAGAGTCTGTGGAAAGAACAGTAACTTAGCAAGGACTGGTAGTGAGGAGTTTCCACAGGCTACAATAAATCTTTCTGAACCAGCTTAATTTCTCCTACTGTTCCTGCCCTTTATTGTTCCTGAGGCTCTCTGCCCATGTGATAGCTATCATAGAGCTGTCCTGACAATGGATCAATTGTATTAAGGAGGTGTTGTCTGTAGGACTTGTCAATGTCAAATAAAGTATAGATTGAGGCAAAGGACTGAGAGAAGAGCTGGGACACTTCCAGGGTGCAGCTTGTGATGTGCTGTTATGGAGAAATGGATTTTCAGTTTCTGTCAAGCAGTTCCTTCACAGTGATGGGAAGATGGTTAAACCATGTTTTTCCACATTTTGCTACTACTTACACAGTCTGTATTTTCTTATCCTAAGTTTGAAGTGAATGTGATTCCTGATTTGCAGAGGTTTTGGCACAAACAGCACCTCCTGAGCTCATTGGAACTTGCCCATAAAAAGAGGATTCTTGGAACATATTAGATGATGCATAACTGTAGAGATTATGGAAGATCAGCTCATGTGAAATGCATAGAATTCCAATTTACAACTTCTGATTTCAATTTTAAAACTGCCTGTGCTTAAATCTCTGTCACTTCATCTTCTTGAAGTGCACAAAAATATAAGTTTATTCATATTTTCAAAATTCTTATACTCAGTAAAAGAACATGAGATATACATCCATAGAGAATATAGCTGTCTTTAGCAGCAAGCTTAAATGCTGTGGATTGTAAAGGAAGAATGAAAGTCCAGGACAGAGCAACTAAGAGAGCAGATAATGACATTAATGTTATTTTACCTTTTGGCCACCTGTTGCAGTACAACCAATGCCAGCAGTGACTGCAAGTCATTACTGTTTGACAGCTGCTTCATGTGCTTTGGAAAATGACTGTGTAATTGTTCTCAACCTCCTTTCTTGTGGACAGGTGTCCATACCATGATTAGCACTAATTGGCAATGTTGTTGGCAGTCACAGAAGGGAAACTAATGAAAGAATGAGCATGAAGGGGGAAGAAATTTCTCAGCCGCCAAAGCAATATGCCCATCTATACTCCTGCCTGTTCTGGGAGCAGAATGTCAGCTCTGTGTGTCCCCTCTCCCCAGACATATTGTTTAGGAGAAGCCAAGTTGTTTTGAGGGAGAGAAACACTGGGTAGTTTAAAAGGGATTTGAGGCTGACAGTGGGATAAAGAGCTGCTTTAGGAATTTTTAAACTTGTGTTTGATCAAGTTTGTTTGATTTTGACTTGTTTAGAAAGTAAGTTTTCATAAAGGGGAAAAATGTGGGAAAAGAACTTTAAAAATATGACACTCCAATGAAAACTCAGGGGTTCTTTTTCACAAAAAAAGGATGATGTTATCCTAATTCATCATCAAGTCTGTCCCTGGAATGCTGTCTTCATGGCATGATGATGTCTGCTTCCATCCACTGTCTGGATATGACTTTATATCAACCTATCTGTTGGAATTGTAGAGGACTGTTGGTAGATATAATATTAAAATTTGCTTCATGTCTACCACATGAACACTAAGACATCCATAACATGATTGGGGAAGAGCATATATTGCAGGTGCTATACATTTTCTGCTAACTGGAATCAGCAATTCTCTGGTACTGTGTGACATAGTATTTGAATTTTTGTGAAAGTGGATGTGTGTATGGTCTCATGCGTAGGAAAGGGTCATGGTGACCAGTGCATAGTGACTTACTCAAGAAGTTACATCACTCTGGAAAAAACTCTGGATTCTGATGTCATCTTCTATCCTAGTTGTTACTTCTTCCTCAGACACCTTGAAATTCTTACCTGTTCTCTTGAGTTGCTAAGTCAAGACTGTTTCAGACCTATCAGTTCTGCAAACCCTGAAGGAATCACCTGTGCTGTAAATGTTTGTAATGATGTCTTTTCCTGAAGTAGAGGCTGGTAGGAGCAATTTGATAGCATTTAGATGGAGAGCCAAACACAACATAAACATGTCCAAGTGTGTACATGATTTTGCAGTGCAAATGAAAAAACCCAGACCTCCTGGGGATCAGATGGGGGCAGCTATCCCTGAGGTATAGTAACATACAGTTCTTAGCTCCCACGTCAGGTCAAACTGAAGCATGTATCTTAAAAAGGGCATGGGAAAAGTGAAAATACAGATGAGGATTGTGCATGAGGAAAAATATCATTCCTAGGAAGTAAAGGTGGGTGGATGAAGGAGAGCCGAGTTGGTATGGAAAAGCCCAATACTGTTGTGCTATCATGCAGGAAAAAGAGAGAGTGGGCCTGCATTGATTCTTGTATATCATTGCCTTCTCCTCAATGACTTATCAGCATGGAGCCAACTGCATCTTGTATAATGGATGTACTTTCTGTGGGATCAATACTGGCTCATCACACAGCTGGCAGCATTGAACATCTTTTCAGTCTCAGCCTGCAGCATTTATTCTCTCCTGTAGCTTATCCCACGTTATGTGTTCTGATGACATGGAGGTTGGTTTGTTTGGGTAATGGATAAAGAAAACCTCGTGCCCACACAGGCAGGAGAGCACAGATGAACAGTGGCAATGTTGAACATTTATAACACCCTTCTAACCCCTTCCCAGCTTCTTTGGGAGCATGACCTGTCCTGTGGTCTAAGAGTGACACCCATCACAATGCCTCAGAGGAAAGAGTCTCTGGATCACCTTTTGGATAGCCTTTGGGAATATGAAACTTATTATATGAGAAGCCAGAAAGTGTATTTTGGGACTGCACAAGATTTCTTTGGGATCTTTTTGAGAGGAATTAAAAGTGGGGAAAGGGATGTATCCAGCTGATTTGGGGAGGAAAAGAATTTGTGAAAAGGGAGGGGTAAAGGGCTGGTTCCATGTAAAAAGGTTGCTGGTCATGCCTGGCTCCCGGTCTTCTCACCAAATCCCATTAATATTTTTGAGGGTGAGGAACTCTTTATTTTGTGTGCATGTAGGTTTGCTCCACCAGCTGGGGTAGGATACAGGCACATGGGGCATGTGAGGGGTGATCACTAGGAAATACTGAGCCAGTCTAGCTGGTGACGTAGATAAGTGACCAAATATTTAAGCAGTCATAAGTCTAGGCCAGATACTGGAGTGACCAGAGAGGCTGAGAGCTGACTTCTAGAGGGATCAGAGGCTCTGAGACAAATTCCAGGGACACAGTGTTAGCATGGCCTGAGAGACCCATTTCATATGTGTGTGTGGCTTGTTGGATTTTTACATATATATGTGTTGTATAGCTGTGTATGCAGGGACCTGCTGGGAATACATGGATCCTGGCTGGATCTGGAGGCATGGAGAAGCAGCAGCCTTGCCTCTTTTGGTCTACTGAGTTTGGCACTCCCTAATAGATTTAATAAAGTTATACTTCTATACCTGATCTTCATGAATACAGAAGTAATCCTGGAAAAGTCTTTATTGGTGTATTGCCAAACTTTGGGAGAATTTAGGTATTTCCCCAAACATGATCTTTTCTCCTGAGAATGAGGAAAATAACTCATGGCAGGTAAAAGTTCTAAAACAAAGGAAGCAAGGAGAAATAGGAAACATCATATGTGGGCTAGTCTTCCCTGTGGTACATTTGTTCTTATTTTCTAGAGAAATAAAGTATTTTTATATTTCTACTTCCCTTTATCCATTTAAGCAATGACAGAAAACAAAAATGTAAATGATGTACCAAAGTTAGCTTTTCTGGAGAATAATTCTGCTTCCCTTGCTAAAGTGCCATAGGTATTACTCTTAGGATAATTGTAGCATTTTGTCATGTTGGCAGGTCCTTTATAATAATTTTTGTTCCCATTAAGCAACAATAGATGAAAGGAAACCTTGGCTCAGGTCACCTGTTGGCAGCCTCACAGTTGCTACTGAATAAGCATTGCAGCAGTAGTTGTCACTGCAGACAGGATGTCACTGAAGAGAGAGCTGGCATTTTAAGGACTGCTGTGAGTTTGTAAAAGCCTGACCCAGTCTGAGAGCTCTGCCTCATCCTCCTAGCACAGCTCTTATTTCTCTTGTTGCAGTGACAGGAAGCAGGTGAATCAGAGGACTGAGAGAACAAAACTCACATAAGTGGGAACATGGATCTCAATTCCATTTTTATGATAAAAAAGAAACGGATAGGATTAGTGATTTTCAAACCTAAGACAATTATCTTCTGATTTTATTTACAGTTATAATGCAGACATTTTAATAATTTTAGGACAAATGACAATATACCAAGCAGTGAAGGCATTTACTTGGCAAGTATGGTAGTAACAATAGTTTCAGAAAAAGGAAAAAATCTCTAAGTAAATCCCTGTATGGTGTTCCTATGTTGCTGTGAGTGCTACTTCTTTGCCTCTTGTTTTCTGTCCCAACTTTAAATTGAATTGCTGTAGGGTCACACCCCTCTCATAATTTGTAGATATATACTGTGAATGAGATTATGTTTTAGTAATGGTCAAATGGTTATTAATTCACATGAAATATTAGAAAAGTTTTGAAATGGAGGGCAAAGCAGCAACCAGAAGGAAATAATAGTCTTCCCAAATGTTACAGAACATCATACTCAAAACTGTATGACTATAATTACAGGGAAAGGATAATTGGGGTTTTTTAAAATATGAAATTGTATCAATAAACATTCTGTGCTTCTTACGTACAAACTCTCTTGTAGCAGGCCTCACACAGTATGACTGAAAACCAAGATGTTAAATCTCTTTGCAGGGGACTCAGCTTTATGAATGTCTCTTAACTGAACAATTTTTTCTTAGAATGTTATGGACTCTGATAAGAGGACCTCTGAGCCAGAACTTGAAGGATAAAACTGAGCATCTGTGAATGCAGGAGGAGAAATAATATAATTGAAATCAATTTCTTACAAACAAACAAAGGTAGCTAGTGGAATGTCAGGCTGAGGAAGAATATACAGGGGCCTTGACCACTCTGCCCATCTTCAGGCTGGCACTACAGGTTACACAGGTGCCCCCAACTCTGACACTAAATTACACTTTGTTGTATCAAGCATTATTGGTCTGGCACAGGGGCAACACAATTTCAGGTAACATACATTTTAAATCTTACAACTTCTGTACTAGTTTACATTTTAACTCTGTTCAGCTTGATGCATTGATTGCCAAAAGCTCCTGCTTTTGAATAATTCAAGAAAGTCACCTGTCAGTAGGTATGTAATTTGGAGAATTGCCTTTGTACTTTTTAAAATCCTCGAGCATGTGCCACTAACTGACTGAAGCTAAATTTTGAGTTATGTCCTAGAGCTCAACTGGTACTGAGTTGTATTTATATGAATAGACTCTATGGGTTTAGACTTCTCCCATCAGTTTTTTACATAGACTGCATAGTAGCATATTGAAGAACAGTTTCATGTAGCATTATTGAACCCAGAGCTGATATGTCTGATGATTTCCATCATTTTGTCATGATATCTGAATGTCAATGATGCATTGCTGCAAAGCTGAGTACTGCCAGTCTAATTTTTTATTATTGCAAGGCACTAGAGCCACTTGAATTCAATCATGGAGTGAAAAGGTAAGAACTCTCCAAAAGAGGGAGAGAGAGAGATATTGAAAAACTTTCTTGGGAAATGTGGGCATCCTGGATTGCACACATCTGAAATATGGATGCAGAAATTAAATCAAAAAAATATAAGCTATTACATATAATTAATCTGTATAAACTAAAAGATATGGCACATAAGTACATGACAAGATGAAGCTGAAACCTAATACATGTAAAATGAATGCATATAAAAATAAGTCTGATGAATTCAAGGCACTTAACACAGTAAGTAACTCTTGAACAATACCATGAGTCTTATGGTCTCCTGGTTACTGAGGTGGTGCATTGTTTGTTTTTTTTTTTTTTTTTTTGTAGTATGACAGTGCTGCTTGGTAATCAAACCTCTGCTGTGTTCTGCACTCTGCAGAGAAGTGATATGTAGACTTGCAGTGTACACTTGCTAAAAAGCTAGAAAAGGATTTTCATGCTTGCCAGAAATACATTGCGCATAGGACATGTTGAATCTACATATACATTTTTATAAAAACATAAATATAGATTTATTTGGATCTGGATCTTCTTTGGAAATGGGATACATAATTTTTAATCTTTTAAAACATGTGGATTAACGTGTCTGTAATTATTACATGTATGATTAACAGCAATTTCTCCTTTCCAGTACACATTCAAAGCAGTAGAACACAATGCATTTAGCAAGATGCCATTCCTCTCTTCTGCAATCCACCATGTGGAGGAAGAAATTAAGAGACAGGAGGTGAGCAACAATGCTGGTGGCACCAGGATAGTTATGTTTCCTTTTATCTGAACCCAGACAGCTCTCTTGGCTTGCTAGAGTCTGCAGTTATGGGGAGAGGAAGAACAGGATGCTCGGGAGTTAGATGAGTGTGGTGGTGTCAGCCGTGGAGGTTTGATGAGTGTGGTGGTGTCAGCCTTGGAGGTTTGGCCTGTATTTTACTCCCTCAGCCATGTGTCTCTTCCTGTTTTTGTCAGAAAGAGACTCTGTGCTCATGACTTTCATCCCATTGCAGGGTCCGTTCTCATATGATCCTTAAGTTATTTTCTACTTCTCTGGTCCAGTGTCCCAATTTGTTCCAGAAACAGGAATGATGGTTGGGTCTTTATGCAAGGCAATTGCATTTGAAAAGAAAAATGCAAAATGTTCTTGAGTTTCTGTTAACATATGTTCTGCTGTTACAGTCTCACTGAGGTAGAGGTCATAATTGTGGATGAGGTGGGAAAAATTGTAAAGCTGGAGGTGCTTTTATTTTAGCTGTTAATTTTGTTAATTTTCTGCCCTTTGAACCATGAGGATTGCCTTAGCTTTCTTTTTTTCCATGACTGTTTAATTGTTATGCCCCTCACCTCCTTCCAAGCTACTATTTTTCCATGTCCAATTTTTTTTCCTAGTGCTCTATTCCTGCTTGTCTTTCCCCCAATGCTCCACTCTGACTTCCTTAATAAAAATCTTATTTTCTATTTCTCCCATACATCTCTTCATGCTTTTATCCATGCCACTTAAGCTTCTCTCCTCCTTAATGTTATCTAGCTTAGAATAGAACCTTGCCTAATTGTGCACTCTTCCTGCAAACCAGCCATGTGGCCATTGTTGAAGAAGCAATGCATAACCCATAATAACAGGCAGAACATAAAAAGCTTTGAAAAAATAATTTTTTTCCCTGATGGTGGGCTGAGATGTTGACTTGAGCTAAAACATATTCTTGTTAACTTTAAAACAAGTGTCTTAATCATATTTGTCTTCAGTTTTGAACACCAGCCTCTGGGCTAGGTCTAAGGCTATGTTTTATATGCTTCTGTGCAGGGAGATAAATCACAGCAAACACCTTTGGGCTTCTCTAGTTCCAAT
Organism: Setophaga petechia; assembly: GCA_024362935.1. Lineage (NCBI taxonomy): Eukaryota > Metazoa > Chordata > Aves > Passeriformes > Parulidae > Setophaga > Setophaga petechia. The sequence continues at coordinate 9,171,531 of JANCRA010000020.1, read as the reverse complement.
CCATTATTGTGCAGTGCAAAGGAAGTAGAAGGTATTTACTAAAGCATAATTAAGACTGCACAAGCCTCTCAGAAGGCTTTCTAGTTGTCACATGAAACAGGGAGATTTTCTCAACCTTCGTGTTTGAATTGTCTGTCAGTGGCCCAGGAAAGTGGAGACCCTTGTGCCTGTCAGTGTCCTCTTAGGGGGACCCTTCTCTGAATAATCCTGCTGGGTCAGAGGCTGGTCTGACTGACCTGTCCAGGAGAACACACCAACAGCATAAGGGAGAACCCTCAGCAGATCGTCCACATTATTCAAGCACGTTCCCTGTGGCTGGAGACTGCCTGTGAAGGACTCACACTCACAGTTTATGGAATAACACTCTTTATTAGTAGAAAATTGTGACAGGTGAAGGTTTGATAGTATCTGTTGGTGACAGTATCTGACTGCAAAATGTATTCAAAGCAATGCAGAGACAAGCTCCAATACTCAATAAAAGCATTCAGACACAGAGTGTGGTTCTTACCCAAGAGGAGTCCCTATGGGCGAGGAGACAGGTTCAGCTCATTGATCCCAGCAATTACAATGGTGTCTTCCCTTACTTCTCCCCAGCCTCTACTTAGTTTTAGACTATTTTTCATGTTTAAGTGGAGCTTGAGTCACTCCAGTCATGCATACCTTGGTTACTGCTGGTTGATGTAACTCACTTTGCTCTTATAGATACAGTCAATAAAACACAGAGCACAGGCACGCTGAGGGGTGGGTGTGCCTTGGAGGGGGTACCTGTGGGATGTAGGTGTGTGCTAATATTACAATTAGATTATAATGAACCAAGCTCGTTTGAGGAGAGTGATTTCACCACAGCTGCTGCCTTGGCAGCAATACCTCTCCTCCTCTCTCCCCTGGCTGACAGGTGTTGTGGGGTTTATCAGCAGCACAGCACCACTGAGTTCCCCTCCCTGTGAGGATTCCAGCAGAGCCTGGCTGTGGTGTCTCCACTCTGCTCCATGCTCCATTCCATCCCATAGCAGGTGCTGTGGTTGCAGGTTGTGTGCACATGGAATCACCATGGGAGAGGTTTCCAGTTGCCAACCACATTCCATCCAGGGAGCAGCAGCTGCATTTTTCCCTATAATTTCTGTACTTTTATGACTTCTGTTACAATGTGAATGTCACCTCTCAGTCTCCTATAATTTCACCCCCAGCTATCTTTCCACTTTAATTAGTAAGGCTTTCTTAAAAACCAGCTAAATCTGGGAGCACAGAGCTTCACAGCCCTTTCATACAGAGCTTGTACCACGCAGACCTTATAAAAAGGCTTGACTAGGATGTAGCTTTGATATTTCAGTATGCCATATTAAGTACTTTCAGAGCTTCTATTATTACTTAACTTGTGAGAGTATTTACTGAGTCTTTATTAGAAGTAGGTTTCCAGGTTTCTCTGCTTTTATCTTGCCGCCTACAGTATGTAGTGAAGTCTAACTTTGAAAGAATTATTTTTTTGGCTTTATTCTCTAAGTGATCCAGTCCTAACAATGAGTCCATGATGATCAATTTAATTTAATTTATGTTTTGTCATAAACTGTTACCTTCTTGACTTGTCTGTGTAATATTCAGCCTCACTCAAAAGAGCTGTTGGATACATTTTCAATTGCTTTATGTGAGTCATTGTTCTAGAGGGAGCTTTTATTATGGATTGAATACCAGGGATGATACATTTACATGTATAAGATCAGATTTATGCTCTATTAGATTTATACCTGTTTCCTAGGTGTGCATATATTCACAAATATACATTTGCATTAGTATGCATACAGACTCACAGGGTCTTGGAGACAGAAGGATAAGGAGAAAACATTGGGATGCTGCCAAGAGAAACTACAGTATCTTTGGTCTGATTATTATTCATTATTTATTCCTGTTGCTGCATATGACAAGGTTGTTCACACAGAGTTGTCCCTATCCTTGCATAGTCACTTAGGCTGCTTGCCTTTGTTCCATTCTAAAGCTGCAACTTCAAGAACAACAGGATGTGAGACAGGAGGAGGAGGAGGAAAGGTTGACTCTGGACATGCTGAAATGTCAAAAAAAGCCCATATAAAATAAAAAGCTGAATACCTACCAGCAGAAGAAACTATGTTTAACCTCTGGCAAGTACATGTGCAACTAATCAGGAAATAACCACGAACACGGTACAGGGAGAGCTGTTCACAAACAGGTGAGACTGGACCACAGTATTTAGAGGAGTAGGCCAGATCTAATTGGAGACCTTCCTGCTAGAGCCATAGAAGTTAGGATTGAAGTGTGTGTGTTTGCTTGTCTGTTTCTGGCAACTGCTTTATATTGCAGGGCAGGCAGGACAAGCTGCTCAAGCATAAGGTGTTGGTGCCTCTCACCCCACCTTCCCATCTGCAGCATGTGTGGACATCTCTGAGTCAGTCACCTGAGCTCCAGCTACACAGCCAAGGCATTTTTGAGTTCAGTTTATCTGCTGGTTTTAGGTATTTGCTTTTAGATGAATGGTGCTGTGGCTGTGCCCTCTCCTCTCTGCTCTCTGCAGTGAGGACCCTGCTCCTGGGGACACCTGCAGCACATGCTGAAGATGTCTGTGTTGGATCAAATGACTTTCAAGGGAGCTTTGGGAGCTGGCTGTTCTTCCTTTTGCCCTCAGTGAGCATGGGGTGAGCTCTACTGCCAGCACTATGGAGAAAGATTTGGATTAGGGTAATGTACCTTGCATTTGCAGTAGGATATGCCTGCACATGTGGCTGGTCACTGCTGTTCTGCTGAGGGAAGCTGTCACCTGTGATGCCGTTATCCTGACAGGAAAAGTGCTTCCATTGCTACTTTTTCTGCTATGTGAGTGAATATCAGCCAATGTGACAAAGCAGCTTAGATTTTTCACTGGTATAAGAGAAGCCTCTGACACGAGTTGGCCCTGGAGCTGTGTCTGTGTGCAGGCTCAGATCTGGGACCTGTGGAAGCGTCAGTGCAGGAATCTGCTGGGATGATCCCAGGGGAATAAAGTAACATCAGGCATGAGATGGGTGAGGGATGAGTGGTAGAGTCCTTCAGAGAGTGAGTCAGAACACACAGTGTAAACTTTCTCCCAGAGTTAACCCCATAGAAAACTGTAATTTTGGATGTCTAAAATTTGATCCTGGAAACCATGTACACCTGAGAGCAAATGTAACTGCTAAACACACTCAAGTAAACCAAATTGTCAATTGTCATTATTTGATTTAAATTATAAAGTGAAGTAAAAAAAAAGTTATTTCAAGTTAGTTTCTGATTTCTGTGTTTTGCTATGCTGAACTCTGCCAATACACTTCTTTTTTCATTTTCAAGTTCATCTTTTTCACCTCGTCTGCTTGGGAAACTGTAACATTAAAACGGAACAAGGACAGACTTCATTTAAAAAGCGAGCTGTGTTTCACAGCTACTGTCAGTGACAATAGCCAGCTTTTGATGTGTAATTCTGATAGCATCAAAATGAGAAAGCCTGGCAGTGATACCCTGCTTGGTAATTTTAGAAGGAGGGTTTGGAGCTTACTTTGGGCTTTCTGAACTATTTGGATTATTTACTGGCAGCCACAGGCGAGTGGCATTTTACAGTGTGTTAAAACCAAGCTTTGATATCTGAAAATAGCTCCTTTGGTACAGTGCTTGTCTTCCTTGATTCTCACATAAGCTGCATATTTATCATAGCTGAGTGATAAATGATAAGATTCTGCTGTTTTATATGCAGTGAAATGACAAGGTCAGTTTTAATTAAGCTGAGATCAAGCCCAGTCTGTATTGCACACTTCTGATTAGGTTACTTCAAATTAACATAAGTTTTTGGAGACTTCACTGAAGTCAGCGGTGTTAAACACCAGCTGTGCTGGCAGATAAGCGTGGGATATAAGAAGGAGATAGAATTCACATTGAAATTAGCACTTGGCACAATATAATTCTCTGATTGCAAACTATGCGAAGTTGCCTGTGCTAATTGGTTGATTTTATTTGAAGCAGATGTTGTTAGCTTTCCCACTAATGATCTGGAGAGAAATTTTTTTGAAAGAAATGCCATGTTAGGTTCTCTGCAGTATAATAAGCTAATTACAACTTTAAGTACTTGCAGTAATTAGCACAATGTGTATAAAGTGGTCCTGATCTTTTCACCCTGCTGTATTATTGTTAGGACATGTAAAAAACAAAAAAAGAGAGGTAGCTGGATTTAGTTTTTCCAGTCTAGCTTTTTGTTTTCCCAGACTTTTATATTAAGGAGATAATGAGCTAGACTTTTATCCTTATTTTTAAGCACACCAAAAAGTTTGAAACCTTTCTCCTGTTTCATTCTAACTCTCTTCTCTAAATCAAATCTGTTTAGTTTTATCTATCTCCATTGAGGTAAAGCCTTTCAGCATCTTAAAAATCCCATTAGTAAACTGTTCTGTACTGCAATGGAGCGTTTGTTCTCTATTAACTTATTTAATCGCTTGCCCATGGATTACCAAGATCTAAAGTATATCTGACCTGTAGAAAGAAAACAAACAAACCCACCCTGCAAACTTCTTTCAAGAGCAATTGTGCTCCTTCTTGTTTGTACTGTCAGTGATTAAAAACTGCTGGCACTTGGCAAAATAGATACAAGAAGTGGCAGCAAGTAATCCTGCCTGAAGAAAGAAGGGAAACCAAAATGAGTTATATGAAAATGATGAATCAGATATTATCCTCATAATCCCTTCTGAAATTCACTGTGACTGTTGCAGATGGTGGGTACACTCCAGAAATGGCTGTTCTGAAAACAGAGTTTAATGAATATTTCAGTTTAGCTAGTGGTCTCCTGACGTGGTTTGGTGGAACCTGCTCTTCAGAAACCTCCAGCAGCCATTTACACTGAAAATGCTTTCACTTCCTGGGAGAAGTGGCTGGAAGCCAGATAGAACCATTTGCACAAATATGGTCACATTTCCCAGCTCCCTGGTTTTGTGGGCTGAGGGATGACACACTCAACTGTCTTGGACATGTTGTGCCATTTCAGGAATGCCTCTGTGGCCCCAGCCACTCGTGTGACGCACAGATGCTGCCAGAGACTGTGCCATAAGGCATCTCCTTGCCTCCACCTGAGAGAAGGGCTGGGGACTGTTCCTTTAGGTTTTTTTCCTGGGAAAATGATTTAGTGCCTGGAACTGCAAGGGCAGACATTTCAGGCGGCAGGAGCCTTCAGGAGGAGTTTTGTGGGGAGCTGTGGACAGAAACTTGTTTATGTGGGCTGGGCAGGGCTGAGCTGTTTGCAGCCCTTGCACAGTCCTGAGTGACTGCTCACAAAGATTGGCACAACAACAAAGAAGGGACGAAGTACAAAGCCCATGAAGTTTTTGGGGTGGAATGTGCAGGAACGTCCATGACACCTGGGGAGGTAGAGCAGGAGGGAGCTGTTGATGGCACTGGGCAGCTTGACTGGACTCTTGCTCTCTGACAAAGTGCTTCAGGCCCCACTGTTTCTTTCTTAGGTCCTTTAAACTGCAAGTCATATCTGTGAACAGAAGAGTTTCAACCCATCATGTTTTCTCCTTTTTTTTCTTTTCTTTTTCTATAATGAATTTAAAAAGAAATATGTCCTTTGCATATGTCCAGGGGTTGAATGTCTACCTCTCTGTAAAGTGCACATAAAGAAGGTATTAAAACCCAAATCTTGTATTTATCATGGCATATTTCACTGAGATATATTCCTGGGTTAGCAAAAATAATACAAAGTTTAAAATACTCATTTGCTTCAAACAAACTTTTTCCTTTTAAATAGGCTGGTCAATCTATGTCTTGAGAATGTGGGTGAAAAAAGGAAATATTTGTCAACATGGCAGTGGTGAACTTCAAGGAAAACTCTTGAGTTAGCACTAAATCATCACTCAAAGTAAACCACAGCTTGATTTCTGTAACTCCTTGAGACCAAATTAATTAATTTTATTGCCTTGGGCAAATCTTCTAGCTGTGGGTTTAAACTAAAGCAAACATGCTACTTTCCTTCAGTCTGAAGAATTGGCAAGTAAAGATTCTTTGTTATTTTAATCTCATGATTCAATCTCCTGCTGCATTAATTTGGTGATTTGACTAATTGGTGGTTTAACCTATTATTAATGTTCCTCCATTAATTTCCTGATGCAATTTTAATGACATCTTGATGTCACTATTGAATTAAAGTCTGTTTAGTCTGAGGAAAAAAAGGAAAAGTAAAGCAGTAGTTTTAGATGTTGTTATCTATTTGCTGAATTTTAATGTCTGTCTTCATTCTAATAAAAGTCTGTATGTTTTTAATATGCATTGGGCTTTAATCCTGAATAAAGCCATTCATTTTCCCAAGAATTTCTGTGGTTTTAACTGAAATAAGAAGAGTCCATTACACTGTTCCTAGGTCCTACTTCAAGGATGGCATGCAATGCATATAAAATTCTTCATGTGAAAAAGCAACTTCTGGATCAGGTGGTTGGGACCATGAATATTTCCTCTGGACTACAGAGAAGTAACAAAGCAGAAACTGAGTTCTTGGCTTTGCTACAGCTCATCCTAAGTCTCCACACAAGTCTCTTAATTTGGTTGTGCCTCACTGCCTGCTCTTGACCAATGAAATGGGGATCTCTCTTCATTCTCTTCACCTTTTACGTGTTTCATCTGTTTGTATTATAAATTGTCAGAGCAGAGACAATTTTTCACCTGCATTTATGATCTCTGCAATTTTGGTTGGGATCTTGAAGGGCTGTATGGTGCACATAACATAACAGCTGTGTAATTAAACCCAGGTAATACCAGATATTGTGGAACCATGGTTATTTATAAACAGAAACTAACAGAAAGAGTGAAGTGACTCTACTGCTTCTGGACCTTGCTGCTACTCTTCTGAGTCATATCTGCATCTCAGGCAATCTGATACAGAGAAGCACAAGATGTGTTGACAGAAATTGTAAGAAATGCCATGAGGTGAACAGTCATCTAGTTTTCTATTTTATTTAGCACTGTAGTGCAGCTTGCAGGGGGATGAGCTGTGCAGCTTGGCCAGCAGCAGATGTGGGGACAATGTGTGTCTGGCCATGCAGCACACACGGAAACATCTCCACATCCCCATCCCTCTTTGGCTGAAGAGCCACTAAGGTCAAGGCACTGTTACCTAGCAACTAATGAGAGCTGATTAATCCATTTGTATGGCTGCAGTGATGTATGGGATCCTTGTGCCTGCTCCTGTATTCATTCAGTGGCAGGAAAAGCAGGTACCAATAACATCAGTACGACATCAGCAATGCTGACAACATCATAAGATGTGTAAATAATAACAGCCAAAACTGACTGTCCATTTTCAATGCTGTCCATCAGATTTTGAATTTCTAACTTTCATTATTGTTTCTTTGAAGACTAGGTAGAGATGAGATTTGTATGTGAAGGAACCCAGATTGTAAATACAGGGCAATTTGGTTTTTCCAGAAAAGCAAACTGTTGGCTTTCCAATGGGCTCCCTGTGAAAGCAAAGCTACCCCCAGTCTTCAACATATATTCCACAAATGCCTAATCAAACTAAAAGAAAGTGAAACTTTTCTGAAATCAATTCTTTTGAGTTTTAAGGGCCCCTGAAGAGTTAAATAAAAATAGGGCATTTTATAATGCATCTGCTTGCTGTCTGCACCACATGCTCCAGAAGGGCAGTACCTCACCCTGTCAATGTCTAATGAACTGTGCAGTTCCATATGATTTATCATTGCTGGTGTTCCACCAGGAATGATCAATAATATAGTCTATATAATTTCTTTTTTACTTCCAAATGCACCCAGCAGGGTAGAGAAACTTTTATTAAATTGTTGGAAAAAAATAGAAACACTTTCCATATTTTAACAGAGGAGACCTTAGTAGACTTGGTTTGCATTTTAAGGGCTTAAAGTCAAAAGCAAAACTATTTTTCAAATATTTTGAAAAAGTATTTGATTATTTTTAAATAAAAAATTCTCATGAAAAATATTAAGACTTTATATGTGAGACATTTTTAAAGTGAACAGTTTTAACAGAGGAGATAAAACTTTAAAGAATATATTTTTTCAGTTCAGTTTAGACAAGGAAACCCAAAGAACAAGCTCCCAGAGACTCCAAGATCAGCAACAAACAGCAAAGTTTTGCTGTGATTCAGATTAAGTAAAATGTTGTTTTTTTTCATGCTCTTCATCTTCCCACTCCCTCAAATGCCTTGCTTGAGACCTTCCATTTTCAGGCATTAGTTTTACTTCTTTCACCAGCTTAAGGGTGTAATGGAGAGCAAAATTATCTCCCCTGAAATGACCAAATTGGTTTGCAGACCGAAGTGAAGAAAGAAGGCCAATTCTCTTGCTGTAACCAGACCAATCTGAGGTATAATACATTTTTTCCCTGTCCCTATCATGATTGCTTACTCTTCTCAATTTTGTTTATTCTGAGAAAATTGTGCTGGAGAAATTTCCTTCTGATTAGTGATTAGACACAAAAGGAAATGTGGACTGTCCTACCCACTCATTCAATTTCCTTTGTGCTAGGCTGTTACCAACACTTATGCTTTCTAACCAGACGTTCCTGAGAAGCTCTTTCTTCTGTGCTATATTCAAACTCCCTAAATGACACAAGGGTCAGAAATTTGCCCCTTGACCAAGGGTGCTTTGGAGCTGGAAATGTGTGCTCTGATTTGTTTTTCTAAATCTCCGTGAGCTGTGTGGGAAATGGCTGATGCTGGAGAGGAACATCTGATAATGCAGCTGCACAGACTGGCAAAGGGGCAAGGACCCCAGACCAGAACATCAGAACACGTCAGTCAGAGCATGGGGCACACCAGGCTGTCTTCTGCAGGTGTATTTAAACCCTAATTTATCTCTGGAGCTTGGGAGGGGTGGCTGAGTGGTCAAAAGTACAAGGATACACAGCAGGTTTTTCAAGCAAGGGAAGATGCCTTTTACATATTGTTTAAACACCCTCATCCTCCTCTCCCACCTCTCCATAAGTGTCTCCACAACTCCCCCCCACACAGATAGCAAACATGGCAGAATGGTCTTTAAAACCTTTAAAACCTTTACAAGAAGGAAGAAGCACCTCCACTGTGACTCCCATTAAATTTAATGTGTGTGTTTTTTTAAAAAAAAAAAATTTTAAGAGTAGAAAAGAAGGGGAACGAAGCTTCAGTTTTGTTCCTGATTTATTGAATGACTTCAATAGGGGGACCCTAAAGTCATCTAGTTCCAATATACAAGGGGACATTTACTCAAGAGGCAGCTGTGTATATACTCTTTGGCACATTTTACTTCCTTACCTTCCACAGTACATAAGTGTTGCTGGAGGCAGATAAAAAGTGTTTAAAAACCCAACTCTTAGAGAAACCATGTTGGGGGTAGGCAGGGAGTGGATGACAAAAGAGACATGACAAACCTGGACTGTGTTGTGAAATTAAATTTTTTTTCTTCACAGGTTATTTATCTGCTCTTGCTCACTTCTTTCCTAAGTCCAGACTTGCCTCTCTCTGTGGTCCTCAGAGTTTAATCATCTCACCCATGCTGTCCAGTTCTCCACCATGAACTGATGCTCCTCTCCAGCTTCAGAAGTGGGAGAGGAGTGAAGCAGTCCCACACTGTGAGCCTTCAAAAGCCACTTGCAAAGAATTTGGATTCTAATTGACAAAGATCCATGACCACTACAAACTGTTTAAAGGTCATTTAAACATACCTACAAAGGAAAAAGAAAGTATATTAAGAACATCTTCTTTCTGTGCTCTGGGAGTTGGAGGCAGCAAATGGAGAGCTGTGGGCAGTGCCTGGTCTGTTGTGTTTCCCACCTGGGAAGAGTAAAAAGGTCAGGGCTGTGGAGGAGGAGGATGGGGATGCTCCACAGTTAACAGAGGGAATACATTTCTGTTAGAAGCAAAAATAAACCTCCAGATTTTCAACCTAATTTAATCTCATAACAAATTCTAAAGTGTTAGCATCTGAGGCCCTGAGTTCCAGAAAAAGCAAAAGAATCAGAATTCAGAAGTTTTTGTTGCTCTTACTCACAGATTGTTAACTTGAATGAAATATTTCCTTAGGCCTCAGTTATCTGTACAAGTAACCGAACAAAGTTTCTTCCTCAACCTCTTTTCAGGACATACATCAATTTCATAGGTGGCATGAGAGTGTTTAAAATTGGACTGAAGAAGGATGGCAGCACTTTAGTCGTCCAATATGTGACTTGCACTAAGAGCCCTCTCTTCCCAAACAAACTGGATTCTGGTCTGTGCCTGTCTGGGGTATGTATTTGCTGTCTGAGGTTGCTCAGTGCTCCAGTTACACATCTAACAGCTTTCTTAAGTGTTCTTCATCTATTTTTTCCTCTGCTGTCAATATCAGCTAAGTATAATGCTCAGAACAGCTTACACAAGCACAGAACAGGCCCATTTCCTACTTAGAAGAGTGCACTGGTAAAGGTCACTTTATTTTTCAAATGGCTTGGAGTTGGTCCTTAGCCCCAGTCCTGGAAGCAACATTTCAGGCAGGGCCATTTCAGCAGGAATCTGAAACGTCTACACCAAGCTGTTACAAGCAGCACACTTAGCAAAGGAAGGACTTGCTTCTTTCCTGGGCAATAAGAAATACCCTGCCTTAACAGGCAAGAGAAGTCTTCACCATGGCCTAGAAAGGGATCACCAAAGCCTGTTTCACCTGTGGTGAAGACAGAGGATTACTACTAGCCACATCATTCACCGCAGTGTACACGATCTGTGTGACCACATGAGTACAGACCAGCTTTGTTCGAATCCCGCCCCTGACCCCAGTAAATGAAAACAACCCCGCAGTAACCTCCCCAATTACTCGCCTTGCATTAGGAAGCATCCTAGCAGGATTCCTCATCACTTCAGTCATTATCCCCACAAAAACCCCTCCAACAGCTACACTACTTTCCATTAAAATAACCACCCTGGTTGTAACAGCCCTAGGCATTGCTTTAGCCATAGAAATTTCAAAAATAGCCCAAACACTTATCCTCACAAAACAAAACCCTCTCTTAAACTTCTCCACATCTCTAGGGTACTTTAACCCCTTAATCCACCGCCTAAGCATAACTAACCTCCTCAAAGGAGGACAATTATGAGCATTTAGTGTGTTGCTCCTTGTTATGCCAACAGATACTTTCTCTGAGTTTGGAGAGCCATCAGCTTCTCCTGAGTCATCTCAGACCACCACAGGATGCACTTCCAGCTTCCCTCCAGCACTCCCACCTGCTGGGGACCTACCAAAACTTGGTACATAACATTGTATGTGTACTGCCTGGGATGATCCCACTCACCACGTGACAGGTGTGGGCTCTCTGTTGTGTTATTCTCCTTTCTCACACAACACCTCTTTGCTTTGCATTTGTACTGTACATCTTCCTCAAAACCAGGGTCTGTAAAACAAAAATAACAGCTTTGTTTTACTGACAGGGCAGCTGGTAGGTTTTTAACCACAGTTTGTTTTTGTTGAATGTCAGTCACTTATATGAGTTCATCTAACTTTGTCTTCCTTCTCAGCACTGCAATCTGTTTTTATTTGTAAAATATTGATAATATTTTAGAAAAGGGAGCCAAAATCAATTAAAACCAAACAATTTTTGACACTTTTGGCTTTCTGCAGTGGTATCAGTTAATCACATATTCATAAATACTCTAACATACAGGTCAGAAAGATGACATTAAAATTTAATGCACTAGGGAAAAATAAATTTAAAAGGTCTGCTGGAGAGGCTTTGCCATAGTTCTCTTCCTGCAGTCTGTCAGAGGATGCATAAACCTGTGACCTTTTTTTGTACAAAATTACAATATATCTCCTCTATCTAAAGCTGGATAATTACAAGGTTACATAGTCCCTTGGCAGGCTGAAGAAAAGGTTACTCTCATTTTCATCCAAAGGCTTTGGAGTGATGCTGTGTGCTGGAAAGGTGTACAGTCATTTAATCCAGTGTGAATGGAGAGGAGGGATGGTGTCTCTTGCCATTGCTGCTCAGTTACTAACGGAATGACAACCCTGAATTTATGTTTTAGCTAGCACTGTCATCCCCTTACACACACAGCATCCTGTGTGCTGGTTTGTTTGCCAGGATTAGCTGGAGCCAGTGCTCAGTGATTCCTACCAGCATCTTCAGGCTGCACCCAGCAGTTTCCTCAGGATTTACATGATAATATTTTTAGTGGCCTGCCTAAGACTGGTTGGGAAGATAAACTTCTGAATGAGAAACTGTACAGTGCAGCCACACGGGATATCTGCCAGATGGCAGAAAGATGAATAAAAGTCTGCCCTGGGTAATCAGTGGGATTGAGCCTGGGAATTTCCTTTGATCTGTATCTGGGAGATGTACCCAGTCCTTTTGCTTTCAGCATCAAAGCTGAAACCTGATGACGAGTATACACAGGATAACTTTACCCAGCGCAGTCACAGTTGCTTCAAAGGGAGCCAGTCAGAGGACTCAAGCTGAGTCTGGTGCTTTGCTCCAGACCTGATCCTGACCAAAACAATAATGTAAAAACTGGAGAGTGAGTTGGCCATGTTTGTGTCCAAGGAGGAATCTGTTGCAGAATGGTGAGCAGGGACAGGCACCCCTGTGCTGCTGAACAGCTGGCAAAGGCACAGGTACAGCAGCTGTGGAATTTTGGGTGGGAAATGAACAGGAAGTGATGGATGTAGCAACAGTTATAGGTAGAAAAATGTGTACACATATTAAATGCTGCTGCAAATTACAAAGAGCAGAAAGTTAAGGTTTAAAGGCCTTAAATTCATCAGTGCACCCATAGTCAATTTAATGATCCCTCTGTTACAACAATGCCAGCCACCATATACAATGGATTCCTCATTATGATGTGTGATGTTACCAAACTTTGCTGCCATGAAGAAGATGACTCTGTCCAAAGCCTGGAATCTCTTGTCCTCTTTCTTTATCTTGCCTCTGCATGAAGGCTAGTGAGCTCACAAAAGTAGTTTTGTGAAAGACAAGAAATACCCTGGAGAGTCTGGAGCTATGACATCCAACTCACAGCAGACTAGAATATCATGGAGCGCCTGTGACAGTCCTGTGAGGGCTGAATTTGTTTTTGGGCAGACCTGGCTGCCCTTTACTCTGAGCTTGTGACAAAACTACTGGTCTGTATGGATCAGCATGCCAGGCAGCATTCTGTGCTGTGCTGTGGTCCTAAGGTCCTGAAACACTATTTAATACTTAATACAATTAGCAAGACTAATAATTAAAAATGCTTGGAAAACATTCAGAAAAAAAAGAGAAAAAAATTAGAAAAAAAAAAAGGAATGAAATAATTATTTCCCTGGAAATTTTCCTGGTATTTTCTTCTCATGACCCATCACCTGTCCTCTAGTGAAGTCAAGGTACTGGTGCCCTGCAGTAAGGGGGATGCCCACTGGATGTCATGGTTGCTCCACAAAAGTGCAAACACAATGTAATTTATCTAGCAGTCAAAATGTTATTCCTGAGAGGAAGCAATTTTAGGATGTACATTTTGTGTAGTTATTCTCTTTCTCTGTTTCAGCCCCTCATCTATACACACATAAATCCTTGGACTTCTTGAACCGTGCAGAGTCAGTAAGCCATAGCTAAACCCTGTGTCTGTTAGGTTTATATGTGAATTGTGTGGAAACAAAGAAATGACTGGAAATTATTCAAATAAATTCCATAGGAAAAGACTCTTGTCGCTGATTTTAGAAAAAGTCAGTCACCCACATAACTTTGAAAATCATGATCTTATTGCCATGATTAATGAGAGAGAGCTAGAGTCTGTAATTGCAATCAAATAGATTCAATCACTTAATTCAGTGATTAATGAGATCAAGAAATTGTATGTGGGTCATCTCAGCTTTAGACTCATGCACTGCCTATAAGTTCTTTACAGAGGGAAAGTAAATAAGAAATGAAGCAAACAAACAAAAAAGTACTATTCCTCTGCCAAAGACTCTTCTCCAACCATCTGAATTCATAGTACGTGGAAAATATGACTGCAAATACCTACATTCTGCAAATGTCAGTAGTGGCTAGCTCTTGTTTTAATTTACTATTTAAATGTATTAAACATGAAAGGAATCTTGTTAAATGTCATAATCATAATGACAATCCAAATGAAATTAACTAGAAGAGTCAATTAGATTCAGAGGCCAAGCAGGAAGTAAAATGAGTCATGGGGAAAGGAGGATCCCCCAGACTCTGCACAGCGTGGATTACAGCCTTAAATGTCATGTGGAAATGAATGCAGTGCCAATGTTCTCATATTCAAGGGCAGGTAATTTGCTCAGTCTCCAGAAGGCAAGCTTTTATATTTTTCTTGAAGGGTTAGGCAGACCTGTGGGCTAGGCAAACCCAGAAACTGCAGCAGCATGGAGCTACCTGAATTGCAAGCACACAAAGACTGTTTGGATGAACAAAAATTAATTTGTAGAAATGAGGCTGACAGATATGTAGAAATCATGATTCATAGAACCATAAAATATTTTCACTTGGAAAAGACTTGTAGGGTCATCAAGTCCAACTGTTAACCCAGCACTGCCAAATCTACCACTAAACCATGGCCCCAAGTGCCACATCCAGGTGTTTTTTGAACACTTCCAGGGATGGTGACTCCATCAGTTCCCTGGGCAGCCTGTTTCAATGCTTGAGAACCCTTTTTGTGAAGAAATTTTTCCTAATTCCCTGTTTAAATCTCCTGTGGTGCAACTTAACGGTGGTTCCCCTTGTCCTATTGCTTGTTACCTGGGAGAAAAGACTGCCCCCATCTCACTGCAACCTCCTTTTAGGCAGTCCCAGAGAGCAGTAAGTCCCCCCTGAGCTGCCTTTTGTCCCAGCTAAACATCCCCAGCTCCCTCAGCTGCTCTGCATAAAACTCATTCTCCAGACCCTTCACCAGTTCCATTGCCTTCCCCTGGATTTGTTCCAGCTCCTCAATGTCTTCCTTGTAGGGTGGGGCTGAAAACTGGATACACGATTTGAAGTACAGCCTTATAGGTGCTGAGTGTAGGGCAACAATCATTTCCCTGCTGGCCACAGTTTCTGGTAGAGCCCCTCTTATTTTCAGTATCAAAATAGCTGATACTCACATGTGACCAGAAGGCATAAATGAAGTGAAAAGAAATGCATTTGTGAACAGGATAAATAAATTGTCATCCAGCAGAGACAATTTAGTCCTTTTCCTCTCTGTCTCTGGCCTTATTTTTCTGAAATGTTGATGGAGGCAGTTCCATTATGATCTTCTGTGTACAGACTGACCATGCCTACCAACACTGCCATCTCCAGTAACAGCCCTTAGAGAGTTCAACAACAGATATTTTCCTTATTGGTCCATCTCATATAGTTGTATGTGTTGTAATTTTTATTGACTTTCCAGGTACATATTCTTTGATCAAAGATATTTCTCAAGATCAGCTTTCTGGTTTGCATTCTACTGTCAAATATTCAGCAAAGAATAACTTCAGATTATGATTATGTTTTTTCTGTCATTCAGTCAACTAATATCTTGTGACTATTTGTAGTAGGAAGAGGTCAGAGCAAAGCTACAAGATTAACTCATAGCTTACAGATAACTTCAGAACTACTTCAAGGGTGTCAAAATGTAATTTAAGCATTATGTTAGTTAAAACAAGGAAAGGCCTTACAGTTTCAAAAGTATGCATCATATAAATGTTATTCCTAACTTGTCCTCCTCTCCCATTAACTTGTAATTCATATTGCAGCTTCTCTGATCTTTGTCCATTTTTTTTTTTCTGTTTCAACATGAACATTTATGAAGGACTAAATGAGAATAGCAGGTTCATCAAGTGAAAGTGACTTTTAAATGCTTACATTTTTTGTGGATGATTTATATTTTACAGCACAGCTCTGGAGGACACTAAACCCAGGAGCAATTGCTGTGCAGTTTAATGATTTGACTATTTTGCCCTTGCTTTGAACAGAGCAGATGAGTTTCTTTGTCACGAGAAGCAGAAAAAAGCAGCTCAGCTGGGATGGTCCAGGCATGGAGCAAAGACCTGCTGTCCTTCAAGATGCAACCGATGGTCTGTAGTGTCTGTGCCCCTCAACAGCTCTGTCCCTGCATAGCTCTGTCCCATTGATTTGGGATGGAGTGGTTGGGAAAGCTGTGGGTGAACAATGGTTTTGTGCTACTCTGTCGTGTCTGTGTTTTCTGCTAGCTTTCATTCTCTTCCTCCTATTCTTTACTGTCTTTTTTGCCTTTCTGACTACTGAACATTGAGCTGACATTTCAGGAAATTATCCAGAGTTATTCTGAGACCTCTTTCATGAATTGTTAATGTAGAGCCCATCATTGCATATGTATAGTTAGGATCATTATTTTGCCATGTGCATTACTTTGCATTTATTGACATTGAATCTCTTCTGCCATTTATTACTCCACCATGAGAGCTTTCTGCAAGTATTTGAGGTCAGTCTTATGTTTGATTTTTCTGAATGCTTTTTTAGCAGCTAAATATTTGCCATCTCACTAAAAGAGATGCATTGCATTAATAGTGATGAACAGACTTCTACTGTTCATTTATGAATAAAGGGTGAACAGAGCTGGCTGCAGCCCTGAAACTGACTCCCTGTGGGAGAACCTCCCTCCACTGTAAGAACTGACCAGCCACAATTTTTGACTGCTCAGCTTTTAAAGTAAAAATTATTAATTAGTAGACTCTCTCTCTTTTCTTCCGTGACACTCCTGAATATCTTTAAGAGTGTTAAATGTCCAAACTTTTCAAAAGCTTTTGGAAAATTGAGGTGTGTGATATAACCATGTCATTCCTTGCTACATGGACACTGATTTCTTAACAGAGCATCTCTAGCTTTTTGAAGTACCTCTTTCCCATAAAAAGCCATGTTGGATCTGACTTTTCTCCAATATATCTATGTGCTATTTATGACAAAACTGCCACTATTCAGTTCACTGTGCCATTCAGGCTCAGTGCAAAGGAGCTGTCACCATCAGCACAGCTCTTAGAAATCACGGTCCCATGCTGTGCCTTTTCTTTCTCCTCTACAGATAACCTTCTAAACCAGAGATTAAATACCAAGCTTCATAGTTTAGCAGTGTTGTACCTCTGCTCCTTCACCCTGGAGACCATCTGATCCTCTCAATTTCTTATGATTCTTTCAATTTCTTCACCACACTGGGTTGGGATTGTTCCCTGGTCTCATCCTCATGAGGAAAGACTTTGGTGTCAGTGAGTCCCATAGCTCCTATAGGAGGGACACCCCGGGGAAGAATTAATTAGGCTTTTTTCCTTTAGATTCATCTTCCCTACATGCTCCTTTTAGATATAATAAGTAGGACTTTTCTGCCTGGTTTCTTCACTGCCAGATTTCCAGGTAAAGTTGTTTGGGAAAGTTAGTATTTTTTAATTTTTTACTTCTTTAATTTTTTTTTTCCTAGTAATTTAGACATGTATCAGGTTTTACGGACAACTTCTTAATAGTCAAGCTGGTTTTAAATTTTTCTAATTTAGACTTTTAAATTTTTTTAATGCTGCTTTTTAACCTCAATGACAGCATTTTACTCTGCCATTGAACACTCTTGCCTTTTACTGTGGTTAGATGGTAATCTTTTATCTTCTCATGGCAGTGCATTTTGAGTCTATAATGGGCAATCTGTAAAGAATTCCTATCTATGTTTTGTACCTCTGCCAGTCCATTGAACTACCTGCTGTGTAGCCTTCTCATTCTCCTCTCTTTGAAATGAAATACTCCTAGGAGATTGAATGAAATACTCCTAGGAGATTTCTGTACTTTGAGTACCTTTAATGTACCTTGCAGTTACTAACCTAGGGTGGTTGTTTGATTGATGTCATGGGACAGCTTCTGTGCCTTGGGCTAAAATATTGACAAGAGAGAATTGGCATGACTGATCACTTGGTTCAAGAAGTCGGGCTTCATGCTGCTCAATAATCAGTCTGCAGCATCTTCCTCATGTATGAATTTTCCTAGGTCATAAGGGGCCAGACTGAACAGTTTGTACTACTCTGCCTAGGGTGGGTTGCCCTTGACCAGCAGACAAATACCCACCCAACATCTCCCTTAATCTCCTGTCTCATGGGGCTGGGGTGGGGGAAACACAAGGAAGGTCGGAATACCCATGGGTCAAGATAATGACAGTTTAACAGGGAAAGGAAAAGCAGAGTGCACTACCTCAGGACTTTCCATCGGCACACAGATGTCCAATCATTCTGAGAAAAGCAGGTCTTTAGCATATGCAATTGTTTGTTACTAAGATGAAGAACATAACAACAAATCCCTCCCTTTGTCCTTTCTTTCTTGAGTTTTTATTGCTGGGAATGCAGCCATGTGGTGTGAAATATTCCTTTGGTCATTTCATGCCAGTGGTCCTGCCTGTGCCCTCTCTCAGCCTCTTGCCCATTCCTGGCCTACTCACTTTGGGGAGAAGGAAAAGCAGCAGCCCAAGCCCTGGTGTGTTATCAGGACTTCTTTAGCCACAAACCCAAAGCACAGCATCATGCTGACTGCTGGGAACAAAGCTGAGCTCATCCCAGGCAGACCCAGTACAGCCTCCACCCCTCCCTGCAGATATTTGCACCACAGCTAGCAGACACTGATGTGGGTTAACCCCCGTGGGTTAACCCCTGTGCTGCCCCTTGGTTTGTTTCCATTGCCACTCCCACAGGGGTTTGCCCTTGGGATCACTATGGGAGTAGAGCACCGGCCACTCTTCTCTAGGTCCAGCTGGATGTCCCTCACTACTGCACATTTCCTTGACCCCCATCCTCCTTTGGTAGTTTTGATAACTTGTCATGTTAGACTCCACACAGCAGGTTTCCACTTTCTATGGTTTCCTGTAACATGACAGCATCTGTTGGTAAACAGAGCACAGAGCCTTTCACCTTTTGGTGATTCCAGGACTGGCGAAATGTGGGTAGAAATGGGTGAGTAGGAATGTGTTCCAATGTGTCTCCAAGTGAGAAAGGTTCCCCATATGGAGAATAATGGGAATGAAACTGAAGAACTGAGCTATACCTTTACATGCATCTCCTTCCTGGGGAGAAATGGGAGACTTTGATAGATGAGAAAGTCCCTCAGAAAGGGAAACGCTTCTGCCATCAATATAAAGGCAAAGGAATTCTGTATTCTCTGCAGCAAATCCTTGACTGCTAATTGCAATTCATGAGGCAAAACAGAACTGAGCAGCCAGAAAACACATCAGGGATATTTATGCAGTGTGGGGGATACAGGTTGTAGTTTTGCATGACTATTCCAAGATCTACAGTGTCAGACAGTGTGAGCACAGAGGTAAAGACACTTCTGCAAATACCAGGGTAACTGCTCTGCCTTGTCTGAAAGAGAAAGCATGCCCTGCAGCCTGCCATACATGTGCAGGCTGACACCTGGAAAATAATAGCTGTCAGTTGTTTTTATCAGGGGGTTATTTGTATATATATATGTTTCTAAAGAATTGCAGCATTTTGTCCTTTTTCAGAGACAATCACTTGAAAAAGAGTGTATTTGTCTAGGCTGTGAGATCTGACTGGAACCTAGAGTCAGCAGGCAGCCTTTCAGTTTTAGGAAAAATCAGAAGGTAGAGGTCAAGTCTCAATTTTTTGTCCTTTATAGTTACAAAAGCACTTAATTTCTTTCACCCACCAACATGACTTCTGACTGAAAAAAGGCTGGTTGCTACATGCTGAAGAATTGCTTTGGCTTTGGAAATAGAAAATTTAGTAATACTTAGCATAAATCCACTCATCTGGACCACCAGAAGTGATTTAAGGGTATGTCCAGTGAAGGCAAGGAATACAACGTGGGCAAGTAGATTCACCTTTTAAACATTATCCTTCAAAGAGTCCAACTTATGAAGATATTTGCTATTTATATCATTACCAGAGAATGGAAGGGAAAAATACATTAAAATTATACATGAAAAGCAGGTCTGGACGCTATCTAAACTTCTTTCACCTAAATTAAAGATTAATTTCTTCTGACATAGGCAGTCATACAAATGTGGTGTGATGGTTAAGCCAGCAGATCACAAGCTGAATACCCAGCACGTGGGCATCTGAGGTGTTTAGTGGTTAGCTTATATCAGGAGAAGTGAGTGACAAATAGGCAGTGTCAGAACAGTATATTGACAGGAATGGAAGTAAGCAAGAGTGTTTCTCTGCTGTACACCCATGGGTTGTTGGAATCCTTGCCTGTTGAGCTAAACAGGAGCAGGCATGTGGGCTGAGCCTCTGAGAGACAGCCATCCTCTCTGGTACATGGTTGGCTTTGCTTTAGCATCTGGATTTTTCTTTCCTTGCATACATTTTATTGGCAAACAGAAAGCCTATCTTGGGGCTGAAGACTCATGAAAGATTTCAGGTGAAACATTTGAAATCTGGGCACTGCATTGTGAACTGAGCAAAACATTTTGAACTGCAAGACCCTAGTACATCTAACACCCTCCAAAACACATCATTGTCACAAATGAGTGTAGAGAATTGCTGTACCTCTGTAATATGGGAAAGTAAAACACAGAGAAGACACAGACATTTTATCCAAAACAAATGGGCTGAAGAACAAAATTGCTCATCAGAGTAATCAACTTTAAAGAGTCCTTTTCTTGATCTCAATCTTTGTTCAGTTATTGCACGTAGGTAATTTTAAAGACATCAGTGTAACTATTTTATGCCTGCTCTTGTTAATTTTCTTTAAGTACAGTAAAATAACATTTTATTGCTTGCACAATTCCCTGATCAATTGCATTTTCTTTGTCACACTTTCTTGGCAAGTAAAACTGCCTGAGCTGTGATGGTTGGGTAAATTAGTATCATTCACAAGCTCATTTTGCACTTTGGAGTGTCAAATGTGGTTTGACTAAGAAAACTCCTTCCCTGTTTTTGTTGTTGTTGGATGTGGGAGGAAGGGAGAAGATAGGTAAATTTTTGTAATGGAAGAGTGAGACACACTTTTGAGTGTCAGTTTTATATATGTTGATAAAACCTGCAGACACAAATCAGCTTCTGACTGTGATTTCACTAGTGTGCCATAACTTCCTACATGGCCTAATGAATAAGCACAAAGGGAATAACAGGCCTATTGATTTACGTCTTATTTAACAAAACAAAACAATATTTGTGACAGTGTGCAGTTCCAGAGGGAATGTTAGGAAAGAAAGAAACTACAGGCAGGAAGGAGGGTGGGGTTCTCTAACATTTGTGTTGCACAATGCCTGGGATTTAAATTAGAGGTGTCTCAGATTAACCTGTGAGGCAAGCTCTCTCTGGAGGTTTGATGCTCTGTTGTCAAGGCCTCGGTATCTGCAGGAGAGGATGGCAGCTCCTCTGCTGCCTGCCTGAGCTCTCCCTGCAAATCCAGGGCATGGATCATGGGGGGGCATTGACTTGCTCTGCAGTCTCCTGCTCTGTGGCCACAATGCAGCTTGATTCTCAGGTTTCTGTGGTTGAGATGGCTCTGAGGTATTAGAAATTCTTTTCTTTCCCAGCCCACCGACTGAAGAAGAAGTCGAGATTCGTTGGTTCTGCTTCAGAAGGTTGTTTATTTTCTCTTATCTATTACATTCTTTCTCTGACCTGCTGAGATCTGTCCAGCAGGTTGGTTTGTGGCACACTGTCACACTGGTGATGTTAACTTTTTATACTAAGAACTATCTATACTTTATTTACAATAATTTTCCAATACCTATCACCTATGTTAGACAGTCTGTCTCTACTCTAAACCAATCAAAAAGTGTCACCATCACAGCAGAAGATGGGGGAAAAGGAGGACAGGACACACCCAGATTCCTCCATCTTGCCTCTTGAATTACTATTCTAAAACCCCAAAATTCTACTTTTTCACCCTGTGACAAATTAACTATCATTCTACTCAAACTCTTGTGGCTTGTAAATCTTCACACAAAGTTGGTAATTGTTTCCCTGGACTAAAATCAAAGGCACAGGTGTTTTTGACTCAGTGCCAAGGTCTCTGAGCCCCCTGCCAGGGTCTTGAGTCACCCAGGGCAGCCAGGGGAATGTCCTGGGTCCCGACACTCAGTGTGGCTGTGAGATCACCCTGGTAGGTGCTCCTGTGCTTAAGTTCAAGTTCAGAAACTTAAATTCTCTCATTAGCCTATGGAAGGAGAGAGACTAAACCTCTGTAAGTTTAGCTGGCAAACATAGGTTAGATATTTGCCTCAGATGGAGTGACTCCACAGAAGTAAAACGGATTTATCTTCCTGCAAAGTCCAGTTTTGGACAACTTTAGGTGTATACGCTGACATCTGATATAGAGGCATTCTGTCTGGTGTCACACAGGGACACAAAACTCAGATTGTGGAAAATAAGATCCAAAGTACTGGCCTGGGACACTTCCAACTGATGAAACACTGTGAGTACAGAGATGGGGGAGGCAGTCTCATGAGTGTAGGATTATGATTGTGGAAGCTCATATTTTTTATGCCTCTGGCGCCATTCCTGAAATAAATATTTGTTTTTAAAGCCAACTAACAGAGATAAAACACATGCAACTGAAAAATTGCCCATTAACTATTGCATGTAGGCTGGAAGGGTTCAGCTGCATTTCCTTCTGTGCAGTCAGGAGTAATATTGGTGTGATAGAAAAAGGCAGAAAGATGTATTTATTAATGCTTATCAAAGGGCGGAATTTTAGATCTTACAACTGACATGGGCTCCTGAAGTCTGCTAATTAAACCATCTGAAGATTTGATCAAAGGCATTTAATGCGGAGATTGCTCAGCAAGATGAAGATAATTAGATGAAGGCTACTAATGACTTACTTCTGCAAAGTGTAACCTAGCACTGCTGTCTGAAAAGTGACATTTCCTGCAAACCCTGTGCTTCGTGATCCTTGCTGTAACAGCCTAATTGTTAAATACCAAGTGCAGATCAGGCCCAGAACATGTCTCATATTCTACTTCACAGTTAATATAGACAGTTTGAGCTGGAGAACAATGGTGATGTAGGTTAAGAAGGGATAGATATCCTTTCAAAGAGACAGAGTGCTCTTCACTGACTGAAGAGATGACTCAGTTTGTGTGCCTGGAGCTAAGTGAGATGATTCCTACAGCTAGCATGGGATGTCGCTGGGACTGAATTAACGCAAATAACTTTGCCTGGAGTTCTATCACTGCCTCCTGTGGCAGCCACTTTCACATCAAACTCTGGGTCTCGCTCATCCTTTTGCAGTCCCATGTGCTTCCCCATGCCTTAGAGCTGAATGCCCTCTCCCAGATGCCCCTCTCCTCCGGAGAAGACAGATCACCTCTGCATCCCCCTGAACTCTCCTTCTGAGGCAGAGGGCAGCTCTTCCTCCACCATGGTCTCTTGGGGATGGATTTGTGGGTTAGTTTTTCTTCCCACAGGAGCAGGAGGTCAAGTTGTCTGCTTGCTTCCTAAACAAGTACTCTGCTGACTGGATTACGAGGTAAGGCTCTACTCTTTAAGAGGCTTAGAAAGAGCTTGAGGGCATTTTCCAGGTGAGCTGCTGCTGCTGCTGCTGTTGCTGAAATCTGGCAGACTGTCACTGCTGCTCGTACGCAGGCCTGAGCTCTGCTGAAATTATTGCTTCTGTCAAGGTGTACGTGACACTTGGCACTCCTGCTGGCAGAAATCCTGCACTGGGGGAATTCTGTGAGTAGGGATGTAGGCATCCTAAGAAATTTAAATTAAAGTTAATTTAGGTAGAAGGTGCCCTAAGGTTTCAGATTCATACATCATGTAAATCTAACCCTTATTTTTGTACTGGTTTAAACATTCCCTTCCAAAATATCTTAGTAAGTTATTAATTCTTTCTTAACTGTTTTTAACTGTAATATGAGGTGTGATTAAACGTTGTCCATTTTTCTCCAAAAAACAGATCCATGCAAAAAATTCCCATAAATTACCCAAAGCAGAAGCAGTCATCAGCCTTAATTGCAGCATTCATTACACATTTACACTATCAAAAAAGCTCCTTGGATTTAGTGAAACTCAAGAATTCTTTTTTTGTTCATAATTTTTACATGCATCCTGAGGGAAGCTTCTGTGGAGAGGCAGCAGGCTCTGAAATGAGCTATGGCTGTTGCTGAACATTACAAAGCAGCTGTGACCTCCTCCCAGTTAGGGCCCTGCTCATCTGCTGCCCTTGCTTGCTCTCAGAGGTCACCTCACAGACACCAGTGCACTTCTCCAAGCTCTGAACCCGCCTCTGGGACCAGTGCCAAACAGGCAGACACTTTGCTGGGATCCAGAAACTGAGTGAACCTTCTGTCAGCTCCAGGAGGCTGGATCAGACCCAGGGGTCAGACCCTGATACTGAGGTGAGGGAGGAGAGAGGAGCATGAGCGCTTCACCAAAAACCTCTGGGCAACTGGCCTTGATGGCTGCATTTTTGTGGTGTCCACAGCTCCTCTGTCTGCTGCACATCACCTGGGTGTGCTGGTCCAGAAACCAAAATGTTAGGAACTGGCATTATGGCTTTGTCTGTGTGCATGCAATAACCCCTGCACTTCCCTGGTTATGGGCTGGGGAAGGAGCTGGTCACTCAGCACCTCCAGCATCCCTGGGTGGCTCCACCGGGAGCAAACCTGGGTGAGGACAGAGCTGGGGCTGAGCAGGGCTGGGCTGGGCTGGGCTGGGCTGGGGAGGGCAGTGGTCCCAAAACACTGCTACAACCAGAGGGTTCTGTGTGGCAGTGCAGCTGCAGGCAAGTAGGTAGGATACAACTGTGTCTTAAATGCTCAAAGAAACAAAATCACATTTGGTGGACTAAGGTGGAAGTAAGGTGAGAGACAGGTCACAACAGACAGAAAATAAATGGAACAAATCCAAGCTGGTTTTATCAGTAATTAAAGATTAGATGAGAAGGAGAAATAATAATTAGTAATAGTAATAGGAATAATAATAATAATAAGCTGGCAAGCCAGAAATGGAACAGGAAATGTACTCTAGATAACAGAAAGCCAACAATTGCAATGTTTTAAAACTAAACAGTGGTAGTGGAAGACCTGCTGAAGACCCCAAATAATTCCTGTTTTAGAGAGATCCTAGTAGTTTCTGATCTTTCATTCTGATATTTAGACCTACCTTGTTCTAAATCAGCATGCATTGCTTCCAATTTTGTGATTGGTATTCATCTTCCATTCTGAAACAGGACAAAGATGACAAATTTAAAGTTTTTGTGGAATGCTACAATCTATAACATTGGTTTATTCTAGACTGATATGTTTCAGGTGAATGTTTATGTTATTAATTTTTACAGTACCACAGGATGCAAGAAAACCTTCAACTATGTTAAAAAGGAAATTAAATGAAAAATCAATTTTCAAACAAAACCCAAAATGTTCCCTTTAAAAATGATCTATTTTCCCTGCCCAAAAAAATATTCACAGAAGAACCATGTTTCTACAAAATATTTAATTTCAGCTTGCCAGCAGTGGAAATTTACTTCATCAGGAGCTGACCAGCTTTGTTATTGATTCACTCAAGGAAAGAGCACCGAGGGAAAACCCAGTGACTGATTTACTACTGCCTTTTTCTCTTATGCATTCTTTTACACTTATGGGCAGGAAGTGTTAAACACATAAACATACACAAAACCAGGCCTGTGCAATTCATAATGCAGCTTAGATCCATGCAGTACAGCTGTGGTTACATAAAGAACAAGGCAATAGGGAAGCAGGTAAAATATTTGTGTTATGAATATGTGGAATTCATATAATTTTGGTTTACTTGTCCATGAACAGATGAATATCTGGTATTCATCTGCTTTGAGACTTTATCTGCTTTCACCTTAATTGGTAAAGCAACATTATGTCTCAGCAAGGATAAAGGCCATTTTCACTGTATGTTGTTAATACGGAATAAAGTGCAAAAAACCAAAAGGGAAATGCAATCCCTTTGGGAGTAAAACCCCTCAGCAACTGAAAACCTCTCTGTGATTGGGGATGATAATATGTCAAAAAGGCAGAGAACTTCCTCCAACATTAGAGAATGAGCAAGCTCTGCATTTGAATGCTCAGCATTTGAGCAAATAGATCACACACGCTTCTCTGGATAAAAACAAAAGAAGTAATTAATTGCAAATTATATGGTCATAGCAATTCCTGTTGAGAACTCAGCTGAATTTTCTTGTGTTTTGTAGCTCTCCATCCCACAGTGCCCTCTTCTGAGATACAGGAAAGCCTGAAAATGATGGGAAGAGACACAAAAAAAAGCCTTTCCAGTACATTGCTTCTCGGTGCTCTCTTGCTGTGCAGGGTGGGCTGCTTTAACCCAGAAGTGCAGACACAGAAACTGTTTCAGTAGGTATCCCTACAGAACCTATATTTACTTTTCTTCCATTTGCTAAGCTTTCCTGTCCTTTATTCCATATCAGAGAGCTGTACTTTGCATTTTTAACTCTGATTGACTTAATTCCTTCTCACTGCTCCCTCTACTGTAAGGTCAGCCATCTGCATTGATATCCAAATTTTACATTCACTGTCCCTTGCAGATCTCCAGCTTTATCTCTTCAAGCCCTGTAACACAGTCACTACAGCCACTTTGAATCTGTGAACTAACTGACAACTTGCTAAACTGTTTCATACACCATCTGAAAACATCCTCACCTCTATCTTGGTTCTGGAAGCAGTAAAATGGCTTGAGTTAGAGGGCAGCTCTGCTGGGGAAAACTGCTGTTAATGTGCTAAACGTGATGTTCGTGCAAATTGCAGGCATGGTGTTAATAGCAGTGCAATTCCCAGGGCCCAGGCTGTCTCCAAGAATAAAAATGTGTGGCATCAGTTTGAGGTGATGCTGCTTGTTGGGGGCTGAGCATGCACAACTGTGGGAGCTGAAGCACAGGCACGTGGATGTTGTGTGTTTTACTGCCTTCTCAGACATGCAACCATGACTCCCCTGAAGTCACCCTTGCTTTTGTATGAATTTGATGAGAACATGGTAGCTGCTGTCCAGACTTGCCTTTGTGCATTTCTGTCTGCACATTCTTTGTCTATTCTGCCAATTTCTCCTCTTGATTCTGTAGTTCAGCTCCTCATTCACCTGCTTAACCTTCCTCTGGTCAAATTTTTAGTGTTGCCCTCTCATATCACTATTAACTATACTATCTTTTTTTCATTGATATCTTCCCAACTCCCATCTCAATGTTACCCAATCCTGGCATATAGACTGCCAAATGGACTGTCTGCCCTGTTTTACACTTGGATAAACTCAAGGGTGAATGAAACACACTTTTATATAAATACTTTTATACTGTTAGGGGAAACTGGTTGCTCCATTTTCCCCAGCAGTGCAAATTCTCCAGCCGTGGCCTGGGAATGATCCCTGTGAGAGGGGTGGCATTGAGGGCTCCCTGTGCAGTGGCTCAGCAGATGGCTGGCATGGGAAGTAGGGGTCAGCTGAGGATTCAGTGCACAGTCTGATAAGGTCTGCAGACCTGCAAGATGGATAGCTCATAGATGTGTATGTTGGGGTGTCTTCTCAATTTGGATGTTAAACAGGAGGTATTCATGATGGTTCACAGTCTGAGATGTGAATCCTGGCTGACTGAAGTCACCTTGAATTTGAAGGTATTTTTACATTTAGTCTTCTGTTCAGAAAGCTGTGTTTCAAGTTCCAATGCTTTTCACAGCAAACATCCTTAAATAAATATATTTTATAGTAAAAGCAGAATATAAAAAGAATATCAAATGTCTTCCATAAAAAACAGCTTTCAGAAGGAAAAAAATCTGCATTCGTACTCCTTTTTTTTCCTTTCCCATCACTTTACAGGCGAAGGTTAATGCTTTATCATGTTACCAGGTAAATAGATGCTTGCCCAGATAGTCAGAAAGAATTAATGGCCTTGTGGAACTATCTGCAAAATCTAAAGAGTTTACACAATGTTTTGCACATTTATATTGATCAGCATCCCACAGTTAGTCAAATAGAACTTCATCCTACAGAAGTCAAAGGGATGCTGTCCAACGACACTGAAGATCACATGATTGCCCTTAGTCTAAATTTGCCATACAGTAATTTTCAGGTCCTTGTTCTATTGGTGCTGGCATGAAATGGCTAGAACAGTTAGTTTAGCCTTTATTTTAAAAGTATTTCTTGATATTTTTCCACATCTCATGAATATATTCAGACTAGTTTACAAATTTACGTAAATTCTATTGTTTAAAAAGAAAAAAAATGTCAAAATAGCTTCAAATATCTTCCATTATGTTCTTTGTTGCTCTGCTGTGTTTCTGTCTCTATCTATATTTTATTATTAAGAAGGTCTGATTTTACTTTTATGATGTGAAGTCTGTCAAAACAATGCATTAAATAATTCTGAATCGTTATTATCCAATACTACATCTGTTGCTTTCTTTCTTAGTTTTTCCCCCTTCCCTTAGATGGTCCAGGATTGAAACCTGCTATTTCCTTAATATTATTCAGCTGTGTCTGAAATATTCTTTTGTCCTCCTACTTAGAATCCTTCAAACTATTGTGTTCATCATTCAAAGACCTAGAAGGGTCGTGCCTGTGACTGTACCAGGTGTCTGAATGACACAGAAATGCTCCTTACACTGGTTCCTTCAGTCAGGATTGAGAAGTTGGTCTGCAGCAGCTCTTGAAAGACAGGGACAGAAAGGTGGAGGAGGCCAAGCATTACAGAATGATTTTAGAAAGCATTCTATCCAAGGCCTCAGTGTTTCACGGCCTGCACAACCTTTTTGGGAGGGATGAAGTAGTTGAGGTGAGGTGTAGCCTGCAGAGGTTGCTTTAAGCCTTGGGAAACCTGAGGAGAGCCTTGCTCTGCAGGTGTGGGATGTGTGATGCCTTGTAAAGGCTGTCCTAGAACAGAGACCAGACAGAGTTAAAGAATAAAGTAGGGATTTATTAGAAGGCCTCAATAGATACACCCTGGGCAGCACGAGATCTCAGCCAGGGCTACACCCAAGATGAACCCAAAATTGTCACAAAATGGACAACTGGTCATGAGATCTCTCACTTTTATAAGTTCTGGTCCATTTGCATATTGGAGTTAATTGTCCAGTTATAGCTTTAGGTTATGAAGTCCCATCCTGCTTGATTTTCTCTCTTCATTCCACTATTGTTTGTGCTCTTGGGCCTGAAATTTGGGTCTGTTGTCCTTGGTCCCCAGCTAGAGAAGGAATTTTTTGTTTCCCTGCTCTGTGAAGAGAGCTTACCATCCCTTAATATGAAGCCCAGAACTACACACTAAAGCAGTATAGAATCTGAAAAATATAAAAATGAAACCTGATGCATCACTAAGGGAGATCTATCAGCAGAAAGCAAAAACAAAATATATGAGGCTTCCTAATTCTTCAACTCTGTCCCAGGAAACTGTAGAACAAATATCTAATTTTAAAATGTCTGTTCAATTCACAAAAGGCTGCAAAATATTTCCCCAATTTTTTACAAGCTGGTGGGCTGGCCTAAAATACATAAACCCCTAACCAAGCTGTGCTTCAGGAAAAGGTAGAGGACAAAGCCCCGGATTCATTCAGTGACAGGAACTGCCTTGTTGAAATATTAGGTGATTTTAGCAATTGGAGTTTCCTCATCTTGCAGGTGAGGGGAAAAATCTTTGTACAGTGCTCTCATCATGCCAGGGAAAAATTACCCATCTCTCTCTGAATTAGCTGTGAGTGCATAGACAGGGCACACAAATCCAAGACCTCAGTGCCACCAGACTTGATGCAACCAAGACATGACTGCACCAGTGCAATAATTTGGGAGCAATGGAGTTTCAGAATTATGCAAACTGCTTCTCTCTCCAAAGCTGCTTACAACACTCACTGGAGAAACTATGCTGGCTGTGCCTGTTCTTTCTTCAGACTCTTTTCTAGTTTTTCTAAGTGTGGTTTTCCTTAGGGTTTTTTTAAGGTTTTGTCCTCTTTCTGCCTTTTATACGTAGTCTCTTGCTTTTGAGTGTGCAAAATGGAACTTAATACCGAAAAATCAAAAGCAAATGTGGTCAATAAGTCAGTAACATCTGTGTTGGAATACAGCATTAGAACTCAGAGTTATTTAATCATGCTTTACTTTGCTAGTCATTTCTCCTGGGCAGCCCAGGAATGGAGTAATTGCTTCACGAGACCTCAGTTTAGAGACAGGCTGGACTTTATCCTTTGACCACCTTGTAAACTGGTGGTCACTGTACAGGTGTGTGAAAATGTATGCACGTGTGTATATGTGGTCTTATAAATTTCAAATTCAATTATTAAAAGGTTCTCTTCCTTGTGATTTATAAATGATGTTCCAACAAAGATCACATCATTCTGGAATGAGATGGAGCAGCAGAGACAAGAAATACAAGAAAAGAAACACAAGTTCCAGGGTGATGCCCTAGCCAGTGAACTCTTCACTATATTGCAGAGTATTGCTGGTGCCTTCTGTTCACTTTGTGCTGCTGTGTGCTAAAAGGAGCAAACACTTCAGGCCCCAAGCAAACTTGGGACCTGCAGGGGAATAGCCAGCTTGCCTTTAATTAGCACACTTAGGTGGGCAGAAAGAGATACAGAGCCTATTCTGTGAAATGCACATTTTATGGTAGAGCAGATCAGTTTGGGTTTTTTTAAAAGTAACTGTACAGTTTTTTTAAGTAACTGCAGGAGCTCTAGGAGCTTTCTTTCTACCCACCACAGGTGAGAGTCCAGCTCCATTTGATCTGTTCACCTTCTGACTGATAGCTCTTACATTCCTGGATCCAGGTTTCACAGGTGCCTGGTGTGGATGCCTTTCTCAGAGAGCAGAAAGAGCATGCAGCCTTTGCAGCCTGAGGAAGGCCCAGCATCAGGCAGCACTGCTCTTGTCTGGGCTGTGCAGAGGTGCCCAGTGGCTCTGGAGGAGCCACCAGTGCCTCACAGCACTGCTCCACAGGTCTCCTTGCCTGGGGAGGGCTGGATCCCAAGCAGATATCCAGCACTTCTCCCAAGTTCCCTGTGCTGGAGGATGAGGCAGAAATCTGACATTGATATCTGACAGCCCTGCCTCTGGAGGTCTCATTGCAATTCACTCCACAGAATAAGAAAATTAGCTACTTATTTCCAACAGGCTGAAATATTTTCTTCTCCTTCTTTTCCCTCAGACTAGGTGGTTACATTTTGATGCACTTGCAGACAAAATGAAATGAGATGGACTGGAGCCAGTATAAAACTGCTTGCAGTGCTGTAGTCAGAATCACAAAGGAGAAGCTTCTGCGTCGTGTTCTACTGAAACCTCATCACTGGCATCACTTACTGCTGTTTCTAATCAATATGAATGTGCAAAACATTGTGTAAACTCTTTAGATTTCGCTGATAATTCCACAAGGCCATTAATTCTTTCTGGATTCATTAATTCTTTCTGACTACCTGTGCACCTATTTACCTGGCAACATGATAAAGCATTAACCTTCCCTGTAAAATGATGGAAAGGAAAAAAATGGAGGAGGAATGCAGATTTTTTTCCTTCTGAAAGGTGTTTTTCATGAAAGACATTTGATATTTTTTATGCTAGACAGAAAATAGGATTTCTATATTGAAAAACATTTTTTTCACTTTCTTTCTGAAACTGGATATTTTTAAATCAAAAAACATAGAAGAACTCACATTACTAGAAAGATGCCTTGGCCTATTGAAGATGAAGCATTACAGCTGGAGGTATTTATTCACAAAGTTGACATCTCTGTTGCCAACTTGATTTGCATTTGCAAATTGCACCAGATCTTCAGACCTTTAAGTCTGCATGCTTCCAGAAAGCTATTTATTTTCTAAAGGGATGTGTAGCTCTAAGTGTTTCCACTAATGTTGCTGTGGAGTTATTGTTTCTTATTGTAAGCTTTCCTGTGTAGTCTGAGGAATTTGGCCTTACCTCACAGAAAATTGTCCCCTGAAAGGCAGAGTTTGGGAAAAGAATCTTTTATGAAACTCAAGCCTGTTAATAATCTTGGACATAACTCATGAAGATTGAAGAGTCTTTCTAAAACCAACTCTAATGTTATGAATAATTTCCTTTTTGAATTCAAGGGAGGCTGGAAATTCACTTTTAAGCTGTCTGAAATTCTTCTTAGTACTCTCTACTATACAGCAGTAGAAATTGGGCAGGTACCCAGATAGGAAATGGAAATTTCATTCTGATATCTGAAAGTATTGTGTAATTCATTCTTTCTTGACGATCTTTTGGCCTTTAATTTCCTGAACTGTCCATAAGCCACAGAATTATGCAGAAGTCTTAGATGTCAATTTTGCAAAATATTAACCTATAAAGCTACCTTGAAATTCCTAGTCTTATAAACATATTCATCCTCCTGGTAAAATAGAGGCTGGTGGCTGTTAGTATTTGATGAATACTAACAGAGAGCATGGCCTCACAAGTGTTAAAGTTACCATTGGCTTTATAACATTGCTTAGAAATAGTAGCAACGTTCATATCTCTTTTCTTACCAACTGGAAACTGATACCACGTTAATGAAAAATTTACCATTGATGGATCCCTGTAAATGTGAGAGTGTCATGCCCAGACACCTTAAATGGAGACTCCCATGTAATCCCAGTAAAATAGGGCTGGGAAATATGCAGAACGCAGACAAACCCAAGAGTGTTTCTACTTTGCCAACAGCTAAGAACCTGTGGCTGTTAAAAATAATCTTTTCTGGATAAAAATTACAGCACCCCAGAAACAATTCAGAAAATTGGAAGAAGTGTATGAAAAATATGAACAAGGTCCTATAGGTATTCCAGGCTAAAAAGCTGTATAGACCCCTCTGAATTAAGCATGCTGTGCATATGATTGTAGAAGCCACAACTCAATGATGCACCTGGTTCCTTTCCTGTCTTTGTTCCTGTCAAGTGAACTGATGAAATGTCAATTTTGGAATTGTTTTCTTCAGATACAGCGAGATTTCACATGGTAATATAATCACATATTAGCAACAAGAAAATCATGGCTAAGCATCTTCACATGAGATTGACACCTGGCCTCCAGATCCTTCAATGAGTCAGTATTGGATGTGTATGCAATAATAAAACATTGGCTTGTGCCAGAGTAAAGCTAGTGTACTGGAATAAAGCTGGCCAGACTCTACAGAAATCAGGCAGGTATGCAGTTTTTCAAGTTCCTTTCCTTGGGAGCTTTAGTTGTTTTAATGAGTACAACAGGCCTTTCAGCTGCACAGAAATGATCTGAGTTGGAAAGTTACTATTCCTGCCCTTTCCAGCAGCCTGTGTCACAGGGAAAGCTTTATGCCTTTTCTGCAGCAATGTC
The DNA here is from genome assembly GCA_024362935.1 of Setophaga petechia. Lineage (NCBI taxonomy): Eukaryota > Metazoa > Chordata > Aves > Passeriformes > Parulidae > Setophaga > Setophaga petechia. Next base: position 9,138,346 of record JANCRA010000020.1, on the reverse strand, counting down.
TGTGGTAGCTACAGTGGTAGCTGTGTGCCAGAAAGCAGACCTTGACATTTCTGTTTGTGGAAAATGGATTGAATTGTGCTTGCTTCATCTCTGGCAAGAGCAAGGGGACCTGAAGCATGCTGTATTTTAGAAAGGAAGAAAAGCACAATGAGTTTGTTTAAAAGCAAGTGCATGTGCACACATATTTAGGCATATCTGTTTCCATCCAGGGGAGGTTAGACTTTCCTGCCACACAGCAATATCAGAAAATATCATGAGGGTACAGTATATTGAAGTCACTTGGGTTTTAGGCATTGCTTCTTAGAACTAGAATTTTGCACCACAGGTATAAGAAAAAATACTACTTTGCCTTTACTATTGCTCAGAGACAACTGCTACTAAATGCTGGTGACCTTTCAGACAAAGGACAAGGTTTTGCAAGTAAAGGGAGGATGAAAAATGATGCTTTAATATATTGAGCATCACACTGCTAAGGCAAAGAAGAAGCAAAAGGTGGAGATGTATGTCCAGGTCAGAGTACTGACCTAGAATGAGATGAAGGTATACTTCCCAAAGTGTGGAAGTTTTCTTTTTTTCCCCCACCTTTAAAAAAATTGCTTGATTTCCAAGTGTTATACAAGCTTAGCAGAGGCTTTAACCTGAAATAGCTAAGAACAAATCTCACCCTGTGAAGAAATAGTTTCCCTTTGCTGGAGCAGGTGTGTTAAGAACCCTGTTAGATGCTCATAGATCAGGAAGTGTGAGGGGACTGAGACAAAGGTTTCCAAGACTGCAAGGAGACAGTTAAAAAGAATGAGCTTTGTACAAATTTCTCAGAGGGAACTTTAATAAAAAAAGGAAGGAAAAATGGACTTTTTCCAAAATCTGCAATTCATTGACATTGATTTTTCTGGGCCCAGTCGATGATCATACATTTGCTTCTATCTTGCATATAAGGATATTTGCAAAAGCTGTTTAAAGAGAACTTACTAACAGGCTTTATGCATGTTTTGAACTGCATTGAGGAATACTGCTGCAGGTCTGTGGTACTCCCTGCTTGTGCACTACAGGAAACTTTGTCCTGTATTGGATATATGGGAGAAGGAGAGAGGAAAAGGTATTAAGAGCAGGTGCACCCAAGAAATTATTTTGAGGCTGCATGAGTAATGAGAGTAATATTTAAAAGGGAAGAACTAAAACTACAAAAAAAAGAAAGGAAAAGAGTTGGGGAGGGATTCCTGTGAGTTCTCTAGCTGAAATGATGTGATCTCAGATGCAGGAATGACTTTATTTCCTCGACACACCCCCTTTCTGTACAATGTCTTACATAATTAATGTGAATTTTCTTAGGCAAAGTTTGTTGTTACAATTTGAAAGAAAAAGAAAAATGGAAAGAAAATGAAAAGCAGCAAGCCATTGTGACGGGTAACAAATGTGAGTTGTGCCATTGAATCACCATGGAAGAATTTTATTTTTGTCCAGCACAAGTTGGTGTCACAGCACAGCCTCTGTGTTGGCAGAGGAAGGAATGTGATGTTTGTGGCATATCCCTGCAGGGAGCATCAGAAACAGCTGAGGACTCCCATAGGACTTTCCAATATAACACGCCATACACTGGGGAGAAAAGCCTTTCCAGAACATTGTCTTTTACATGGACACGTGGCAAGCGCCTTCATTAGGACTTGAGGCAAAGTCACAACTGAGTCATGATGTATTAGAAGGCTGATAGGGAGCAAAATGAAAAACCAGAAGGTCAAGCTGCTGCCTGACATGTAGGGAAACCTCCGCCTCTCTTGCACAGGCTGGTGGCCTTTCTGACTTCAGCTGTGTTGCTCAAGCTTGAACGATCAAGCGGCCTCTGAGGACACAAAATGCTTGCCCAGGCTATACAGTTGATGTGACTGTCAGATGTGTTGGGTGATTGATGACTGTTCAAGGTCTTTTTGTAAATTGGCCTTGTAACCTGGATGGTAGAAGGAATAAGTTTGACAGTTACTGTGATTTTTTAAACAGCATTCCTTGTCAGAAGTCAGACCTCTGCAGATTGCTTTCTGATCCTCCTGAACAGCGTGTCAAATACATTGCTGTTTTATGAGCATCTTTCCACCTTCCCAATTCCAAAAGTTTCTGGGGAGACTAAGGCTCATGAGCAGAGTGCTAATATAGGCCATAAATCGTGTTGATGGCAGTACAGTGCCTGAACATTCCCAGGGGAGACGGTTTTACAGCCCTTACCAAAATCATTTGCTCTACATCAGGCATGATACCTGCCATAAGGACCACAGCTTGATTCCACGAGGCAGTTTACAGTTAGCTGCCATTCACTTTTATTTAATTTGTAGCAAGACTCAGAGGCTAATAGAGCAGGCTTAGGAAGGCAGCACATGCTTCTCAGTAGGTTGGCACTCACCAGCTTGTGTGATCTGGGCAAGCTTCCACAGCTGCACCTGAAACTCTGAGTGTGCTGGTCCCAAGCTGCACCAAGTAGAAGATTCATCCTTTTGCAGATTCTTACTGCCATCTGATACAAAACTATCCAAGATGAAAGGGTTAAGCACAATAATGCTTAGTACTCTGTGCCAAAATAACTGTCTTTTACATGCCCAGCTCAGAGAAACAGTCCAAAATCCTCTGAATGCTGAGTAAGAGCATGATGAAACAAAAGTTCCACAGGTCTTGCTCTCTTTAAGAATGGCACTCCAGCAAACCTCAGAGGATGAGTTTAAGGGACAATTGAACACACCTAGTATATCTCTCCTAATGTAATATATCAATTAATAGAAGTTTCTAAGCTGCCAAGACATATTTAAGTGCCTGAGGATTAGATCCAAAAGAGGCAACATGCATAACCATTGATATGTTTCATGAGTGCTGATGCCTTAAGTTTTTAGCTTTTTATTTTTCAGATCCTGTACTGCATTAGTGTATAACTCTGAACTCCACAGAGAGTGTTAGCAAGCTCTCTTCACAGTTTGGTCAGACTAAACAACCCTTCTAAGCCTGAGAACCAAGGACATCCTCAGCCTCAGGCCCTGAAAAGTATAAACAAAACTGAATGAGGGGAAGAGCAAACTGGGGGAATATGACTGCATTACCTGAAGCTGTAATTGGACAATTAACCCCTGATATGCAAATAGACCAAACTTATATCTGTCTGAAAAACTCGTGACCATCTCCATCTTGGCTGCAGCCCTTGTGAGGCTTTTGCAATGCTCAGGGCGTATCTATTGAAGGCCTTTAATTAATGTCTACTTTAATAAATATCTACTTTAACTCTGTCTAACCTCTGTTCTAGGTACCTGTTCCAAGCCACCAGTGATATGAATAAATGTAAAGCAGGACTAGTGGAAGAGGCCATAACCCAGAGCTACCCCACAGCTGGGTGTATAGTGTCAAACTCACTTTGACTCTTCATTTAATTTGTATACCAACATTTTCTTCCAGTGGGAATGAAAGATATAATTGGTACTTAGGTGATTCTTGCTCGGAAGTCAAAAGAAACATCCCATATTATACAGTCTACAATGTCTTAAATACTTGAGACAACTGTAACTTCCTTAGCTCACACAGAAAGGAAAGGATATGAGATACTTGAAGACTGAATTAATGGGAATCTTGAAGAAAAGATCCCTTAAGGCAGAGATGGTAGCATTCATCACACCAGGGCTGGTGTACTGGGTACCATGTAAAGGTGCAGGGAATGACACTTTGTCCCCCAAGTCCCAGTTATTGTTCTCCTCTGGTAATGTTAAGTGCAAGCCCAGTAGCCTGTTTGCATACTCTTTGATTGGTATCAATGTTTGTATTAGTATTCAAAAAACAACAAAGGGTGTGTTAAAAATAGCAGAGATGACAGAAAGAGGGCAATTACTTGGTTGTGTGAACAGGAAGGATAATATTAAGTTACTGTGTAATTAAGGTTAGACCAAGGTGAAATAAAGATAGCAAACAAGGAAAGTAAGGAAAGGTTACTCATTGTGGACCCAAACCTATCCCTGCTGAATTTAATGACAGGTTTACACTGACCTCTGTGAAAGGGAGTAGGAGTAGACTTGAGGTTAATATAGAAGCATATTCATAAGGCAGTTTAGTGAAACTTGATAATGTATAATAGAAGAAAAAAGCACAGACAAATGTGAGGGAATTTATTGAACTGAGCTCTCATCTTGGAAGCAGTTTGATAGCTGCTCTCACACATCATGCTGTGTGCTTATTATGAGAGATGAAATGCATGGTTTTGTCTCATATTAGATTATTTATGGGATTTCTTCAGGGTAAATGGTTTTCAAAAGGCCTGAACCTGGATGTGTCCTGCCACTGGTCACTCTCAGGCTGCATGGCTGCTCACCAGCAGGGTACCAGTGTTGTTTTCATGCTTGACTAGGAAACATTTGCAGCCTAAATCCCATCTTGTTTGCAGCTATCAGAAAATGCTGTGTTCTTTTACTGAACAGGCATGGAAGTTATTGATTTCTCCTCTGTGGTCATGGGGACATTTCTTGAGGGTTGTTGGGACTGCCTGAAACAATTCAAGAAAATTGTACGTGAGACAGAGAAGGAAACTAATTAAATCTTCAGAGAGGAAAAGGACTTAAATGATGAAAGATGGTGGTAAATTACTTAGCTAACAAATAGGTGCCTTGGAAATTGAACTACAAATTAGGTTATCTAATTTTTCACCACAAACCTAAGCAGTTCCATTAATATTATTTCCATCTTGTGATAATATTTCATGGCTCATCAGGAGCTTCCTGAGACATCCTAATGTCAGCTTGAAGCAGTGATAATACAAAGCTTTTGATTCCAGGTAAGGTGATGACACTTTTCCAAAGAAAAGGAGAATAAAAATGACGGTGTTTTCATGAGCTGTTACATTCATATTGCCAAAGAAAATAGTGCTGTTTGTGTCCAGCTGAATAGAGCATTAAGTCATAATTTAGACAAACAAATTGGATCCCTTTACCATCATGCACGTTGTCAACATTGCCTGGTGGGGCTGCACTGAGGGGCTGCTGTGATGTGCAGTGGCCATGCTCCAGGCAGGCTTCCTCTGAGGCAGAATCCAGAGCTTTGGTTTCTTGGCCTTTACAACATCTTTGTAAGTGTTGGATCAGATTTTCCAGATTTCCCAGCAACTGTCTTCGTGTCCACTAGCACTGCATAAAATCCCTCACTTGGAGCATATGCTGCAATTATTAGTGATTTGATTTTCTCATACATATATTGTACTATGTTTCAGCATTAATTCTGCAGTGAGAAAAATGCATATTGCACAGTAAGTTATCTCATTCCACCTGCCTGCACACTGATATCCAGCAACATCATTTTATAATATACAGTTTATCTTCCTCTTCTTTAGAGCATGGTTTTAAATCAAGCTGTAGGTGGGGGAGCTCTTGTGAATTTGTGGGAGGCTTTTGTGTCTGTCCATTCCCAGAGCACCTTGCTACATCTAGTTTTTTGTCAAGTGCAATGTGTCTAAGTGGCAGAGACAGATGAGCAAACAAGCATGGGTCTGTCAAGCAATAGCAATATAGAGTGCATGTTGGACAAAGGAGGAGGGAAATATAAATTTTCCTTTCGAGAGGAAAAGTCAACCTTTACATGATTTCAATATGATTTTGGATTTCATTCCCCTTCCCCTCCCTGCCTCCTTTCCAAGTGATTAATCAGAGAAGTTGTTATTTTGCACTATCAGATGTGGTGGTGTTTAGCTCTGGTAAATGGCAGCATGTCTAATGTGTGGCATTTTAAAGAATTGCTGCATGTTATATCAAGCTGAGCAGGTTGTGTGGCGTCATCACAGGTACTGATAAGGGCAGCAAATCAGATCCAAATCCTGTGACAACCTCTTTGCCAATTTCAGACAAGGAATTTGTTTGTTTCCAATAGCTGCTGTCTTGTCAGATGACATTTTGAAGCTCAGGAATAGCAGATCAGATTACAGGTCTGAAGAAAAATAGTTCAGCAATATTGGAGAAGCAGCTCTTCCTTTCTTTTCCTATCAGCCCACCAGTGCTTCCTACCAAGCCACTCATTTGGGCAGGACCCTGCAGAGGCTTAGCAGGGGAGCAGCAAAAGCAGACTGGTCCTTTACCTGTGATGCTCCTTCAAGCTGTGGAAATAGAACTTTTCCCCTTTTTATTCTAACTCTAGATGAACTACATATCATCCATAAGGTGATGTACAATGTCTAGTTGCAGGATCCAGTTTCTTTATTGTTATGACATTGCTTTCCCTGTGGCTAAAGGAAGTGATGATGTCTGTTTTTTAAAATTCTACAGATCATCCTTAAAATAACTGAAACCCACACAACTGATTTAGGAGCTTGTATCTCATTAAATCTATATGATATAATATCAGGATACTTAGAGCTAATAAGCTTTGAATCCCAGTGACTTGGACAGGAGGACCTGCACTTAAACTACTTAGGGGTGGATTTTAAGATGGGATTTAAATGCCTAAATATGCAGATGGTTTCTCATTGCCTTTTGCAACTAGCACTATGAGAAGGTATCCTGCAGGATTTAATTCTCCTAGATGTGTGCATGTGAAAGTTTACTTTTAAAAATCTGCTTTGAGGCCTTTTAAAAACATTACCCTGTGACAGTGACAATGGGCTGTGTGTTGAGAGCTTTAAATGCAATATGAACTTCAGGCTCCTTCTGTAAAAGTTCTGGTTTTAGCCTTTGTCACAGATGTGTAGGGGATCTGATTGACTCTGCTCTCATCTCCCTGAGGTGTGCATGCTTTTGGGCAAGGAGATGGATTACTGGTAATACTGTGAATTTTGTGCATTTGTTCATACATGCAAGTGATTATTCATGGAATATTTTTGCTTTGTTGGCTGGCTTTGCCTAGTATCCACCCTACAATAAGTGGACTCAGGATGTCATGAAAATAAGTGATCTAATGGTTAACACACTGAAGGCTGGATTCAGATGAAGATCTGAATAACAGATCTTTAATAACATTCCTTCAAAGTCAGCCAGCAAGAGCATCACAGGATTGGATCTGATGTCTACAGAGACACAAGAATTAAAAAATCCCACCATATTGAGTAGAAAATCCACTAGAAATGGATAAAAAGAAAATGTGATATGCAGCACATGTATGATTTAAACAATGATTATTGTTGGGTACCTGAAAGCAGATACATTTGGGTAAACAAAAAATGTGTAGGTAAGTCTTCCTTATAGAAGCATCTCTGACCTTATAATTCAGTGGCAAAAATCATTATTTTCTTCCTACTTCTTTTTGAGAAAAGAAAATCTTCACCTCATCTCCTACTTCAAGATCCTCTTACAGCTGTGCCTTCTAGCTATCAGTCTTCATTTACTTTTCTGTACAGAAGAATTAGCCTTGTAAAAGGGCATTTCTAAAAAAGTGCAGTGTAATAATCCCTTAGTACATCAACACTTGTTGAATTCTTGCTGGTTACACCAGATGAAAAATGCTGATGGTGTCTGTACTTCATCTCAATGACAATCAATTTATATTTTTGTCAAATATATTCTTTATTATGTTGCATTTTGTATGGTTGACTATTCTGATAAAATCAATTTAATTAACTATCAAGACATGACAGAACATATCCAGGCAGTGTCATTCATTCCAAAAGAATAATAATTTCAACTAAAGACAAATTGCCAGCCATTCTAATGAGGTATCTCAAAATCAGCAGGATTTCATGCTAATGATCAAAATGAGATTTCAGGGCTTCTAAAAAATCCTGATTATAAGCCAAGATATTGCATTAATACCAGGGTATACTGTCACTATTTAGTTACCAAATAATCAGTATTTTAAGCATACTCTCTGTGTGTAAGTTGGAAAAGGGAAACAAATTACCCCGTGCTCAGCTTGTTATCCAGGAAAGTTTCTGTGGGAGGCAGGTGGTGTCCTTACAGCACATCTCAGACTTTGTGGGGTGCAGGTTTCCTAAGAACAAATAAGCAGTGGTGTGTGCAGCTTACTGGAGTTTACATTGATGGGCTGTGCTATCGCTCCATATTATTATAGTGTGAGGCTGAATATCAGCAGGGTCTATTACAACACTGGATGATTAAAGCACTTCTTGACTTTCCACAAGATTTTAAATTCAGGATGAAGGAAGGGGAGGCATAGTTGGTGAGAGAAACACAGAATGAAAGTGAGAGGATTATGCTTCAGCAGCCTTTGTGATAAAATACTAGTAATTAGTTTCAGTAAAATCCCATAATAGTTTTTTGGTGCTTTGCAGGAAACCAAGTGGCAGACAGATAAAACAAATTACTTTACTCAGGGCAATTAGCATGCTATTTCAAGGCTCTGACTATGTTTCCCCATGACTGCAAAGATCATGTCCCATTTTTCCAAGAACTTTATGTTCCTGAAAGTCTCATCCATTTTAAACCTATCATTGTGTACACAGAGCTGCCACATCTGTGAGCAGAGCCTGCATTGCAGGGACAGCCCAGGAGATAATGAGTTCTGGGACCACACTGAGGGCAGGGAGAGTTTGGAACCCTTGCTGATTACTCATCTGAAATAAACCCCCAGTGTCACTGTTGTGGGCCTGGATCTCTGACATGTAGCACAAGGAAAGCATTTGGGCTTTTTAGCCCTGCACTCTTGTGCTGCACCCGTAGATCTAAGTGAAATTGTGCACTGCAGTTTCAGCTGTTCACAATTTTGTGGTTGTTTCTTGAGAGAGACCCCATTAGAAAGGAAAAATTATTTCTTGGCATATTAGTGCAAAGATTTCAAACGAATCAGAAATAGTGGTGAAAAATGTGTTTTCAAATTTTTTTTCTTTTGATTTAAAAGAATTTTCAAGTTTGTGTTTCAAAAGGCACTTGTTAAATTAAAGAGTAGCTTAATATATGAGTAATTCAGACATTAAAAAGGGACAATTAAAAAAAGACAATCTGAACCTATATGGTACAGAAAAATTAAACATTTAAAATTGAGAACACATCTTAATGCATAGTCATCACTACTTCAGGCTAAGTTTAAATAAAATTTTGCAAAACATGAAGGTCATCAAATTTACAAATGGGAGGTTTAATTTCCTTTTTTGAAGAGAAAGCTTTTGTTACTGCACTGAGACCAAGGGAACTATACTGGTATAGAATGTAGGAATGGCACAGAAAGAAGTACCAGGCTGTCTGGCCAGACTTTGTCCAAGGACACCAGCTCTCCTCAATCTGCCTGGCTATGATAAAAGGGAAGAGTGTGAAATTCACACCAATTTCTGCAAGGACCTGAACTCCATTCCTGAGCTGTAGAAGTACTGCATTTTAATTAGTCTTGATGGTGTTCAACATGTTTTTTACTGAATATTGGTTGTTAAAGTTAAAGCTTATTCTGGTTTTCATTTATAGACTGCTTCAGCCTCCTCCTGTCTCACTTCTGGACCTTGAATCCAGATATTTACTTTCAGGTTTGGCCATCCAGCTGTTTTAAATCACAAATTATAGCTTGTGCAGCTGGGATGAGACATCCCAAAGAAGAAATTTCATTGATATGAACATACAATTTTCATAACTTATTTTATTAGTATCATTACTTCTGAGCTGCATCAGGATTGATATTATTGGATACTGAATGAGACCTTGCACATCAATTAATTTATTCTCTCTGCCAGACAGAGTGAAGGAGACTTACTTGTCTAAGGTAGAGACACCAAATAATTGAATTGCTAAATATTCAGATTTATTAGCAGCAATCAGAAGAAGAATTGAATTGTTTTAATCATGGTCTCTTCCCATTACTCACCTTCTCTTCCTACCAGTGACTCATGGTGGGAAGAAAAGAAAAGAAAAAAAAAAAGAAAAGAAAAGAAAAGAAAAGAAAAGAGCATAATGATAATATCTTGAAACAGGGTAAGTTTCAAGATATTCATGCTAATGGCATGTTTGTGGTTATGACAAGAAAATAACAACATTCAACCTGCTTGGAGAGTGGTGGTGGGGGGAACCTATGGGCTGCAGGTGGTGACTCTAGTGAATGTTTGTAAATGACTTTTAGCAAGGAAAAAACAGGAGAGAAAACAATTCATTACAGTTGACATGATTATTGTCTGGTGTGGTGGTCAAACTTGGATCCTGTCTACACTCCTGATAATATCAAACTTTTGTAATTGGGAGAATGCACTTAGAATGAACTCCTGAACAGCCCAGCTGATAAAGAAGTTTGCCATCAGGAAAAAAAAAAAAAAAAAAAAAAAAAAAGAAATGTGACTAGAAATGATGTATCTTTGATAAAGGAATGCACTTGGAGTTTGTATAACACGACCAGAAATCCTTTTGGGCTTAAATGTATTCAAATGGCCAGGGACAGCTGATAAGTGCTTGAGAATCTTGGCTGTTCTGACCAAAATAATTTCCTGAGGTAAAGTCATTGTGATCCAATTGATATCTTTTAATGTGGATATAATGTGAATATAAATTGAGGCAAAGAAAACTGTTTAAAGCAAAATTCCTCAGTAGCACTGAGGCTGCATGTTCTATGGGAGAACAGAGCGCACCCAGTTTTCCATGGATATGTGAATTTGTTTGTGTGGATGATAAAGGGGCACATTTGAAAATGATTAATTACACTTTTCTTGGTGATGACACCTTTACTGCCTACTGATCAGCTTGCTCTGCCAGAGGGAAGGTGGTGCTACAAATGCACTGCCATTTTATAAGTTTATGTTTGCTTATAAATGCCAGCAGGAAGATTGTTAGTTTTGTTCTTTTATTCCTGCCCAAGTACACATGTAGTTTTCTGCAATGATTTTGATATAAATGTTCAGGTATGCATTTGGTGAAAGTAATTAATATCCATTTATTTAGTTTTGTCAAGTTTCCAGCCAACCTGGTGGTCTGCACTGCTATTGTCACACATATATATTTCTATTAATGAACAGGAGTTATAGCAAGGCTACCTAAAAATATCTGTTACTTTGTCAATTTAAAAAAATTTTATGACAGGGAAAAAAAAAAAAAAAGAAGCACTTTTTGCCTGGGAATAATGATGGAGACTCACATGCTAAACAAACCCCATGTGGGCAGAAGGAAGCTCCCAGAAACAGTTTCTCAACATTTGAGCCCCTGAGTCTCACTTTCAAATTGAAAAGATCATCCTTTATTAACAGTGAACCATTTACATTTTAAAGTTCAACTCTAAAAAAAATGATTGCAAAAATGATATCATGGGTATTGTGATAATTTTCAGTAATGAGAAACCTCATGTGCTCAATTCCTAAATAAAACTGTCTCATTCTCTTCTATCAGCCAGCCTTAACACATAGCTTGAGAAGGTGAAAGTCATCTTCTCAAGAGGATGGTTTCCTTCATGCTCACAGTTTACTAACAATAATGTACTTATCTGGGCCTTAGCAATTCTGTTTGGGATGTGCAAGGTGGATTAAAACCCATATCACTCCCCTGTAACATAATGGACTCTGCAGTGCTAACAAGAAGTAGTAAAGGTAATAAAAGTATATTTCAGGCAATAAAGCAAACAGATACCACTACTGAGTACACACTAGGAGCAGATGGCTGTAATAAGACAAACAGTCTGCACAGACACTTTCAGAGAAAAAAAAAAAAATTCCTTTTTGGTCCTGATTTCCCCCTTGTATCGAAACACCATTAGTCACACAAAAGTGTCTGTGGCTTCCCCACAGAGGCTCAAACTAAGGGCATTGGACTATTTTCCATTAAAGCTTTGTTTTTTAAAGAAAAACAAAATATTAAATGAATGTATAAATAGTATGAAAAGCATCTGCATAGCTCAGAAATTTGTTATTTAAAAAAAAAAAGAATCCCAAAGCTAAAATGTTTTAGATGAAAAGATGAAGTCTTGCTGTTGATGCACTTTACTGGGATCTTATGGGATTTAATTTTGCTTCATCTTGTACTCTTTTTCCCCCATGCATTTAAAATCTCAGTTAAGCCACATCTCTCCTGCAGACCAGGAATTCTCCTGGGAGATGTTGTACATCATAGAAGAGGCAGCCTGGTTGGAAAGCCAGGCATGTAGGGGAAAATGGAAACTGGAGAAGTCTGATTCAAAGTTGCAGTGAGGCATTGCAACTACATTTTCAAATTGTACTATTTCAGCTTTGACTACATTTTTTTTAGGCTTTTTTTTTGCTACACATGGACAGTCAGTTTTGTGATGCAAGGAAGGCTATAGCAGAAGATAATGAAAAATCACTTCTAATTTTTTGGGGGGGTGAGAAGAAGAGAAAAAGAAAACAACTTGTACTGAGCTCTAGCTGTGATAGCAGATGCCTCCTCTGGAGAGCTGGGACCATTGTCCTGTTCTGCCCTGATGGCCCTGGCATCCCTGGCATTCCTCCTTCATCCAGTTATTCTGAGGAATAGCATGAACATGTGACCATGAAGATTTGAGAAATTAATTTCTTCCCCTGGCTCTTGATATTTCTGCCAATTGACTGAAATTGTCAACACTTTCAGCTTTCTTGAGCCCTAGGTTCCCAAGCAATAAAGAAGTAAAGTTCTGTACAAAAGAAAGTTTCAAACTTTTAAATTGGTTTTGTCTGGCTGTAAAAGAGCACTTAATGTTTGTATCTGTTAAATCTTTTTAATTATTTAGTAGTCCTGAAGGCACCTGTAAATTAAAGGATGATTGGAAGAAATAATAACATGATGAGGAAATTGGGGATAGAGAGTGTTAAACTAACCTTCAAAGTGTCAGTAATTAAAATTAATTACAGTTCATGACTTGCACTGATTGTAGAAAGAGTGTCATGCTGTAGGGAAATAATATGAAATAATAGGGTAGGACATATAGGAAATAATACCAGAGGTTATTAGACCTTTTTTTTTTAACCTAACTGGCTATTTGAATATTACCAAAGGAACTTTGAAAAGTTTTTTCTAAGTGGTTAAACTTTTGAATCAGTAAGTGTTTTTTTGGGTGGTTTTCTTCTTCCAATAAAAAAGCCAAGCTAAATAAAGGCAGAAATAATTTTTATTTCCAAAAAAGAACAAAGAAATATCTTATATTAATTTCTAATGCTCTTAATTCCCAGAAGACCTGTCCCCTGCATGTTTGTGTTCTATGAAAGGAACAATAGATCTATCAGTAGCATCTGATTTACAAATATCCATGCTTACTTGGCTTTTGGGAAATAAGGAAATATCATGTGTATTACATGGTCAGTTTAGAAGGTAGTTATGAAGACTGGACTCCCAAGAGAGAAAGAGATAGCTGCTGAAAACAGAGGTGCAAATGTGCATAAGTAGGATCAAGAAAAAGTAAATTAAATTAAAAAAAAAAAAAAAAAGAGTAGGTCCAGTCTGTGGCAGCAATGCAGCACCTTCAGAAATCTGACTCCTGGGTACAGGCAATTAAAATGGCATCTTCCCAGTGCTGGTGTGAGACATCAATACACCCTGTTTAAACATTTCACTTTCTTATACAGTATAGTCACAAAGTCAGGTCTTGGATATGAAAAAGAACATGTCTATTTGGTATATGGCAACAATTGGGATGGATACCTGTTCCACAGATAATATTGGAGTAAGTGATTTCTGGTGCTAGAAGGATGTAGCTCTCCTCCTTCCTCAGCAAGAACCAGGTTGACAGATTTGGAATGACTTTTGGCCTCTTTCCCTGGAGGAATCAATATTTAATTACTTTATAAAAGATGGAAGATTCTCTTCACAGAAAGAAAGAAGAGTTCTCCTGGAAATCCTCTAATGCAATGAGCAGTAGATACCCTCTGGCACATGGTGTTGGCATCTGGAGGCATGAGATAGATCCACGTCTCCTGTGCAGGTGTGTAACCAGTGCCAGGAACTGGAGGGTCTAGTACTTTATTATTTTGTCTTGAGATGTAGGAATAAACTCTTCTTGATTTTTAGGAAGACTTTCAACTTCTCAGTCCTACCTCTGTGTCTTATTTCTCATGTCACTGAAGGCCCTTTAGGATTGAGTGTCATTTCATTGCCATGGCTGAAGCTGTGACTTGACTCTGGAAGGAGAGAGGGAAGAATTGACTGGGGCAGGAACAGAGAGGCTAAACTGGGCTGTGTCCTGCTGATTCTTGTTTGGGGCAGCACTTGGCACTGCAACCACTGCAGAAAATATCCAGGCAGGGTTACCTGGTGGCCTCAGTCCAGGTGAGTGCCCCACTGCTCAACTGAGAAGTCTTGTTCCAGTTTGTGATTCTCCTGCAGTGGGAAGGGTTAAGCAGCTCCCCTGGAGGCAGGTCCTGAGCATTCCCTGCTATGAAACCACAAACCAAGACCTGGGAGGGATAAAGAGCCCAACCTGCCCGTGCTGTGTGCCTGTGCTGTGAGTGCAGGCTGGGGCAGTGCTGTCCTCTGAGCTGCAGCCCGAGGACTGCCTCAGCTCTGGTGGCCTGGAGCTACTGGTGGGGGAAGGAGGGTGGGGGACATGCTCATGTTGTGCTGGCCTGAAGTAAGAAAGCATTCGACCCTTTACTTTGAGGCAATCAAAGCAGAGTGTTCATAGGATTCACTCAGATTTAGCAATATTTGTTTTATGCCCAGAATGCTTGAAATTTGAAATGCTTTGATATCCATGGACTGCTGGCTGTCAGCCCCAGAGAGGGGTGGAGCAGTAGAGAAGGATTAATGTCTTCTGAGCGGCTTCTTTCCCCTGGTATCAGAGAGGTGTGTAGGTAGAAAGATAAATATTTGTGTTTTGTGAATCAGTTGCACCTGTGGTAGATAAAGGGCTCAATAAATCCTCTTGGCTGTCTAATAAAGAGAACAGTGTTTCATGCTTGTGTGACATCACAAATATTTGCCAGGTCCACCTGGAGGTCATCAGTATGCACTTGTGCCCTTCAGCTTCTCCTTTCCAGCTGGGATTTATCCAGTGCCTTTGCTCTGCCTTATCAATGCTCATTGTGGCTGGAAACTGCTTCCCTTCACCTGAGTATCTCCCCTGCCTCCTTCATTACACACAGCACCACTGTGCTATGGCCCTGACAAATACCAACAGAAATAAAAAAGAGGCAACAAGTTTCAACAAACATTTATGATCTTGGAGATAGTAAATGAAAGTATTTTCTTGCAGGACACAGATTTATGCAAAATATTAAGATTTTTTTTCTCTGCACATTAGATTATGTCAATGCACATATTGTAAATATAGGTCACCCACTGTTATTTGGTATTTACTTGGAGAGGTGATGGCTCTCCTCATGTTTGAGGTAGTGACTTCAGGTCAGGAGACATTATGAGTGTAAAGGGCAATATCTCTGTAGTAAATATTTCTTCTTTCAGGAATTGTTTCTTCAGAGTAACAGGAATATTTCTGAATTGTTATCCTGGTTTGATGCTCTGGTCATCTGGTGATTGATCAACAATGATATGCCTTTACCATTAATAAGAATTATAAATCTTTATTAGCCTTACAGATACACCTGCATGTCATGAAAACCCTCTGTAGTTCTTGTCACTTGTAGAGAAACAATATCTTACATAAGAAATGTATATTTTTGTCCATTTTTTTTATTAATTTCATCCTGTTTTTCTGCTACAGGAAGTAATAAATTGCTACAGGAAGCAATGGATTTGTTTTCTGGTGCATCTATCCCTCCTTTATCTCACTAACTTCAGGTGCCTTTTGTGTCTCTAAACATTTTTACTACAAGGTGTGGACTTCTATTTCTAAGTTTAAAACAGAAAGGGGGAAAAAAGAGAAAGAGATACCTCTATGTCAGGCATTAATTAAAACTTTCAAATAGAATTGTTTAAATCTAATTTTCATCTTTCTGTATGAATTTCCCATTGTTGCCAGCTCCTTCAACAGGAATTATTATCCTGGAGGTTTCTTGAAGCTCCAGTCAGAGGATTAGTTTGATTTTGTAGAGAAGTCTAACTTTTACCAGCAGCAATAATAGCAATAATTTAAAAGAAAGAAGAAAAGGGAATTTGTGGTCTCTGTATCTGACTGAAAAACCTCAGAAATGAAATGAACAAATGGAATGAAGGAAAAAAAATTAAAAATTCTTCTGCTTCTTTTTCACTTGCAAGTTTATAAGCAAAAGGAATATTTTATTTTATCTCTTTTTGATCTTCATGCATGCTTTTTGAATGTTCCAGATTGCCAGAATTACATCCTGACTTCCCTGAAAGTTTATATAATTATCAATTCTAAAAGCTGAGGGTGCATTTTCTAGACAACACACAGTTTCATCTGGCTAGAAAAAGGGAGAAGTTGATCCTGTATCCAGGGGTGTGTTGGGATATCTTAGCACTGGGCAAGAGGAATAAAAGCCAGATTTGAAGTTGCCATTGAACTGTTACTTGCAACAGTACATCTGAATGATGCTTACAGGGCATTTTCATTCACTTTCTTGGGAAAGGAGTAATTTACAAGTCTTACATGCACATGCTGATTACACATGCTGGTTCACACAATTTAATATATATCAAAATCAATGGGCATTGGAACAGAGATCTTGTAAAACTTGGCATAAACTTCATGACTCGAGTGGTTTAAAAACGGGATAAATTTATTAAACCTTCAAACAGTTAAGTTCAGCTCCTTATTCATTAAGCATCAGCTCTGATCAGAGTAAAGGGGGCCAAGAAGTTACTGTTTCCTTTGAAAAATGGTGTGATTGCAGCTGCTGGCACCCAGGGAGCTCTGGAGCTCTCCCTGGCGTGTGCAGTACCTCGGGGCTCTCCCTGCCCCGGCAGGAGCTGCAGGAGCTGCATCCCTGCCCTGCCTGGAGCTACAGCCTGGACCTGGCTCATTTCCTACATTTGGGCACGAGTTCACAGGGCACCAACACCTTTCAAAAGCTGAGCAAATCAGAGTTCCAGTGGAAGCTCATACACAGGCTCTTCAATATCAGTGACCTGCTTCAGAGCACCTGCAGTGCCTGCGGAATTCAGCAAGAGTAATCTTGAGAGGTTAGGCTACTAATTTTTGTAAAAAGCGAAACTATTCTTTTAGGCCTCTAAGACACAGTCTAACAAATAACTTGCAGCTCTCACTTCGGGGTCAGAAGGTTCAAATATTACTGAGATGATGTCCTTGCTACTGCACAGCCACTCAGCCTCCTTATTATTTATTCATCACTGCCTTAAACTTGTATTTCCCTAAAGTACATTGGGGTGTCTTCTTTCCTGCTATACCATTTCAGACCTTTGTGATTTAATTTTGTTTGTTCATACAAAACATTAGAGTGGTGTTCTTATTTATTTTAAATTTTATTTAATTTTATTTCTTCATAGTTTGGTTACCATTTTCCTCATGATTTCCCCAGTTACACACACATTTCCTTCTTTGAATTTCCTCACAGATTTGATTTCCCCCTCATACTGACAGCAGTGTTTGCCCTTTTTTCATAAATGAGATACTGGACCTATAATCCCTTAAAGTCACTGGCTTGAACTACTGGGGAAGTCCTTTTGACATTGCCACCCAGAAGGACTGGTTAAGTGATGTGCTTGTGTGCTGGCATTTGACCACCACAATACATTATTTAGAAATGCAGTTCTCTTGAATGTCAAGGGAGACCTACTTTTCCTTTTTCTTTTCTCTTTAAATGATTTGCTTGCAGCAAGAATTTGATGACTTTTTAATGAGATACGTTGTTGTTGCTGTCATTGTTTAGATAAGTAATGCCACAGCGGGGTGAAAGAAAGGGCCCAGATTTTGGCTGCTTTCAAATTTATTTTTCACTTAAAACATCAGAATTCTGTACATTCACAGAATGAGAAAACACAAATAATAAATACAAACACCGCATATGATTAATGCTCTTCACTGAGAACTAAAGTGACTTCTGCAAAGGACAAGAACTAGAAAATACACTCTGTTACAGATACAAACATGCATTGAGTGCAGACGGAGAATGAAAGGGGGAAAGAATGTCATATGGAACTGAGATTCTGAGCTCCTTAAGCCAGAGCTGACAAAACTACACCCCTTGGACCAAGGGCTCACAGGGAAACACAATTCCTGTTGGCATCAGCATTTTCTACTGTCAAAAGGTTGAAAGTTCATAATATTTTTTTTAGAGCCTTTTAGCTCCCAGATGCTTGAGGCTGTCCCACTGCTCAGTTATGAGGTGCCCACGGAGACAAAAGGAGCCACAGAGTTGGTCACAGCAGAGTGGTGACAAACAGTGCCTGACTGCACCATTTCAAGTGGTGCTGCATAGGATGCTCAAAAAGCCACGGGGTTTAAAATGCTGCTGTGTTACTGTGAGCCTTGCAAAACAGGCCTGAAATTTGCAGTTGATCAAACGTGGCATTTTAGGAACAATGAGTTCTTTCAGCCTGGGAGAGAATTAGCCATGAGAGATGCAATAGCCATGAATATTGCTCTACTCTTTCATCCCTTGGTGGACTGTTCAAATGGTGGCCAAGCCACAGGAATATGTAGTGTTTCTTTCCTGTCCCAAATCCTCTCCACCATTTCACTTTCCCTTCTCCTGTCTTACCTGACACTGACACTGCTGTTCCTGGGTAAAACACTTCCCTGCAGCATTTGCTTGAACCAGAGCAGCAAAAGATAATGAGACTTTATAAAGTGCTGGCAAAGTTCAACCCTATGTGTGATCTTAGGACCTGCAGGGTTTTCAGGGGCTGTTGGAAGATCAGGGCAGGAAGTATCTTCTGAAGAACTGTTCAGGTTTTTATTTTAAAAATACATTTCAAAAGCAATAAGCTTTACAATGTTTGTCACAGCCCCCTTATCCTGATCTATGAACAAGGGGCTAAGGTGGAGCAGAGTATCATAAGCCTGAGCAGTTCCCCCACAGGTGGTTATGGGACTCAGCTTGGTGACCTATGAAATCCATAAAGCACCAAGCAAAGACAGTCCATAGAGAATTTCAGCTGATCCAAAAGCTGTTTATCAACTTTATTAATTCTCTTGGATTTACATAGACACAGGAATGAAGGATGTCTCAAATAAGAAGGTCTGCAAAAAAGTTATAATGTTATTGCACTGAATTATCCCTAAAATGAATAAATATTCAAATGTGACCAACCATATTACAGCCACATATATTAGATGTTTGTTGTCCAGTGTTGACCTTGTTTTCACACCATTTTTCTTATTTTATTGTCCTTTGTAGGCTGTTTGTTGATATTATTTTCACTTCACTTCATAAGGCTCTTTTTTTTGCTGCTCACAAATGGCAGGAGGCTAATGGAACAATTCTTCAGGAATTACACTGAAATGAGTCCAACAATGCCCTGGTTATATTTCATATTTCAGTACATGCAAGTACTGCATGCCATCTTTTCTCTTGAATTTTCAATATATTAAACTTTAATAAAGATATTATTCAATCTTAGTAAAACTACTGACACCAATGAATTATTTTTAAATTTTTCAGTTTATAGTCCAGATGCGGCATCCATGCATTATCCACTCAGACCAGAAAAGATTGAAAGCACAGAGGGGTTAGGGTGCTGACAACTCACTGCTCAAGCCATTCCTCCTGTATTTTTAATTCTCTGTTTGTCTAGTGACAAAGCTGTTAATTAGAAACAATGAGCCAAGACTTGCACTTCTTGCTGAGTGCCCTGAAATGCAGTGAATTCCTGTCCCACTGGCCTTTTTCTACAGCTGTAACTTGCACTGCACAGCAAGTTACATCATCTGTTTTTCTGAGGTGACAGAAACAAATTTTGCAACTGTACTTTGCTTAAAAATCAGATTAAAAAAAATATTCCTGTGCATTAAGAATAAAGCCTTCTGGGATTATATGTTTTAGTTCTTGTAAGACCCTGGGCAAACTGTTGGGGTCTAGCAGCCAAGAACACACAAAACAGTGTTTCTTATGAGTATGTAAGACAACTGAGATGCAAACATTCCTTCAGACATGAGAGGGGGTTGGATATCCAAATTTCCTTTACAGTTAAGTAGTCTTCCACAAAATGAATCTTTTCTGCTCAGAAAAAACTGTTTCACTATGTATCCTGTGGAAAGAACTATTTAAAGAAAGCAGCATCTTTTATTAAGAGACAAAATCTTGAAAACATCAGTCACATTGAGGGCAGGTCTGAATTATTTTTCTTAAAGTATTTGGTTCCATTCCTTGCCTTCAGCAATTGTCTATCACAGTGCTAGAAGTGGAGGGTGGAGCCAAATGGGCTGAGGAAATAACTGAGTAGAAATGAATTTCTGTCAGTGTTGTATAAAATCCGTTTATTTATAATGTCAACTGTTTGTGATAAGAACAGAACCCCCCCCTGCACAATCTCTCTTGTTAAACACTGGATAAACTATTTGGAGGCATCTAAAAATAAAGGTGTAATCAGTTGGTGGAGCCACACTGGCCTGACCAAAGTACTTCTATTTGTAGACAATTACGTGGATTTTCCCAGGTAACTTAGTGGGATTCCGGAGTGAGGAGTTGTCTCCTCAGGGAGACAAAACATCTCAGTGACCACAGTTAATGTTTTCATTCATCTTCTGGTTTCACAATTCTTGGAGTTGGATCTTCTGAGGAATACTGGTGCCTTTGGCTTGAGTATGTGTAGATGCTATTACAAGATGCAAAGGTCAAAATGCCTAGAAGGCTCCCACTTTTGGATGCAGTCTCCTAACTCAGTTAGATACTTATTAATTCTTTAGGATAAATTATTTAAAATTTCTTTCAGTCTGCATAATGTCATTTTGATGTCTTAGTCGATGAAATGATAAAAAAAAATACTATTATCTCTTTCAAATTATTTTTCTTCCATTTCCATTGCTAAGCATGTTTCATGAGCTATTTGGGATGTTTCTCTCTCATGTAGAAATGTCCAGGGAGTTGTGTAGATACAGTATATTATACAGTATATTTAGGTGTCTAGTTAACAACAAACAGAGGAAGCAGAGAGATGTCCTGCCCTTATGTCATCTGGGCAGCTGAACTGCCTACTTCAAAAACTTGAGTTGACCAGTCTGTAGAGAGATTTTAAATTTACAGCTTCTACATATGAAACATTTAAGTGTGTAGCTTTAATTTTTCAAGGTGTCATTTACTGTGTCATATTATTTAATTACTGTGAATTGTGCATATGAACATATTTATTTCATAATTTGAGAGAACTGATGGGTTGGTCTACTGGATAAGGCATTACATGTGGATCAAGAAAATTGGACTCTGTAGGTCTCCTTGTGTCTTAGCCCTTCCTTTTTTGGGGACACTGGAATGGGGATGGGTGAAATTCATGGAATCACAGAATGGTTTGCTTCAGAAAGGATCTTTGAAAGATCCTCAACCTCCCTGCAATGAGCAGGGGCATCTTCAAACAGACCAGGTTGCTCAAAGTCCCATCTAACATGGCCTTGAACACTTCCAGGGATGGGGTAACCACAACTTCTCTGGAAAATCTTTTCCAGGAGCTTATAACAAAAAAACCCCCAAGCTTTCTTATTATAACTATTCTGAATCTACCCTATTTCAGTTTAAAATTCATGCCTTTCTCTTGAAATTGAGTAAGATTTCTGGACTGTAAATTCCCTGCTGAGCAGACTCTAATTTATTGCATAAGGCAGTGAATGCAAAGAAGCACCCAACTCAGAGGGGCCATTTATATTTGATGTAAACAGGGGGAAAAAACCACAGCAGTAAAATAACCCTGTAAAATGTGAAATGCCAATGCAGATACAGGTAATTCCTGTGTTTCTCCCTACCTTGATTTTACATGCTTTTCCCTACTTAATAATGTTTTCTATTGAAAAAATAACATTGAAATAGGGAAAATATCCATGTTTTCCAGTGAGTTGTAAATTCTTCCTCAATTCTTTTTGTCATTACCCACAGTTGCTGTCCTGTGGACAGTTCTTCAATGCTCTTGCACTGCCATTGATTCATATTATTTCAGACCAATTACTCATACAACAATATGGTTTTCCTGTTAGAAGACTATCTTTCTAGATAATCATTCTGCAGGTTCCTGGTTTTTTGGGTGTTGGTTGGTTTATTTGTGTGTGTGTGTGTTTTATATGGAGAAACAGACTATGTCATGGGTTGGGTTTATTTTGCAGGGCAAACTTTCAAACCTCCTCAGTATCTTCTGACCTGTCGAATGAGAAAACCTCTTCAGCTGGGACAGATTTGCACTGATTAGATTTGTCACGTTATTTTCAGCTGAAGTTTGACTGTGTAGGAGTTAAATAAAAACTAGGGAAAGTCTCAGATGTGAATTCATAGACTATTCCCTTGAATGTAGCTGTTAAAAATCCCCATGGATACTGTTAGCCTTGCTTCTAGCACAGTACTTACACTGCCATTCTCAGTGTGTGCTTAGCAAGAGTGAGTTGAGCTATATAATAGCTATAAAGATGCCTGAGATCCAAAAAGGTCCCTGGGTTACTTCAAGCTATGAAGCATTCATCTTTTGAATCAGTTCTGTCAGTACCAGTGGTACAGATGATCAGCATATGCATCAGCAGCACTGCAGGGCTGTATTTTCTTTAGACCACAGTACTTTTCTGAGAGATCAAACTCTGATGGATGCACTGAGCAGGGTCAACCCTTCTCTCTGAGTTAGTGGAAACAGCAGGGAGCATGAAATAACGAGCCAATACTAAATGGCCCTGAAAAATAATCACTTCATGAGCTTCATTTTAGCAAGTCAATGCCAATGGAGACTGAACAGAGGAACAGGTGGACCTCAGAGACCTTGGTGTTTCTGACAGCAAATGCAGCTGTTGCCAACACCTGACAGAATTACAGAGTTTGAGGTACAATTGGCGTTTCTTTCCAGAAAGACTTGGCTTGTTAGATCTGCATCCTAGGTCACAGAAGGAAGGGAAAATGCTCTAAAAAGTTGCAGTCCTAAAGAGGTTTTTTATATTTTTGACTACAGCAGATTCAGTTCCTAGTCAGTTTGTTGCTTGATTAAAATATATAAACATTATACCAGGCAATAAACAGACATTATAAAGGTGAGTTAATTCAGAAGCAAGCCAGGTGTCTCCAGCTTTAAAACAGGAAGTTTCAGAATTCACAGAAAAGCTTATTGCCCTTCCTTCTCTCCCTCTCAAAAATGTTAGCTGTCTGAAAGCAGAACTTCTGGATGGTATAATGCAATGCCTTATCAATTCATTTGGGACATCTGGACATTAATCCAATATGGATTAAATTAAGAGTCTCTTCCTGCTCCTGCAGTCCTCTCAGTCCAATACAAGGCCTGTCTCTTTGGCCTGTGTGAATAGTGCAGGGTAACTTTGTCTGTGCTGACCCCCAGTTTGAGGTTGATCCAGATTCAAATTGCTATGTCGTGAATCAGGATCTGCTAGTAGGACTTATCCCACTGGATCCAAACTGGTGAAGTATAAGAAAATCAGGGGCTGTATGTCATATTTCTGGTGGGCATTTACCCTGCTATTTCTGGACCCTTCATTGCTTGTGCTTGACAATGTTTTAAGCTTGTGAATATGATGGTCCAATTTACTGTCATTTAAAATTTTTTTCACTAGACAGGAGAAAGAAGGGTGCTCAGTATTTCTGGGCTTTCTTTTCTCTTTGTTCCTGTTTTTGGTACAGCTTTCACAGGTCCAGCTCTCTCAAAAGTAAAAGAATTAGACTGTTGACTAGACTTTGTTTTGTTGGGTTGAGTTAGTGCTTTAGATCTGCAGCTTTCCTTTTTAGAAAATTAATCCTTCTGAAATGCTCAGTGATTGTTCTGGAAGACCTTTGCAGCAAAAGAAGCTGAACATGGAGAACTGTTTGGCATAGTATTTTTTTGTCTTGGGTTTTTTTTTTTTTTTTTTTTCTTTTCAGAAAAAAAGCCCTATGTGGATAAAGAAGCCGAAATATTTGCTCCAGAAAGAATAATGTCAGCTGCTGCCCTAGCAGTTTCAGATAAGCTCTGAAGTTGTGATCTTGACAAAAGGCGCTTGTAAGCACTGAACAGTTTTGAGAACATGACCCTAGGGTGCCTGCTTTTGCCATTGTCATCATTAAAAGGTAAATGAGGGAAGAAAAGCAAGTAAAGTCTGGCCTCACAAGGATGTTAGTGTGTCCTCCACACCACAGATATTAGATGCAGTAAGGACTGCAGAGGATTAGCACCAATTCTTGTTAAGCAGCTTCATGTACATATTATACTAAATAAAAAGGGCAAGTACATGCAATTAGGAGATGCTGAAGAAGATAAAGCTGGAAACTGAAGCTAACTTTATTTAGCTAATTTATAAAGTCTGGCCTCACCTAAGCTTTTAGACGCATAATTAAGTGAACATGTAAGGGTATTTCCTCTACTGAAAAGAGATTAGAATATCCCTTCTGTTCAGTGCCAAAGTTCCCTGATGTTAACAGTCCAATATTTTTCACTTAAATTGAGGATTCAGGGATGTTATGGATCTATGTGCTGGGTCCTGTCAAACAGTTCATTCTCTCATCTGTCATCCACAGACTTCAGAGCCACACACTCCATTTATGACACCTTTTTGTTCCTTAACTTTCTGTTACAGATGGTTACTCAGGTGTCCAGCTTCCCATGTGTTGTGACCTACAGCCACAAGTCATTGTCTGTACTGGCTACCAAGGAACAAGGACAAAGAGAGATGGAGTGAATTGCTTTCCACTGCTGAAAACTTCAGTGAAATTAATAAAGAATGTAATGGAGCTGGGAAATTTTAGTTATTCAAACCAGTCAGAAATCCATGTGTTAAGGTTACTGGCAAACTTTTAAAAATATGGAACTAGTTAATATATGACAATATTTTTTCCTATTCTGCCAGCCATTTTATGCTCTTTCACGAGCTTGGTGGTACAAACACTGATTATGACAGTCTGCAAAGATTATTTCTGTTTGTCATTCTGATAGAAAGTCTTTTGGGCAATGATAGTCATTAAAACATGGACAAGACATTTGTACATTTTTTTTAAAATTGTGAGGGTTATGGAAATCCCTCATCATAAAAATGAGGGACATTCAACACTTCTGATTCCTGTATGACCCAGGAGCAGTGGAAAAAAAGGTAAAAAAAGGATGTTTCAGTGGTTTGACATGCTATGTCTGACCCTGAAAACTGCAGCTCTTTTCCAAAGTTGTTTTTAGAGTGGCATTATTGAATGCTGTGTTGACACGAATTGTCAATTGAACTGTCAGTCCATGGCTGTGAAATTCCATGCTTAGCATCTTCACTTAAGCACCATTCCAGAAACAGCAGTGGCATTTCCGTCCAGCTGGTGGTGGGATGCTCGGGCAGGGCAGAGAGGCTCCCAGGCAATCACCCTCTTTTCCCTGAGGACTTCCAGACTCCACCTGCATCTCCTAAAGGGAAGGTCCGTGGGGGCTGCTTCCACTGTCTTTTGCTGTTGGTTTCATTGGTATAGGCTGTCAGCTGAAATACATGTTCAAAAAACAGGTCATGATTTTTTTACGGTTTGTATGTTCCAAAATTAACCCAAGCTCTTTTTTTTTGGGGGGGGGGGGCTTTTTTTTTGTAGTTTTTTTTTGTTTTCCCTGATGAACAAACACACATATAAAACATTTCTTGCTTTCAGTGTGAATAACTCCTTTCTATAAAACATTTCTTGCTTTCAGTGTGAATCACTCTCCTTTTGTGTTTTACTCCCAACAGATTTTTTTGACAGCATCAGGTGATAAGAAGCAGAGATATAGAAAGACTCAGGCCATGTTTATTCCCTGATGCACTGCTTCTTAATTTGTTTTTAATGATAAATGTCAGGTATCTGCCCTTTTAAGAAAACTGTGTGAAAAATTATAATTCTCTATATCAGTAGGGGAAATACTTTGCATCTTTTAGGAGTGTGGTTCTTCAGTTTTTCAAAAATTAAAAGCTTGACCTTTAATAATGACATCTTTTATTTGAGTCCCCCAGTTTGCCTTGATTTATTCTAGTAACAATGCACTCAGCATTGAGATATCCAGTGTTAAATGAACATGGAAAACTCTCATTTTAGCAGAAATACTGTAAAACAAATATCATTAAGGACCATTTGCTATGTAAAAAAAGTTATCAGTAAGCACTCAGTAGCAGCTTAATTTGTTTCCCCCCTTTCATGCTTTCATCTGAATTCTTTCCACTGAACTCTGTCTGAAGCTGAAAAACTTGTGTGGCACAGACAATCTCACTTAAATTATACCTTGTAACTACCCCAGCCTAGTGTGTCTCAAATCTCACCTAAAATAGCTCCCAGGAGTTTCAAAAGTTAGTATGATTGAAAGAATATTATTACATCTTGCCCTTCAAGGGAGGCAATGTCAAGTACATGTTGACTGTGTTCCTTCTGAGTTTTTCCCCCTAAATACTCCAAGGATGCTGGTCCCTGACTATTCTCTTGCCTTCTCTTGTACTACTTAGCTATCTCAGAGTTTTTCAGTGACAAATTCCTGCATGGAATTTGACCTTTCCATTAATATCAACTCTGTCTTCTTGGGACCACTAGTCTATTGTGTTTAAGAGGGAGAAAGTAAGCCACACACTGCCTGGGTGTCTATTTTTTTGCCTATTTTTCATTTAAATTTCAAATTCTTACATGAGATGAAGGGTAATTGTGCACTTTATATGTTTCTTCATTAATACATGGTGTAGTAATTAAGGAAAAAAAAGGATAAAAATTATTCCAGCTGAACTTTAGACCAAAGCTGAAATTACATTTTCCTATTTGGCCTCATAACCTTGTAGTTGGAATCTTATCTTTGTCTTTTGAAAGTGAGATAGTAAGGAGGTGGTGCAGTAGGCTGCAAAAAGCGTGAATATCAGTGTGTATAAGAAATATAGTTTCTGAAACTGCAAGTAACTGCAAATACTGATGTTTCTGTACCTCTATTGAGTCAATTGCAGGATAAAAATCTGAAAGTAAAGGGGAAGTGAGAAACACAAACTGAAAGAGAACATGTGTTTTTCAAAAGTGCAAAGTCACTGAAAATGTCAACAGTTCTTGAGAAATAAAAAGCTTTTATGAAAAGATCAATTTGTTTATTTAGGAAAATAAACATGTGCTTAGGAACTGAAGCTTGGCCATCAATTTTTGAAAAGTGTCCCCCATGGTCCACGCAGCTCTGTTCAGAGAACTGTGGCCTTCAGCATGCACTTCAGAGTATGGACAGCTCTACTCTGCTGCAGACAGCAGAAGCTCAGTTGCAGTGGCACTCTGCCATTTCCCTCTGTGATATTTCCTTGAGCAACCCAGAATTCACAAGCAGTCTGAGTCTCAGTAGGATGAGTTTGACATATATTTGTGTGGATAATGCTAACTTTTGTATTCTCAGGGGTTAGAGGGAAAAACAATGGGCTTATGATTCAGGGTTCAAAACACTGGAGAATTTGCCTCTCTCTCTCTCGTTTAGAGGTACCTTGCATTTTTGGAAGAAAGTGTTTGCTGATCTGAGCTGAACACCCAAAGCATGCATATTCTACAAAGCATAACTGCAGCATCTTGCCCCAAAGGAGTGCACAGCATAAAAAGTGCTGGTATGCTGTATGCCCTACACTGATTCACCTAAAATTTCATATATTTCTCAAGCTGGCAAAGAGGTGGAACAATATTTTTAGTAGGTCACATCTATTCTACTATGTTGGCTCTTTGGATTTTTATCCCATTATTTGTGACAGCTAAGAGCTCAGACATCTCATTGAACAAGACTTTAAATGCCATACAATTCAGTTTTAATATCATATTAACAGCCTTGATAAATGTTCCAAACTGGGTTATTGCTTCCTCCATGACACTCATAGCCAAGTTACCTTGTCCTGCAAAACAGCTGCTGAGATCAGTGGGGGCCACAATCCTGTAGCAGAAAATTAGCCTGGATAGGCTTATAGGCTATTGCTGCTTTTTGCAAAGTCACACCTATGTCCATTCCATTTCTTATGGTGCTGAGGAAATGACAACCCCCCAGCACTGTCAGGTTTATATGAGCAGCATTCTGAGTCTGGAAGTAGAGGAAAAGTCTTAGGTCTAATGTTCCCCTTCCCTTCTGCAGCAGAACTCCTATCAATATCAACAGGCTCAGAAATCACTTAGAATTTTTTTATCCAGCAAGGAATCTGGAAAGTATTTAGGGGCCCATTTGGAGATAGGCAACTGCCAAGTTAAGAGTGGAGCATTTGCTCTCTGGAAAAGAGTTTGAAAAGGTCACAGAAAAGCTCCATTCTTCCTCCCCACTCCAATTTATTTTTAAGTATATTTGATCATGCTGTGCATGAAGCCTCAAATCTATAAACAAGATT
Source organism: Setophaga petechia (assembly GCA_024362935.1). NCBI lineage: Eukaryota > Metazoa > Chordata > Aves > Passeriformes > Parulidae > Setophaga > Setophaga petechia. The sequence continues at coordinate 9,110,221 of JANCRA010000020.1, read as the reverse complement.
GAATACTCTTAGACTCTCACTTTTCCTAACAGTAAGCTTTGGATGGATTGAATTGACAGAAAGGCTTATTCAGAACAGCTCAGTATGAGATTAAGTTCTCAGATTAATGATTTAATTTTACTGAGGACATGGAAGACCTTTTAAAATGTGTATTTAGGCTCACAGGTAGCAGTAGGTCAAAGTACACTCAGGGCAGTTTCTAAACAATCCCCTCATTGTTTAAATTAAGTAATTTTACTGTAAATTGGAGGTACTGTTAAAACCCTCATATTAAGGTAAGAAGCCTTCAGACCTACTCCCTAGTGAAAAAATTAACTTCAGAAAACCTGAAGAATCATGAAAGGACATCAGAGTGGGAGCACTGGGTGGAGGCAGTGTCAAAGAAGAAGAAAAGTAAGAACAAGCATTGTACTTTGATTAAACTTTTCTTCCCCTGCAGTGTGGAGGGCATGTTGTGAAAAGAACATCTCTGTAGGTGGTTTTTTTTTTTGTCCTGCAAGCTCTCACAGCCTGTGTTTAAAAATACCAGCTTTTACTTTAGGCAAAAGAAGAAGTATTTATGCTATTAAAAAGATGAGTAAAAATTGTTGCTAGCGGAACAGATCAGAGCCATATCACAGCAATGCAGCATCTGGTTTAAGAATAATAGTCAGTGTGCTGGCTGTGTTAGTGGAGCTGCCTTCTGCACTGAAATGCTTGAGCACTTGCTTTAAATCTCAGAGATCCCAGGGTGGTTTGAGCAGCATCTTCCATTATTAATTGCATGTGTAATGTAGCCCATTTGGGAGGTCTGTGATTACTTGCCTGTATGTTCTTGAACATATTACAATACCAATAACTACTAATTTTAATTAAAACTTTGAAATGTCTGTTGGTTGAAATATTCATTAATATCACTTGATTATGTTGTTTTGTAATCTTCTGCACTCTCTTCATTACTGATTATCAAGACTATGCAGAAGTATGGCACTTCAAAGCACATACCTCCCCTGTAAGGGCAACAGTCTTCAGAGATGTATTTTAATTCAGAGATGTATTTTAATTTTGTTTTTGTGAAGAGAGAAAATGATCTCCTCCTTCTCAAAAAACCAAGAGTCTCTGTAACACACAGACAAACCCATCATCTGTCATGGCCTCAATCCTACAGTTCAAATGATCTTCAAATGCTGACTGAAATGTAAGGCTTGTGTAGTGGTTTGCTCGTTTATCCTTTATCTCTAGATTTTTTAAAACTTAGGTCTACCTGATAGAGATGGGAATTAAATGTTCATACAATCCAAGCACTAATGTAAATTTGTGTAATCTGAAATTCCACTTTCTCACTCTTAAAAAAGAGTCTTTGACTTCAAGACAGTACTTGGGCATCCACTTTTTTTTTTCTATCAGTGTCCCAAAGTCTCATTTTCTGAAAACTTTCCATCTACTTCTCTTGGATTTCTTTTTTGCCTTAAAGAAACCTTCTCTCAAACTTTTAGGATGGACAAGGAAGTTTCAGTGGGTCCTGGCATCAGAAATTATCTAGAACATTAAACACTCATTCAACTAGAGTGAGGAGAAGTTTTTAAAGACTATGACTACCCACAATACAGCACTCCATGGGCATTATTTAACAGATCCTGGGCATCTAGAAAGCCACACAAAAGTAAAACTACAACATAAATGGTGTGAGAAAAATGTTTTGAATAACTGCTGCCAGTAAATAACAGCTCTGCTGGTAGGAAGAATGACCTCAAATATAGAAACAAAATGTGCTGATGCTCTCACACCACAGAAGGTAAGAATCAGTTTGTCAGCACTACAGAAAATTCTGTAGCAGCTGATATTTTTATATGCCATATAAAAATAACTGCCATGGTTTCTCTGTCTCATCAGTAATTTTATTGCTTTAATTGTGGTCATCTTGATAGCAGTTATTTCCTTAATGACCTGTGCAACAAAATATTAGGAAGATGTTTATTAAATAGAAACTTTAATAAGAATTGTCCACTGCCATAGCTTCAATACATAATATTGATAGACTCAGTAATATCAGATCTTAAGAGATGATCCAGGGCACATCACACTGCCCTCAGATTACTCAGAAGAGAGGAAGCTTCCTTGAAAGTAGTGTGTATATGCTAAGCCTGATGAAATGCCTCATTTTTGGGCAATCACCCTCATTTTTTGGCAATATGGGATGAGCTGTAAGGGATATTGATTTTTCCAGACAGCCAAGAACTTTTTGACTTTCCACTGTGCTCAAGGCTTCATGTGCAAGGAGCATCTCACTGAAAGCCTGTGACAGTGAGGACACTGGTGCTCCTCTGGAGGTGGTGCAGGGTCTGTCAGGCCCCTGCTTGAAACTGGGACAAAGGCAGGGCTGTGGATCTGAAGGCAATAGCCTGTAACAATCCCACTTAGACCTAAAATTGTCCAAAGCCATCATATTCACTGCAACACTACATTTCTGAGCACGGCTCAAAAATTTTGCCATAATGTATTGCTAGCTTTAATTTCCAACTGTTGCATCTTGTTGTATCATTTCCAGGTAGACAGTTATTGAATTCCAAGTGCCCCCAACACAGGGAATGATTGGCATCTGACTCCATTGATTCAGAATGCTGAACAATGGCTTTATTAAACTATACTAAAGTATAATTTCCAAATTTATATATATATATAATATATTAATGTATAATATATATTACAAATAATCAATAGTGTTAATATTACATTAACACTATATTATATTAAACAGATACTATACTACATAAAAGATACATACTATATAAAAGATACATATTAAAGAAAACCCTGTGACTGTCCCTAGACAGCCACGACACAGCTTTGAGCCAATTGTCCAGTTAACATAAACAACCATCACCAGAATCCAATGATCAAATCCCTTCAGGTAAACAATCTTCCTAACACATTCCACATGTGCAAAAAAACCAGGAGCAGCAGGTAGAGATAAGAATTGTTTTCTCTTTGTCTGAGCTTTCTCACAAACTTTCAGCTTCCCAGGAGAAATTCTGGGGGAGAGAGAATTATGTTCAAAGAGTATGTGAATACCACAGACAGGAAAACAAGGTATTGCCAAATTCCTCTTAGGCACTTCTTTCAGACTGCCATATAATTTCCAAGGAGATGAATTCCAGGTGGTGAGATTTGGGTATTTAGAGTTTGAGTGCTCTCATATATCTTGCCAGGCCTCCAGCTGTTCATTCAGAAAAGCCCTGCTCTCCTGTAAGTACTGTGTCACTTCTGCCATCTCCTTCCAGACATTTGCATGGTAACCTGGCCAGTAGCACTTGCTTAGGACAGGTGTCACTGCATGCCTGAGATAATCCTCTCCACCCCAGCCAGGCCTGTTGGGCCTCTTCCAGATTCAGCAAGTCAAAATAAGGTACTCACAATAATTTCTCAATTTTCAACACCAGCTGAGGAATGAGAGGAATTATAATTTATATAATAATGAGTGTTACTGAAAATGGAAATAGCTTGTTAAGAGGAGATTAAAAGCTACAGGCAAAAGGTTAAAATACTTGCAGTTGGTATGGTGACTGCTAAAAGAAAATCAGAGATACCAACTATATTCTGTGTGTATCAAAAAGTATTTGAAAATGCCAAAAACTCCCCAAATACAGCTGAACAGCAGAGGTGGCTAGAAAATAGCAAGAATTAGACCAGATTAAAAACAAAAGCAAAAAAGCAAAAGTGGAATAAGGAAGAAAATTTTGAATGAGCTGCCCAGGGTAAAATATACAGTTCTTTTTTTTTTTCCCTCTTCAAATTGATCAAAATGAAGCTTATCAGAGCACTTGTAGGACAGACAGATCCTCAGGGCATAAATGGTCAGCCTATAGCAGAAAAGCCAAATTAGTTATTTGCTTTTATGTTTCCTACCAGAATATGCAGGGAATTTCTTGCAAAGAAAGAGTAGGAAAAAGCCTTTTCAAAATGAAGCGTCAAGTTGAATTTCTCAAACTGAAAAGGTTTTAGACAAATAGGTGAAATGATCAGGAATAAATAAAAAAACCCCAGATGCTATTCTTTCAAGCATTTGAACAGAAATTTGAAATTAAATAGAGAATCAATCACAATAGTAGACAACAGTAGTATATTTGACTAAATAATTTCCTACCTTAAAGAGCTATAAAGTAGTAAATAACAAAAGCAATGCAGAGGACTACAGACTAGACTTTGATATAAAAGCCATAATAAACAGCCAACTTAAGTAAAGAGAATTAAAGAATGCAGCCTTTCTTGTATAGATATAAGAATATGCCACATGGCAAAGAATTAGCAAAGTTTTGTACAGGGAAGAAATGCCTCACAAATAACCCAGAGCTCTTTGAAGGAGTCAGTGATATATGAATATAATTACCAAGCTGGTCTGCTTGGATTTCCAAGTAGCTTTTGACATGATCCTTCATCAAAAAGGTTTAAGAAAACTAAGCTGTCTTGAGATTAAAGATAATTTTCTCTTCTGGCTTAATAAAAGTAAAATTGATAGAAAATGCAGAGATGGGAGAATGTGGTTATATGATTACGTCAAGGGAAACAAAAGGTACAGATAAGGAGAGGAATTACAATGGATGCTGCATTTAAGGAAGTTTAGCTGTTCCATATATTCATAAGTGACCTAGAAAAGAAAGTGAGTACAGGGTGACAAAATTTATTGCTGATGAGATATTACTTAAGGCATTCAACTCTCAAATTGACTGCAAAGAATTACAGGAGGATTTCATGATACTGAATGACTGGACAGCAAAACAGCAGATGAAATTCAAGGTCAATATATGCAAAGAGATGCACATGGAGAAACACATCCTTAATTGTACATACAGAATGATGGTTTCTAAATTAGCTATTGCCTCTCAGGAGAGAGATATTGAAATTACTATAGCTGATGCTATTAAAACATCAGTTAAATTCTCAACAGTGGTCAAAGGAGCATAAAGTTTGATAAGAATGGTTAGGAAATGAAATGAGAACAAAATATAAAATAAGATTAAACCATTTGATAAATGTGTAGTGTACTACATCTTAAGCACTGTGTATAGTTTGTGTTTATGTTTCTTGAAAAAGGGGAAGTGTAACAAAAAAAGTCAAGGGTATTTTATCACAGTGGTGGAACAGTTTTGTTCCAGGAAAAACTTAAACATGTTGGGAAGGAGATGACTCAGGATGATATGACATATATATATATATATATATATATGTAAATTCATGTTAAATAATAAATGTAATGAGAAAGAATGGAGTAAGTTTATTTCTTTGCCTTCATAGTGCAAACTGCATAGTTTGACTTCATATGGTGGGCAAGAATAAAAAATAGCAGCTAAAGACAGAAAATAATCAAATGTACCCTTTTACACTGTGTATAATTAAATTGCAGCAGTCCTTAGAGGGGAAGTTGTGATGATCACATGTAAAGTTGGGTTCAAAACCTGCTGGGATTGTGAGCTATTAAACACCAGGATGAATCTCATGAACTTTTCATGGTTTGACACTGGCACAATGCCAGTGCCCCCATGAGAACATCCTCTCCCTGGTGTCTGCTGTGAGGTGGTACCCGGAATAAGCAAAGCAGGCTCCTACTTAGGGCAAAGAGAAAAGGCTTTATTAATTAAACTACAAAAACTAAACTACAAAGAAAGAAAAAAGCAAGGAAAATGAAAACTGCACAGAGACATCTCCCCCTCCTCCTCCCACCAAATTCCCAATGCATTTACATTTCCCAAAATCACCAACTCTTGGTCAGGCAACCACCCTTTAGATAATCAAATCCTCAGTTCATCAAGAGTAGAAGGAGTCCTTCCTTGTGCCATGGGCTGCTTGTCACACGTAGCACCGCCCGGAGATCCTTTGCCATTGTGACATCTTCCTTCCATGCCCGGTGCTCTCACCACTGGCATGGGCAAGGCCGCTCGAGGGTGGTCTTTTTAAGGATGCCTCATCCCGTTCCAAACAGAGCACAGTCTCATCTCTGGGACCTTTGTCCCTCCCATTTCTTTTACACCCCCTGGGGCCGAGGGGTCTCAACAATGAACTCTCTTGGCTCTGAACCATTGCCTCCCCCTGGATGCAGTCTCTGTATCACAAGGAAACAGTCCATGGCTATACAAAAAAAAAGAGTCCAGCAAAAATGCCACTCCATCCTCTCCATTCCTCCAACATCTCTCTCTCTCTCTCTCTTGCCAGACCTCATCCCTGGCCCATTTCCTCCTTCATCCTCTACTGTTATCTCTCTTCTAGGAAGGGTTAATGTTCTGTAAAGTTTTCATTGTCCACAAAGGGTTAAAAGCTCTCACAAGCAGCTGGACTTCTCGCCGCACCGCCCCCCCTTTCACCGCAGCAGCACACGGTATCACATTCCAAGATAACGGTGCCAGGCACGGCTCTCTCTCTCTCTGGGGGGGGCTGTCCGATGGCTCCTGGGGTCTCTCTCTCTCTCCCACCCTCGGGGGCGTCACGCCTCCCTCTCCCAGGGCCGCATGGCTTTCCCCTCCCCCCGCCCAGCTAGCAGCTGGGCCGGGGGCAGAGATCCAACACTTCCCACCCGAAATCCAAAGAGGGCTCCGAGGGGGAAGAGCCCTGCTTTTAACCCCGGCGTGGGTGTTCTCAGAGGCGGATCCAATGCTCCAGTGGCCAAACCAGGTGCCAATATTAAAATCCGAATACCTGTTGGTGACCACAGCATAAACAGCATATCCCAGATGTCCCATTTCCGGTCAAACCACCACATTCTCCATCAAGTGCTCTTTGTTGGGGTGAGACAGAGAGACCACACAGTCCTTGCCTGGTCTTTTCATGCTTCCCTAGCCAGCCATCCTTGAAGGATAGTGAGGAAGGTGTAGTTTACTACTTTTGATCCCTAACTCTTATTATTTATCTTCTGACAGTACCAAGAACATCCCTTCTTGCTAAGCTCTATGCATGTGAAGAGTGAGTGCCTCTCTTCACCCCTAAGTACTGACTTGAAGACCTTGCTAAAAAAAGATAAGGAAGTTTGTCTCAGCAAGATTCTATACCTTGTCCAAGGTCACACAGAGAGCCTGTTGCAGTGTGTAGCTGGAAAGATCATCCTTGTAACTCCAAATGTGCCTAGGAAATGTATCACAGATTTTAGTCATGAGCGTTTTTAATTATCCAGGCCTTGCTTGGATTCATTATTCTGAGTCATTTAGGACCACGCTCTTATTAATTATATGGCAGCTTTCTGCATTAAGTGATTTAATTATAGAATATTATCTCATTAAAGACAACAAAACTGACCAAGATAAAGAATTATTTAATAAATATAATTGAATCCTTAAGCTTTTAATCAAATTAAACATTGATTATTAATTAAGTGAAATGGAAAGCATTGTCACCTTAACTGGAAAAAGTGAAGACAAATGAACTAAGATTTTCACAGATTGTCTGAAGGTGGGGGTATTGAAAAACTCATAAGTGTGTGCTAGTAGGAATAAAGTTCTGATGCTGTTGGGGCAGCCACATGTCCAAAATGGATATGACAGACATGGTAACCCTTTCCAGGTCCTCCTTTCTCCAACCTTGTCCCAAACTGAAAAGCAGAATCATGATTTCCAGTCCTTTCATCTGTGTAGTGTGTTTGATGGCACTTCAGCTCTTAGAGAAATTATTTCATTAATATCAGCATTTTAATTTTAAATCATTCAGTGAGCAGGATGTGCTGTTAAAAATGTGTCTTCAGTTTCTTTTACGTTCCTTTTTTCTTCTACTTAGCACAGCATGGTTGGAATCCTATAATATCCCACAGTTTCTTCAATAAACAAACTGTGTGAATTTTTGACCTTTTCCTTTCTACAGTTTCTAAGGCTTTTCTAGGATAGCATTATATTCCTGAAATTTCCTGAAGATGTTTCTCTTGATGGAACACATAAAACTTTTTTCCTGCCTTTATCTCCTTTCTAGTGTCTTTCCTTGAATATGCCATTGTCAAAATCAGTCTTACATTTTTTTCCCCTTCCTTCTTGCCTTTTCCCTTTTGCTGTGGCACACACACTGTGAGGTTCTTTCTCATCCCTGCTGTCTCCTGTCATTTTTACCTTTGTCCTGATGCTATGGGAGCAGAGTGTTCAGTCATTCCATGCTGCCACAGTCTTTTTTTCTCTCCTCTCAGCTTTGTTGCCTTTGAGTGATGCAGCAACCGCTGCATGGTACCTTTGCCCCATGAACCTCAGTGACCCAAAGCAGGCCAGGAGAACTTCACTAAAGGGAGCAGATAGCATTGTGTGCCATTTTATTAAACAATTGATGTGTGTAATATGACTACACATACAGTTCCCCTGAAATTAATGATGCAGATCAACAGTATATTGAAGCGCTCCCAAGGCAGGTTTTGAACTCAAATGATTCTCTTCCCAAAAAAATTCTTGACAGAAGCCCTGCATGAAATGATAGTAATTCCAATCACAAACCATATTTTACTTCCTTTGGTTCCTGAATATGGAGTGTTGCCCTTGGCTGGGTGGCAGGTGCTTCCAAAGCTGCTCTTTCACTGCCTTTCTCAGCAGGACGCATGACAGAAAATATAATTCAAGACTTGTGGATTGAAATAAGGATGGGGAGAGATCAGCCACCAGTTACTGTCATGGGCAGAACAGACTCGACTTGGGGAAATGAATTTAATTTATTCTCAATTCAATAAGAGTAGGATAATGAGAACCAAAACCAAATCCTACATCCACTTTATTTCACCTCTTCACTCCTTCCCAGTGGCATTAGGGGATGGAGAATGGGGTCTGTGGTCAGTTCATTATCTCTTGTTTCTGCTGCTGCTTTCTCCTTAGGAGAACTCCTCACACTCTTCTCTTGCTTCAGTGTGGAACCTCCTTCAGGAGAGTCTTCATGACTGTGGGCTGAACACCAGGTTCAGATCTAAGGGGTGAACTTTTCCTGTGGTCCATTCATGTTGTAAGCAGTCCCACTGTAAGAGATGTCTTTGTTGCACTGATTAATGCTCCTAAAGAATGGACTCAAGTTTTGGTCCTGGTTCAGGATTCACCAGCAATGCCAAGCTCATCTATTTTCATGCTCAGAAAAGCACAACCTGATTTCAAATCAGTTATAACTTAGGACTGAATTTTGATTTGTAACTATGAAGTATTACTGTAACCAAATTGAAAAGTCAGAAGGCAGCCGCTAATACGATGATACAGGTGTAAAACAGTAGTTGGAAGATGACATTTTACCCATTTGTGATGGGTTATGGAAAATCAGAGAAGTGTATATTGAAACACACTAAGAAATGTAGGAGAGCAGCCAAAGACTGACTCAAAAAAGATCACAGAAGAGCTGTCTGTAATCCAACCCATATTCACTCAATGGACAATAACGGGTTGTGACAAATCCCACGCTCCAAAGGTGAATGGCGCTCTCCAAAACAGTTGTCTCACATCCTTCATCATTCCTCAGGTTTTTGCTAATGTCACTTTTGAGCTTTGGCTGCAAAACTCTGCAGGCTCACATTGTTTCTTATAGGCTCTGCTTTGATTTGAAGCAGTTCAGCAGAATCAACAGGGTTTGCTGAGCTCCAAGGGCAACCTCCTTGGTCTGGCTTTATTGACAAGGTGGCAGGTTTGGGGAGTTAAGGCAAAGAAAGCTCTGGACTGTCCTGGAATTAGTCCCAGGTCTGGTTCTTAGACTGATCCCTGTAAATGGCCTTGTAAGAGTTAATTTTACTGCTCTAAGCACATCTGTTGAAGTTTTAGGTGAACACTTTTGTCTTTCAAAAAAATGAAGTTGCAGAAAGAAGTCAGAGATTCTCTTCACTGCAAGTCAAACTGTAAATAGGGATTCTCTTCCCCAACCCCAACTCAGCAAAACAACCCGTCCCTTGTTTGAGAATCCACTGAAAGGCACAACTGCTAAGGGAAGGGGGAGTTATTCCCATACTACAGTCTGAAACCAGAATTTATTTTAAGCATTATACTTGAAGCACAGATACCTCTTTTCGCATGGCATAATTCTTAATAACAATGAAAATGTGAAATTGGCACTTTTTACAGGAATTCTGAATGACATAAATTTGAAATATGCATCTTAATAAAATATGTTGTATTTGATTACATTAGTACAACATCATGAGTTATGCTAGTATTTTAGTATGATTTTAATGACACTTATTTTTATACATACATATAAGCATGATGCTGCTTTACTGGCATAAATAATATTTTTACATACAATTTGTTCCATCCCTGTTTTTTATTTGTATGGATCTTAAAATTTTGATGTGATCATTTCTCAAGCTTAAAGAGGCCAGCTAATGTGCCTACACAATGAACTAAATTAGAAATAAATTAAATCCTCCACTGCTTGTCCTTCTCACCACTTCCTGCTATATTGTAGTGGCAGCATGAAACTTATTTATCACTGTAAGGAAACATAAGCAGCTATTCAGAATAAAGGAGACACCCTCCTTACCTTTGTGCAAACACAATTGTTGTGCAGTGTAGAACAGAGCTTTCTGCTCTGCAGAGAGGCGAGTGAAATGATAATCCTTTCAAGGCTTCTGCAGAAAAGCAATTGAGGCACAAAGAAAAGGAACATATGCACATTATTTCCTTAGTTAATTTTGAATGTTTTGTGGTAAACTATTTTCTCTTTATGAGTGCTAGAAATGTTGTAGTGTTAGCACCGTTGGAGCTGACTTTCTCTAAAACCATCAAGCACAGTTCCTGGTTATTTAGGCAGAGGAGAAATTAAAGGGCAATTGTATTTTTTGGAAAGACTTACGTCCCAGATTGAAAAAATCAAGTCATGAAAAGATAAAATCTAAACATCTTCGAGTACTGTCTTATTGTGTCATATGTAAAAAAATTAACAGGTTTTAGAGGCTGGTGACAATTGAGGACAAGTAAGCATGTTCTCCTTGAGGTAGCCTCTGTAACAGAGATCAAGATGTAAAAATGTTAGCATCTCTTCTACAAGTTGCTCCAAAAATTTAAAATTAGGAAACATTTCTGAAAGTTACATTCACTATCCCTTATTTAATTCTAGTAGGTTAGTAAGTGCATTTTAAAATTGTTTGTTGTGAAAAATCCCTGAAAACATTTCAGTTGAAAATGATAGTAGATTGATCTTTATTTCTGTGCAGGTCAATTATTTATTTACCAGTCTTCACAAAATAACTTTCAGGTTGCAAGTTGGTTACTGATTGCTCTCTGTAATCTGAATCTAGTTGTGCTCGCTCTGCTCCTTGCTGTGTGAAGAAATGACAGGTAACAACACAAAGCCCCCTGTCCCCTAAGCACACAAGCAACCTTTCCTCACATTATATGTCAACATGAGGTTTTACACATTCCCAGTCTACTATATAAATTAAGAAAAAATACCAGGTAATAAACAATAAGTAAAGACATGGCTGAAGCAAGAATTCATCATCTGAAAGAGTCAAAACTAATGTGATGAAATTTAACTTGTTGTATCACACTGTAATGCAACAAAGATGCAATTTCTTTTAGTGCATTCTTGGTATGTTTGCAGATATTTTGCAATGTCATTGAAACATTTGTTTATATAATGGTATCTAGACTACCTATACAAAATGCAAAACAAAACAAGATCATCTCAACCTATCAAATTTTATGAACTGAAATACAGAAGAACAGTTCTGAGGAATAGCTAGGAAATGTATGTACTTATTTTTGCATATGCTGAAGGCATATGCAAACATAGCAAATGGAATGATGAAAAGAAGAGCAGGATTATCAAGACACATTTTCTTGCCTGAAGATCCTTAGCCGTGCAAAACTATTTCAAAAGTATGCTTAGCCTGTTGAGTAAGGCATTTTTGGAACCTTGTTCTCAGAACCAGACATGTGAGAGAGGGGGTATCCCTAAGCTGTGGTACTTGTGAGGTCCCCAGGACGAGGTGAGAGATGAGAATTTGACTCCATGTTCTCAGAAGGCTGATTTATAATTTTATTATATTATATTATACTAAAGAACGGCATACTAAAACTATAGTAAAGAAAGAGAAAGGATGCATCAGAAAGCTTAACAAGAATGATAAAGAAAAACCCGTGACTCCTCAGAGCTTCAACACAGCTGGACCATGATTGGTCATTAAATTAAAACAATTCACAATCTCCAATTAAAACAATAAACAATCTCCAAATCACATTCCAAAGCAGCAAAACATGGATAAGTTGAGGCTTCTCCTCTTCCCAGGAGAAGAAATCCTGGTGAAGGGATTTTTCAGAAAATACCATGATGACACCTAAGCAGAGGAGTGTTGGGGTGGGGGTCTGCACCTGCCAAAGAGCCCACAGGACCATGGCTGGGAGTGAGAGGCAGGTATGAGTTGGGAAGGACAAATGGGTCAGGTGGTGGAGGGACCAGTGCTGGGAATGTGGCTGGAGACGCCACTGGAAGGAGGAGAGTCCCCTGAGAAGCCCTTGCTGGAGCTGGGACACTCTGGGGGACTGTGAGCACACAGAGTCAGGGACATCCCTGAGGGACTGCAGCCCAACAGGGCCCATGCTGGAGCAGGAGAGCAGCGAGAAACCAGAGCAAGGGATTTGGGGTTGCTCAGCCTGGAGAAGAGAAAGCTCAGGGGAGACTTTACTGAAGACTTTCAGTAGCTGAAGAGGGTTACAAAAATGCTGGAGAGGCACTTTGTACAAGGGTATGTAGGGATAGGACAAGGATAAATTTCTTTAAACTGACAAAGGGTAGGTTTATATTAGATACTGGGAGGAAATTCTTTACTGTGAGTGTGGTGAGACACTGGAACAGGTTGCCCAGAGCACCTGTGGATGTCCCAACCCTGGGTGTTCAAGGCCAGGCTGGATGGGGCTCTGAACAACTTGATCCAGTGGAGCTATTCCTGCCCACGATAGGGAGGTTGGAGCTAGATGATCTTTAAGGTCCCTTCCATCCCAAACCATTCTGGGATTCTACAATGATTCTAGGACGAAAGAGGAAGGAGGAGCAGCAGGAAATGTCTGTGTAGGGACAGCAGCTTCCTGGGAAGCCTGCTGTCTCTCCAAAGGCAGCAGTGGGGCCAGCACCATGGGGTGTGAGAGCAAGGGAAGGCAGGAAAAGAGCCATTGGTCTGAAACTGAAAGTAGAGAAGGGAATGAGAGATTTTTTTCTCAGTGTTTGTTTAATTGTTTTTCTTAATACTTGAATCAGTAATTAAAAATTGATGTTAATTGGCAATAAATTACATTAAGTGCAATTCCCCAAGCTGAAACTGCTTTGCCCACAGCAGGTCCTTATCCTGAAATGTTTACTTCTAATGGTGCTGTTGAGGAGAGGTTTCAGTGATGCACAGAGCAGACATGCAAGGAGGAGGAAGCTTCTTCAGAAATGACATAGTGGAAGTTCTCAAAGTGTTGGAGGAACATGCCCTTGAAGCTATTACAGTACATGGGATAACCTTTGAGGAGGGTTAAATAACCCTGCCTGCTGCCAGGGTTATTTAGAGTTTTACATCTTTATTTAAACTACATTATCAAAATGAATGTAAAATAAACTACTAGAATGCCTTGTCCTTTTCTGCACTGAATACATTTGACAGGGGAAAAGGAATCCACCTATTATCTGTCTGATGAATAAATGCAAAAATAAATCCTTATTATGAAGCTTTCTTATATAGATCTGTTCCAGATATAAAGCCACTATATCTTGCCTCTAAACTGTATTATTCCCCAGTGCAAACTGAAATTTTCACGAGGTGGCATTTCCTACTACACATTTGAATTTATGTATATGCCTTGTATACAGTAAGGCACACAGCGTTCAACATATATCAGTAAAAGCCTTTGATTTATTTTTCCTGGAACTAGGTCACATAAAGCATTCATTTTAGGATGAGGATATATATATACCTACTTTTACTGGTGTCTTTGACTCTGAATGAGAATATAGAGCTGTGTTAAAGAGATATTTGTCAAGTAAAATAATGGCTTATTGTTTTTCTCTGAGTTAAAGGTGATAATTACTCATGGTTTATATGAAGCCATCAGTAATACAGAGCTTCTCTGATATTGCTATCTACCCTGTAGGCACCCCTGTAAGTTCACCTGCAATGCCTGTTAATATTTTGGAAGTGGTTGATCATGGAGAGAAAAAATGAGTTATGGTGGTAAACGGCCTCCTGTGTGTCAGAGTTTAGAATTTTACCACTGCAGATAGCCATACTGGGTAACATTTTCTCTCCATCTCATCATTCCCCAGGTGAAAACTTCAGTTTTGCTGGAACTCATTATTCTTCAAGAAATTATCTCACTTTGCTGAAGAATAGAGCTTTATCTGCATGGAGTTGTTGGATAAATGTCAATGCTCAGTTTATACTCATTAATTCATGCACCTACAGAGACCTTTGTTTTAAAGAGCTCCACTTATGGTTCACCTTAAATCATGTACTTAAAAAGCACAAAACAAATATACTTCCAAACTTTATAAAATTGTCTAAAACACTGCTTTTTTTTTTTTTTTTCAAATTCTCTAATAAAGTAGGCTTTTAATTCCCCCAAATAACTTTATAGCCCTTATATTAGCAATTTTTAACTTGTGTTCATCTTTGAACACTAATATTCACAGTATTGCAAATTAAGCCAAGGCAAAGCCCTGTTGCTGAAGGATTTCACCTGAACCTCATCAGAGGACCACTTTTGCCTTTTTTCTGCCTGTGTTACAGTATTAGCAGTTTTACGAGCGATTAAATCAGCAAATGCAAATGTTCATAAATTTGCAACACTGAGGAGGTAATGGATTTTTAAGAGTCTAGATTTAATAAAGAGTTAATTCAGCTGTTCTGATATTTTTTGGTCCTTTGGTGCCAGACACAGATGGGAGTAGATGCAGACAACACTTTGTAGCAAAGTTTACACTGATTATAACTGGCTGGCTGACCTCTGTAAGTTAAACATCTATAGCTTTGCTCTTTGAGTTACAGTGGGACACAGAGGAAATAATGAGTGGAAGATACAGAAGGTGCAAGAGAGGGAATTCATAGGTTTGCCCACACTGCATGCTCCAGAAGAGGCACTTTCTCAGAGAAATGCAAACTCAGTCACTTTCCTTAATTGACTCTTCAGCCATGAAATATCTCATTTCCACTC
Source organism: Setophaga petechia (assembly GCA_024362935.1). Taxonomy (NCBI): domain Eukaryota; kingdom Metazoa; phylum Chordata; class Aves; order Passeriformes; family Parulidae; genus Setophaga; species Setophaga petechia. Next base: position 9,095,135 of record JANCRA010000020.1, on the reverse strand, counting down.
TGGTTCTAGCTGTGTTTGGCTTCCTATCTTGCACTGAGGGGTGAGCCAGGCCTGTTCCTGAGGGCTGTCAACTTTTGCTGGACTGGCTGGATTTGGGCTCTGCAGATGGGAGTGTGGCAGTGACATGTGGTAGGTATGAGTGGATAATGCAGTGAGGCAGGGCTCCCTTTAAACTGGGATGGAACTGAATAAATGAGAGGGGATACTGTTAAAACTGTGGCTTGTGACCTGTTTTTCTTCTTGCATTTCACCAAGCAGGGGAGTTTATGAATAGTCTTCTTCAAGCTTTAATGAGACCCTGCTTTCCACCAGTAGAACTCTAGGAGGAAAGAAATATCTCAGTGAATAAATGCCAGGAGCACAGCTTAACTAGACTGTGTGGATGTTGAACTATTTTTGCTAGAAGGATTGATATTAAAGCTCTATTGGGCTGCAATGAGACTATTCACACTGCACAGATAAGTCCAAGGAATTTTTTTTTTAATCTCAGAAGAGGCTGCAGTACTTTACAGGAATTAATCTCACAGGAATGTTTTTGGGGTCTGCCCCATGGGTAGGCCTGGGTAGATATGGATAGCCTGAAGGGTATCTGTAAAGCAGAGGTGGAGCTTGGGTTCCCATTGGCAAGGTCAGCTAAAACCTTTCCCTTTTGAAGACTCTCAGGATGATTCTCTTTCCATCAAGTGTTACAGTGGAGGCTGCTTCAGTGGCAGCAAACAATGAACACAATAAACATTTTTTAATGCTTTTTAATGCTTTTAAAAAGAAATTTACTGCCATTTAGACATGTGATTTTTGGAGGGGGATTGGGAGAGAGAGAAGTTTGGAGATGATCATGTGTCTTGATTGCCTTGTAGATGACGTATCAGATCTTGGAGCAGAGACTTCAGAACAAAAGACACAGGTTTTTCCTTGTGACCAGAGGAGGTCTGACTCTTTTGGTTTCCTTGTTCTCTTCAGTGAAAGGCAAAACTGAGACTGAACACACCAGCTAGTGAGCAACAGAATCCAGAAGGAATGAGCCCCAGGTTCCCTTCCAGGGCTCACCAGTTCCCAGGAGGAATCACTGATCTCAGATGTGCAGCTATAGAAGAGTGAAACATAGGGAATGGGACTTTCCAGAAACTGGCTGAATGTGGCTTCTCTTAAAATTTAAAAGTTTCCTTGTTTATTTTTTGTGTTATGTGGTCCTGCTGACATGACAACTGACAAACAACCATGTGTTCTTTCCTTTTCCTTGGAAGGTCTGAGCTGGGAAAAGTAGATCCATCTAGTTTGGGGACCCAAGGGAAACTAAGAGAGCAGACAGCCAGCTTGCTGAGCTACTCTGTCTATGAACCTTTCCTTTGCAAATGAACACAAAATTTTTTATGAGAGAGGTATTATAGATGGAGATGGATCAGATTAGTGAGGGGTCTACAAGCTATAAATACAAAACACAGTGATTATAGGTGGGCAGCTCAGTGCTGGTTGTATGTTTTGACAATGGATTTTCACATTTTGCTTGGCTTAAATAAGAACTATAAAACTTTGTTGTGGTTTTTATAATTTTTGCATTTTCTTTATGGCTTAATTACTTTTCATGTCAGAAATAAGGTATGCAAGTTGACAACAGAGAAGTTTGAGGTTCTAGAAAAAATTAGGTGTAGTTTGATTTGAATTCAAAATGATGATAGTTCTGGGAAAATGGTGCTGTTCTGAATTGAGATCTTTCCTAGTCATTCAGTCCTATGACACCATCAAAAATTTTCTTAGATATTTTTTTCTGGGTTGCAATATATGACTTAAACAAGCTCTTGAGACCCATTGGAAGAGTGGTCATTATTAAAATCCATTAATATAATACATCCTTTTGAAAGGTCCTTAAGTTTGGAGCTTTGCCTGCAATCACTCTATTAAAATATCAACCTGGTGATTAATCCAAATGACACTAAGCAAATGATTGTTTGTGTTCCTTTCTCTGATGCCCACACATTTGCCTGTATTGCTCAAAATTAGAATATTTCTTTCTTCCTTTCTTTTGTAAAGGTAATTCCTTTGCCAGAGAATGTATTTCTCAATTATGAACAAACAACTAGCTCTAAATACATTTAAAAGTTACACACAACCACCTCCCCCCAAAAAATATCTATCTTTGGAAATACTTTCCATTAAAAAAAATGTACAAATCACAAGATTTTGAGGGGTGGAATAGGTCAAAGCAATTGCAGATGAAATTCAAAGCATTGCAGAGGACTTTTGAAAGAATTCAGGAGTTGTAACATAGAAATAATCTTCTACCTATTCCTTTCCTGTCGCATAATTGTGCTCCTTGAATCACATGCTGCTTGAATTGCTATATATCCTCACATTGTTGTCTTCACTAGAATTTTAAAGCTTACATTTCATGGGCACTTAGTGCCCATGCTCTCTCCTCTGATATTTTTACTGTAATTGTTATGGTGTCAGCTGTGCTGATTTCTTCAGAGGGCTGGTCTTAAAAATCTAGGTACACACATTCAATATTTATACAGCCTTTTATCAGGATACTGAATTTATTAATTCACTTTCTCTATCAGTCTAGAAATGAAAGGAATATTATTATAGGAGCATTGGCTTTCCTCTTGTGTTAAGATTTTTCAAATGGAAAACAGTTTCCTTTTAAAACATACCCTTGATAAGAAATGAACTCCAGATCTGTGCCACTTGAATAATTTAGCCTGATACATAACAAATAGAACAGCTTAAGTTCTCCATGGAAGCAGTTTACTTAAGGAAGAGGACACAAATCAAACAAGTTGCATATGTAAGTGTGACTGCAGCAGTGTGTAAACCTCACCACAATATCGTGTTGACTTTTGATAGCCATTAAAGGAGGATGACGTGTTTTCCTTCAGCTTTGGTCATTTAAAAGGTACATAGAAGATTTCTTTCCCCGTGCAAGCCCACATTATGCAGTCTTGGGGTTTTTTTGAATCCAATCTGTCTGTGTCAGGAGCACAGCAGTAAGTCTGCTTCTCTGTATGAGGGAAATTGTTTTCTACTAACTGATGACCTCAGCATAGCAGTTTCTTTTCCAGCACATCAAAGCTCACAGTCAGACTTGCTGCAGCAAGTGCACTTTTGAGTGGCTTTATGACATATAAAGACCCTCTTTGGCATTCATACTGTGCTTTTCTATTGTTTACAAGCTAGCAGTGAATTATTTATGGAAGTTGCTGGAGATATGACTCTCCTTTTGCCCAAAAGCTGTATTTTATCTTATGGTGAGATTTTATGTGAAAGCTATTTTGGGGGTTTATGTCCTTTTTACATTTATTTGACAAGTTTTATGTACCAATCTCTCGATTCAATTTTTTGCTACTGATAAAATCATTCTCTGAAAACGATTATTAAAAGCAGCATAACTTTAACTCAGCTGATGATAGTTTTCTTTGCTTTTTTGTTTTTGAGTGATTTCAGATGTGATCATACTGAACAAACACATGAATATTCTCAGCAAAGGAGTAGCTATTTTGTTTCTTCATATAAACTTTAGATCTTCAATTCCTTTATAGTCTATGGTGAAAAATAGCCATTGAAATTAATCTGACTCGAAGATACTCTGCTGTTCTCAGCAGCACTGAAATGTTCATAGTGAAATAGTGAAAAATGTGCCATGATCACATGATTATGATCATGGCTGATTGGATCAAACCTTTTTTTGGGATTGGCATGGCTTTTCAGCTTTTAGATGTAAAATTTTGTGTGGGAGGTGTTTGGAATATATATAACATGGGATTTTCAGAAGTGGGTAGGACCATTAAAAATCTGTTCAATTTCTTTATAAGAGAGCTGGATTGGCACTGAATGCTTTAAGATATATTATTTTTAGCAAGAGCTGTTCCTCTTCAGGGATAAGTATTTATGTTGGTTGCTTCTCATTTATCTTCTTTGAGGAAATATGTGATCTTTTGAAATGCATCATGGCTGCCAAATTTTAATCTGAAGGACTCAGCTGAGTTGCCTAAACATTGGCATTTAGTTTTATCTGAGATGCCAGAGGGCATCCCTGACATCTGAACAGGGCTGACAGATTACTCAAGGAAGGAGGGAACTAGATGTACTGCTGGTTGAGCAGCTGAAGGCCAGCCAGAACACCCTAGAACATCTCAAATGGCATTAGCAGTCTGTGCTCAGGATGTGAATCATGCCTTAATTTCCTTTGTGGTTTCCTTCAGCTGTCCAGGTACAGTACTGAGGGAAAAGGAGTTGGAATCAGCTTTGCTAATTGCTTTTGCTGTAACAGAGGCTGAGTGGAGACACTTCCCATTTATTGTCACAGTAGCTGCAGTTTCCAGTTTGACTGATGTCTTGTATTTACATGTTGCTTTAAGGATCTCCATATGCAGGAACCTCTTTTATGGAAAGGCATTGGCACAGGTCTTGGCAGCAATACAGATATTCCAAAGCCAGAACCTGCTCAACTGTGCAGCACTGCATGTGCATTTGCCTCCAGAGGTAGAGAGCCCACTCCTGCTTGTTTATTCCTCTTCTACTCACATAGCCCAGCAAATAGAACTTGGTCTTTATCTCAGTAGCTGAGGGCCTGGCATTTTATAAAGACCCAGTGCCTACTTGACTGACATTTTTAAATTTGCTTCTAAATCAAGGCCTCCCCACTCAGTCAACCACCCACAGAATGACATTTCAGAAATAAAAGTGTAACATCTCTGCAGATATGTCCCTGGTTAGTGAAGCATCTCTCAGTCTCCAAGATAATTACAGCTTTACCTGTAAGCTATGGTTCTATATGTGAAGCAGGACCTTGTCTCTCAAAATACCAAAGGCTTTGGAACCTCAAAAAAGCAGATAAATTTTGGTCAGTGACTGTAAGACCTATTTTCTGCCTGAGTTAGGAGTCAATGTAGATATATGATGGAGCTAAAACCAGTTAGGGATAAGGCTTACTGGCCCTCAAGGGAGGTTTTCATGCTTGCTTATACTAAAGTTCTGCATACAGAGCTTCCATCACATTCAGCTATAGCTCTATGTGAGGCAGATATTGATGCAGTCAAATATTGCAACCAAAATTAAGAAATGACCAACCAGTAAAAAAAAGCTCAAAGTGAAGAGAAAAAAGCTGGGTAGCTAATTATTTCAAAGGAATTTTCAAATTCCAAAATAGTTTAAAAATTTCCTTTAGGAAAGCTATTTATTCTTTCCATAATGGGCAAAATTGTTCTTAATTTCGGCCAGTATTTTTCCTATCAGTACTACTACTATTACTATATATTACCACAACTGCTATAACAACATACTCACTAGAAATATACCTGGTTTAACTCACTTGATTTCGAGTACCTATATTTTTTTCTTAAATGCAGACGAGCACAGTCAGGCCTATTGTCTTGGAAAATCCCTTTAAGTTTTATGAGTAAAAAGTAGCCCTGTGTCCTTCTCTGGAAAGCTGACTGTTTTGTTCAAAGCACAGTCTATTGCTTTCCCCTTCCAGATTTCCACTGAAGAGCAGTGATGTTTTATTCTTAGTTCTTGAAATTCAGCAGACAAGCTTCTCACATCTGGTCAATTACCTGTGTCCTACTTGCCCTTTCTGTCTAATCCCTCTCTTATATACAAGTCCTTTATGATATGACAGTTGAACATTAAAAACAATGTGAGGTTAGATCAGAGGCAAGCTGAAAGTAACCCCTGTCTGAATGACAGATGCCTGTGCTGTACTTACATTTTGCTACTCCAGCACAAATGCCCATGAAGATAATCTTTCATATATGACTTTACAGAAATTTAATTTAGAATGAAATTTGCTAAGAGATCTCTTCCAAATTAAAAACATTGAAAAAATGAATTCTGCATAAATGAGTTTGGTATTTATTGGCAATGTTTGTTTAAAGCTATAAGATCTTGTAAAATTCTTGTTAGAAATGACTGAACAAACCCTGGATTTGATGCTTGGGCAGTGAAGTAAAAATAAAGCACCTCAAATGCCTTGCACTGATGGATGACACCTCTGTGTTCTGTTTATGAGTGACTTTAGTGCTATAATTTTGTGACATTTCAACGTGGGACGTTTTTTAACCCCATCTAGAGATAAGTTAATTTCTCTTTTTTCCAGTCTTTGCTTTCTCCTGTACCTCAGCCTTTCATACTCACAGTAAAAGCAACAAAGACTGTATTCTAACATTTTAGTTATGACCAAAATGTGCTTGGAGCAGGCATAACAGAAGTGACCAAGAACACGTGTCCATGGAATTAATATTTCTGAATAAGTTTTTTCTGAGGGCCACGGGATAGACTGAGCCAGTATCCTGGTTCTGACCAGGACAGGGTTAGTTTTTGCAGAAGTGGGAGAGGCATGGCCAAGACATGGAGGTTATTTTATACCACCTCACTCATTGCCTGTGTCAGGGGGAAAGGAGTCTCTTCTGGGGAGAGATTATATGTCCCATAAGTATGTCTCATATTTATATATATTTGCATTGTATTTACTCAGGAAATGTGCTCCTGTGCCTAAGTCACAGATCTCCAGAGATTTGTCTAATTCTTCTCTTTACTATTTAGTTAATCATAAATGATTAAAAAAAAAATCCAAATTGTGGTCTGAGGATGACTAGTGGATTGCCAAGCTGTGGAAATTGTTTTCTGGGTTTATTAAACTGGGTTTTCAATAACAGTTAGAATTTGAAGCATAAAGGGTGCATGACTATCTACAAAAAATGAAGAGAGCAAACAATGGCCCACTCCTTATTACCACATTGGAGCGTGATATATTCTGTCATTAGTGCAGATGGGGTGAATGAAGACTGCAGGTACTGATTCCCAATCCAAATTAATTTTCGTTCTGGTTCTTCCAGTTTGCTTGGCTTGCTCATTCTTTCAAAAGCAGCAGTTTGTCAGGCACACTGCATAATATTCAAGACTAATCTAGCATAGCATTAACTGAAAATGTTAAAAATATATTTTAATTTTTTGCCAACACTAACTATAAACGTTATGATAAATGAAGAAAGGATATTTTTATCTGTGTTTTCAGAGCTCTTAAAGAACAGAGGAAATCTATACATTCACACTACAGTCCCCAACCCACTGCCATTTCCATGCCCTTAACATGATATTTATTCATTGCAAATTAAAGTCTTATCACTTCTGCTTTCAATTCCTCTGTAATAGCGGAAGCAGCAATCTAAATAGGCTGCTAGATTCCAATGACATATTCATTAGGACTGAATTATTAGTTTAGCACATCCTGAAAATAGGGAGTGCTTGGTGCATTTGCGCAGATGTCACTTTGCTGTGGGCACAAACCAGGAAAGGAATGACTACAAAACAAACTGCTCCAGTTCTGTGCACACCAGTTGTTTTGGTAACTGTGCCCTTCTTTCCTCCTCCAAATAGTATTCCTCTGACAGGGTTTGCCTGGCACAGCAAAGGCATAAGTTTATATCTGGAAGTCAAACTAGGAGAAAGAAAGGGATTCAAAACTGTTGAGTGGAATGTTCTCTGAGCATAAGAAACATCAGAGAATAAAACCCACTTTCTGCAATATAACTTCTGTTTTAAAATGGTAAAAAACCACATAAGTTCACATCTCACCATATGGTGTTGAGTTAAATCTGCTTCATAGTTTTGAATCAAGAACATATGCACCCAATGAAGTGGCAGTTGTTATAGAAAATATGACTGTTTTGTTAGTAAATAACATGGGAAAGCTACAAACAGTCCCTAATTTTTTTCTTCTGCATTAGATTATTATGCAGAACAGCTACTACCAGGAATGAGCATTTAAAATCTATTGACTCCTAATCACTTTAGAGAGCGAAGGAGCTGGCTCGGTGTGCATGAGAGTCTGCACAAACTTGCTTGTCAGAGGAGATCACATAAATACATTTGTTATACTGCAGGTGGCATTTTAATGTTTCAGTGCCACCTTTTTGAATGAGGAGTGATCAGGCTGTCAGTCAGAGTGGAGCAAGAGAAACAGCCCCTTTTTTGTCAGATGCCTTTTCCCATTTCATCCCATATATCTCCCATGTGTAAATCAAGACATGAATCGTGCTGAGTGCCGGCTAAGCCAGGCTACTCAGCCTTTCATGTTTACTTATTCCACTGGGGAAAACTGGAGCTGTTTTAGTGCTCTGAACCTGGTGCACAGGTGTTGGTGCTCTGTACTGGGTGGTGGTGAACCCGTGTGCCCCAGGCACCTGGCAAACTGGTGACTCTGTACACTGACAATACTCGGTGACTGCTTTGTGGGGGAGTGGGAGAGGGACTGAGAGCTGTAGGGGAAAAGACATAGAAAGAGATTTCTGAGGATATAGCAAGGACTTAGACAAGTCTCTGCCTTCTTGTTAACTGGCTTTTACTGTGTCTAGTCCCAGTCTGAGTTTGGGAGCAGTAAGAGGATATTTTGGGTCCCTGCCAGGATTCACATAAGGAACTGTCCACACTCAAATACTTCACTGGCTTCAGTGCTAGTGCTATCTAAAATAGCAACTGCAGTTTCTGAAGAGCAGCATGTCTGTGTGCTGTCAAGGATGTGATAAAGGTTTAGAGAGAAAATCAGTGTGGGGAGCCCAAATAGCACCCTGCCCAGCTGCTGCCAGGCTCAGCCCAGGAACCATCAGCCCACCTTAGGTGCGCTTACACAAACCCAGAGGAGCAGAGGGGCACAATGACAGGGAGGAGTGGACCTGAATTGAGGATTCCTTAGGAACCACCACCTGTCTGGGCCTCTCCCAGGGCTGCCCCATCAAAGCTCAGCCCCAGTGTCCAGGTGTGAAGTCTGTTACCACGGAGGCAGCTCTCTGAATCACCTTTTGGACTGAGAGGGCTTCTGCCGAGGGACAAACCCCTTGTGTCATGCAGGGCAAAGGCAATTTGGCATCTCACAAGATTTGGGGGGAGGAATCAAAGGTGGAAAAAGGGAAATGTTTAGATGATTCAGGGAGGAACAAGAATGGGAAATTTGTGGGGTATGCAACACAAAAAGGCTTGTTGTATGTAAATTGTGGGCTGGTCAGCCTGTATGGCTGACCATATCCTGTGCCTGGTCAGCAGTCTGTCCTGTCTTATTAAATTCCTTTTTAACTGTTTCCTGGGCCAGTGACCCTTTGTTATACATGTATGACAGTGACCCTTTGTATATACATGTGTGCATGCATGGATGTGTGAGTGCAGTGGCTGCAGTCACACCGTGGGCTGGAGCAGCTCTGTGTCCCCGGCTGTGTGAGTGGGGTGCCATCAATAATGAGGAGCAGGTGGGTGAGGAGGGGGAGAGGCCTGGGAGCAAGGGTGTCTCTAAGGGCCAGCTAGGAGTGCAAGAGTGTCTGTTTACCTCTAAAAGCTGAGGCTTAGGGCACAGGAGGATGGCTGCTGGGACTTGGGAAGTGCCAGCTCTGTGTGTGTTTATATGTGTGCATGGTGATTTGCACTGGGAATTGGAGTGGGATCACAGCCTAGGGGTTTCATATGTCCAGGTTCCAGTAGCTGAGGAAGCTGAGATCAAGGGATAGCTACTTGGCAGACTGTCTAAGAGCAGTCACTGACACACAGAAACACACAGGTGTATATGTACATGTTTATGTGTATATAACTGTGCATGTAGGTATGTGTGTGGTGTGTGTGTGTTCTATGTGTCCGTGTCCCTACTGGAAATACATCTTTAGCTTCACTTTAAATTGAGCCATGGGACATGGAGCAGCCTTACCTCTGTCAGGGTATATAACAAATCCATTCTGTATTATGTTTATTCAACCGTTTATTTTGTTTCCTCACTCATCAGTCTTGTTAAAAGCCCGGTATTAAAAGAACAGCTTTCAAGTGCAGCAAATGTCTTACAGTAATGCTAGTGCTGTATTTTAGTAACATATATCTCTTTCTGAACCCATGCCATTAGAAGCAATTATTTAAAGTCCATCCTGCTGGAGCACATGGATGCTGGGATAGACCCATGTGGTACCAAGAAAATGAAACTTTTTCTTATCTCACATGCCACTGACCAGAAACAGAGTGCATGGAAATAAGCTCATGACAGCTGTGAGTCTCCATAACTTTTGCTCAGCTCTCCATGGGGAGGAATGACTGCCTTTTCTCAAGTCATCCTGACACCAGAAAGATTGGACATGTGACAGCTGCATTGACAAATATCTTATCATAGTGCTTAATCTTTCCTTGACAGTCTTCACAACCAATGAAACATAACTCCTATCTTTAAGCTTGACAAGATCCTGGAGAGCTCAAACTAATTGGTAATGTTGAAGTCTAAAACCTTTGAAAAAGTATTTACAGGTTATAGTGGCATATATCTGAGTCCAAAATTCTTTAACACCTCCAAGATACTGTGTTATTCTGTTCTCTGCTGAGGGCAGTTGCTTTACTGCTGCTTTTGCTGACCTTCCTTTCTCTCATTTTTGCAGTGCTTGCTCAGGTCTTGCTTTTATAATTCCCCTCCTGTACTGTAGCATGACTGTGTTTGAATTTACAAGATGATATTTGGTGAGTAGCTGATCTCTAACTAACTGGGGTGCTCATCCTAGTCAGCATTTTAGCTTTTAGATGAATAAAGCATGAATTTGCCTTCAAGGTTCTGTGAAATTGTGACTGCAATATTTAAGAAAACATCTTTGGCTTTTTCACGCTCTTGCCTCCTTTTGCCCAAAAGAGGGCACTCTATACCTGACTTTCTTTCAATTATTTTTACTCTTTTTTTTTCTTCCTTACATTTGTTCAATCATTAATTGCCCAAAAGACAGTGCCACTTTTTATTTTCAGTTCAAAATATGTGTCTCTTCCTTGTTCATCTCTAATGAGAATCATTCAAAAAGTAGGGAGAAGAAAAACATTCACTGTAAATGATTAAGTATTCCTTTATTCCTTTTCGGTTACTTATTCCTTTACTTATTTCTTTTCAGTTTCCATAAATAAAAAACAGGACTCGGCTCACAATCTGACCAATAGTGCTAACCAGGAAGCAATTTCATTTGAGAAGCAGAATTTGGGCTTTCCCAAGGTGTAAACATAAAATAATCCAGTCCTATGCTTTTGTCTGGCACCATGTTGGGCTTCCCTCTTGATCTTAGTGCTTCTTGGGACAAATATATCATAGAATCATGGAATTAGAGTACCAAGCTGGAAAATACCAGCTTGGATCCTCTGGTCCAACATTTCTCAGCAAAAGAATGGTCTAGAAAGATGGGCAGGCACTCTATCTAGCTGAATTTTAAAAGAATCCAGTGTTGGGAAATCCTCCATTTCTTGGGGAGATTATTCCAATGGCTGATTGTTTTCACTGGGAAAATTTTTCTTCTTATGTCACATAGAAATCACCCCAGGAGTGACTGGTACCCATTACCCTTTGCCTTTTCCCTGGGATTCCGTGTAAAAGGAAGTTTCCAGCTTTGTGTCCACCCTGTGAGAATGAAAGCATGGTGACAAGGTTTCCCCTAGGCCTTCTTTTCTCAGGGCTGAGTAAACCCAGGTCTCTCAGCCCCTCCTCATACAAAATTGCCTGTCCTTTTGTTGTCTTTGTGCTCTTTCTCTGGACTCTCTCTGCTGTGTCCACGTCTTTTATGTGCAGCAGGGACAAAAACTGAACATGATATTAAGGCAGTGATCTGATCATTAGGGTGGGATAAGGATTTCTTTGCCTCTGCTGGTGATGACATTTTGTATTAGGGTTTTAATTCTATCTATCCCTAAACCTCTCTCTGTCTTTCTAACACATCATTTGTATCTGCCACATTATCTGTATCTTTATCCATATTCATATCAATATATTTTTTCTTTGATTCAGTTTGAAGTATTGCAGATTAAACTCTTAGAAAATCAGCTAAAGGAAAAAAAAAAGAGGACAACTATTTTTATACACAAAAAAATGAAAGTTCTTTTTACTTTTTGCTTAAAAAATATGTATCAGACCAAATATTTAACTCCACATATTTTATCTGCTGACTTTGCTCAGTTCTCAGGGTCAGGTTTAACCCACCTCTATGTCTCTCCAAGCCTTTTTGATTTCCATTTAATTGTATGTATTTTAAGTCAGCTCTCAACAGGTCTTCCTGTTTTTCCATTTGATATTCTGGTAGTCCAATCTCTCCTACGACCAAGGCAGGTGAAGCAAACCCACTTCATGTCTTCATGTAAAAACTTTTGACTTCAGACATGATATTTGTCAGTAAGAGACTCACACATATTTATATATGGAGTTATATACACTTTTAAAGACTATTTCAAGAGCTGTAAAACATATTTTTAGAACTGTGGACTCCTATCTCTGGCTGCTCAGCTACCTTTAAAAGTTGACTGCTGATGCTTCAGTTAAAGAATCTTTACTTGGGTCTCTGTTGAAGAACTTGAGGCTTGGCAATCTCTTCAAGGAATCTTTGTTTATACCAAAAGGATGTTGCTTCCTCAGCCCAACATAATTTCAGCTAAATGGAATATGATGCAAATTCATCACACAGCATTACCTCTCATCATATATGCAGAGATTCTGCCTTTCTCTGTGGCCATAGGCCTCTCCAGATTCCCTCATGGAATTCCAGTGTTGGGACATGAGTTCATTTTTAATCTAAACTTTCCATCCCCAATTTATACATCCAGAGGGTGGTTGGGCACTGGAACAGGCTCCCCAGGAAAGTGGTCACAGCACCAAGCCTGACAGAGGTCAAGAAGTGTTTGGACAATGCTCTTGGGCACACGGAGTGACTCTTGGGGATGGTCTTGTCCATGGCTTGGATTTGGACTTGATGATCCTGATGGGTCCTTTTCAACTCAGTTTATTCTGTGATTCTGTGATCATATTTACCTGAATATTCCTGCAACAAAGTACCTTATACTAGGAAAAGTTTAGAAACTGATTGAGTTGAGGTATTTTATGTGCATGTGCATACGCACGCATACAAACACACACACACACACACACACACATATATACACAGAGATAAACACAAATGCATATATATATGTGTATTTGTACCTATACACATATCTCCCTAGAAAGAAAAATAATCCCAGAAATTGTTCAAGTTTAATGGCTTTTTCTTAATGAAAGGACATTTTCTATGAGAATAAGTGCTTATTAGATAAGAAAGTAATAGTTTAAAATGAAAACAAGAAACACATAAAATCTGCTCCATGGTGCAGCATAGGATTTTGAAATTCTTTATGATGAGCAAAGCTTTATAAAGCATGGAGAAAATGAGTAAGTGATCAAACGAGGTTGTTTTCTCCATTTAAAAAGTTTTGAGAAAAAGTGAATTTGTTACATTCAAATACAGGATACTAAAAATGTGAATGGAAATATATTCTTGGCAAAGTTAAAGATAAGAAAAGATGTATCAGTGAAAGTGACATCATTTGATTCTAAAAAATACACTGGTTTATATCCATTTAAATAGATAAATGGTCTTTCATATTGATGTGGGGAAAAGAGACAGAACCAAACAGATGAAGGAATCAAGCTGGCACAGCGGTGTGTAACATTCAGAAGGCCTGGTGTTACAGTATTTAATTAAAAAAAAATAAAAAGGAATAAATCCAAATCTCCTCTACAGAAGTTTTCAGAAGTTAAAAAGGGATTGTATCAGGCTTTTTGTGATATAGAATACTAAATTTGTTCACCTTGGAGAATGATTCAAACCATAAGAATGAGGCTTTAGTAGGGCACATTTTGCTCAAAATTAGTCACATGATAAGTGTGACTGGTTTTCTGAAATGGAACCCTGTAGGAAAATCAGCTAGAATTACAACCTGTTAGTAATATTAACCCTGTGGGATATAGTATTGGGAAAAGTGGTTTTAATAAATAATACATTTTTGGTCAAGGGACACAACCCTGAAGATAAATGTTCTGAAACAGGGTATTGTGCATGTGAAAATCTTGGAAACCGGGATACTGCTAGAATAATGCAAAAAAATTTCATTAACTTTTGATCCAGCTGTCTTTTCCTGCTCTTAACACTGCTTATGGTTTAATACCATCTTACTACCACTGCTATTAGAAAAAGTTGCCTTACTCTTGATTTGCCATTGCATGCAGTGTTCAAACATAGTCCTCTCACAAGTTTTCAGTTAAAATATAATAAGCAGAAATAGATGTGCCTCTATTTTGTTCAATCTAATAATATATTGCGACTAAATGTGTAAGAAACAAGAAATCAGGAATACTGTATATTATTTTCACTGTGGGTGATCAAAACATTGTTTAGTGGTTCTATAATTATGATGTATTAGGAAAATTCTCATTCAAACTAGCAACATCCACTTGAGTGGTTAGACTAGTTAGAGTACACTGAGCTATAATAGAAACTATAAAAGAGAACAGTTTAAAACATGCTAGCAGACTTTTCATTGATAATGTATTCAACTAAGTTTGTTGTTAAAAACCCACAGGTGTAAAGAACATTAAAGTGTAATTGCTCTGACAGTTCAAGGCAATTGTTACATATTACATATTAAGGCATATTTTTACTATTTACTTTTAAGATATTTATGCACATGAGAAACCACATCTAAAACATCATAAAATAGGAAATGGTAAAAAAGGAGCCATAAACCCAAATGACAAAGAGAATAAGAGTTATGAGCACAGTTGGTGAGAACTGTAGTAAGTGTATAAATGGACAATGAACTGCTGAATGTTCTCACAGACACATTTTCTACCACAGAAAGAAATCAAAATGTCCTTACCCACAGACTGCTGAACACTACTGAGCTTTCACTAATCTCCTGGAACCTTAATCACTTGCAAACTTTAAATTGTTAATGTGAATAGAAATAAAAGAAACAATCTCTATCTCACAACACAGTTTATTTACTTTTCTCAGAAATGATTCATCAGTCCGCAATTGTTTGTCTAGTTCTTAAGAAACCTTCACTCAACCTTAATGACATCTCCATCTCCAATTTGAGTCAAATGAATTAGAAACTGCAAAAAAATATCTGGGCTGTGAAGCTCGCAAGCTACTACCATACAATTACAGGGGGAAAACATCCCCCTGCTTGTACCCTCAAAGAGAGAAGAAGTAAAGACTTCAGAAAGCCTATTAGGGACTAGATTGTGGTTATTGATTTTACATAGAAAGCAATCAAATTCACTGGTAAATCCCCTTCAGAGATAATTCTGTTTGAAGAGTAGACAAGTCTAATTGTTAAAATACACTTCTCTTGTCTACCTTTAGCATGTAGCACAACCACATCAGCTGCTTAATTAATGGAGGCTGGCTTAGAGCAAAGTCCAAGGAATTCAGAGACTTTGGTTTTGGTGTGAATCACAAACAGATTCAGAGAAAAACCCCACACAGGACCATGATCATTCACAAGCTAGCTGAAAGATTTCAGCCAGCTAGATTGGGATTTACACATTTAAAACACACAGAAGTTCCTAGAGAAACTTGTCTTTTCTGTGCTTGCTTCAGGCACAGAGAGGTTATCTTGAAAACCTTGTGGTTGGCAATCATGGGTAGCCAATGCACATGCAGAAATGCCCATGCTGGGGAAGAGCATTCCTGACCTATGGAATTCTTTTGCCATTAAATCTCAGAAGGTGGAATGGTGTAAATGGACATTTTTCCTTCTGAGGACAAGTGAACTGGAGTGCAATTCTGACAAAATACATGCACATGCCGTGAAGACTCAGGTGAGGAGCTGTGGGAGTAAAACCAGCTCTCCACCTAGCAGCTGGAATTGGGCCCTCTTTACATAAGCTGAAAATGAGAGAAGAAAAATTTAAAGGAGGCTGTGTGTTGCTCAGAGGAAAGGCACCCAAGTGTGGTGCCACAGAACAGGCTGTCCTTGACTATTTCCCACAACTGGTGTCACAAGAAAGCCTGCACACTCCAGGCAGCAAACTGAAAATCCCAGTTCTCATCACTTCTTGATATAAGTGAGACCCACTCTTACTCCTGGCCATGACTTGCCCCAGCCATGACTCACCTCACTGGGAATTCACGTCTTCTGTGGATCTGTTTGTGGGTTACCTCTCCTCGTACTTCTGCAGCTGACAACATCTAAACCCCATGTCTTAAAAGCTGGCTGGCTGAATGCCAGTTTCTGCAGCCTGTCACTTTCTCACAATTCACAACAATATTTGTAGTTCTGAAGATTCAAGGGTACACTGGACAAATTGCAAATGTAATTTAAGTCTAAACATTTTCTGCTAGCTCTGCTCTCTAATGATGCCAGTTAGTTTTCTGTGCCCTTTAGTATAGCCATACACCAAGTGCTTCCTTGTATGAAGCACTGAAATGAAAAAATCCATCTTCTAATATCAGCAACAGAGACATGACCAATATAGGAGGAAATGAAGTATTGTTTCTGGAGTACAGCAATTTTTGAAAACTGTTCTTGGCCTGCTGATTACCAATTGCTTGCTGACTTCAGAAGTGCTGCAGCAAACTTGTACATCATATTGGGAAGCTTTTTTCTTCTTTAAAAAAACTTCTTGATTTTACTTTGACATTTATTGTGAATCAGAATCTCATTGATCTGCTTATGACTTGCATCAGTTTATTCACTGGCTCATAACACAACTGCTTTTGGAGATGCAACTTTATCTTTGTCAGAAGAAAAGGGGGCTTGTTTGAATTGATCCAAATGGTAGTAAAAAGCAAGACAGGAAAATAAGATTTCTTTTGTTTTATTAGAAAAGTGTAATGTTCCCTTACTGATAATAAAAATTTAATGAAAAGCAATTAGCAAAAGAAATAATTTTCAATAAAGGAAGTAATGTTCTATTAAGTCATACTTGATAGCTCAACAGAACTGTGTTTTATATTCAGTATTAAACTCTTTGACAAAGAAATTACAGAAGTTCTGCCAGGCATAATGTGATTTATTCACCATGAACATGCAATAGTTACTGGTAGTATCTTTTCTGTGACAAGACTAAAATTAAACTCAGGACTTTCAGCAGATAAAAATACCAAAGCACTATGAGCCATGAAGATCTCTGTTGGATCTTAACTCTGATGGTGATTAACATCCTGTGATGGAAGTCATGCTTTATTTCAAGGTTTCATTTGTAAGTGTTGTACAAATTAATAATAAATAGACCTTTCAATTAGTGGTTTATCAGTTTCTAACACCTTCTGGGCTGATAGACTGTCTATAATAATGTTTTATAGACCTCTATTGATGTGCAGTCACTATCCATGAAATACTACTGTCTGAAATAAGGGAATAATACCTATTAATCACATATTACCCATTGAGAATGCATCCAATACAGACATTTGGAGTGATGAGATAATTCCTTCTGCACTGTGGTCTCCTTCAGCAAAATGCCTTTGCTAAGTCTGGCAGCACTGTTTCCCTAAATCTCCTGTTGCAGGCACCCTCAATGCAGTGGTAATCCCTTCTCATTTCAGAAAGTTCATGAAGGAATGAAATAACAAATTGGTGTCCATCTAATTGAAGGGGTTTATGTACGTAATTGTGATATTAACTCTCTAGCAACCAAAAAAATAGCCCCAAATCTCTATATGCTTTATCACTCCCCTTAGCAATAAAGATTGAGTGGAGTACTAGGAGGGTAAATGTCTCTAATTTGGCTCACCCACTACCAAGAGTTTTTAAAATTAAGCTCTATGATCAGAGGAATGAAGGAATATTGCCTTCTCTGTTGCTGATTTCCATGGTTTGAGTGGTGCAAGCTTGGAGGGAAGATTTTACTTATAAACAACTGATGTCATCCAGGCTGGTCCACTGAAACTTTTGTACGTGGACAGATAAAATAAAATATAAGCAACTATCCTTCTGTGTTTCCAGAATGGGTTTTACTTATGAAGCAGTAAATCACTTAGTGTTTACGTGATTTTAAATATCTTTATTTTCTCAGAAATTCTGAGCATAGTCTTATCCCACTTCCAAAGTTTTAATTCCACTCCTGCTTGGGAAATATTTCAAGTGTTATTTGGATTTGCTAATTCTATGTTTAATGTCTTGGAGAAGGAAAGAAGAATGTTAAATGTTAGCTGGCATGAAATATAACAGTAATTTACCTTGTGTTACTTTGTGGAGATAGGTTAGGAAAATAGGGACGCGTTGGAAAGGTCAGAGAGAGCTGGGAAAGAAGTGCCCAGTCTGATAGAAGAGCAGTGGCAGTGCTGGGAAGGCAGGAGCATATCCCTGAGTGTGGTGACATGTTGGCAGAGGAAGGGATGCAGGTGATGAAGATGCTCCTGAGAGCTGGGGCGAGGAGGAAGCCGTGGTGTGGCTGTTCCACCTGTGCCACAGCCTCCGTGTGCTCCTGCTCAGCCAGAGGGAGCCAATGACCGCCGCATGGGAGACTCACAGTGCAGCTGCAGAGAGCAAATTTTCCATGTCTTTCAATATGCTACAGCAGGCATCTGCTCCTGGTATCTGAGGAAGTGTTAATTACTATCCTCTGTCTTCACCTAAAGGCCTGGAAAAGGGAGTGAGGAGTTTCTGGCTGTGGTCTGAGAAGGAGGCAATAGACCTTGATGGGAGCTTGGTGAGTGCCAGGGAGTGCTGTGAGCCGTGACAGCCTTGAGGAGGATTCTGCTATTCACCAGTAGCAGCTGCTTCTATCACTTGGCTCTTCTACTGATTAGAAAAACTGGAGCCAAAGTTCCCAGGATAACCCACATTTTCTTAGGTCTTCTTGGATACATTGCCTCATTTTAAAGTGTCCTGGTGGGTGAGGGAATGTCTTATCTAATGGAGTGGGACTGTCAGTAAATAAAAATCTAAATTAAATGAAGATCCATGACAGGAAAGGTGAAATGAGAGCTTCTCTAATTGCAAAATAATTTCATTTTGCCACACTAATTATTGAAGTATGAGCTTCATGTAATTATACATGACTGGAAACAGCTCCAGCTAACGCTCACTATGTTTGCCCAATTAAATTTTACAGCATTGTGTTTGAATACAGCCAGTTACACTCATTAATAAAACTGCAGGTGACAATAGACACGAAGGACTTCTGACAGAAGGGTTAGCATTTACTCTTTCTGTACTCTCTCTTTTGGTGCTGTACAGCACAGAGGAAGGACTGTACAGCACAGTTCTGTGCAAGACTTGCACCCTCATATACACACAGCCCTCGTGTGTGCTGTCCACTGGGATGGCCTGGCTGTCAGACAACTTTGCTTAAGTTTGTAACAGAAAACAGAACAGGACAGAGGCTTCTGGAAAAAGAAAAACTCCAACAAAAACTATTAACCTGTAAGAGAGAACAAAATAGTAAGCAGAATGACCTGAGAAAATCTCTTGAGATTGAATGATTCCTAAATCCTTTTCTTTCTCTGAGCCTCCATCACTTTTCCACTCGTTTGAGAGGTCTAGAATAACTCCTTCCTACTTCTGAAACTTTTTCAAATTAATTTGATTCTAACCTATCTTTACATTATCCTATTTTTCTTCAGTATTTATTCATTCTTTCAGGTCATTTATGTCTGTTTCTGGCTTATATCCCAGTCCTCTTAGATAGTTTCAATGCAATTTTTTTGGTGTGTTTTATCTCTCTGTCCCCTCTGTCACTGGACTCATCCCATGGTCTCAAAAGTGTCAGTGGCTTCCTCACAAGTCTTTTGGTCGATATGCACGCACACAGAGACACACACACAAAGGTTGCAAAAAAGTCTGCTACTCTTTTAGCCTTGTTCTTTCCTTCTCTTTTCAGAGTTATGAACTCCTTCCCCCCCCCATCTTTCTCTTTTAATATAGTTCTTTTTGATATTTAGCAAGAAAGTTTCTTTCTTGACCTTCATTCTTTATCATTGAGGCTGACTGCATAGCATACATGGCCCTCAAAAATACAGTGTTAAATACTAAAGTGATTAAAATGATTTTTCAAAGATAAAGTCTGCACTGCACATTTCTTTAGCCCTCAGACCAAAGACCCATGTGTGCCTGATATTCACTTAATTAGCTACAAACTCAGTGAAAGAAATAAATATATTCTGATTCTGTGAATTCTTTGACCGGATTTTTAAAAAATTTTCTATGATGTGAAATATTCATATTAACCAATTTTCACAGGTTTTAATCACCAACATGCATTTACACAATTTGCCATCCATTTGACATTGCTTGAAGAACCTGTAACTAAGGGAAATTTTGTCTTGGAAAAGGAGCTGGAGGTGGCTAAGTTAATAAGAGGTATAATAAAAGCAATATTTTCTGTATCATCTTGTTCTTTCAGTGAGGTCTGTGCCTACTGACCCTGCACCTCTTCAACCACACAGCATCTTAGGTGGTGATTATAGGCTAAGGCTGTGTCAGAGACTGTAATCATGATCCTTCAGTATTACAGCAAAAAGCTTAAGGCTAGAGAGAACTTGAGAGAGACAGAGTAAAAGGGTCCTTCAGATGCTAACCCCAACAAATAAACTAGTTTTAAGCTTGATATTCTAGAAATTGTTATATTCCAGGCCCAGCCTATTAAAAACACTCACTACACTCTGTGCTGGAGACTTGGGACACAGATGTGCTCAGCATTTCTAATCATGTGCACCTTCCCATCCCCACAGGTAATTTGTGCTCCCTAATTCTGGTTACCTGGGGGAGGGTGTGCACAGACCAACCTGTGCTGGCAAGAACTGTAGGAATTCTGCTATGACTGGGAGAGCTGGAGAGGTGTGGGTGTCATCCACTCCAGGTGATAGGACAAAAGCAAGTGTTGCTCCCAATGAAGCCTCACTGTGTTCACAGGGAGGTGTGCTCCAAGGAAGGAGCTCTGCTCCAAGCTCACCACCCTGCAAAGAGCATCTTTTGCCTTGGCAGGTGAGTGCAGCCAGTGCTGGGTTGCACTGCCTGATCCCTGACCTGCATCCTGCAGGGCCTTCCTCTTGGCCTTGTTGAACTTCAGTGGGTTTGCACAGAGCCACCTCTCCAGGCTGTCAGGGTCCCTCTGGCTGGCACCCCTGCCCTCCAGCTTGTCAACCAAACCACACAGCTTGGTGTCCTTGGCAAACTTGCTGAGCGTTCTCTTGGTCCCACTCTCCATGTGCCTGACAAAAATGTTAAAAATTGTTGGTCCTGATACTGACCTCTGGGGAACACCACTTGTCACTGGTTTCTGTTTGGACAACAAACTGCTGTCACAACTCTGGGTGTGACCATCCATCCATTCTCCTTCCACTGAATGCTCCACCCAGCGTTCCATCAGGTCCACGTCTCTCCAGTTTAGAGACAAGGATGATGTGTGGGACAGTGTCAAATGCTTTGCACAAGTCCAGGTAGATGATGTCAGATACTCTTCCCTCATCCACCACCACTGTAACCCTGTCATACAGGGTCACCAACATTTTTAGGCAAGATTTGCCCTTAGTGAAGCCATGTTTGCTGTCATCAACCACCTCTTTACTTTCGTGCGCCTCAGCACAGCTTCCAGGAAAATCTGCTTCATGACCTTGCCAGGCCCTGAGGTGAGTTATGATTTCATATTTGACATGAAAACAAGGAAGCATGGTTTAATTCCTACTTACCTCCATGAGTAATAATATAAAGACATCAATTTTATAGGTGATAAGAATTAAAAAAAAAAAAAACAAACCAACCAAAACCTTTTGCCTGCCAATGTGCTCACAAGCACAGAACTTCCATGACAGCATTTAAAATAGATCCAGAATGTAAACTTAGCCCCACCAATTTAATGGTATGTTTACAGAGTATTTCTTATCTATGTTTGCAGAGTGTGTTTATAAATACATATTACAATAAAAATTCATATCAGCCTTGTGTTTTTACAACTTGGCATGTATGTTATCTCTAAATTGAAAAAAAATGTTACTAAGCAAAAAAGGCCATGCTTAAAGAAGTCTGTGTTACTTTTATGATATAAAGGTCCCAAGACAGACTTGCTCAGAATGTCCTTTAACTGCTCATTTATGTGATGTCTGTGACAGTAAATGGAAAAGTGGAGGGCCAGAGTCTTTCATCATGCCTGAGTAAAGCAATATTTAACTGAGCTTGTTTTGTGCCATCTACAGTTGACAAAACACTGAGATTGCTTTGTAACATTTGATAGAAATAAATTCAGAGCCTAAAAGATATCTTACATCAAAGAATCCTCCCAGAAATGTGAGTTTGTATCCAAAAGTTAAGTGTGGAACAAGAATACTAGTTAGATTTCTGTTACAGAAGGACAGAAGCAAGGGGCCAACAAAATTTTAGGTGACTTCAAGGACCAGATATCCATGGCTTTCACCTGGGGTGCATGTGGAATGAGGGGCAAGAACAGAAGGAGGCAGGGAAGAGCTCTGCTGTTCAGCAGAGAGCAGGACTGCATTTAGCAGTTACTGCTTTTGTTTTTTCCACTCTGTTTGTGAGATGTTTGCACAGTAAGTTTCCTAAAAAACCCTTCACTTTTAGGAGCAGGGATCACTTTCCTCAAAGAAAACAGACACTGAAAATCTTAAGGCTTATTGAGTCAAGAATCCAGTACTCAAAACATGGGCCAAACCCTTAGAGGTTAGATTTCAATCATGGTGGCTGGTTAAGTTGGGGAATGTATTTGTGCTACTGTGGTACAAAAGCAGAGGAAAAAAAGTTGAAATTCTGACTGTGTTGTTTCACAGTGCTTTCAATGTCCTGAAAATGAAAGGAGTCACCTGAATATATTTGGCCACCCAAGGAAGAAGGTTCCCCCTTTGTTTTGGTTCTTGGTGTGCCCTCCTTTGGACGCAGCTGATTGTGGCTTTGGAGAATATTTCACAGGTCCCAGCTGACTCAGCCACTGCTTGGCAGAGGCTGACCAGCCTTTTCTGCCATTGTTTTTTATTTCTTTTTGTGCTAGTTCCATCTCTAAGTGTTCAAAGAACATGGCCCATTACACTTGATTACTAAGAACATCTTGCAGTCTCCTTTCAGAAGAAAGCAATGAAAGTTATACCTTACAAAGCAAGAGCAGGAAATAAAAGGCTGTTAAAAATTAGAGAAAGAAAAAAGACAGGAAAAACTGACTCAGTAACATAAGTACTGCATAAAATAGCAAGAACACTGCAATGTCATTTGAAGTTATGATTTTGACAAATATGAAGCATTTGCATTTTCAGCCTCAAACATGTAATTTCTTAATCACAGTTTTTTATGTGATTACAGCTGCAAAACCCCCAGAGGCTCTTTTTTTAAAGTATAATTTTTTTCTTGCTTTCATTTTTTTCAGCTAACTACAAATGGATTTGGGGGAAATTTTAGAGATGAGAATTTGTGTTTGGCTTTGATCACTACAATTTTTATTTTTATGCTTTTCAGGGTGTGTTAGATAAGAATGCAGTTTCCTGATGAAATGTATTTTCAGACAGTTTTTTTTACTTGGAAGAAATGAATCCAAAATTTTTTGTCAGTTTTATCAAGAGAAGAGTTGTTTATGATTTTCTGTTCAGCAGTGGAATCTGTCTATGTAAATATTATACATTTTCATTCTTTCTGTGTGTTCCTAAATGTGCTTTCTGTTACTGGTTTCCTTGCATCTCATTCCTCCATGTAAAGTAATAGATTGGTACCAATATGCTTTTTTTCCCCAATCAAATGGTTAAGTCCTTCAGCAATTGAATAAAATTTCACACATTCCAGTGTGTAGACTGTGTTGAGTGGAGGGCTGAAAAATGAAACATGTGGAGCAGACATGGAATCTGTACGACTGACTGCTGGCTAGAAAACAAGAGGGACAGCATTTGAATTCTGCCCAGCTCCCCAAACCCAACCACAGCTTGGTTGCAAAGTCTGCATCCACATTGTTATTTGAACTTGGATCCCGATTCTGCTTTTGAAACAAATCTGATCAAGCCTATTTAGTGTGGCTTTGTCCACACATTTAAGAGCAGGTTGGGAGAAATGGGTTCCTTTCAGACAAAGCAGGCCAGATGGTGCACTTGTGGTCTCCTTCTACTAACACACATCCAGGCTGTGGGCATGGGTGACAGATGTTCTGAAGGAGAAGTCACAGAACAAGTGTAGTGTGAATGCTGGATCCTCAGCATTGTATCTCTTACTGTGGCTGTTTCTTGCATCTTACAGATTCAGCCAAAGTCAATGCTCAGTGTTCGACAACTTGGTGGAAATCAGAAAGAGAGAAATCTTCAATTATATACATACATACATACATACATACATACATACATACATACATACATATATACATACATATGTTGCAGCCTGAATAGGGCTTCCACACACACACACATACATATATATGTATGTATAAATACTTTTTATTATGAAAGTAGACATATTTTAAACTTGGAATTTGGCTAATGGGCATGATTTTGCCACAGAAGTGAAGCCAAATAATGAGGGAGTCAAAGGAGTTCCACCTGGAAGAATGGTGCTGTAGAAATTGAGGAATATAATCCAGAAAAAGGATAATTTGAGTTCTTACTAGTTTATAGGTTGTCATTGTGAATGCTGTCAAAGCTTGTACAAAGTAACTGCATTGTACAAGAACAATTTCAACTTCCTGAGAAAATGTTATTCTATATGACTCTTTTCTAAGCTTGTACAGGTATATTTTCTCTAGCATTACACTGCTAGGAACCCTGCTCCAAAGGTTAATTCTAGCTCCACAACACTTTCCATCTTTACATCTCATGCTCAAATAAATTATAATTCAAGTTCCTGTTTAAACAAATCCTTTCAGTAGCTCTTCACCTTCTGAAATAGATTCTTCCTGTAGAGAACAGAAATAGTGCTGTGATTTCCAGGACAGTGCTGGGATATTTGTACCCAGAGTAAGGTTTGGACAGCTTCCCATGGTTTATCTGTGAAAACATCCAAGGTATTTTCTGGGCTATCCTGCCACAACCAAAGAGAGAAGCCCCACCACTGGGGTTGCTAATGGGTTGAACTGTAAAAAAAGTATGTCAGCATTTTATTCAGGATGAAGCAAATGTGCTAAAAGCTTGCACTAATAAATAGGAAACATATGTTTGCCTAAAGCAAACACCATTTTTGCTCATGCAAAAGTCATGAGTATGTGCAAGAAGTCTCTGAGATTTTTGAACAGTTTTTAATATGAGATGAAGCAGCTAGGTAATAGACTTTGGTAATGCTGAGAAGAGGAAATGAGAAGAGAGTCCATAATCTTTAAAACTATCACTCTTCAAGTATCTTAGAAGAGAAGAAATGGGAATTGGCTATAACCTGGTCTTGTGTGTTAGCATAGGTACAATTGCAAGCAATATTATTAGCATACAAATTGATATTGTGCAAAAGCAGTCTTTTGTTTGAAGGTAATGGCCACGACGCTGCAAAAAAAGAGAAGCTTATGTTCTAATGTAGCAGAGGAAGCAAATAAGCAATTTACACTGTAAAAACTTGCTGTTCCAGAAATGTGACTGGAAAAATTATCAGTTTGTAAGCAACCTTTATGTTGATTTGGGAGATTTTTGAATGCAATTTCTTTGTTCATCAGTCCTACACTGTTTTCTGTTAAGGCACTTGTCCCTCTTGAAGGGTCAGATTTTGACACATTGGCAGAAATGAGAGCATAAGAGGATCAGGACTAAATGCTGCAATCAAATTTTGTTTTTATAATTTTCAATGACAAAATATTAAGATGTATATCCCTGGCACAAGGAACATCTGCAGGTCCTCATTTCACTGATAGATAGCCAGAGAAACACCCTCACCCGACAGCATGTAATGTTACTCATCCTTAAGGCAGAACCTTGAGAAAACAAAGTCCTAATTCAGCAGTTGAGAGCTCTGAGTGTATCTTTGGAACATTGAGTTAATCTTTATTAACCCACTAGGGGACGATCTGTAGGACTTTTCAAAGGCTTGAACATTGGGCATGAGTCTAGATATCTTGCTGAGCACAACCTAAATGAATAGCTAGGCAGTGCCTCTTGATCAAAGCCATTTTGGGGCGAGATAGATGTTTCCACAGTGAAGCAAAGCATGGCACTGTTCCTCTGCTGGAACTTTACAGTGCAAAGAGAGTGCTGCCTTGGGGTGTTTATGAAAAACAGTAGTGCAAGCTCTATTAGGCATCCAGTTTGAGGTAAAAACATAAAGTCTGTGTGAAGATTATCTGGGTAATTAAATTATTAAGTAAGCATTATGTCAGGTGGGGGGAGGATATTGTTATGAATGATAATATTAAATTTTGACAGCAAGAGGCAGACAGGTGTCTTTATTCCCCTCCAGATGATGATCTCTTGATAAATGAAATTCCCCTCAGCAGCCCTGTTGCAATTTCAAAACAGGCACAATATTAACAATACTGAGTTGTTCTATATTGGAAAAGACAGACTCCAGCAGGCTGAACAGGATCACCAGCAGAGCTGCACCAATCCCATGGATCATTTGGACTGTTAACCAGGACTTTCCCATTCCCTATTTGCCTCTGGAATGTGAACTTCCAGTGTTAATTTTCAATGTATATTCTGGTGGGTAAACCTTCCTGAAAATGTAGTTAAGTTTAAGAAACTAAAATTACTATGAAGCTAAGAGTAGTCACCTTCTCCTCATCATCACCCACCCCTGGTGGCCCACACTGGTCTCTCTTTAAACCCAGTAGTAAATTGGGCTCCCCAGGACAACCAGGAGGTCCATGAAGCAAAGTGTGTGCTGAGTAGGGTACAGGTTCCTGGGGAAAGAGGCTGCCCCATTACCTACACCTGAGGAGGCAGAACAGACTTTTCCAGCCTGACAAGCAGCACCTCTCCAGAGCCCTCTGCTCCTGTTGGACACCTGACCCTGCAGCTGGGAAGATCCTGGTGAATGAAGGAATATTGCAGGGGACAGAGACAGGAGGAGGCTTCTTGCAGGACACAGGAGTGCTCAGAGAAAGGTGCCTGCTTCCCCCAGGGCTGTGGTGGAGCTTCAGAGGGGCAGCACAGCTTCTCTGGCACAGGTATTGCTCACTCCCCATCCTGGCTGCAGGGAACTGCTCTGGGAAGTCTCCTTGTGACTGAGTTCTGGGACTGCTGGGTTGTCTCAGGTACAGATGCCAGCAGGTTCATCCCTCATTGCTGTGCAAATCTTGGGATGTGACATGTGCTGCTCTGCTGGGCATTTAATCCTGATACAAAAGACACACTGGGGTTTTTTTGGTTTTTTGTTTGTTTATAAGAATATTGCAGACATCAGTTTTTCTCTTTTCTCACTAAACAAGGAAAAGCAAACCCCAAAACATTTCAGTGACATAAGTTAATCTGCTCTAATGTGTTACTGGCATGATGTATTAATATAGGGATATGGACTAATTTCTTCCATGTTTAGTTAGTATGGGCATGTATCTTTGCACATATACAAAAAAATAAATCTGAAAAGGAATGGTTACTATTTTAGTTTTAATTTATACTCAAAGACAAGAGGTATGGTTTATCTGCAATAGTTATATTTCAGCTATTTGAAGGCAGCTGAGCGCCAGCTGTGTGCCCACAGCCTCTCAAGGGTGTGATTATTTAATGATAAAACTAATTTTCCTCACTGCTCATGATTACCATTGCAAAAATTATTTTAACATAAACTGAAGTGGTGAATTTTTGAGCTGTCAGAAGGCAGGGTTGGTTACTCAGAATATTGAGCAGCCTTTTCAGCAGAGCTGTGGAAAGTCCCATAAAATAACACTAGCTGTCAAAATCTAGGCTGAAGTCTGGAGTACCATTTGTCTTAGAGAGGCAAATAGTCTGCCCAGCTGAAAAAGAAAAATCCCTACTATGCCACTAAGACCATAATTTCTAGTTGCCTTTTCTTTAAAGACAACAGCTATTCCAGGTCAAATGGGCTTTATAAGAACTATATTTGGCATCCTCTGATGCCAAGACACTGCATGGGGAAAAACTTTCTCTTTGCTCATGTTCATAATGAGCCAGACATGGTCCTTTGGACCACAGAACCATAAAATCCTTTGTGTTGGAAGAAACCTGTGTGCTCATGGAGTCCAACCATGCTTGAAGATGAAGGCTGACGGATGAGGTAGACCTTGGACCTTAGAGAATAGAATGAAATTTTGAGGCAAACAAAAAAGCCATTGAGGGATTCTTATGAATTATAAGGCATCCTCATTTTAAGGAAAGCATTTACATTAATCACTAACTTTATTCTTTCCCTTATTTTCCAAGTGGATGCATGCCCAGCATTGAAAGGGCTACCAAGGACCATCCTGTCTTCAGTATTTAGAAAGGCAAAGAAATGAATGACATCTAATATCTTATTTTTCTCCTGTCAAAATAGATGTTATACACTGAAAAGGAGAAAAAAAAAAAGCATTTTTAACTTTGTGAGATAAATTGCTTTTAAGGTAGACCAAAAAAATGCTTTTAGGTGGGATCTTTCCAAAAATAGAAAACTATAAAAAACTTTTATTTTTAGTTACATCTAGAACTTGTAGATCTTGATGCATTATTTTTTACATTTTTCTATATTTTAAAAGTCATTCTTAATTTCTCGTTCACTTTTAATTTCTGATTTGACACCTGATACGGTTGCCAAATTTAAAAAGAGAAAACCTAGTTTAAAACATATTTTGGTTTACAAATAAAATATTTTTGTCTTATTAAAATAAAGCATTTGATTTTGAAGCATTTGCACTTTTCATATTAAAATATGCTTTTAATTTATGCCTCTCCAAAAGTTTAATATTTGGATAAGATTATTAGCAGGTAGAAAAAAACCCCAAGCTCTATAATTTTGTGTTCATTAGCATAATCTGCCACAGACCAATGGTTCCAATTGATGAAGACAACATAAGCCTAGAAAAACCACCATTAGTCATAAGCATGGGTTTTCTCTGGAGGATTTCAACCACTCTCTGTTTGGGAGACCTTGCCAGATGGCAGCTGATAGCAGTGTAAATTTTTAAGCACAAAGTGGTCCCAGCATTTGCTGTCTGATAGCTGCCCAAAAAATGCAGGACTAAAATTTCTATATTTTTAGGTGTACTGCACTGAAAGAAGCAGCCATCTTGAAATTAAAAGCAAGGGATAGAGTATGGGGTATAAAGACTATATCTGAGGGTTATTATTACCATGAGTTATTATGTAAATGATTCCCCTTGCTCACAAATACACACATGCTTTTTTTCATCCTGATTTAAAGCATAATTGCAGTCCTTGACAGATTGCCATTGAATTTTTTCTCATAGAATGAATTAAAATATTGAAAGTAGAAAAGGATAGAATGGAACATTATGTCCTATTATACTAATCAAATGTACTAAAACTAACCCCTCCACCCCAAAACCACCTCCTGCTGCCATCCACTGCATCAAGATGGGTTATGAATGAACATATCCACTTGGCACTTTACAAAATGAGGTCATGATAAGTGCATGAAAAAAATGAAATCAAAGCCCTTTATAGCTGGCAGGATTCTCTCTTTGTAGAAATGAGTTTAAATCAGGGCAGCAAGATCATCAAAGTGCTTACAATTCCTTACAAGAGCAAATTATAATTTTCTGTTTCCTTACTGTCCATTGTAGCTGTTGTGCAAGTTTGTTAAAAATACTTCAGCTCTTCCCACAGAATGTTGCAGAGCCAATAGCAGGAATTCACTGGAAAAGGAGACCTATCAATTGTCAGGAGGGTAGGTAGAAGGAAAGCTGCAGAAAAGGATGCACTGCATGTCACTTCAGAGGCAGGAAATCCCTCTGTTCCCGATGGTCAAAGGACAGGGCAGCAGAAAGAGGAAAAATGGAGCAGCATCCACCCCTGACTTGGAGCACCCATGATCAGGACCTCTGTAAGACTTGCTTCCCTTCCACAGCCGTTCTTATGGGATCCCTTTTCCAGTTATATTTAACTCAGGCTGTAACAAAAGGAAGCTGGCAAAGGTCCTTTACTACTGAAAAATAACCAGGGATTGGGAATATAACTCACCATCTTCAGAGGGGCTGTTTGTATGTACTGTAGCAATTTAATTACTGTGACAGTTAGTCAATTCAATACAGCCCTTGTGTAAATAAGCAGGAGATATTTTTCCTTTATAAATTAACACTGAGTATATCTCTTCATTTAGGGATGAATGAACTTGAGCAACCTTAAGCTCTTTGTGCACTGAGCTTTTCAGGAGGTGAGTTCCAATCCAGTTCTGGGTACTGTCTTGGTTTAGCAGACATATTAAAACAACAAATCTAAATAAATAAATTGACTTTGGCTTTGAATCGGTTACAAAAGATTCCCCTACACACACCTGGATATGCCTCACATTTATCTTATTTGTGATATACACTATTCAATAACATTTGGTACATTTTGTAGACAGTGGCTTCCTGTTGCAATTCCCCTCCTGAATGCTTATGCTTTAAACAGCTCCAGATTTCTGAAGGGTCTCCCAGGAACTCATCTCTATTTCCTTTCACTTTCCTTTACACACCAATGGAAGGATATATTTAGCACAATGATCTTTGCATCATACAACATTTTCTTAGGTCAGTGATTTCTTGTGGTGTCACGTCCTGGAGCTGCTCCTCTGTGCTAAGTACAGTTTAGTGCTCTGTCAACTTTCAAAAGATTTGAAAATTCACTTCAGATGTGATAACTAATTTGCATAAAGAAAAGACATGATCTAATGTACCTGAAAGGATCTTGTGAAAAATAATTTCAGATGTTTGCATATATTGAAGTGTTAAGAAAGATGTTCTTCAGTCTTTTAATGTGCATACACATTTTCAAGACTGGTTTCTAAAAATGTGACTACTCAACACATTATACCCTCTCAACTTGCAGTCTGAGTAATTCAGGTATGATTCTATTTCAGGTAGCAATAAAAGGAAGAAAAAATTAATAGAGGTAAAGAGTACAGAGGTTACACTCTCCTCATAGTGATGCATTTTTGACTGTGACAAGAAAAGAAGTGCTGGCCTGGTTTTTACATATTAAAATTTAACTTTGTATTTAGAATTTGCCAAGAGAATTTTGATTAAGGGAAAGATTGATTTTTTTCTCATTAATGATTTGAAAAACTGGAACTTTTTTGCTGCTGCTTGTTATCTAAGATGTTGAAATGGGTTTCAGTTGCCTTAACACAGAGCATTTTTACTAATTTCGATCTTCAAGGGGTGTTCCCACCTGCCTCCATCAAAAGAATGCAAATTCCTCTGGGGTCCCAGGTTATATCTGCCAACATTCATGGATGCCTCAGATACCTGAGGGGATCCAGAATGGCACTGGGGGTTTGTGCTGAGGCAGCTGAAACCCATTTTAGCTGCCTTTAAAGTTCTAATTTGAAGTTACTTTTGCATATTTGCAAAAGCTATTGATTTTTTCTGAGTGGTTCAATATGGGCATTCACTTTATTGCTTTATATCTGGAAACTGGTATGTGTGCCTTGTAACTGACCTCTTATATTAATATTTTCCCTGCTTAATAATTGCCATTAAACATTATTAAATGCACTCTAACCCAGAAATGACATGCAATTTTGGGGTGCTAGTTAAAGTAAGAATTATCCAGTCAGAACTCAAAAACTAGACAAGATGTCACTGGTGGTTTGTTATAAATTCCTGGTTTTTCAGCTATATAAATGTTTCTATTGATTAGTTCCTAATAACCTATCTTAAAAATATATAATTTTTAAAAAGCATAAATAATAAACATGATTTAGACTAATAATCAGGTTCCACTGTGCTGACTGTTTGGGAATAATGACATTCCTGCATGAACTGCAAATATTCAGCTCTGTGCTGACTGCAGAATTAGTAACTAATATAAAATTAAAAGTTTGCAGTTGACATGGTTTTTAGCTAGCTTAAGCCAAATACTGACTTTTTGCAAGTTTTTGCATTAATGAAATTAAAGTGCCTCATCTGTATGGGAAGCAAACTTGGGAAGAGTTACGAACACAGTAAAGTGAAAATTCTCTTTTGAGAATTTTGTGCTCAGACAGTATGGAGATGGGTAGCAGCATAAAAATCTTCAAACAAATTTGAACAAATGTTCAAATATTCCCCCAGCACACATTTACAATATTTGCAGCTAGTCATCCATTTCCTACTGAATGCTGTGTTCTGGAAACCAAGCAAAAAAACAATAGTAGAGAGGCTAATTAATCATAAATGAGTCTCATACCAGAGGATTTTTATTAGCCCTAAAAGACCACAGTAACAGCTCCACCCTATGTACACAATAAGAATATGAAATGTTTATGGATTTACTGGGGTTTTTTTACTGATTTTCTGTTTTATACTACAGAGAAGGCCTTGTGTGACCTTCTCAGAGGCCCCTTACATACATTGATCAAAACCATAAGCTTCTGAAGAGATGTAATTTTGGTAAACAATGCCATTTTCATTTTGTTTCTTGTAAAGTGAATACCATGTAGACACCCTGTATTTTATTAAAATATGAGTGAAACACAAAAATAGTTATTTATGGGCATAAGGAAAATATTTTGATATTTCCATGTGATAGTCTTGGACAGGAGTTTGCCAGGCTATCCCATGCAGATTGAACTACACAGTAACAGTCTTGGTACTTAATGTACTGCTAATGTCTAATTATCAAATTATTTGGTTTTTTGAAGAGGTTATAAATGAACATATGTAGCCCTACTAAGAATTCTGTACTGCTTTGCAGTTTTTCTCTCCTTGAAGAATTGGTGTGTATGAGTACCTGAAGCATCTGAACATTTGAAGTCTTTATTGTGGCATTTAGGGTATTTAGGAGAGCAAAATAGACATGCAGATCATCTCTCTCCTGTGAGAGGAATTTATATGACAATAAGCAGGATGCAGAAGGAAGCCAGCTTGGATTTTCTGCTTATTTGAGAATTGCTTTAAGAAATACCTCAGTTCAGGAATATTTAGTAAGTAAATGTTTCACTATCTGAACCAGAATATTTTAATGCTGTTCCATATTTTGATTATTAGGAAGGATCAGATTGCACTGTTTTAGGCAGTGCTGTGTTCTTTCCAAGGCACATTTACTGCTATTTCTCCTCTTTTGGGTGTGAAAGTAAGAGCTAAACAATTAGGCATGTGGAATAAGCCTATGAAGGATGAAAACAAGGGGATGACTCAGGAAAATTGAGCATAAAAGTTGGCTGAGGAGTTAGTTCCGTGTTTTAGATGCTCTTTATTCGCTCATTTCTCTGTTGATTTGTTTGTTGATTTAAACATTTTTTGGTTTGAAATTTTCCAAACAATTTAAGAAGGAAAATCTATGGTACAGTGTCAATAGAAGGGTGTTTCTGGGTAGGTTAAGTGAATTTACATGGAAAAGTACTTCCATTTATAGTACAAATTAGAAAGAATGTAGCTGAAAAAAATTACTCCTGTTAGAAACTAATTAAAAATTAGTTTCAGTGGAAAATTTATATGCTCATTTGAGAGGGATCTCTGGCTTTTGCCTTGGAGTGCTGAATAATGATTAGAATAAAAAGTATTCCTGCAGGGGAGCCAAATACACCATAAAGGCTGTACTGCACAAGCCCCAGGTTTCCATAGTGTGGAGCCCTTAAGCATCAACTCATATTTTCCAATTAGTACTGACTAATGTTCCTCTCTGTGTGGTAAAAATGTAGTCAGCCCTTTATTCCTCCTGGAAGCATGTGAGCAGAAGCCACCACTAAAGTTATGTGTGTGTGTATAAATAAAAAAAGATATATTTATATATATAAATTGTAGTTCTTTGCTATGACTGAATATATATAATGCTACTTTTTTATTGAAGACCCCCCCACCACTATTAGGATTCACTATAGTATAGAATGAGGTTTAGACTATGCAAAGTGGTTGCCTGATGAGTAACAAAGTTGAGTTATGAAGAAATAACTGAAAAAAATAAATGTAATAAACTATCCATAGATTATCATGCATAGCTTGGATCATAAAAGATTTAACCAAAGGCTGGAGCAGACTTGCCCCAGCTCCTGCAGTGTGTCAGTCCCAGCTGAAGTCTGTCTCACATTATCTGGGCTGAGTGTCCAAGTATACGAGAATGGAAGCAGTGTTAACTTTCTCAAACCTTATCTGAGCTTCTGGAAGCGAAACAAAAATTTTTAATAGGATTTTGCACTATGTGAGATAAGTTCAACAATATTTTACATAATTGACCCTGGACACATTTCTGTCTTTTGTTTCTGGATGACCTTGCTGAAGATCCCTAGATGCTCTTTGCTTTCCAATGCCATGATGAAAATGCTAATGTGAGACAGAGAAGGTATGAAAGCACCTCTGGAAGCTGTGGTGTTTTACAATCACTGGAATAATAAAACCCATTCCTGACCATCAGCTTTTAAAGGTGGAACAACTGATTATGTAATTTTTACAAAATGCTTTTTACAAGGCTCAAAAGGTCATGGAAAGCAAATGCAAGCACAGAAGGAAGAAAGCAGATTGAGGACTTCCTCCAGGTTGGACAGTAATTAGGGCTGGGGATCTTTTTAGAAATGACTGACTCACAAGCATTAAGCATAAGAAGTAGATATTACATAATATGTCTGCATTATGTACTTCTTTGCCTGAAATGATATTCCTCACAGAAGGTATTAGTTATATTTATTACCACTTTCAATGGGAAATGTCAGAAAGGTTTGTAAAGCTCATTTTCCCAGAATTTTAGACCTAGCTCTTCCTTTGTTGCAGTCCTTTGTATTTCTTTTATTCAATCCCAAGGATGTATCTTTTTCCACCCCGTGATTTGCTCCTATTGGAGGATGCTAGTGCTTAGTGTCCTAGATGTCTTCCTTAGATTAGCCTCACAAAATAATACATAGCTTGATTTTAAACAAGAGTAGATCAATTTCAGATGTGGTGAAGGGGAGTCCACTTTCTCTGGCTGCCACTTCAAATGTTCCTGAGCATCCCACTGTGCCTTGATTTCCTCATCTATAAAATAAAGATAAAAATAACAGCCTTTGGTTTATTTTTTTTAAGCCAAAAATATCCAAAGTCTGTTGTGGAAGAATGAGATGTATATGCTTAAAGACCACATGCATGTGATGCTTGATACCTCCCTCCCCTCCACTCTCCTCCCCTTCCCCCTGTATTCCATGCTCAGATTTTGCTGTGCCATCCTGTTTGACCTCTTTTCTGGTTCCTGTATACATCTGACCCATCATCTGCTCTTCTTAGGGTCTGAGCTGCTGCACTTTTCCCATGATGAATCTCCATTTATATTACCTGAAAACATGCTTAGTTGCAACAAATTCTTGTTTCTTTGCTTCTAGTGTTTGCAGAATTTCTTGGATTAGAATCCTCAGCAGAGCAGCCTATAATGGTGCATTTATACCTGTAAGTGATCTGAAAAATGTTAAATAAGTGGTTACCATTGTGTACTACAAAGTTCATGAAGTTAAAACTATGCAGGATGTTAGAGCATCTGAGGTCATTGATTTAAACCAGCACAAATTCATTTGGGAGATAGCAAAACTCTCTTGAGCTGGATACTGTGTTGACCCTGGATTTTATTTAGTTTTTTTTTCACATGGTGGTTGTTGGCCCTCTGAACAGTAAAGGCTGGAGCCTCTTCAGGAGAGTAGGACATTCCTTCTTATCTTTCACACTAGGAATACTGTCTATACATGTGACAAGATTGATCACTCAGACATTAGTATTGATAATAAAACAGTTAAGGAATGAACTAGAGGGAAGAAAAGGATGGATAGATGGTAATATAAGATAATCTCTAACAGGCTGACTAAAATGAGATGTGCCTAAACTCTATGCCTTTTTTAACCTTGATGGTCTTTAAATGTCTCTGTGTCAGCTTTGAAGTCAATTGTCCTGGAAGAGGGAGCAGACTGGTGGCAGTGGGAGTTTGCTCCTGCACACTCACCCAGGACAGTGGGGTGTATTGTCTGCTGGCAGCTTGTTTCACATGTAGTTTATAAATGAACTCTCAAAGGCCTGATGTTTGGAAATCCAGTTGAAAATTAATGTTTCATCCAAAACCCTAAAGCAGATGGTACTTAGCCAGTACTGCTATTTGGAGCATTTCAGTGTGTAAATAGCTGGCCAGCTTCTTTTGCTGAGGGTCTTCTTGTGAATCAATGAGCTATAATCCTCTTTTAAATGTTTGGACAAATCATTCACCAAAGTCATGGCAGGAGGCTGTGATTAAATGTGCAGTTCTACACAACTCCTAGAATTCCTAAAAAACTGGCTGAGCCAGGGTCTGATACACACCAGAAGCTGTGGGAAACAAAAAATGTATTTTCTAGTCTCAGTGACAGGAACTAAATTAGAGCTCAGAAGCCAAACACCTTTGCTGGAAATAGTCTGATACCTGCTGATGCCAGTAACTGCAGCTAGTCTGCTAAATTAAGCCAAAAATGATCACTGTCACTGGCAGTGTGCTCTGAGACAGCAGCTATTGCAAGCA
This sequence comes from Setophaga petechia, assembly GCA_024362935.1. Lineage (NCBI taxonomy): Eukaryota > Metazoa > Chordata > Aves > Passeriformes > Parulidae > Setophaga > Setophaga petechia. Next base: position 9,058,920 of record JANCRA010000020.1, on the reverse strand, counting down.
AAGGGCTCGATACGAAGGTAGCATGAGCTGATATCACAAGATAACATGCACAATTTCTCTGGAGGCTTCAAGCACATTTCAGACTCCTGGCATGGCTTCCCCATGCTACATCTGCAGGACACCATTTCCTTGCTTTCTATCTGTGATGGACTGCTTCTTTATGGGTTTGGGCCATACTCCACATTATTTGGCTGCCCAACAATTTGGATACCAGTGTTTTGCTCTAAAACATGGTTCTTTGCCAGATCTTTCATTTTAATTGTACACAATTTGTTTTAGTACAGAAAAACAGAGGGTTGAGCTGCTTGGAGCTGGAAATGTTGATAAAAATCTGGAAGAGTCTTTTACCTCATTGCAAAGGTCTTTGGAGACATTTTATTCTTATCTTCAGTTTAACGGTTCAGACTTTCAATGGTATATGCGCTTAAAAATGAATACCTTTGGAATAGTACAGAAGGTGATGAGATTTTTGGAGACAATGAATGCATTCTAGCTCAGTAATAATTTCAGTTTGCTCAAAGAAAAAAGGCTAATGTAGGCAATACTTGGATTTTTCCAGCAGTGTGTCTCATGCTGCAGCATGCCAGGAGGAAAAGAAAAGCCCACGCACAATGCGCCAGATGTGCACAACTATGTGTACAGAGAATAAATCTTCAAGACAGGCTGCAGCAATGTATTTTTCTTCATCCCTTACAATGTGCTTGAGAAGAGTGCCTTCTAGGCAGGACTCTGAGAAGGATGAATATATATTATCCTCAGTCTGAAATGCTCTGTGGCTGTGCTCACCCTCTGTGAGCTCCTCAGCTGTGCCCATGCTCAGCCCTGGAGGTGATGCTGCTGCCTCCCTGCAAGGCACTCTGCTGGCTGCTTCCTCCAGAGGACATTCCTTTCTCTGCTATTAATGAGACTTCTAAACAATGTGATTTGCTACTACATAGCTGTTTAACTGCAAATAACCTAGTGTTAAATAGTTCTGATAGTTTTAAATGTTTGTGTGAGGAGGGAAAGGAGGTTTTACAAACACTGCTGGTATGAGAGTTCACTTGGCATTGAGGCACCACAGCTGTATCACTTACAACCATTAGGAACTGCACCCATGCTCTGGTGTCAGTCAATAAGCTCACAATAAGACCACAATAAATACCTGTTGCTTTATCCTCTGATTTGCTGCTTACTAGCATTCTCTTATTTTAAAAAAAAATTATTCTAGAGATTATGGTCTGCCTAGGTGTTACTTTGTGTTAGTTTTTTTTGTAAAACAGTGCACAGTGAGGGACTTATTCTGGAAGAAATATCCAATCTTAAACATTGATAGAATACAAGTGGCACCTTTATACTGACTGCCTTTCATTATTCAAGACAGGAATGCTGCATCATGTTGGCGTGTTTTAAAAGGAAAAAGAGGAGTTTTTTTACTTGCCTGTTTTTTTAAATGTTTAATACGGAATTTGAGTAGTGGTTCATTTGGCATTAGCTACTCTGAAATATATACTGTTACTCAATATGTATTTGTCATTTCTGATGTTAAAAGCTATGAATATATAAAACAATCAACATGAATTTTACTTCTTGCTCACTTTCACACGTGCAAATCCATAGAGCTCAAGATCTACTGTGAGCAGCTGACAGCTGGTAAAAATAACTCTCAGTTAAAACTGTATGTGCTTACCTTCCTGCAAAACTTCTGCAAAACTTCATGCTGAATCTTGTGATTCCACAAAGATATTTTTCAATAATGAAACAGAAATTAAATGCTTCAAAAGAATCATCTCTTGCTGACACAGGGCAGAGATGCACGCATTAAAATCGTAAAAACCCCTAGTCTTAAGTCTTCAAGTTGAGTAAAGTTTTGAAATATTTACTTAGCAGTGGGAATCCTGGAGGTTTATAAATACAGTGGTGACATTTTAAAGACTGTTGTGAAATGTTATCTTCATGTAGAAAGAAGCTATTTTGTGCCCTGATTCTGTTCACCTCTCTGCCCTTGTTTGTGGTTCAGTTCACAGGCAACCAACAACCTGTGATACGTCTGCAGGACACATTTTTCCTCATGTAGTCCCTACCCAGCCACAACTTTGCTACAGTTTGGTTCCACATTCATTTTGACAGATGCACTTCAAAGTTCTTTTCAAATTTCAGCACCAAAATTCTTCTCATCCAAGTCACAGCTCATTATTAGTGACTGCTTATGTTATCTCAGGGCTTGCTAGGCAAAGAAACTGCAAACACTACACTGAGCACTGGATTAATCAGTGTATTAATCAGTGTATAATCTTATGCAGAATAAGGCCTGGTAGTTATGGCTATAGTGTTGCCTGTGAGTCAAAACACATCAAAGTAATCTTACAATAAAGTGGCCTCAGCCATCAAAAGCACTTTTATATATGATTAGGATAATTTACATCAGAGGATTATATTCCCTGATGTTTGGGACAGGTTTGTAGACAGAGCTGGAGGCAGTGGAGGGACTGTGCCAGAGGATGCTTAGATGAGCTGGCCTGAGTGCCAGTTCCTGTTTGTCCGTGGTAAAAGCTTGCACTTTTTGGATTACACCCTTATCCAAGTGTCTGGGCAGAGGGGTGGATAAACTGTGTGTGTGGTGGCTTGCTTGCAACCTTCTTCCATTTACACTGTTATAACCAGGTTAGGCATGCTGACATCAAACACTTTTGATGGAATGAAATTTGTAAAGATGGTAGATTTAATTCTGGACATATAAATGAGATTTTTATGCATAGAGGGCATACGAAATGCATAAAAATGCATTTCAATCACTAACAATCTCTGAGAATATGATTTAGAAAACTCACGTGGGCCAGCCAGAGGAAAAGTGAATTTTGTATTAATTTTCATAGAAAACATGATAAGATGGAAATGCAAATCTGCAGTGGCCAGCCAGATTCCAGAGGCATTGCATTTTCTTGCCCTCTAGGAGATGTGTGGGAGAGAAGCCTTTTCATGGATCTTACAGTGCTGCACTTGGCACTTGTAAAACCATGGTTAAAAGTACACCAGCATTTAATGGAGCAACTGTTTCCACCAGCTCTGCTTCTGTATTTGAAGAATTCAGTGATATGAGGGGAATCCTGGCTGTCTTAAGCCCAGAGAAACTTTCTCCTGGGTCCTCTGTGCTAGAAGGCTTAAACTAGCAAGGAGGGATTGGGCCTTGCCCTCTTGAGCTTCTTAAGGTTTCACGGTTGCAGAGGCAAAGTGACTTACAGCTCTGCTACAGCCTTTAAACCTTTTCCTGCATATAAAATTTGAAGTGCTGAAGTGCTAAATTGGCTGAGCTCTAAGCCAGTTTACCTCTACATGCATAATGGTTTAAGCAGTTGAACACAGTCAGAGGTTGCTGTTGAGGGCAAAGTGCTGCAAAACTTCTGTGGCTGGTGGATTTCCTGTGCTTTGCTTCATGTCTCGCTGGCCACAACCTGTGGCCTGACATAAATGCAAAGACACTGTGGCTTCACCAGGAGAGATAAATCTGCTAGTTTGAAGGCTATTGTATGTTGAATTTGTTTTAGAACTTACTTCTCTAGATATCTGCTATCTATACATCAATGTAGGTATCTAAATAACTGTGAGTCAGGGGACAGGGCTCCTCACAATTTTCTCTTGAAAGGTATGGCAATATTGCTGTGACATGAAAAAGATGTGTTTTAAACAGCTGGAGCTATGGAATAAATTCTTTCTCTCAGTTACCTCAGTATTTATTCACTCAGGAATTAACATAGGTCAACCTGGTAGCCAGGAGTGTAGAAGGAGGAAGATGGGCTTTCTGAGCAGCAGAATGAACACTGAACAAGAGATTTGAAAGAAAAGGACAATATTTCTAAACTTATTACCACCACCTTCATGATCAACAAGAGTAAATGTGCAGCTAAAGCCCAGCTAAAAACTCTTTCCCTTTCATATGCAGAGTCACTGATGTCTGAAGGCACTGGCAGTGCAACAGCTAGAGATAGATTAGTCCAAGTGAGGGGCTTTGCTTGCTTGTGTATTTTGTGTCATTTGTTTCTTTAGTTTACACAGAGTGAAGTTAAGTAATGAAATGTGAGGTTTGTACAGGGACTTTTCTGACCATGTCCATAAAAATGCTCAGATTTCTCCATGTGAAAAGCCATCAAGAGATCCAGGAAAAGCTAAGAAAGCAAGAAGAGTGACAAGTTTTTGTTGCTTTTTTTTTTTTTTTGTAAGCAAGGAATGGTGGGTCTACAGATGCTTTTTAAGGTGTATTCTGCTGAATTATAAAACAAGATGAAGCTTATTAACTTTCAGACATAAAACTGCATTGTATGGTTGATTCTATTCTTTGCCACCAATCCTGTCTCCTTTAATGAGCTCATCCATTAACATTGGATAATTCAACATGCAATATAAATTTATTAAAAATTCATCAAGAAAGTTCAGAATCTGGTTTAGTTCTGTGTTTTTGGAATAGTTGATTAATATTTCTAAAAAGCTAAGCCTGGAAACTATCTCCAGTGATCTAGTATATAAACAGGAATTGTGCACTTTTACAAGTGTTATAAATCAACACTTCCATTCACTGCTAAAATATTCACCTCCTTGAGACAGGTGAATTTCTAAGGACAAGCAGGAGGCCTGTGGTGCTGCTGTGGAGCTCCAGGAGTACCACAGCCAGATTTTGAGACCATATGCAAGCCATACATGGTCCCACTCACCCATTTTCCAACACCTTGGTCACAGAATTTTAGGCAAATGTTAATTAGTATTCATAGCAATACTTTTGCACCACTTCATTTCAATCACAGGTGCTATTCTCAGCTTGTCAAAATACCAGTAAAATAAATGAAGCAGAATGAAGGAAAATTTTAATACAGCTCAACTTCTTAAGTGTGGTTAACATATTCTTCAGATGAAAATGGTGCAAATAAGCAAATGGCCTTTCATTCAAGAAATACATTTGCTCTTTTAATTGTTCTAATATGATTCTAGCTAATATTGAGAGAGGACATGACTGATGCCTTTATTATGCATTTATGGTTAATAAATGAGGAATCCATCTCAATTTATTAGCAAAATAATGGATATTGTTGGAAAAAGGGAGATACAAATTCCAGCACCTCAGAAAAAATATTCATGAGAATTATGATTCTGCAAGGCTCTATTTTTACTGTATGATTCTTTTGCCCCTACTGAAAAATTTAAGAATTGCTTCAATTTTTAATACAATAGTTACAGAAGATGATATCTTATTTATTTTAATTCCTTATTTAGTTATGTAAAATGTTGAAGATTATTATATTTCAATATTATTATATATTATTTGATTTCTGTGAAATGTGGACAAAAGGATATGGACAAAATTTCCTAAATTTCAAGGAAAATAACACCTTCTGAACCAGTAACCTGGATTTGTTACTCCTGAGTGTGAGTAAAAAATAAAGCAGAAGCTTAAATATTTGAGAATTTTAGACTATATTCTGTATCAAAGCATTTTTAAAGCTATAAATAATGCTAGATAAATTTGTTCCTTGCAATGAAATGTGATATTTCTCAATAGGAAATTATAAATGTACCCAAAGGAAAGGCTGGAACTCTTTAGTATATGGCCAAAAGAAAATCAAATGAGTAGGTGTTGTAACAAAGAATAGGATGAATTTCTCCTAATTAAAAAAACAGATAGAAGACATACCAGATCTTTAAAAATCAGATAGTCTTAAACGGCACATCTTCTTGCTACACAAATGCCAACAGAGCTGCAAATGGAGCAAGCACCTGACCTCTGTAATTTCTATAATGTGACAAACAGAGCAGGAACTTCAGAATCTCTGCTGAGGTGGTGTTTCCAAAAGTGATGTCAAGGTAATCTTCCACCCTGCCCCCTAATGCAGTTAATAAGATACTGAAACTCTGCAGTAATCCAAGTCACTAATTGTTCATCCTCTTCTATGCCAGACTGTTTTGACAGTATATTTCTAGAAAAAAGACAAAAATCTAACCCTCACTGGCAGAGAGAAATCTAATATGAATTAAAATTTGTTTATAACCCTGTGAGACTTTCAGGACTGCTCTTTAGATGATTTACCTTTAAATGAGGTGTTAAACTGTCTTCATTTAGTTAAAGCTTAGTTACAATTATTTCTCCTTGCCAGATGGGATTCACCAATGTCTCTTGTCTTTGTATAGAAGATATTAGCAATATAGGATGGAGCAAAGCAGGGTTTGCTGCTGTCTTCATGGGATAAATTTATTTTCCTAGCTTACTTAGACTACAGTCTTGAACACACTGGTCACTCTCTGAGACATGGTCCTTGTTAAAAAAGAGCATAAGGATGAATCTATATATGAAATGATATGTTTTTCTTTTCCCTCCAGTAAAATATTCATAATTAAGAAAAGTTGTTACTTAACATACTCTTAATGATAGCGTTTTCCAAGGTTTTCCACATTGCCAAAATGACACTGTAAGAGTTAACGCTTGTTTCTCAACAAATTATAAACCACAATCCTTTTACTCACTGCAAGATAAAACTTAATTATCAGGGTATTTTCCATATAATTCTATGTTCCAATCTCATTTAGAGAGAGTAACAATTGTTACGACCTTCCACTTAATTTTAATAATGAAAAAAGCAGCTGTGGTTTAAATGAAATTGTTTCTAGAAAAAACAAAATGAGGTATTTCATTCTGTCAGTTTCAGAAGCTATTTTGAATATTCTGATTTCTAGACAGACATCAAGAACTGGTGTGCACTGAAGAAATAAAAATGGGTCAGACTGAGATAGATTTTGGATAAACAAAATTAAGTGGACTTTGGGCCAAAGAAGTTGAAATAAAAGGTAGACAGAGGTTACACACAATTGAAGGCAGCAGTTAATACCAAAACTCTATCAAAAAAGAAAGGGTAAATTAAGATTATCAGAGGGCAGAATTTAGGGAGCTGCTCCAGAACATCATTGTTGTGAACAATGGCATTAAAACAAAACTTCTCCTATGGATGCACATCCTTTATCCTCTCCCTACACACTGTAGATCCCTCGTACCTCCCCTCAAATGTGAATCCTTCTGCCTTCTTGCATTTCACCCATTTCCCCTGGGTTGTCCCTTCCCTCTGCAGCCTCCCCTGCTCTCTGGTCACCATTTGGGAAATGCCCTGAGGATGCCAGTGCTTCCAGGCTTTGGCTGTGCTGCTCAGCTGTGTGTGTTTGCTGGCTAGTGTGTATTTGCTAAGCTGCCACCAGAGCAAAGAAAATAGATAATTGTTGAAATTGGGTGGCAAAATTTGTGTTAGATGAGGCACCAATTTGTGCTGCTCTCTATTCAGCTGCCTGTCCTCATGACAGTATTTCCTTTGAGACTGTGCTCTGGCAGATTTGTTGGAATTGGCTAATGACTTCAGCAGCTAAAGGGGAAAGACACTGAGAGGCTTACAGAGAAAAGGGCAGGCACATGGCATTTTCACTTCCTTGAGAAGCTTAGGGGAAAGAATAAAACTATTTTAAAGAAATTTTGATATTCAGCATATGATTTACTGATTTTTCATATCTTGTGGATAGTGATAGGGCAAAGCTTCAGGTATTCAGGGAACAGATCCAGAAGAAAGTTTTTCCTGTTCTCATCTGTGCCATTAGAAAAGAAGGTTTAGTGTGTGAATCCCCAGCTGAGCAGACAAAAACCTGCACACAAGTTAAGTCCCTTAGAGCAGACAAGGGTACGTTACAGTACATAGGAGCTGCACTGCACCAGGGAGGCTGAGGACACTGGAGGAAGACAAGAGAGTGCACTTATACAAAGCAAAGTACAGATTATTTTAATACATGGTAACATTCTCATCTTATGAACATTAAAACCACAAAGTACAGTACAGCAAGGGTCACAGTCCCCCAGGTCCCGATTTCACCTGGTATAGAGCTCATTTCCTCAGCAGCTAGTGCAGTGCTGTGTTTTGAATTCAGTATAAGAATAATGCTGACAACACATTGAAATTTTAGTTGTTGCTGAACAGTGTTTACATTTAATTAGGCACTTTTCAGTGTGTCATGCTCTGCCTGTGAGCAGGTGCACAGGAAGCCAGGAGGGAACATGGCCAGGACAGGTGACCCAAACATCCCAAAGGACACTCCATAGCACAGCAGGTCATTCCCACTGTTTCAGCTGGAGATAACTGACTGTGAGGGGCCAATTTCTGCCTGGGAATGGGCTGAGCAGAGGTGAGTGTGTGGAGAGCAATTGTATTGTGCCTCACTTGTTCTCTTCGGTTTTTATTCTCTCTCTTTCTTCTTTTGATTGCAATTATTATTGATATGGTTATTATACTTTTATTTTACTTTATTTCAATTATTAAACTATTCTTATCTCAACCCACAAGTTTATTATTTTTTTGTTTTCAGTTCTCCTCCCGATCCTATTGTGGCAAGGGGAAGAGTGAGCAAGTGGCTGTGTGGTGCTTTGTTGCCTGCTGGGTTTAAACCGCATTTTCCTGTTACTTTCAATTCCATAAAGTCTCTAATATTTGCCTAGGAAATTTATCTCCAATCCTCACATCCTTTGTTAGTTTCCTACCAGACCACTGCTGTCTAAAGGGGGGATGCCACCAAGACTCAGGGGGACACCTAAACTCACGAGGTAATTCATGTAACCTTACTTAGTCTCAGAGTACTGGAAAAAGCCTTAATGGTTTTCCCAGTCTCTCCCAACAGACTGGAGCATGCCATGTTTAGTGCCCTTTCCCCAGGTGAGCACTGCTGTCCTGGAGAAAAAACACAATGGCCCTGAACAAAGGGATTAAAAAAATTGCTGGGCCTCAGCTGGCAATTTCTGTGGCAGAATTACATTTACCACAGGGTAGAGTATCTTTGTCCTGGGATGGCTGTATGATGCTTTTATCCCCAATTGTCTTGTTCTGTTCATGCTGAATAGTAAGTTTTGCACCTTTAAGACTTATTGCAGAGAGTGAAGGGGGAGAGAAAATGCAGGGTTTTTTCCTCCAGACACTGCCCTCACTCCCTCACATTCCTTCTCCTGTGGAAGAGGCCTGTGGTTGTTGTCTGCAGACAGACGGCGGACAGAGCTCTTCTTTTGCTTTTTAGTTAGTGTTAGCTAGCTGAGGCAAAGAAGTTCCCTGGACTGTGGTTTTTTTGATTTTTTTTTTTTTTTTCCTTTTCTTTGGACGTCTTGAAACCTGCTCTGGACTGAACACCCAGGGGAGCACCGGCAGCTCACATTTCTGGCCCACCGGGCCGGGCCTGGCCTGCGACAATTCCAGCACCAGGGGGACTGATCAGAGACTGAGTGAGCTGCAACCCGGGGATGGGGTTTGTCTCAGTTTGTCATCTCTTTTAGAGTGGTAAGGGGTCTCATTGTTTGATGTTGTTTTAGTTTTATTGTTTAATAAACAGGTTTTTTCCACCTTTCTCCAAGGAGTTTTTTTTTTGTTTGGGTTTTTTTTTTTTTTTTTTCTTTCTTTTTCTCTTTTTTTTTTTTCCTCCCAGACCAGTTGAGGGGGGGAGGAGCCGATTGGATCTGTTTTCCCACTGGAGCTCCTTGGGGGAATTCTTCCCCAAATTTACTCTAAACCTGGACAATTACAATCTTCTCAACTTAAGAGTAGGTGAAAACAAGATTGGTGAAAACATTTTTTGGTGTGTGGGTGCGTGTGTGTGCCCACATGAGGGCTGACATTTCCCATTCATTCTGCTTCAGTATATGCTGTTTGGATTCCCAGGTATGAATATCATCCTCTATGAACATAAATGCCATCATTGTACTTTTTGGGATTGTGTATGAAGTTTGAAGGCCTTGATAGTTTTATCCAACTTTCCAAAATTTTACTCTTTAATCTGCAATTATAAAATTCGTTGAGAAATATCCTTGGTGCACTTGAGTTACAAGAAAGGTTCAGTTTCACATCTCTGGTTTAATCCAAGCTGTTGCACACTTGCCAGTGGCAACATTTGGAAGTCACATAGTTTGACTTTTGAAGACTGATCATAGATATACTTAAGCTGTCTAGACAGCAGTTGTCTGTTTTATACTCCAGCTTTCCAAAATAGGTACATAAATGGTGCTTTGCTTTTGCCTCTGACTAGCAAGGGAGAATGGTAGAGACCAGATCAATAACCTAAAAGACTTGAAGAGGCCATGACTGCTTGCAAAAATGAAATTAACAAGGCATCTCACAAGACTGATGGACTATTACTTCTCAGGCCTTAAATCCAGTGCATTTCATTTGCTGTGTTGGTATTTCCAGCCCATTTTAGCAGCTGTCCTCTCCCTGGTACTCTGTTTCTCTCTGGTAACTGAGAATTCAACACATCAATTTTCCTGTGTTGTTATAACTGGACATGTTGAAAAATAAATAAAAAATATATAAACTGAAAAGCAACTGTGAACAAGACAGAAAAAAATATTAGCTCTAGATTTTTTTTTTTACAGAAGCAAATACTCCCCCAGAGTCTGAAATATGATACAAAATAAAAAGGATCTTTTAATCTGCACGATAGGGAGGTGCAGAGGAGTAAGAATTTATGGCAGTTTGTTTTATGGTAAGTGATAGGTCAGAACAGTGAAAAAGGGACCCCTGTTGAGCCCAGCCAGGCTCCATGATGCACATCTCATCCTGCAGGTCCGGATCCCAGGCTGGCTGTTGGTAACCAGGGTGTGCTCTCAGCACAGTGCAGAGCTGCTGCCCTGGGCATTGTCTGCACTGCCAGGTCAGGGAGCTTTCCACCTTGCTGAGAAGCAGAAGTTTTACCTCACCACAGAGACATCTACACAGCCTCTGCTTTGAGAGAAATGTCCATGCTTCTCTGAATTGTGGAAAACACCCTGGAAAATCTGTGTTTATCCAGGAATGGGCTCACTACCGGCTTGATTGCCTGGGAGTCTGGCTCTCAGATAGGGCTTCTCATCTTGCTCAAGTCTCATCCCAGGAGCCAGCATATTCTGAGTCATGTATCTGGCAGGATGTGGGACCCCTTAACAAGAGCTCAGATTGGGACATTTTGGCACTGGTGTGATGCTTTGGCTCTAAAACCAGGTAGAGATTGGGATAGGGTAGAGCCTTCTCAGGTTCAATATTTATCTTTCTTGGAAGGAAATCTGTGACACAGTTAACAAATAAAATACAGATACAGAATCACAGAATAACGAGGTTGGAAGAGACCTCTAAGATCATCAAGTCCAACCCATGCCCTAACACCTCAACTAGATTATAGCACCAAGTGCCATGTCCAGTCTTTTTTTAAACACACCCAGAGAGATGGTGATTCTACCAGCTCCCTGGGAAGAGCATTCCAGTACTTTATTATTTTTTCACTGAAAATTTTTTTTCCTAATATCCAACTTATACCTTCCCTGATGCATTGAGACTGTGTCCTCTTGTTCTGTCAGTGCTGCCTGGTGGAAGAGACCAAACCCCACTTGTCTACAACCTCCCTTCAGGAAGCTGTAGAGAGCAGTAAGGTCACCTCTAAACCTCCTCTTCTCCAGGCTAAACAACCCCAGTTCCTTTAAACATTCCTCACAGGGTTTGTGTTCCAAGCCCCTCACCAGCCTTGCTGCCCTCCTCTGGATGCACTCAAGCATCTCAATGTCCTTCCTAAACTGAGGGTCCAGAACTGGAGACAGTCCTACTGCAGCAGGAACGTGCCTCTGGGTCCAAGTGTGACGCTGGACATGCCAAGCACACTATGAAATACAATGCTTCTCTCACCAGCTTCTCTCCTCCCCTCAAGCTGCTCATGCTGCAGAGGGAAAGCAGCCCAAGGTTTCTGATTGCTAGCAAGAGTCACAACAGTGTCCAGCAGAGGTGGATCAAGAATTTGCTTGCTCTACTAGAAACACTGACTACTTTATCCCAAGGAAAATGGACACCATGTTGTGAAGCTGAGATGAAACAACTTTCAAGTGAAATTCTGCCTCCATAGAAGTGCCAAGTGCCATTGCTTTTACTGTCAATTTCATAGGAATGATGTTCACACCTGTAGGATGGACAAAGAGATAAAACTTGTAAGATAGACAGAAAAAAAAAAAAGTACAAAACCAGAGACAACCACAGTACTCTCTTCTACAGTGAGATACTTCTGATAAGGACAGAAAGTTCATACCATGCACAGCAATGTAACAATGACTGTAGATTTCTATCTCAATATCACTCAGAGATGTCATTTGGCTTTATTAAAAAAAAAGGCACACATTTCCTGCTTCTTTAAAAATCCATAATTCTTCCAGTCACAACTATCTTTCAGTCTGGCATTCTGATATGCAAGAGCAATTATTTAACCACACAAACATTTTGTGAACAAAAACAGTTTAAAGAAATCATCAACCAAAAATTAATGGGAAAAAAGTCAGCAGAAAGTCTTTCATCCTCTCCTCTGGATACTTTCATATTAATGTGTACTTTGCATTTTTTATTTTAGATGAGGGTGAATTCTATTGGATTTTTGGAAAGTGGGGAGAAAAGCCTGCCTACATCAGAAATAATTGTGCTGTACAAACAATTATCATAACTTTGGAGTAGTTTTTGTTGTGTCTTTTATTAATGCAAGCATATGTGTTTGATTCAAATGTGAATTACCTTGTCATTTTTTTCAATATTTTTTAAAGAACTTGTTCAGATGAACTTTACACTTATGGTGTACTCCCTTAATGGCATAGGAATTTAGCCCTGGGTGTAAAAGCATGGTTTAGACAGCTTATTTGGATTTTGAATCTGCTCTGACCAGCCTGTGGGCATACAACGTGAATCTAAATGCAGGAAATCTGACTTATCAAATGCACACATGTGGTACAGATGACCTGCATGTGCAGGAAAGGGTACTTGTTGAACTAGAGAACATTTGTAGAGAAAATGCATTAGAGATAAATTAGTGATAAATTTGATTTACTGCATTTATTCTGCCTAAAAAGTTCTTTGTTTTGTGTTAAATGCACTGAATTCAGAACAAGTCAGGTTCACTTTGCCCGTTGAGATGAACTATGCAAATCCCAACTGTTATTATATTTTATGGCTTGGGTGTTGCTGTAGAAATAGAATTCTTCCATCCAGTCCCTGAATGTATTTTGCCATCTATTTATTGCAACTGTCTAACAAAAAGCAAACCTTTTTGTTTTGCAATCACATTGACATACATTAAGGGAAGCACATTTGTGATTTATCTCTTTTAAATGATCTCATAAAAAAGGATGAGGATGCTTACCCAATTTTCATGTCAAAGTTGATTTTAACTCTGTATACAAGGTACAAGACATTAGATGCATTGGTATATGGCAAAGTCCATTTAGACTAATTCTAGATATAGGTATCATAGACATCAGTTTACAGACTTGCTGCTCTAGACCAGGCTCCTGTTACAGACATGGAGAAAAATTGTAAAAGAGATCAGATGTCTAATGCCTACAAGTACCTGTTTCTCTGAATTAGCTATAAAGGGAGCTCTGCTGTGTGATAGACTCAATTGTACAGGCAGTCTTTGAAGATATTTAAAGTCCCTGGCTTGTTCAGTATTTTCTGTAGTAACAGAGGGGTTCACATCCCTGGCAAAGAAGCTTGGTGTGTAAGATACGGTTTACAGACATGACTTGCATTTAAAACAGAAATGTTTTTGTTGTTATCCATTATTATGATCAGAAACCTGGATTTCTGAAGAAACTGAGCCCAAATATTCTCTGTTTCCTCGAGACAACAACAAAAGAAGACGTTTAATCTCTAAATTTAGAAAAGATGGAAAATATGGTCAGCTATGAGGAATCAGTTTTGAAGTCGAGACAACCTAGTTAAAATTCAAGAGGGTTTACAAAAAGTTTAAGAAAAGTAGAAACAAACAATTGTTAAAATAGTTTAAGATTTAAAGACACCGACTGGGCACTACTGAAATCTGACAATACCAATTTTCTTAATGGCCTTCTATTTTTTTCATTTCACACATCTTAAAGTCTTCCCCCTCCCATGCTAAATATGGAGCATTTATGATTGTGAAGTATTACATTCCCTTGGTGATAATCGTAGTTTGCCATTTATTTGGCAATAATTGCTTATCTTTCTGTTCCACTCTAGGGAGCATCTGAGGACACCAGCTGGCTGTGCATTATTCACCCTCCATCATCTGTATTTATAGACAAATAAAAGAAGCCTTTGGGAAGAACTAATGGTTTCTTTTAACCTTAAAATGTGCCCCTTGGGATAGTATGACCCTTCTTTTTTAAATCCCATGCTTCCTGCTCTGAAGTTTTCATGGCTACAGTGTAGTTCCCACTGTACCAGGATGTGTCCCAAATCATTCCATTTCCAGATGGAACATCAGGCATTTTTCCATACACCTAATTCTCCTTGCTCTCTTGATATTAAGCTGGAAATCTAATAATATTTTTTCACTTTTAATCTCGGTGAAGTGCCTCCACTGCAAAAAGACAATAAACCATTGTGCTAGTAGTTTGAACAGTCATTTGTCATCCATGGAGCAATTATGCTCAGAAAGAGTAGACAGAATGGACTGCTTTCTGCTAATAGTGCAACACTCTGCTTTAGAGCAGAAACTACCCTCAACCAAGCCCAGCTAATGTGTATGTGTCAAAAATGATGTTTCTGAAGCAAAATCTCAGGTACTTAAGGTATTCCTATTTCCTCCCCCAGACATCTGCTTAAGCTGATGAATGAGAAACTGCCACTCTCTGGTATAATTATTGTCTGAAACAATATTTGCTGATAGCTGACTGTCCTTAATATTGATTACCTGGAAAGGTCAGAATGATTCCTTGGTATTTTATTAGCTTTATAAATAGAAACGGCAAAGGCAAAACGTGAAAGGTAGCAGTGGGGAGATTAAGTGGAATTAAAAGTGTGAAAAGCAGTGAAGATATCTCAGGAAAAAATATCTGTGCAGGATAGCAGGAAAAATTTCTTGGTTTTATGTGATGTATTCACATAATTAAAAGAAGTGTTATGAGGAGTAAGAGAATGCCAAGAGAATTGAAAACATGCCACAAAGAATAATCAAGAAAAGGTCACATTTTCACTTAGATTTAGATAGTATCTTAGTTGCATGCATAAGAAAGAGACTGAATGTGATTGAATTGGTGCATATAGCAGAACCACACAGGTATTTCGAGCTACATGAAGTGCCACAGCTACTGAAGTTAAAATGAGAATTTCCATCAGCAGCAGCATTTTATACCCAACAGTCAACAATGCTTTAGAAATGGCTTAAGCCATAAATGAGCCCGAGTGCTGGTTCTGGCCAGGGCAGGGTTGATTCTTGCAGAAGCCAGGAGGGGCACGGCCAGGACACAGAGGTTGTTTTACAGCACCTCACACCATTGCCAAGGCAGGGAGAGGGAGTTCCCCCAGGACAGGGGGTTTCTTCCGCTCAGTGACTGTGGCAGAGGGAGTGCTTGGGGGGCCAGGGAAGTGTGGCTGTGGTTGGGTTGGGTCAGGCTCTGTGGTGACCATTTTGCATGTGAATCACTCTCTCTCCTTTGTACACTTTTGTTATTAATATTGTTCCTCTTACTGCTTGTTTTTTTTATCTCATTGCTGTTTCCAGTACAATTTTTCTTATTTCAGCCCATGATCTTCCCCTTTTGTGCCTCCACTTCTACCGTCTGTCTTGACGCAAGGGAGAGGGAAAGTGAGTGAGCAGCAGGTTTGGAGAGCCTCAGTAGGAGCACTAAATTGGGGAGTACCATTCCTAAACCACAGCCTAATAGCTCATCCTTGCTCATACTTTGTTCTGTCATAATTTATACTCTTTCTGAAAGTTGTCATATGCTGTCTGGAAAGCATCCTGTTTTACCTCTAAACAGGAAAAGGTCCCACAAGATTTTCCACTAAATGGCATTGTCAGAGTGCTGAGGACTTCATGCTTAGAGGTTTCTGACCATTGTAATATGCAGATGCAGCTGAGAGTTCTTAGCAATACCCAAAGAGAGAAATAGTCACTATTAGTTTTGCTGAACCTGTTGTGTGTCATCACCAGCTGAAGTCCACTGCTACTGAGTAAAGTATGAAGAAATAGTTCTGAGAAACCATTCCTCCATGACAATAAATTGTTTATGCTGCTTTAATTTGCATTCAAATGACAAGATTGAAGCAAAGAAACCTAAGTATTGATCGTGTTAGGAGATTCTTTTGGCCTGGTACTCTCTGTGATCATCTTTTTGCTAACATATAGTCAACCCTTCAAAGGGATTCCAGTTCTCTTACACCACTCCTATCCTTTCTCACTAATCTGGAATAGGAGAGCTGCAAAAAAGCCCCAAAACTCAAAGCCAAAACTCTCCCCCTCTCTGACAGTGAGACTCTCTTTAAACTATGTTTAAAAAAAGATTCATTAAATCTTTCCATGAGAGAAATGACATTTGGATTAGGTTGTTATTGTTAATTTCAGTTTCTGCTGAAGAAATTTCAACTCACTTAAATTTAGTGTTATTTTTTACTAGTGGCTTTCTAGATGTTTATAAGCAAGTTTTCCCTGAAATTGCTAGAGGAGTGTGTGTGACTTCAGGAAAGCAGTGCAGAGGTGACAAAAAGATCATGGTCCTACCTTGATGGAAACTAAATGCAACACCTCTCATGTCACCTTGCTCCTCATATTCCAGGATGTGAATGGGTGCAAGAGATCTGTGATACAGAGCAGATCTTCAGCTGAGAGGGAAAGCAGAGAGATGAAGGTTCTGGCAGGAAGTTTTTCTGCCCAGTAGCAGGACTATTTTTCCTTTTCTCCTTTCAAGGCCCTGCAGCTTCAGTTTTTGAATCCTTTCATGACTTGAGGATCTCAAATGGCACAAATCATCCAAGCATGCCATCTTACATTTGCGTCAGGCTAGGTACTTATCAACAGCCCTCTCAAATATTATTTTACCATTGCAATTATCTAAGCTCCCTTAACAGATCAGAGTGCAGCCATCTGCTCTGCACTGGGCTAACCCTGAAGCCTAAGAAAATGTTACAACTCATCGAAATCACAGCTGCTTATTTACTTAATCATATTAAATGTACAATATTATCTTAGTTCTTTCCCAGATGAATGAACTTCATATTGTTTTCTGGAAAAAAATCAAGATGTTTGTATCAGACTTTGGAAAGCTGTATTGGTGTTAAATACCAAAAAGACTATCACTGACGAAATTACAATATAATGAAAGTAATATTCCCAGTTTCAGCACCAGGTGGTTGCTGCAGATTTTTATAATTGTAAAACCCTTGACTGGACTTAATTCAACCTTTATGTAAATATTTGATAGAACTAGAAATTTACTGAAGGGCATAATGAAAGGTTTACATTTTCAAATGCTTGTGCTTTAGAGAGAACTACTTATATGAATATTTATTTTGTGATAAGATTTGGTTTTATATTTATTTTTAGGGTAAATGACCAGTTCATATGCAGTTTGATATATGTACATGAAAATCAGTAAAATGTACACTTATTGCAAGTAAATTGAAGAATCTTGAGGTAGTGTATTTTCTCAACTAAATTAACATTAACTAAAAATTAAATCCTTAGTTTCAAGTTACTCTAATGAATGAAAAACAACAGGCAATGTATAGCTGGACGGTAAACTCTTGAAAAATGTCAAAGAGTTTACATTTGGATATTTAAATTCACTGGAGGTAAAGTAAGAACTTTTTCCTAAGAAACTTGAACACAAATTACAAGAATTTAAGTATATCAAATGTTTAAAAAGGAAGTATTAATTCTCAGTTAGATATTCCTCCATGTTCTTTCTATACACTGCTGTTTTCTTGTCCTGAGTCAGACTTTTGGTATAAATGCAAATCTGGAAACTAAGAAGTATCATGACACATATCTGGGAAATAACACTACTTTGTCTCAAGTATTAGTTCTTTACACTGATGAGCTCTCAAGGGTGATTCCTGACCAAAGTGAAAATTATAAACAACAGTCCTAAAATCAAAGCAGTTTTCCTTCCATCCCATTCGCTTGCTGAATTACTTTTGCTCTTAATGTTTCCCCACTACTGTTTCTACATTTCCTAACATAACTGTCTTTAAAAAATGTTATGCCTGTTTTGAGTCTGCACCTTGCTGGAAATAACACTTTCTACACCTGGCACAGTCAGACAGCACCTCAATTTTTGACAATGCTTTCTTGTTCAAAATGTGGTTTGACAGGTGTATTGGACAGAGGCTAAAGCCAAAGGCACCACTGTAGGAGCACAATTTCTGAGCCACTGACAATAACTGCTAATCACAGCCTCTGAAGGAACAGATGGAGTCTATTTGGTATCAACTGACAGCCTAACATTAGCTCAGACAAATTTCTTAACCTGATGAGAGGCCAAAATAACGATGGCAGTGTTCAGGTGTTACAATTTGTTGAACAAAGGTGTACCTGAGTTCACAGTGCTGTGGGACTCATCGTATTAACTGTGCCTAGCTCTGCTTTTGGACTGTAAACAAATGCTGCTTTGTTCACGAGAGAGCAAGGTTTGTGACTTGAAGCCAGACATAGTCTGCGCAAAAGAAATACTGGAATACAGAAGACAGAAGATATTGGAGATCCATTCAAGGATTTAGCTACTCAAAGACAATCACAGTTCTTCAGAGGTATGCTTTTGCAGGTAGCTACCACAAATGATCTCAGAGAACAGTTACATTCTCTCTGCTTTGTCAGCAACTCAGCCTAGTTTATTCTTTTGTGTAATAAAGACTGGTGTGGTCATGGGAACAGTGTGGCTCTCTTTGTACATTTGTTCCAATTAAGATTAATTTATTAGGACTGTGTGAGTTGAAAATTGTACACACAGTAATTTCTCCTCCATTATAGTTTCTAACTTCTAGCAGATATTATTTTTATTATTCCTTAAAGAGTTTCAGCATACTTTTAGTATCACACATCATTCAAATCAAAGTCCATTCACATCTCACAATATGATGCCCTTATCCTCTCCTGCACAGACAAAATTTCTTATGCTCATGTTTTAGCACATTCCTGCTTTGTTGTACTGAGGTATCTAACAAAACAATTTTAAGGGCAAATTCTTCAGGATTCTGAACCTTTATCTAACATCAGTAGTTTGCTTTTAGCATAGCATTATTGCCTCCTCATCAGGCAATTTATTAGACTTGTTATAAATCCTGTATTTCTATTCATCTTCTCCAGTTGAACTAATTCCTGTATGTCCCCATGCTTTGTTGAAGCACATATAGATGAGATCTCCTGAATTTTACTCTTCTAGTAAAAATCAGTCCTTACCAGAAAAGTTGTCAAATTAGTCTCTAAAAATCTCTTTGAAGGTCTGACACCCTGAATTTTATAATTTTTCATGATTTAACACTGTGTCTTTGATTTATTTTCAAATCATTTGTCACCTCCTCCTTGTCTAGCTTTTACTGAGCATTTTACTTTTGCAGTTTGCAAAGCTGGGTTTGTTCATTCTCTTTGTCTCTTTCTCACTACTTTTTCCCCACTTTCTGAGGTGTTAAGGTGATAGCCAGAGATTAAGTCTGGCTTTGAACTTCCCACAATAGTAAGAGTAATCACTACTTAAGCAGGAGAAGGGAAAGGAAGCTCTGCAAGTGTGACAGTATCAGCTGAAGCAGAGCTTCATATCTCATTATTCACTGATGAACTACAAATGTCATATTCTCCATCATCACTGGCTGCTCTTTCTGGGTATGGCCAGTGTCTAATCTGGATCTGCAAGCTCTGATCTACTCTGATCTGCTTCCCCAGGCAAACTACATGCCCTGGAAGTCACTGAGAGGTGGAGAGGAGTCCTTGGGTCCTGGTAGGGACACAAGTCACTGGTGTCACCTTTTGTGTAGACAGTTATGCTGACCTTGAGTTGTGGGCTCCTGGGCCTTATACAGAGCATAGAGAATTAGATTCTGTTAGAAATGCAACCTCACCCTGATATTGAAAAGTTTAGGATTGAAAAATCTCCAGTGAGATGTCACTCTAGGGATATATATATTGCTTGTTAAGCTTGGCTTCACCTCAAGGTCTAGTCATGCTGTTTTTGAAGTCAGCAGGAGTTTTCTCTTCATACTGAAATGGAAGAAGGATCTGAGCTGCAAATATGTGCCACAAGACTAGCAGAAAAGGTTGAGCCCCTGGGCACTTTTGCCATGGAGCCAGGCTTGGAGGGCATCTGGACAGATCAAGAGCTGCCACATGAACCATTAAATATAAAAGTTGCATAAGTGTTCAGGCACTCAGTCAAAACTGAAATGAGGTTCTACTCTTACTGAGTAACAGAGTCTTCAACATTTCCTTTTGCTAAAAGCAAAGGTAAACAAAGTCCAGTAAGATGTTTAGCCAGCATTATTCTTAGTAGTAAAAACTACCCTGCTTCAAACACCAACAAGAACTGTGCATAGTTTTTGTCTTTTTAAAGCTGCATATTAAATGCAGACACAAGCATTTGTAAACATACTGATGGAGAATAAATGCTGTGGCTCCCGGTACAGTCCCAGTAATTTGAGAAATGTGTTGCCTGAATGAAGAGATCAATATTTCTGTCTGGTAATTTATTCACTTCCCAAATCCCTGACAATTCTAGGAAGCATAAACTTAAATGTTTTTATTGCCTTCATCAAGCAGTGGTAGTGAGACAGCTAATGGTAAATAGGCAGACCCTGGAAAGTAAAAGTGTCTGGAGTTGGTTTTTCAATCCAAATGCTGCCTACAAATGATTTATTGTACCAAGAGATACAAAAGTTAAGCAACATGAGAGATTTCCAGTCTTTAAGTTATAAAGAAAATTATTTATTTCCCTTTTAATGGTCTTACTGTGTTGTCTTAATCTTGGCAACAGAAAGATGTGTTATTGCTTGCTCAGAAGAAAATGGGATATCCTTGGTTTGGTAAAAAACACATGTACAGATCTTAACCAAACATGACATAATGAAGAACAATGAGGTGCGTAACTAAACATTCTTAATTAGCCAAACACTAGACTCTGTCAGCCAAAACAAGTGAAGATTAGGCAGGAGAGGCAAAAAGCAGCTATAGTGGATTTGGAAAACCTGATATAGCATTACTAGTGTAAAGTAATTTTTTCTGGCAGTCCAAATCAGGCACACCTAGAAAGTTAGCATGAATTTGCAGCTAAAGTTGAAGAACTTTTTAAATGAACACATGTACACACATAAAACATGAAGTTCACTAGATGTAATTTAGCACTGGTCATAAAGTGTTTAAAAATGGTGTTTAAAACCTTATTTCTATGCCTTTCTTAGGAAAAGAACCCCCAAAAGGCAAAAACATGCATTGAGGTAAGAATAAAATATCACTATCATTAAAAAATATTTTAGAAGTGTTTCAAAAATCTACTGACCACTTGCATTTCATGTAATTTCAGCCTTTACCTTCTTTAGCTGTTTTCAGCTAAAGAAACAATGTTAACATCACTTCTCAAATAAGATTAGGGCAGGCAAATCCTTTGGTGATGATTTGAATGGGTCCAATATGAACTAAATCTTTCCAGAAGCCTCAGCAGACTCAAACTGAACAGAATCTTTGTCTGTTTATTTAATAAAAAGAATCCTTGTATTTTCTGAGCTGTTAAACCTGATCCTTGGTTACTTACTAAACATTACACAGCACTTTCATGAGCTGCCTGTTGGATGTTTATGACGATCCATAAGTTCCATTAGTCTCCACACAGAGAGAACGAGCATAAAGTGATATAACTTAGCCTTTATGCTGGTATGAAATACAATTATCTAGCAACTTTGTGACACTAAGTTATAAAATTTTCACACCTTTTTTTGACAACTTTGCCAGATTTTGTGAAAATCATCACTTTGGGTTTTATTTTTTTCTGTTGTTCCTTCACAATTAAGGATACTTGAAAGAGGGACAAGGTGCGAAAAAAGAAGTATAAAAACCTAACAGAACAAGCAACATTAGAAGAGCAGATATATGAAAGGATGCTGTGACTGGTCACATTTAAACACAAGTTGTTTGGTTTATAAAACTAACTCAGCCCAGTACATCTGTCCTTATGTTCCCATAAAAACACAGCAGGGCAAAAACCAGCAGCTATAATAACATCACATTTTTATCCCAAAAGCAAAAGACATCCACAAATGCAAGATGAATTGGCCCTGTCCACTTCCCGTTGCAGCTGTAACAAAGACACCCTCAAGACCAAGCACTGTGCAGGCTCTGTCATGGCTGTGGGCAGGGGTGCAGGCTGGAATGTAGCCCAGGGAGTGTGATCCTCAATTTCCTGGGAGGTCAGTGAGCTGCCAGGGACAGATGCACAAGGCTGTCCACCAGCTACCCCAGGCACTGAAGCCCTTGTGTGCACAGCTGCAGGTGGGAGGTGCAGTGGGTAGTGCTGCCCTTGGGACTGCCTTTGTTGGAGAGGAGAGATAAAGGCTCACAATTATGGCAGCTACATTTCTGTAATAACAGTGTCCTGAGGAGCTGGATGGAGAGCAGGCTATGAGTAGCTGGATGCAGCTAGAAAATGTACATGGCTTACCTAGGAATGATCTCTTGCCTTGGTACATACATAAAAGAAGAAACCTTGCTAATAGTGGGATTTATTAAAAATATGTATATTGATCTAGTACCGATATCCAACTGTGACAGACAAAGACTCCCTAACAGTTTAAAGTTAGAAAGTGTATGTTTATTGTGACCCAGGGCAGAGTGTGGGATAGTTCCCAAATACATACCACACTTTACAGGTGATTACAGAGTCCTTTTATCTATACAAGTATTGAATACCCAAAATACAAATGCATATTCATAACTTTGGTACATCCCATTCCCCGCTTCGTATGGTAATTACTTCAAAAGCTATTAAGCATGCGTGGTTTGTTCCTTGAAATGGGTCAGTGGTCCTTTTCATGGGGAGGGGTCTCAAAATGAGGAAGTAAATGAAGTCTTCCTTATTCTGACCTTTCTACCTTTTCAATGCAAATATGACAAATGAACCCTTGGTAGAACTCCCATTCCCATCTTCGATTGGTTTCAGTACAGAGGAGGCCACAATTGTCTTATGTTCCTAAAAGCTGTTTATCAGTTTCTATATTCTTCATTATAAATCTGGCTAACCAAACATTATGTTGACAAGCAATCAATTATTAGTTAACTACTGACTCTTAACTTCATCAAGGCCTACCCATTTATTCTGATTAACTCTAATAAGGCTTATCTCTAACTAAAACCTCAGCTCCTCTAAAATCCCTAAATTCCTTAAAGTTTGTGTCTCAGTATGTGAAAATAGGCTGTTTTAGTTTTCTCTTTTCACTCTGGATCTGTATCTGCTGTCCTGCCATGGATTGTTTCCTCCCAAGGCAGTGAGAACATATGGATCTAATCAGCCCTCCCATGCAGATAATCTCTCCTCTATGTCCTATGTTCCAGCAGTGTGGGAGGGACAGGGCACTGTCCCTCAGCTGGCTCACACCACAGCTGTACACACATTCTGTACACCTGCTCACAGAACTGGACTTTAAACAATGCAGCAGGGAGGCATTTGCTCTGCTCAGCTCCAGCTCACCTTGGGACCCACAGCTGTGCCCAACTGAAGAAAGGTTTGCCTGGCATGTTTAAAGCAGTGCTTGCACACTGAAAATCTCACCAAAATGTTATGGCTAGCAAGTTCTTTCAGCTTTTATCAGCAAACTCTTGTATATCCTGGCAGGGGCACTAAAATCACAGTTAGGATAAACTTGAGAAATGAAAAATAAAAATTGTAAATGAATCCTTGCTGGCAGTACTTAAATGGATAAGATTACCCAAAGATTATCCAGTTAAAGATGGGATTTAGATGAGTTCTGAGCTGGGTTAAGGTGTTATTTTGCGCCTTCTCCATTTTCTACCAGAAGAGGTTTTTCTAAGGAGGCTTGGAGGACTTGTTAAAGGCTTTGATCTGCTTTCACATGCCTTGTAAAACATAAATAATTTCATATATCTCAGAATTCTCCTTTTAGTTGCATTTCTATTAACATTGTTTCTACATTAGTATACCATTACACTAGTTTACTTTATCATTATCTGTTAGATCTTGTAAATATCTTAAAAAATTGGTCATCACCACACCCTGATTTCACCACTATTTCATGAGAACATGAGGTGTAAAATCTCATTCTTGCCTCATCTAGCCTTGTGTTAATTGAGCCCATTAATGCAGTATAGGTCACCCTGTTATCAAAACCATAGGCTGCCTTTTATGTCTACAGTCCTACAGTGACCTCTGTGATCAACAAATACTTCTGAAGCAGCAGCCTTCTTGGGCACTGAGCTTCTTATTGCCCACCAAACTTTAAAATAAGCATAACCAGAAAAATGTTTAAATATTCAAGACACCTCCCACATAACACCCCTAATTACTGATCTCTCTTCCCTGTAAGGTCTGGGAGTTGCAACCAACCTGACCACTGACCCTATTTGGGGGAAGAACACAACTCCCTGTTTTCTTTACTCAGGACTTTTCTGAGTTAAAGCCAGTGCTTTGCCCATTGTGTGATCTTGATAGCTGAATGAGCTAACCCACACTGGGGTGAGGCAAACTTGGCTGACTGTCACATGCCCATCAAGGCTCTCTCAGCCCTCCTCTGCAGCAGGACAGGGTAAGAAAACAAGATGAAAAAGTTCATGGGGAGATTGCTTACTAATTACTGTCATGGGCAAAACAGACCTGAATTGAGAAAGATTAATTTAACTTATTGCCAATTAAAAATAGGATAGAATTATGAAAAACTAAGAGAGAAACTAAAATGTTTTAGTTTCTGCCAACTCACCTCCATGAACCCCATTCTTCCCAGACTCTATTCCTTCATCCCTGACTCTTCTACCTTCTCCCCTTGTGAGCACTGGGATGGGGAATGGGAATTGCAGTCAGTCCACACAATGCCTTGTCTTTATTGTTACAGTCCACACAATGCCTTGTCTTTATTGTTAATGCCTGCTTACACTTTTCCCTTGCTCCACTATGGGGTCCCTGCCGTGGCATCTGCTCCTTATGAGCTGCTCCAATGTGGCTCCTTCCACAAGCTGCAGTTCTTGGAGAATTGCTCCAGAGTGGGTCCTTTCTAAGGGGTGCAGTCCTTCAGGAATGGATTGCTCAAGTGTGGGGTCCCCACAGACCACAGAAAACCTGCTCCTGTGTGGACTCCTCTCCAGAGGCCACAGTTTCTGCCAGGTCTCTGCTCTCCAGAGGCTGAAGCTTCCTTTGGACCACATCAGCCTGCTGCAGCATGGGGTCTCCAGAGGCTGCAGTGTGATACCTGCTCCACCACGGTCCTCACAGGCTGCAGGGAAAGCCAAGCTCTGGGGTCTGGAGCACCTCCTTCTCCTTTCTGGTGAGCTCTGCTCTGTCCTCTGGTGGGTCCATTGGAGCTTGTCCAGCACAAGCCAGTCTCTGGTTTTGTTACACAGAAGCAACACTTGCAGTCCTCCAGTTGCCAAAATCTTGCCAGATAATCCCAATATGCCTCTGTTCTGAACTCTTGGGAATGAAAAAGTGATCTGGTTAGGAGTCATGATAGTAAGGAGAAACAGGTTCCCCAGGAACATCAGTTAATCTGCTCATTAACAACAAGCCTAGTCTGGAGGTGAAGAACAGAACCTTTGAAACACCAGTGAATAAACATCCTAGCTGGTTGCCATCCTGGAAGTTTTGCTGGACTATTACTTGGCAGCATCATTAGCACAAGACTGTCTCTTGGGAAGCCAAGTAGCCTGATCCCTGCCATAGGAAGCAGCCTCTACTTTTTCTCTGGAAGCTCACAGGCTTCCATCTGTGCTCATAACAGATGCTGAGAAGGCTGAGTGGGAGCCAGCACACACTTGATATGACTCATATGGCTAATGACCACATAATCAGGTCTGGAGCTCTTTTTCACTGCTCTGGACTCTGTGTTTATCCAGAATGTGGTGGGGTTTGGACTTGTCCACCTTCTTCTCCAGACTTTTCACTCTCATTAAAAGCTCAGACAATTTACCAATAATAATTTCTGTTATCTCTCTTTTTTTTTAAACCAAATAATTAAAAATATATATAAATATATGTCTCTTATTTTGTCATTGTTTTTTCATGGATCTCTTTCTCATTGTGCTAAAAGATTTCTTGTTGGCCTATAGTGCTCTAAAGCTCTGGAGCACCTATTCCTCTACTGCCCAGGTGTTCCTTTTTGCCTCCTTCCTATCCACCCCTCCTGGCAGCAGACCCTCTTTGTCTCAGCCACTGGCAAGATTGGGTGGAGTTCATTCAGCTGTGAGGTCTAAACTTACCTCAGGTCTAAAGGTCAGGAGTTATCCTTTCCAGAGCATATCCAAGGCACTCCTCAATCCATGCAGATGCCAATAGGCTTTGCTGAAGCTGTTGTGGCTTTAGTGGCACAGCTGTTTCTGTTGTTTAGTTGTGAACTCTGGCATGTGCTGAAGGAGCCTGGTAGCTGGGAGAGCTCGGTGCTGGTGAGCCAAGCAACAAGGCTGATGTAATGTGGAATAACCTGGCCTCAGCCTCCCTGGGCTCCCCATATGGAAAGACCCAAACTACACCAGAGTGTGATTCAGAGCAGCTTTATCTTCTTCTAAATGTCCCTGGAAATTGCCTCTCCTGCTCCACTGACAGTAAATATCACTAATGGCAGCCCCTTTCCTACTTTAACCACTGCTTTAGCAGGGAGTGGAAAGGTC
This sequence comes from Setophaga petechia, assembly GCA_024362935.1. Lineage (NCBI taxonomy): Eukaryota > Metazoa > Chordata > Aves > Passeriformes > Parulidae > Setophaga > Setophaga petechia. The sequence continues at coordinate 9,032,322 of JANCRA010000020.1, read as the reverse complement.
AGAGTCAGATACAGTAAAAGCTTGAGAGCTGAGTAAGGATGAGAAAAGACTTGCAGATAAACCAAAGTTACTATGGAGGTATGCATTATCTGCAGAAAGTCACTAATAACACAAAACAATAACAGCAAAAAGCCTTGTAAACAGATTTTAATATTCCTTTTTTACCCATCTTTATAAGTTGCTAATTCCCTGATCAGCAGAAAAGAGTAGCAAGGAAAAAGCGGAGAAGAAAAATATATTCTTATTATCTGGATTACATTTTTGCCTGAAGCTTTCTTTTTATTTTTTTTTCCCTTTAGTGTGCCTGAGCAATGGCTGCTGAGCTGCCAGTGAGTGTATTTTATTGTGATCCTGTGTATGGCATCACCCTGCTGCCAGTGGCATGTATACTCATCAGTCAAACAGAACTATCCAACATGTTTGATTTACTGTCACTGAATCAAATCTATTTGTGGGTTTCCATAACATAAAACATTTCACTAGAGATTAATCCCCTGATTTACATGTTGCTCTTGGGAGCTATATCATCACTTTCCTTGATGGATTCATTTTGAAGTCAAGAAAGATGCAACTTGATTTTTTACTCTGTATTCAAGGTGGTGCCTTGCTCTTTGTTATCTGACCTTTATATTAACTCTTCCCCTTGTCAGTCTCAGAGGCATTACTCATATTTGTGTCTGCTAGTGGAAGATTAAGTGATTTTAGCTCAGTCAGGACAGTATAAAGAGACTCTTAGAACACCTGGTGAAAGTACCAGCAAACACCATGTTTCTGATTTTGGAATTGTTGCCTTTTCTCAAGCTTGCTGCTGTGAACATGCTAGAAAATAAAATTGTATTTGTTCACTGACATCTGTTTCAATTTATACTCCAAGATGAATATCCACTTGGGTAAATAACTACAAAATTGGTCACTCATAAGGAAGGTTACATATGTTACAAAGGTTGTTAACTCACTGTAATGTTTATAGGAAATCCCAAATATTTTGAACACTGCTTACTGGAATTTTTGAGACATAAGGAAAATATTTTGTTTTTAAAAAAGGGTTTATAATCTAATCCTCTTTTAATACTCATAACCTATTGCTATCTGGGATGGTTGCCAAAGCAATGATTTATAACTTCTCAATTCAAGCAAATAAACACTGAATTTAATTTGGCTTGGTAAATCCAACATTCTTGCTTGAGCTATTGAAATAATTTAACTGGGTTTCTTGCATTATTAATGTTACAACGGCTGCTGATTTTTCTCTTGCTTACAACATTGTGAACCTGATATTTATTCTTCACTCTTATCAGTTGTATCATTGGTCAAAGAAAACACCAGTTTCAATGGGAATGAGAAAATACTGTCACTAAACAGGTCTCAGTGTCTGATTAATCCAGCCAGTACATCATTTGCTTTCAGCACCTTCTCATATTTTTCATGCTATGAGAATGTGCCCCAACAAAATCAGTAGAACAAAATAAAGACACTGGAGACTTGACTCAGCCCTCCGCAAAAAGTTCCAAGAGGACTCTAACCTGGTGCTTAACTAGTGCTGCAGAGTGCAAAGATCTTCTGTAGGTCTTGTATCATCTCTGCCAGTGCCATGCAGGGGCGTCAGATACCCCAGGACACCTGAATGTGCTTGGGCAAGCACCCCTGGGCCCAGCCCATCATCCAGTGCAGGCCATGGAGCCTGAGCTGAGCAGTTAACAGCTGTGGCTGGGGATGTGGGAGGCTTTCCTGAGTCCTTTGCCTGTGCTGAACAGGGATTTAATTGCCCACAGTTGAGTAACTGGTGACATCAGGGATATCAAAGACACCCCCACAAGACTGGCAGGCATGGCACAGGGTCTCTTGGGCCTCCTGCTCTCTCCTTGGTGTGCTGGGGAGGAGGGTGGCTCAGTGGCAGGCGCTCCTTCTGCTCTGGCAGCAGAAGTGTCCAGTCCCAGATCTCTGTTGGCCATTAAAGCAGATTACTCAGTGCACACATATTTACCTAGATCCAGACACCTAAACTGTATGTGTCCCTTTGGTGGCTGAATCCAAGCATCAGTAAGAAAAGCCAAGTCTTGGTCTCAGGCATTTCCATGTGTCTATACATAAAAATGAGGGATAGTTTTGAAAGAGACAGATTCCTAGGTCACTTTTAGCATTGTCTGTTGCTAATATTGTTGAGATATGTCATGTGAGAAAAAAAGAATTCTTATTCTGGAGTCATTTTTTAGCAGAAAGAGCTGGAACCCAAGCCTTCATCCTCAGATAGGTTTTTTTTAATATAACAGTGCATTTGTCAACAATAGTAAAATGAGGTCAGTGTCCACAAGTGTCCTACCTACTCTTGTATGGTCTTGTAGTTTTCCTCTTATTAATATAGTACAGCCAGAGTCTGTGTTGGGTGGTACACAGATGTTGCCACTGAAAAGTAGGTGTTGGACAGTGTGATTGATGAATTCAGAGTCCTTTCACTGGTACAGACTTTGCCTCATTTGCTCTGAGTTCAGAGCAGCTGAACGACTTGGAGCTTTCAGACTGAAAGCTGCTACAGGGCAGTGCTTAGTGGTGTGTTTGGATGTTGTTAATCATGTTTCATGTTTTCATCAGCAAGGTTAATTACACACCTTGTGAGATTAGATGCAAGCTTGTATCCCATCTTTCTTTAGAATGGGAAGAGGCATGTTTGGAGTTTAGCTGAGGACAGTTTAACACAAATTCTGTTGTGTTCTGTAAACATACTTACATCAATTTGTCTGAAAAAATATCCTAAACTGCATGCATTTCTCAGTCTGCATTTCAGATATGTGCAAGGCATCATATCATTAATCTTTTCCCCAAAGTTATATCTTAGATTTTTACTTTTTTTAGATTTGTGTTGAAAGATGCTTTTTTGATCTATATGTAAAGATCATTTAAACGTTCCTTAACTTCCTTCTGGCCTCATTTGTTTTCTTTGATGACTGTAGCTGGAATGATTCTCTTTTAAGACCTTGTCTGCTGTTGAAATTACCTAGGATGTTAACTAAGAAAAATTCAGAAGCTGATAGGAATAGTCACATTTTGTGGTAGTTTAAAGCAAGACTAAAACATGGCACTATAAGTGTTAGAATTTTGAGAGGCAATATACTATATGGATGCATAGTAAAGGGGGATGCAAAAAAAAGTGGAATTAATCTAATATTCTGGAAAGAGCTGACAAAATAGCTCATGAATATATTGCTAAAATATTCTATAAACTTGGAGAATTGATTAAAATAAATAAGAATTACATATCAAAATACTATTTGTCTAACACAGATGCTTTCCTTCTACAGAAACTGTACATTTGGGGCTGCCTATTTTTTTGTTTTGATAAATTTTTGGCAGGGCTTGTGACACAGCTTTGCCAGACAATTCACTTCTCAATGCAGTGTGCCACCCTCACCCAAAAGGAATTTTGTCTCACGACAGAACAGTGCACATAATCTCTTTTGACCTCACTCTGGCATACCTGAAATGCAATGTAAAGCAACTTCATGTGAGCTTATGCTGCTAAAATAATCACGTGCCTGAGATGGATTGGGATGTGTTAAACTGTTTTATAATAGAAGAAAAACTTCTGATGAAATTCAATTAACTTTGTAGAGTACAAAGGAAAGCAAGAGAAATGGATTTTAAGAATATGTTCTGGGAAAGTATTAGCTTATATAAAATACAGAACACAGATGACAAACTTTTCCACATGGGTGAGAGCCAAACTTAATGAATATAGCTAATCAGAAGGATGATGCTTAATAGGAGTGATGTAGATGGATGAAACACATTTGGAAGGTACATCATTTGCTTGGTGCACCTGGGCATACAGAAATTAAATGGCTTAAAACTCCTCAGAGAACAATAGAAGAAGGTATGAGGAAGAATAAAGCAAGAATGAAGAAATAATTTATGCTTCCTGTTCCCAGTGGAAGACAGGCAAGAAAGCTGTCAGTGTTCCCTGAAGGAGAGATGGAAAATGTGAGAGAACAAAGCCAACTTGGGGGACAGGGAGAATGAAGCTGACTGAGCTTTGATGTTAAAGCCACAGAACTGCTCCAACTGTCCCTAAACTAATATTTTCTTAATTTTTTTTTTTTTTAAGAGAAACCTTAGAGTGAATACTAAGCCCCATGGAAACCAATTAGAGTTTTTTCAATGACTTAAACAGGAAGATTTTCCATCAAGCACATAGACATTCATGTGTTCCTCCCCAGCTCTCTATTACTCTGTAAAGTTCTGCTTGTTACAGATGATGCATCTCAAACTTTAGGGATCCCTCTAAATATTAACTGGTACCAATATCTGGCCAAATCTTCAAATCCTCCACTACTCTTTGAGTGCCTGACACTGTTCAGGTGAAAGAAGCCCACACCTTTAGGGTGGAACTCAGCCCCATGGTTACTGCTGTCACTGAAAAAAAAATTCCGCATCACCAACAGGGGAAAAAAAAACCCTCCTAAAATCACTTCTAAAATTCTCACTAAGTTCTGTGCAAAATGAGTACAGATTGTGGGGAGTGAGGACAGAAAAAACATACCTTAGCTGGAGTTTACTGGCTCACCATTTTTGTAGACTAAACTTCTCCTCCCTCCCTCCTTGCTGCCCCTCTTGAAAATATATATGGTTTTTAAATCATCGGTATTGTGAGGCAGAAATCCCAAGGAACTATGCAACATCTGGCAAAGGACCTTGAAAGGACAAATATAGAAATATTCCTGCATGTTTTATGTCTTTTTTACATTCCCTGGAAACAGTATCCCACCTATAGCACTTCAAAGAAACGCTGGGGAGAAGCCAATGGAGTCTCCTCCCTCTGAAGTCTTTGAAGGACTGAAAACTCTTCTCAAAAGAGAGAAATGTGTTTCTGCAAAAATGGATTTTAGGGTCCAGATTCTGATATTAGTTTTATTAGTGTGTATAGATGGCTATATATTGACACAGGCAGTAGAAAATCTGTATATTTACTGCAGTGTAACTAAGATCATATTGTATATAAACATACTCTGAAGCAGGTTGTGGATAACTTCAAAATCAATTCAAATCAATTTTTCTCTACTGAGACTAGTTCTCCCTTCAGTCACCAACAGAGACAAAAGCAAATCTCATGGCTGGGACAAAATTTTGAAGTAACAATGTTGTACGTGAAATGATCAGGATTGTTTGTACTTTACAGCTCTGTAATGCATGATGCTCATTTTCAGATAATTAAGTTGAATAAAATGTATTAATACATTTGAAAATATCAGTTTGTTGATGTTAATTTCTTTCCTAAAACTGAATGCTGTTGAGTGGTTGAAGACTAAATCTGTTGGACTAACATGGAATTGTCAAAATACTCAGTATCAATGTAAACATGTTTGTGCAACAGATATTGAGCAACATCACAGTGTGGTTCTGTAGAATACTTTTAGCCTTGCATAATCAATTTCATAAGAGACTTGTGACCTGTCTTGGGCTCCAGAGACAGCTTTTCAAATGAGTTCTGACATAAAACATCACAGATGGGAATACAGAACTGCCAAAGGGTTTAATCAGGTTAAAATCAAAGGGAGAGGAAAGGGAGTACGACTTTCATTAGAATCTGTCTATACTTAGCTGTGTAACTTAGGAGCCTTGCTTGAGTCATGGTCAGTGGAGAGAAAAAGGATCCCTTTAGGATGACTCAGGACTCCTGTGTGTCAAGGTCTTACCAACATTTTTCAGATACTCTCTGGAGGCATCTGTTTTTCTCCATAGATGTAACATTGGGAAATAGAGGCTATTAATTGATGGACCTAAGTTATATTGTTTTTCAGACCTTTGCAAAAATCCTACTAATTTCTACTTTATACCTGCAGGGCTGTATCTTAGAATTTATTTATTTTGGTGCTTTTGTCACAAAAATAGCAGCTTACACAGAAATGAATTTGAGGCAGAGATTGATTTTGACTTCAAAGCCCAAATTGAGTTACCTCTTGAAATTAACAGCCAGCTCCTGTTCCTCCATGCCCTATAGAGGAGGTAAAATGAGTGAGTAGCTGTGAGTGATCAGTTCCTGTCTAGACCCACCACAATGGTCTAAACTGGACTGGAGGGGCAGAGGTGAGGATTGGTGTAAGGTTGGTGTGAGGCTGTCTTCTTCATAAATATAACATAAAATAGGAACTTCAGAATTGAAATAGCTGTGAATATTCTACCCACCCAATTGGAGAAAAAAATTTTTAATGTTGTATCACTGAATGATGTGATTCTGTCTCTGCAGAGATGTCACCCCTGAATTCTCTTGTGATCAAAAGATTCAGAGAAATGAGTGCTATGGAGAACTTGGAAGACAGCTGCAAATTCTAATGGATGGATACCATATATCTAATTTAGTATAATTGTAATAATATTGTTGATACAATTATACAGGAAAATGTTGTTAGGAATGGTCAGAGCATTTATCTGGGAGATTGTATTTTAGCTTCATGTACTATCATTTGGTGCCTTTCCAAAGATGACACTGCAAGGTGCTCTCTGTGAAAGTTCCCAGCTTGCAACCTCTAAAAATCTGCTGATTCAAGGTGGAATACAAGTTTTTGGAATAGATAAATAGGCTCTGAGCTCTTTACTTTGGTGGAAAGATACTGGGAGCCATTCAGTTGCTTTGTAGCAGGAGTCTGTCTCTAGAGTAGCAACTTAGACTTTTGAGCAGAGAGCTTCTACCTATATAATATCATAGAGAACTTCCTGAAGCAGCAAATAAGCAATTTTTGCCTGTGTAAAAATATGTGGCTCTAAATGTCTTCAAGGGCATGGCTTGTTTGCAGGCAAAATGCACTGAGGGATTGATAGCACAAGCTATATACCCAAAGTGTTTGTATTCACCTGTCATACTTTATTTCTTATATAATAGAAGATAACTGAGTTCAGCATGATTTGGAAAGAGACAAACCAGCAGAAAGGCATCTGGCTTCATTGAGCCTGGGGTACAATGTGCATTTCAACCAAATGTTTTACAGGCCGTAGCAAAGCAGATCACAAGCAGGTCTGGTTCACCTTCAATTATTTCTCATATACTGTTGCATGATTTTTCCCATCAGTAGAAATAATTTAAGAGCATTTATAATCCCACAGATATTAATCTGTTTTTTTTATAAGATCAAACAACAAAGAAAAGCAAGGTGTGCCTGCCAGAGAAAGAAAGCAGTGATGCATTCCAACATTTTTTACACAGTCCTCAATGTACGCAAGGTCCTGCCACGTTGTAGTTGAGCAGGATGATGGTTTTTCTCTAAGGCTGTGGAAGAAATCTCCTTACTTAGGGTGAGCAAAACCTCACCCCCACTGCCCTCTGGGAGTTCATATGTAAATGATTACTAGAAAGTTCTTTGTTCCCCCTGTTGTTATTGGTCTGTATTTGTTGTATTGATTTTAATATTCCTAATCCCATTTTGTGATTAGTACCCTGTCCCTCAGACTCTGCCCCTAACCTATCCTATATATATATCACTGGTCCTACCCTGACCCTTGCCTTTTTAGTGTACCCCATATCTTGTTTGCCTTCTGTGCTGTTTGTTGTTTCTGACTGTTAAAACTATCTTTTATTTTCTGATGACTAAATTGTGCCCATCTCTTCATTAATTTGCCACGGGACTTTCTCCCAAAAGTCCTGAGGTGACACCCAGCCATGATGTGACCCATCCAAGCCTGGTGTGCCACACTGCTACTCTGAACAAAGCCAAAAGCAAACATCAGGCAGCAATATCTTCTCTCAGTGGAATTCCAGGCACTGTGCAAGCCAGCAATTTCTATTTATTTTTTTCAGGAAGCATATCCTGCTCCCAGGACAGCATAGCTAACTTACCCTACATCCTTGATGCGCTGCTGGTGCCTGCTGTCCATCCGCATCACTCTGAATAAGCAGGGCTCAGTATCCTCTTTTACACCAGTTTCCAATAAAGCTTTTCTGCCCACCACATTTAAGACTGCAGGCCCATTTTGAATGTGCCAGAATTGCTGTGTGATATTTTCCATTTTTTTTTTTTCCATGGAGGGACTAGCTGGTTTCTTTCGAACCATGAGTGGTGCTCTGCATAAGCAATCTGCATAACAACAGCTACAGGAGGGGAAGAACAAAGGAAAAAGTTGGTCTAGATTTAGATAATTATCCAAATATCATGTTAGGTTGTATAGTCATTTAAGAAAAGCAGTTATCTGGACTATTTGCCTTTGTAAATACCCTACATTAGTCAGCAGATGGCATTCATTGTACATTAACTGTTCTACCAATATCACCACAACTACTTTAAAGCACAAAGCATATGGTTTCCTCAAAGAGACACATTATTTCCTCATTTGCAGTTCAGTGTTAATTGCAAACTATTTAGTGACAAACAAAGAAGGTAATTTTTCATCCCCACTTACTTCGAGTAACAGATTAAACAGAGTTTACCATTGTGCAAAATGTAAATAAGACCCATGACACTAAAAGGGTATTCAGGGTATACAAGTTAATGGAAGGTCACACTTGGCTTTTGGCAGGAAACTCAACAGCACTGCTGAAACATTTTGGATAAGTCTAATTGAGAGGTTCTAGCAAAATGCCAAAAGGCGTAAATATCTTTTTTCTCCCTTCAACATTAGTACAGATAGAAAAAAGCTCACTTAAAATGGCTTCAAAAGAAATTTTTGTATTTTTATTGTTAATGTAGGCCACACAGGAATGATGATAACATACCCCAACCTCACAAAAGTGCTGATAATCTGCACAGACTGCCCTTTCAGTATCTCTGGGGAGGAGTCTGGCTGTTCCACACAACCCTGATGCACACATTGTTCTCTGGCACGCCTTGAACCTATGCTCATACCCATCTGTCTAGATGGCATAATGCCTGCTGCTCATAAGGTGTCATATCAGTTTTGATAGTGCATAAGTGGCAATTAAAGATTGCTTTTCAGCTAGACTGTAGAAAGTGAAAAGTGTCGTTTTCCTTTACAAGGGGAATGTCCTAGTGGAAGATAATAAAATGAAGCCCATGTCCCTCAGCCCTTTTGATTACAGTTATCAACAGAATTTTGGAGGCACAAAAAGCAAAATTAGCACAACAGGAAATTTGCAAAATTCTCATCTGTTTTCACTCATTTAATGAATAAATTTATGATACTTCATAGTTTTATTTTTCAAAGGCATTTTTGAATACAGAAATAATTTTACAAGTGATAATTTTACACGCCTATACATATGTATTTACTTAGCACATGATTTATTTCCCTTTTCCCCAACCTCTGATATTTCATTATGCAAATTCTAGTTTTAAATAGTTGTGAGCAAATTTGGCATATTCCTGATGTAAAGCCTTCACACTGTACCTTCAACTCATTCCCCAAATTCTGCACTCATGAAAAAGATTTTACTCAAACAGCTGTTACCAGGAATGTATTCATTTAAGGCGGGAGAATATGTATTCCAACAGTTTTTCCTCATCCTCGTTTTTCTCCTTCTAACTGTTGTTTGTGATCCTCCTCAGATAGTATTATAGATGTACCTCCTTAACAGGATAAAATCATTTACTTTTTCATTTACCACTTCTCACAGAGAAGTCTGAAGTAAAATTTATTTATTCTGTGCTGTAACCCACTGTTGGATGTCTCAGTGTAGCAATGAGGAGATAAAGCACTGTCCTAAATGGTAGTACCTATTACACAAGTCAGTAACCCACAGCCACAGGGATGTCACTACAACATCTAGATGCCAAATACCCTGGGTTCTGGCATGATGCTCTTAGCATGCACAGGAGCCAGTTGGCAGCGCATTTGGGAGTCAAGCTTGATGAGTTTGGATGGCACACAGGCGCATGCTTTAATTTCATAGTGTTATTTTCCAGTACAAAAAGACCATGGTATTGCACAGGATAGTTCATTCCTGCCCACCTTTCTCCATCTTAGCAGGAGAAAGTTCTTCACATAGAGGAAAGAGGTGAATGAGCTCACAGGAACCCAGGGAAGCACACATGACAATGGTTATATTAATGGTTTTCTCACAGATGAAATTTTTTCTCTGAAGAACTAGATATTTGGCATCTGGGTGAAAGTCACCAAATCCCTTGTTTTTTTTTAGAAATTGGCAATACTTTAAGGGATTGTATAGTCAGTAGCCATATGCTTTTCCTATACTTCCAAAGGATTTCACTAACGTCCATATGAAGATTCTAATTCATAATTGCAGGAATTTTTTTTGCACTGAGCAAAACACAGAAACATTTCAACAGGCGTATGTCTAAAAGGGTCTTTCTTAACCTGTAGGAGGCAATCTCAGAGCTTTGATGATGAGCTGCGCTATTTTTTTGTACCAAAATTGGAACATTTTTAGCTGAATATACCTGACATCCAGGATATATTTACCACATGGCACTGACATATCCCAGGTGAGGATATGTAGAGTATTTCAGGTCACTGACTCCAGTGTATTTCAGAGCTGTTCAGTGAGCCATGAAAACTCAGTGTGATCACTGGTTGTTGATGTTCTCCATCACAAACAATAATTACAGGGGTTGCTACTGTGACCAGTTGGAAAATGCCATCTATGACAGGGACAACCATGTTGCCCAGGGATAATGCCACTGTGTGTTTATTTATGCAAAACTTCTTGTTCTGGCCTGAGTCTGCAGATCCAGGCTAGTCCTTTCTATATTGTCATTATACATTTGTAATGATTATCTCTGGAAGCTGATTCCTCCCACACAGGCTGGAAGGTGAGATGTGTCTTTATGGTCTGTAATTGCAGGGGATAGGAAATGGATCAAATAAAGCCACAAGCATCAATGGCTATCAGCTGAGACAGGGGAATTTTTGTCTCCACAACCAGTTTTAGGCTCTGCAGGTTCCAAGAACATAAGTTATGACAGAAACAGAAAAGAGCCATCTGGTCCAATTTGTCTGCATATTTGCGCTGTTCTGAATCCCAGCTCTTACTTTATTCTCCAGATTCCTTATTTTCCTTTCCTTCCACAGATATAATTTGATATTTGTCACCGAATGTACAACTGTTTGCTTTTATCATTTTCCTGGGTCATTTTGAAATTTTATGTCTGACCTCTGTGTTGCATTCTCCTCTACTGTGTTTCACATGTGCTTTGCTTTTGATTCCTATTTTTTAGTTAGCATTCTGCAAAAATTTTAGCATAATACTGGTGCAAACTACCTAAATATTGTTTAGTGGGGCCTAAGCTTTTGCAAACTTCTGTGATGTGATGTGCTCTTTCAGCCTGATCTATTTTTTGTAACTATAACTCAAAGGCCTTTGTTGGAACTGTACAATTTATTTGGTTATAGTCTTTTTATTCCAGCTTGCTGTCATTGTATTATAGAGATACATGCTGTGATCTATATTCAGAAAGACCACCTCTGAACTGGAGCTAGGAACATCTCAATATTACCAGATAACAATGTATTTACAACTACATGGTCTCCCTTTCACTCACATTCCTCTCATTAACTTGACACAAAATCCATTGTTCCAGAAGCTCTGGATACAAGACTGGCACTATGATAGAAATGTCTGAAATTCTGAACCTTTTAATTTCTGAACAGTCAGATTCCAGGAGGACATGAAGGACATCAGACTAAAAACAGCTGAATGTTATGGGAATATTTCCTTTAATTCTAATACAAAATAAATTTATGGTAATAGAATCATAGAATATTCTGAGCTAGAAGGATCAAATCCAGCTCCTGGCCCTATAAAGGACACTCCAAGCATCACACATGTGCCTGAGAGCATTGTCCAAGTGCTTCTTGAGCTCTGTCAGGCTTGGTGCTGTGACCACTTCCCTGGGGAGCCTGTTCCAGTGCCCAACCACCCAGTGTGTGAAGAACCCTTTCCTCAGATCCAACCTAAACCTTCCCTGACACAAATTTAGACCATTCCCTTGGGCCCTAGCACTGGTCACCACAGAGCAGAGATCAGTTAGTTCCTGCCCCTTCTCTTCCCCTGAAATGGAAGTTGTAACTGTAATGAGTTCTTCCCTCAGTCTTCTCCAGGTGACTTCAGCTTCTCTTCACACGGATTCCACTCAAGGCCCTTCACTATCTTTGTTGCCCTCCTTTGGACACTCTTTAACAGCTTCATATTTTTCTTATATTGTTGTGCCCAAAACTGCCCACAATATTCAAGGTGAGGCTGCCTCAGTGTGGAGCAGAACTGGACAATCCCCTTCCAGGTATGGCAGTGGTGTTATTCTGTTTATTGGGCTGGAAGGTCATCCACCATTAGATAAACAATCATCGTTAAAGTTTAACATTAGAGAAGTGTTTAACATTAGAGAAGTACCATAAGGACTGGCTGCTTTTCTTCATTATTCTGCTGTTAGGCAAAGGATTTTGATGATATATGGATGAGCACCTTCGGCCAAGAGATAAGCAAGGGATGGAATTTAGGCAGCATCATCAACACTTCCAATTTATTTGAGTTTTAAATTCATAGCTTTCTTCTGCATGCTAATGTTTAATAAAATTTTAAAGATCAACTAATCCATTAGAGGATGGACATAACTCTGACCAGCTTGGTAGTTAACACATTCTGTGGAAAGCCATAACACCAAGCTTTGTTCCAGATGCATCAGAAGCTGAGTGGTTCAGTGAATCCTTTTCCTCCTCCATTTCTCAGTTTTTCAATCTGTAGAAATAAAACGTTTCACAGTAACTTTTATTGTTACTGTCTTCTCTTCTCCCTGATATGTCAACAACCTTAGGAGTTTTGACTAAAGTTGCTGTTTAAGTGTCGCCAGGATTTTGTTCTGCCTAAGGGAAGACATCCAGAGTGTTTATTAATAAAATCCTCACATAAATTGCTCTGATTTTTGACTGCTAGAGCACTCGATGAGAGCCATGTCACAGGTTTTAAAGGTCATGAGCAGACTTTGCATGTACAAAATGTACTGTGAGTGGCCAGTCCAGGTGAAGTTTACACATCAGGGGTGAGGTGAGCTGCCTATTTCCTCAAGACCTGGTGTTTGTTTTGATGCTTCAGAAGAGATTGTTCTGCATCATTTTTCTCTACACAAATATAACGAAGCTGTAAATAATTCCTTTGAGTCACAGACATTCAGGGCAGAAGTAAACAAATTTGTTCTGATTTGATTTGGTTAATTTCTCCAGTAATGTTGCCTTTATATGTGAAATTTCTTTTTTGTAAAAGCAAAAGCGAGGCTGCAAAAATGTCCTTAAAAGAGCGCAGGCAATTTCACCACTTATTGTGCTAATGAGCCTCTCTGCAGTCAACCCACTGAATGTTTTCTGCAAGAAGTGGCCAGCAACATCAATATTAGAATAAAATACACTGACCTATTTCACTACAAAAAGAGTAAGTGAGGTGTAATTTATCATTTAGAGACTTTTCTATATAGAGGGAGCTGAAGTTATTGTTTCAGTGAAAATTCACCATGACAATAATCCAATTACTGATGTCTGTAATCTGCTATAAAAGAAAAATGCTCTTGATGGCAGCAGAATTCTAGTCATAGGCATGTAACTCATGTCAGCACTCCAATTAAGTATTTTGTGCCATATCTCTGCCACATGTAGGATGCTGAATAAGCTTCAGCAAGCTGAATCTCAGCTGTGAGATTTTTTGCACTCTTTGCTTTTTTTTTTTTTTTTTTTTTTTTATTAAGAAAACCCACTGAGTACTAAACAGTAACTGAAATGGAGGAAATCACATAAAAAACTTATTACTTTGAGATTGATGAAGATGACGGCCTTTAGTGGAACTGATTTTTTTTTTTCTGTCACTCAGAACACTCTCTGATGTATAAATTTCAACTAAAAATCTCAATGAAATGAATGGAATGATATGTTATAAAAATTAATTTGTGCTCTTTTTTACGTGAGCAAAGTAGGTAGAAGAAGAGTAAGCTTCATATGAGTTCCCCTTGTCAAGAAAGATGTGAGTTCTTTTATTTTGTTTTGGATTCCTATTTTACATTTTTTTTCCTGTATATTTCCAGTTTTATGCTGTGAATCAAGAACTCATTTCCTATCAAATTCATATTGAACACGATGAAGAAATTGCATAGATACATAAAGTCAGATAAAGATAATGAAGAAGTCCGAACCAGTATGAAAACACGTTAATATAAACATTTTCAGATGTATTTCTCAGAGAAAAAAAGTCAGTAAGAGTAAAAAGAAATTATTGTTCATTCATTCTAAAAGTGTCTCTGGCCACAAAAAAACCTATTCAGACCATCGATGTTTAGGAGTAAACTTGAAGAGCCAAAAGTAAATGGAAATTTAAAATTAATTTTTTTCAGAATCCCTTAACTCACTCGTCATTCTCAAGCATCCTGTAGTGTGTAATTTATTACTTTTTATAATACATAACTACAAGGCTGAAAAACTCTCTTGCTTCTGCTCTACAAATAAGAAATTGAAACCAAGCACTGGGAAAGTCTTGGTGACATCAAGGGGTGTCAGAGTAAAATAATTAAACTCAAGAAGGATCTTGCAGAGAAGAAAAATTTATGTTTCAAATAATATCTTTGGTAAACTGAAAAAGACCTGATAATAAATAACTAATAGAAAACTATAGTCTGAAAAATTGAAATTGATGGAGCTTAGTGAAGGCTGGATGCGTCAAAAATATTCGACACCATTCTTTTTGGAAGGGCATAAGCATCCTAGAGTAATTGTCAGTCAAAACCTGTCTTTTTGAGGGAAAATTATGTGCATGGCCTAAGGACAGAGGGAAGTGTCCCTGGTAGTTTTGGAGAGGCTTGTGCATGGAAAGAAAGCTGAGGGACTGTGAAAACCATAAGCAGAATCCAAGAGCAGGCGTGGGCACAGGTGCCTCTTCACAGTACTGGCACTCCCACCCATCTTAAGGCTCTGTTTTTTGGGTTTGTTTTTTTCTTTTAATCTCACAAGTAGCTATGAGCCAAACTTCTCAAGCTGTGCCATGTTAGAAGGGCTCAGGGCTGTGGGCTGCAGAGATGTTGCACAAAGTTATGAGTCCCATGACAGCACTGTGCTTCTCCTTTACCCTCAGGTCTGGAAACCAATGAGAAGAGCTACTGGGCCCCTGTTAATCAACACACACTAGTTGTTGGTCGTCAGCATCCCAGTGGTGTTTCCTGGGTAGCAAATGACTGAATGTTTTTCACTGAGGACTTCAACATTTAAAATTTTCTTCCTCTGTGCTACAGAAAACAATCCTTCATTTTTTTTTTCCTTAAAAAGAGCAATTTAATAAATTCCCTTAGAGTTAGCCCAAATATAAGCATGTTGTAGAAAACAATATTTCCTGAAAATCAAGGAGGAGAACTGTGTTAAGAAAAAGAAAATCCTCTGTGACTATAGGACATGCTCACCCCATGAATTAAGAATTCACTAGCTGTGCTACTGACCATTAACACAGTTAGTTTTTAAAACTTCCTTATTTGAAAGGATGTGGAGAGCTAAAAAGTCACCTGGAGATTGCAGGGAAGGAAGTCTTGGGCAGATCTTACTTCTGACTCTGCTGTGGCTGCCCCATATGTCACCATTTCTCCTTCCAGCAATAGCGCCAGAAATCCATGATTTGCAAGAGTTTGTGACAGGCCTTTAGCAATAGACCTGTTCCCTACTGCCATAAATATCTGTGCTGTTGGACATGAGGACAGCAATTATTTTTGTCAAAGGAGTAACAATATTCATCTGGGCTGTGATGGAGGACATGCTTCCTTCAGACAACACCACCGTCTATACCTTTACATACCCTTATATACCCTTATATAACTGTCCCTTGCTGAAGCAAAATGAATTTCTACACTTTTTTTCCCAGAAACAACATGTCCACTTTTCTGAGCAAACAGATTTTGCTTTCATTTCTATCTCTTGGTGAATCTTATTTAAAGATTTTTTCCCTTCCAAACTGATACATGCAGTTATTTCACTTCTATACACAATATGATTTCTTTTCATGAGAAAGCAGGATTAAAAATTATTATGTAGATTGCCTTTTCTGTCCCACACCTGTATGTGAATAATCAAACCAGATTTGCTATCTCCTTCTACTCCCACCACACCCAGGGTTTTTCTCCTCTGAACTGATGTTGTTATCAAAATATGCTGTACCCACATATTCATTTTTCTTCTTGCTATTTATTGATATCACATATCATTTCTTGACTAAGAGTTTCTGAATTGTCACAGAATAATAAAAGACCTTAACAATATATTGTTCAAGGAACCTGGTATTTTATCTTGAAGTATGTCTAGTCAAGCAAATCCTCTGACTTCTATCTGGTTTTAGCTAAGGCATCAACAAATACCTCTTTTATACTCCTGCCTTTCATTTATCTTTCCTAGGTCAGCAGTCTTTAGTGTGTTGGGTGTCCTCACAATTAATTGCACTGCATTGCTGAAGATTTAAGATGCCTAGAGAAGTGTCACCAGGTGAATGTAATTGGTGTCCTTGAGAGTGTTTGCTGCTAAACTGTCTGGAGAGGGTCAGGAGAGGCTGTGGCTCTGTGTGCCTCTCCATCCTAGCTGAGCTGGTACTGAGCTCTGTAGACAGCCAACTTCAAATGCACTTTGAGACCTCTTTGAGAGACAAGCTGCAGTATCCTGGGTCCTGAAGACTTTTGTGCAAATCAGAGGTGTTGGGAAGAGCAAGATACAATCTGATTTCACTGCCTGGGACAGAAAGCTTTGTGAACCTCCTGTTGGGTTCTATAACCCAGATTGCCCCTGAATGCAACCCTTTTGGTTCAGTGATTGTAGAGAACTGGAGCTGTCACATAACTCTGCTTTTTCAGCGACAAGATGCTGGAAGCCTGGCCTCTTATTGCAGTCCTGAAAACTAAAGCACAAGCTCCTCCTCTGTCTTCTTCTGTCTCATGGACTGTAGCTTCTTGTGTGTGGCTTTTCTGTGGTGAGCATTGATTTACTCCTAACTCTGCATCTGTGTTGTCCAAAGGTTGACACTCCTGCCTGTCACAGAGCTATTTGTATCTATTTCACTAGTCTTGCACAAGCAAGCTTTATATATTTTCTTTCTTTAATCTCTACCTAAATATTTATAAGCAATGTGATTTTTTATCCTTTCTTCTCTTTGAACAGCTGATGGATGGTTATAGTTTTTCTTTTGCCTTCTTTCTCTGACTCCCTAGTCCTTCTAATGCTATTTCTGGCTACATTCTGTGTATCCTTCTCTAACAAGCTGTAGTTCTCCTCATGTAATTCCTCCCATTAACTTACTTTTTCCAGGAGGCACATGCTATTTGAAGAACTAAGCAGTGTCACTTTATGGATTCCTCTCATGCTTTTGACACAGTTTTACAGTTTTAACTTCCATTGGGAAAAAAACAGTGTCTGCTTGGCAGATGGAGTGGTAAGGGCTTGTAAAAGGATGGGGCTGCTACCGACTCTGGACTCTGGATTTTATTCCATGGGTGCATGTCCTGGTTTTGGCTGAGGACTGGGTTAATTTTTCACAGCGGCCATGAGGGGATGGGGCTGGAGCCATGTGGTGGTCATGGCCAAGACCCAAAAGTTATTCCATACTGTAGAACATCAGTCTGTGAACTGGGGGAAAGCATCAGCAGCCCCCAGTGACGGCTCAGGGATGGCTCAACTAGACATCGGTCAGCAGCTGCTGGGGAATTGTATTATGCATCACTTGTTTCTCCTGGATTTTATTCTCTCTTTTTCCTTTGCATTATATTTATTTTTATTATAACAATTTTAATTAGCATTGTTGCTATTAATTAATATAATATAGGTATTTTTATTATTTTTATAACATTTTAATTTCAACCCATAGGTTTTATTTTTTTTACTTGCAATTCTCCCCACCTGGAGTATTTCTATGTCAAGGGAATCAACCCAGAGACACCAGGAGTAACACCTGAACACAGGGGTACTGAAGATAATTTCCATGAAGACCTTAATTCAAACAAAAGACAGGTGAAAACTCTGAGGGGTCTTGGCTGAAATTAATTGTTTTGTAGCTCTTCAGTATTTCTTAGGAGATTCAGCAGAAAAATCTGTATTTAAGAAATTCTCCTTGAACACTTGTTCTACCTGTTATGTCATTTCCAAGGGGGTAAAGTTGGAAACAAGATCAACAGTGATAAGAACCTGAATAATATGGAAATGACTGGAAAAGCTTTAGAGTTAGATTTTGGAGACCAAAGCAGTTCATTTTGGAACTGCATTTTGGAGTCCTCTAGCCCACAGAGGAGAGATCTGATCCTGGGTGAGTGGTTATGTACACCACAAGTGGGAACTATAAATATACTTTGTTCACAGTTAATCACTTCAGAGAGATGTGTGTGGTACAAAGGTTTGGTCCAATTAATACAGTCTGTTGACTTTCTATATAGAGGATTTAGCAAGGACTGTGATTAAGCTCAGAAATACATGCCTCTTGAATGATTTCTCTGCCTCAGAAGAAAAAAGGCACAGGTGAACTTTTTAGTGGAGGAGGACAAATATATTAAAGCAAGATTTACTGTGCCTTTGAGATGTATGCAAAAAATAAAGGCATTAGAACAGGTTGTTGTTATATCCAAATTATATTTTAAATTTGAATATAGACACATTCTTTGTTTCACAACACATTTTATATAATTCTGCTCCTGTATAGAAATATGATTAATTTTTTTGTGTTTACTGCCGAGGGACATGTTAGGATGTCTATACCAGCAAAAGGAAGAAAGTGAATATCCATCACTTTTGCTTAGAATTAGTATTCTAATAAATAATCATGTTAATAATTCTGGAGTAATTTCAGCTCCTTGAATCTTAAGAGTCCTTCAGTTATAAATGGAAGTGTAATATTACTTGTAGCCTGCTATGTTCCTTTGTAATGTGTAACATTTGTTTTGAAAGTCTGTAATTTTTCAGGATACAGAGAAGTACTTGCACATGAAGCCCATGACATCAAGAATATATGTTTCTGTCTCAAAGAGATAGAATCCCATAGGAGTTTCCTAGCTAAGGCAGAACATTTTTTCTCTTTCTAGAAATTTTGGAGGAAAATAGTGTTGAGACTGTGGGAGACATGTTGGGTGAGAAGAAACAAAGCTGTAGGCCTGTAAAGACTGGAGAAGCTTGGTGACCTTTATGAAGTGCGCCTCTGGGGAATCTCTCCTCTTGAAGGAAGCAAAATGCATGGTTCCAAACTTGTCAGCAAGTTTCCATGATGTGAACAGTACCACCTTAACTGCAGACTCAGAACTTAGGGGAAATTACCCTGGGCTTCTGGGAAATGAATAAAGGATATTTCCTTTGGGGGAGGTCAGTTTATGAGACTGATTACTTCTGAAAGGTTGGCATAGTTTGTCTAACATTGTTTTCACATACACACCTGTCCTAAAACTCGTGATGTGTGTAATATGTTATCAGGTATCCTAATGACACAGTTGATGATGTAGTTCTACATGAATCAGTTTTTCAGGGTTATTCTTAATTATGCCAATGAAAGCAAAAGTTCTTGGATCTCTATTTCTGTTTGCAAAATTATTTGGTCTATTTTCTCATTATTCTTTCATCATTTACTGTCTGCAGCTTGAAGAGTAAATGTATGGATGATTTTTATATATATTTGAGAAATCTTTTCATTTTACATGTGATGGGCCTTAAGTACAGAATCACAATGTTTTTCTGATGAGTTGAGATGCATTTCTGTTTTAAGGACTAAGATAAATATGTTCTCAAAACTTCAAGATCCTCAGTGTCTATAGAGACAGGTTTTATAATTGATCAGACATGAAGTGCACCTTGGTACCTAACAATATTCCTCATATTTCTTAGAGAAACCTATTTGCAAATGTAAATGTTCTGTCAATGATAACTGAAGCTGAGAAATATGTCAGCCAAACTTAATTTGTTTACTCTATGTAATTTGTTTGTTAATGAACTGTGTATGAATGGAGCGCAATCTCAGCATATACATTTTCATTATTCAGATTTATTTGTTGAAATGTGTTGTTGACAGGGCTTGCTGCTCCTTTGTGATTAACTCATTAAACAAATTTGTTACTCAGTATTTTTAAAATAAGTTGTTCTGCTTCAACACAACAAGCACATTGACTGGTTGTTCCTTTAATTTTTGAGGACCATATTTAAGCTCAAGATCCACATGGACAATCCTCAGCACATAAATGTGAAGCAGTTCATTTAACCTGCAGTATATTTTTTGAATTTTCTTATTATTAGCATACCTGTTTTCTAAAATGTCCTTAAAAAAGTCTTATATGTTATTTTGTAGTCAAGGTAAGTTTGCATAAAAATTCTGAAAGCCTTTTCATGGAGAAATTTTGCAATCAACCCCCCAAAATCCACTCATAAATAGCAGGAGAAGAAGAAATAGCTTGACAGTTTCAGTTGCATGGGATGATATTCTAAGTGTCAAGTTGTTGTTGTTGAGAAAGAAGGAAGTGTAGATGTGCTACACTGGGACCTTTTCTCTGAGGCTTTATGACATAAGAAGAGATCCAGAACATTATTTGTTAAATCTGAAAATGAAAATATTCATAAATTATTCACCCTACTAGCTACTTTATGAAAAATAACTAGATGTTAATTTTAAACTATTAGGAATTAGAATATGAAGTGCATAGTTATCCTTTAAAAATAAATAAATAAAAATAATTTGTGGTTCCAGTGTTGGGATCAAATCCCATGAAATTCATCCTTGTTTTCCTCTATGAAACTGCAGCTATAAATAATTCCGTCTATGTTTTCCCATCATATGCTATGTCAAAATATATTTTGCTTCATATTAAATTAATATGTATTTTTTATTGTGAAATTTAAAGACTAATATATTGTCAGCACAATAATGAAAAAATAGTTGATAGAATAAGGAGTAACTTAGGTTGAGAGGGAAGCCTCATTCAATTCACTGCACGAGACAGGGCCTGATTTTTGAGTATGCTCAAGGATGTCATTTAAATCCCCTCTGTGTGTACCTGCTCCAGTGTTTCACTGGTCTGCAACCCTTGCTATTTAAGACCTTTTTTCTTTTTTCTCTTACAGAGCTTCCATTTGTGGGGCAATTTGTGTCAGTTTCCTTTTCTCCTTTGGCTGCGCACTTTCAAAGCACCTGGCTTTACATCCTTTGTACCCTCTCTTTAGTTTCTTCCTTAATCTACCCTTCCTGAGTGGACAGACCCAGTTCTCCCTGAAATAAATAAGCAGGAGATCTTTCTCCTTTTTAACGCCTTTATTAAAAATCAGCTCAGGTGGGAAGAACTGATAGGCCATGCTCATTCTGCTGCTGCTGCTTCCAGGAGGGGCATGGAGGAGGAGGAAGAGTGCAGCTTTGTCCACTGGTCTGTGGGCAGAGCTGGGGCTTCCATCTTCACGAGAGCATCAGGAGATTCCCAGTTTTTCTATTTGACATTCAAGGTCCTCTGTCTAGCTTACAACTTTTGAGGTTAGGGTGAGGTGTGAAAGGGTCTTAGTGGATACTGAATTCTTTCCTCATGTCTAGACATCACTTCGATCTGTCAATTTCATTGTTTTTAGGGGGTTTTGGTAGGTTTGGTGAGGGGCTTCTTCATTTGCATGCCAGCTCCGATGTCATTTGCACGCTAACTCCAATGTCCCCTCCTCTTCACTGTCTGGGTGCCATCTTCCAGGGAGCAGCAGCATGTCGCTGCTCCCTGGAAGATGGCACCCAGACAGTGGGTGCCATCTTCCAGACAAAAGAGGGAATTCTTAACCATCAAGGACACGTAGTTAATGAAAATGACAGGTGATTACAGTAACAAACAGTTAGAGCTCCACCCTGGCAGCAACTAGCCCAACCTGTGAACTCTGCAACCTTTTAAAAAAATGGGCATCTTTTCTACTCATAACACTCCCCCTCTCCTGGTGTGCCCTGCACCCCACTGCCCTACCAGTGCATTGCCACTGGGCTCATTGCAATCTGTTCATATCCCTCTTAAACTGACCTGGCCAGCAAGGCTGAGAAGACAGGAATATCGGCTCCCTCAGTCCGCCAGCTCTGCTTTGGGCAGCACAGCTCAGGGTGTGGTTTGCTTCCTTTGCTCCCTGCTGACTCATGCTCAGCATGTTATCCACTGGGATACACAAGCCTTTTTCTGCAAAGCTACTTTACAGCCAGTCACCCGCCAGTCTGTACCAGTTCTTGAGTTAGTCCTCTGAGGTGCAGAACTTGACATTTCCTATGGTTGAGCCTGATAAATTTCCTGTAAATACCTTTCCCCTGACTTACAAGTCCTTCTCAACAGAAAACCTGTTGGTTTGGTATCATTCACACACCTCCAGTTTGATATTATCCATAAAATTCCTCAGGAGGCACTGCATCTTATCATTCAGGACATTTATAAAAATGAAAACCACTGTTGGCCTCAGTATAATTCCTCTTCCTGAGTATCACTGGCAATTTTCCACTGCTGGGCCACTGAACCCCTGCTTACAGCCTTTTCAGTTTGGTAATCTGGCAATAATTTTTGCTTGCCTAACTGCCCACCCATCAAAGCTGTATTTCACCAGTTTGGTAATAGGATCTTTTGGCAATTTGTACAGAAAACTACATTTAAGGTAAATGACCTCAACTGTGGTAGTCTTGTTCACAAAGCCAGTAATTTCTTTGTAGAAAATAATGACATCATGCATAGATGGAAAATCAGCCTTTTTATGTCTTTTGCCTTTTGGTCTCTGGCCCCATTAAACAGAGGTCCCATACTTTCTGTAATTTAATTCTGTTGGTGACATATGTATAGGAGCCCTGGTTGTTGCCCTTCACATCCCTTGCTAGTTTCAGTTCCAGCTGAGAGATGTCTTTCCTAAAACTTCTCCTTAAGTTAAAACATCATCTCTACGTTCCTGCTAGGAGTCCTGTCCTTGTCCAGACTCCTGAGTACTTTCTTGAGTTTGTTTGTTTCATCCATGCTTGCCTTTGACCACTCTTGCTTAGAGTTCTGCACATTGTAGTTGTTCATCTGTGTGCTTTGAGGAGGTTTTTCCTGATCTGCTGTTCTGTGCCACTGTCCTTCAGAGCTGCCTCCCATGGGATCCTGCCTCAAACTAAAAGATACTGTTCTGACACAAGGGATGTGTTTCAGTGGTGATAATCAGAACTTTTAGAAAGAAGTTAGTTCACCTTTAGTGGGTGTTTCTAGGGCCTGACCCAGCCCAGTTGTACTTGATCTCCCCGCAGTTGTCTGAGCCAAGTACACATTAACAACCCATGTAACAGAAAGTTACATTGAAGTCTCTGGCCCTGAAAATATAAAGATACCTACAGTGATTTAATTGAAAACTCGAATTGGTGGATATAGCCCTAAAATTTCTTCATTTAGACAGTGTGTTATGCTAATAAAAACACTTGGCTCAAAAATGAATTTCAACAAAACCACAAGTCCAGAAAGTGAACCAAATTCAGAGATCTGAGAGTGAGCACACACCATCATGATGCATAAGCAGGAAGGAATAAACCAATTCAGATGTGATCTGGAGAAGTAGAAAGAGGAAATACTGAAAAATCTTTTTTCACTTACGGTTGGCAACTGCTATATACCAGATGAGTGATAGAAGCATCTCAAATTGCCTGTCAATTTCTTTGACTATACAAAGCCATTCTGGGTAGCTATCAATGGAAAGCTAAGCAGATTAGATCATTGGAACATTTGGATGATTACATAACTTTAAAAATATCCTGGTTTTGTACAGGATAGAGTTAATTTTCTTCTTAGTAGCTATTACAGGTGCTGTAAGTTTTGATTTGGTGTGAGAATAATGCTGATAACACACAGATATTCCAGTTTTGCGATGCAGTGTTTATACTAAGTCAAGGCTATTTCAGTGTCTCATGCTCTGCTATTAAGGAGGTACACTAATCTGTGAGGGATTACAGTCAGGATGTCTGACCCAGAGTTGCCAAAGGGATATTCCACACCACAGAATGTGACACCCAGGGTATGAACTGGGGAGAGTTTGGCAGGAAAGGCTGATTGTTATTTGGATACTGGCTGAGCATCAGTCAGTGGGTGGTGAGCAATTGCATTGTGCATCCGTTGTCTTTCTTGTGTTTTATTTATCTCTCTGTTTTCTCCTTTCTCTTGTAAAGTTGGCAGAAAATGCCTCTCCCCCCTGAAAATTTACCACAACATTTTATTTAAAATCTTATTCTCTGAGAGTGGATGAGAGTGAGGAGGTTGCCCAAAGGAGCTGTGGAGGTCCCATCCCTGGAAGTGTTCAAGGCCAGGTAGGATGGAACTTTGAACAACTTGATCTAGTGGAAGGTGTCCCTGCCCATGGGACAGGAGTTCCAACTAGATGAGTTTCAAAGTCCCTTCCAGCCCAAATAATTTTATGGTTCTATATTTATTATTAGATTTTCTTTTTTTTCAGTTATTAAAATGTTCTTATCCTTTTCTTCTGATTCTCATCCTCATCCCACTGGGGAGTGGGTGAGCAGCTGCATGGCACTTTGTTGCCAGCTGAAGATGAGCCAGGACAAAAACCTAAAATGGAAAAGTCTAACATGGATCTTATTCTTCTTCCCAAATTCCACCATTTCACCTTTCATAGAACAGAAAGAAAACCAGATGCATATCTGTCTATCTATCTGTCTATCTATCTATCTATCTATCTATCTATCTATCTATCTATCTATCTATCTATCTATCTATCTATTTCTTTTTCTATACTTCAACCAAAACCACCGAGTGCTTCCAGAAAAGAAAATTTAAGAAACCTTCATGTCTTTGTTCTCTGTAAATGCAAATGGCTGCTTTACTTGTCATGTGTTAGTAAAGTGCACTGGTCTGCAGATCCACACTGAGGATTGAAATGGAGGGTCCAAAAAGTAGCAAGGAGCATCTTGGCTATCTGTAATGTCAGCTGAAGGAACTCCACCGTTTCCAGTCTGGAAACCAAGAGACTTGTGAAGACAATGTGAAGAGATGGAGATGAAGTTTATGTTTACTGTGAACAGTGTGAAATTTATGATGCATTTACTACTGTTTACTGCTTAATTTGCATGAGTTGTGAGGAAAAAGCATGCTAGATAAATAAACCGCTCAATGAAGAATCTGATCAAGTGAAATTCTGACGCACTTATAAATCAGCACTGACCCATACTTAAGCTCAGTTGTCTCATGCTTTTCTCCTTTATTTATATAATATTTCTGGGTAGGAGAAGAAATATTTTCATTAGAAAATAATAATTTTCATTCTTTTTCTTGCCAGGGACTTTGTACTATGTATTTAGCTTTTATTATCTTAGTCATGCTAACTTTTCTACTCTCCTGAATATTTGTTCTGTGTACTTTGATGTATTTTTAATTGAGTTGCATAATATATTTCTTATTTATTCAGAATAAGAGTATAAAGTTTAAGACATACAATTTCTGCTGAGTCATTATTGAGAATGAGAACTCAGATTGTATGGCTTTCTTGCTCTGGTTTCAACATCTACAGAAAATGCAGCAGAGAACCTAAATCTTTTATGTCTGATTTTATTATGTATTGTTAATCTACCTTTCTTTCTGAATTGAAGTCTTTGTGCTCTTATGATCCTTGCTGTTGATAAAGGCATTATGGCATATATGATATCATATATAATATCTAAATTTAATAGTATATACAGCATAACTTATAGCTTTAGACTGATGTTTGTCTCTAACAAAAAACCCCAACCAAACCACAACCAAACTAACTACAGTAAGAATATTTTTCATTGTACTTGAATTTATTACTTCAGAAAGAGTCAAAAAGATTACATTGTATGACATGAGATCATACATTATGTAGTCTGAAGTGCTTGTATATAAGAATCTTACTCTAGTAAGAGGTGTCCTTAAAATCTATGTGTTTGAGAAACAAGTCAGAAGGATGTGCAGAAGGCTATCAAGTTTGTCTTGGGAATTTTAAGGTCTTCTTCAGAACTATTCAAAATTATTTTTGTGTCTAGAATTTAAAGATGATGTAAATATAGTTCTGCGAATATTATTATTGTAACTCATACTGATAGTCTAGAGCTGGTTAATTCCCCAACTATGAAGTGATAATCACAACAAGTGGAACACATCATTAAAATAAGAGCTGTTAGTAAGATAGTGATTTTTGAGCCTGATTTCATTTGTTTATATATTTTGCTAATTTAGTCAAATGGATAATATATTGTTAAATTCTGTAATGAGTTATATAGAGTTATAGAAATAACAAATGACACCTTGTCATTATATTGACATTCAAGACTGAAAATAATTACCTCCACATTACAGTGTAGTATACACACATGTGTATTGAAATGGATTTAAAAAGTGCCTGAAAGCTCAGGTCAATAACTTGTAAAGAATACTGTAAAATCTCATCTCCCCAGCAGGAAAGACAAATGTAGGCTCCCAAAAAGTAGAATTAATCCAAAGACTCACATTTATAAATAAGCAAATACTTCAAACCTTTACTGTCTATTTTACCTTCTTTAATTCACGTCTACAGTTTTGTCACCAAACTGGAGGTGAACTCATGTCAGCAGCATCAGGGAAGACCTGGCTTTATGGCTTTGTGTGCCAGGTTCCACCGGGGCTGGGGCTGCAGCAGTGACTCAGCCTCAGAGGCTGCAGAGCTGCTGGCAGCTGAGCATGGTGGCTTTGTGCTGGCTCAGTCATCTCCTCGCTGGCAGCTGAGCATGGTGGCTTTGTGCTGGCTCAGTCATCTCCTCGCTGGCAGCTGAGCGTGGTGGCTTTGTGCTGGCTCAGTCGTCTCCCCACTCTTGTGCTGTGACCTCTGTCTGTAGCATGAAGGGGAGCAAACTGAGAGGATGCAGGTTTTTGACAGAGGAGGGAGTGCATGTAAACCTTGCAAGGTGCACAAAATGAGTTAATCTGTTTTGACTCTATTATACAACCTTATTTTAAATGAGACAATGCTACGTAATTGCTTTTCTTCCACTTTTTCTGTTGCCATTCATATTTTGTGTTTTGCTTTCTACATCATCCCAAGGTAAATTTGTCAATTATAAATAAGAATTAAAGAGACAAACCGTGGAAGGAACATCTCACTGGTAGTGTCTGATCATTTTTGCTGTGTACTGAAACACCTCATCTCTGTTCCCTGAGGATTTTTTTAGAGTTGCAAACCTGGGCAGAGAAGGGAACATGTGTATGATGACAATGGGGGAATGAGAACGGGAGATTGCTCCCACTAATTAGACAGTTAAAGAAATGGACATTTTATGATATTTTCAGACCAAAGACAGAACAAATATGCTGCTGGTGTTGAGTATATGATGGACTGGAAACGACTGTCTCAGGTGTCTTAGATGGCAGGCACCCATGGACTGGGGAGACAGCTGAGAAGCTAAATGCTCCCCACATAAACATATCAGACATATCATACCTGGCAAAGTCTTCACAAACTGAAAACTCCTTTCCACCAAGCTGATAATTGACAGAGTAATGTATTGTGGATTTTATATTTTATTTTATTTTGTTTTATTTTTATTTTTATTTTTATTTCATTTTATTTTGATACAACTTAGCTCAGTTTTTCCTCAGTTCTAGCATGATGGATGTTGAGCACTTTTCACTTGTAGATCTTTAAACAAACTAGGAGCTTGGTGTGGTAGTAGCGGTTTCATAACCTGAATGAAATGAAATGTGGTTGTTTCATACCTGAATCCCTGTAAATGTAATATATATCTTGTGTCAACAAGATTTATATAATTCTTCAGTTTATAATAGTCCAATTTTTGGAAGTGGATCAAACTTCTAGTTCCCTCACATAATACATTTTCTTGTAATGTTTTATTTTCCCTTAGGATGGTAAGTTGGTCTGTTTTCTTCCAAGTAAATAGGGAGAAAAAACAAACAATACAGCTAAAAAGGCTTTAGTTGATTGTTTTTAACATTTCCTTCTCCGGTGAAAAAAATAGACTGTAGCTGTCTATGGTGACTGACGTGATGACAAACCTCTGATTTCCAGGTCTTCAGGAAAATTTGATGAACAAAAATACCTGTGGGAGAATATGGTGCATTAAAGTTTTAAAATTTGCCTTTGCCTCAATTCAAGTTTCATTTGTCTGTTGAGTTTATACGTGCCTTGTATGTTCCTCATTTGGGAAATAAGGTACAGGAAGAGGCAGTGAAAAAAAATGCGCCACATTTCAGAGGTTTTGTATGACTATGTTGGGATGCAGGCAGGAAAGCAAGGATTATGATGAGATATGATCTTCTGCCTCCCTGTGCCCTGTGTACACTTCCTGCAGCTCTGTTTTAATAAGATTCTTTGCTGAGAATTTGAGAGAGCAAATCTAGTTTCTGTTGTGCATTACAATCAAGATTAGGTAGCGTGGGAAAAGAGTATCTAAATAAAAGTTGTGGTTTTAGGTTTTTTGGTTTAATTTTTTTATTTCATGCACTTTAGCATGTTTTTTCTCTTTGAATTACTGATTTCCCAGTTTCAGATTGGGAAATGACTTATAAATACATGACAGTCAGAGACTCAGTAATTAAAATCCTTGTAACACAGGTTAACTCTTTCCTGAAATTATTGTCAATTTTAATTAGTCATCAGACATGACAAAAGAGAACGCACTTTCTAGGAAATTCTCAGAAAGGGTAAGGCATTGTTTAAAAATGAAATCAAAGAACATCTGCTTCAAATGAAAAGCAAAAACTTCTCAAATAATCTTCTTATAAGCTTCATACAACTGCTGAACAGTAGTTGTCTCAGCCATCTTTTCTCTGACTCCCCTTTAGCCGATTTTAGCCAGCTGCTCAGGCTGCTGGAAACATCTCTCTTATGAGGGAAGGCTGAAGGAGCTGAACCTGTTCAGCCCTGGGAAGAAATGACTGAGAGGGAAACTCATCTCTGTCTATAAGTATTTGAAGGGAGGGTATTGAGAGGATGGAGCCTTTTGCAGACTCCTCTTGGTGGTGCCAGGCAACAGGGAGAGAGTCAAGGGCAGAAATTGATGCACAGAAAGTTCCACCTGAACGTGAGGGAGAACTTCTTCCCTGTGCAGGTGACCGGTCAGTTGCACAGACTGCCCAGGGAGTTGTAAGCACTGCAGATGTTTAAAAACCATCTGGACACAATCCTGTGCCATGTGCTCTGTGATGGCCCTGCTTGAGCAGGGAGGCTCAAGCAGATGACCCCACTGTGGTCACTTCCAGCCTGACCCATTCTGCGGCTCTGTGACTCGGTGAAGACATCATGGAGTCCACTCTGAAGGAGCAGACTTTTCCTGTTCCTGGCTTAGTGACATGCCCTTCATCACTGCACAATGAACATCACTCAAAGTATCCAGTTTCAGCTCTTATGTGTTGTATAATCCTACTATTGATGTTAGTGAGGCTAAACCTGTTACTGGCAAGTTGATCACGTTGCACATCACAGATTTCCTCACCTTTTCATTTGCTCTTATTTTCTCATTCTGTTTCTTTATCTATTCTGCTTTTCACCCCTCATGGTTCATCCTGTACAGCCTCAATTCAGCAACTCTATTACACCATTAGGTGTCCTGGTTATCCACATGGAAAAAACAAATTATTTTCCTTTTTTTTCTTAAATTAAAAAAAAAAAAAAAATAGGTACAGCTAAATGGTTAGTTTTCAAAAGAAACCCAAAAGTTAAAGCCAAGGAAATGTCATCCTTCTCCTGAGTCACAAAGATGTGCAGTATGTCACAATGCTATTGCGGCCTAAGTCCATACAATGGTGTCCCAGCTGCTTTGCTGATGAAGCCCAATGCTTCCCCTCACTGTATACAGCTTCATTTTTCTTTCTGAGCTTTACTTCCTTTGATTGCTTTTCCACTGCAGTCTAAAATTAGTGGAATGCTATTGCTTGCTGGCATTTACTGATTTCAGTGAGAGTTTTGGTAAGTACCTGCATCTGCAATGAATTGAAAATGAAGAGATTTGGGTCAAGAGAGAGTCTAAACTCTTGAATTCAATTCATTCATGTTGCTCTGTCTGTCTGACCTTTGGCAAATCTCCCTGAATGCATTGCATAAAAGAGGAAATGCAGTGAGGATTGCAGAAATTTGCTGTTAGAGAACTGATAAACCATAGGGTTTATTAATAGCAATATATAGTTAACAAATTAGATGAAAAAAAAAAAAAAAGGAAAAACATTAGGAAAAGAAGATTACAGCAGGTAAATCTCTTTGTGACTTAACTAAAATACAGCAAGATCCCCAATAGTTTGCTCCATGCAAGGGACTTTCCCAGTTTATGAAGAACTAGTGCAAGACACTGCTTCCTCAACAGACTTTCATGGTAAAGGTGCAAAACAATCCCTGAGCTGTCTCTGGTAGATAAATTCTATAAAAGCAGCATTAACTCTGATCTCCATCTCCCGCAGAAAATGGAAGAACGAGATCCTAGCTGATGAAAGGGGGGAATTTAAGGTGTCGGGCTTTCCAGGAGATATTTGTAAACTCAAATTGAAGAAGTATTTTTGGAATATGGAAAAAATGACATTTTATTTTAGGAAATCTTACATGAAAATCTACTCCTCTAATTTGATTTATATTTTTCAGGCAGCTTTTTGGAATCTTTACTCTTTTAAACCCAGATTTAAATTAATGTTCTTGGTGCCAAGATCCAACGTTCTTGCCGCCACAGAATACTAAAAAACATTATCAAACAAAGCAAGCACAAAACCTATGAAACCAGCTACTAAGTCTATAATGGACTATGTAATTCCACCTATAATGTTTTTGAGAAGATCAGCTCAGCTAAATGCAAGTCAGATTTATTGTAAGGATGTATTTAATAATTTAGACCTCTTAAATCAGAGTTTCTTCAAGATGAATCTATGAGGAAAACAATACAGGCATAGGTACTCTTGCTTTATCTGCTGATGAAAGGCTTTATAAATAACTATCATAAAATAAGTGTTAAGAATGCATACTGTGGTTGTATGGAAAATTTTTGGAGATATGACAATAATATTGGTTAGAAAAGTTGTATTTACATGAATATAACTTTTGCACCACAAATTATTCTGGTTTCCATGCTGTACTGAAAAAAGAAGAACGTTGCTTTGTACTTGTGATGAAGAGCTGACCTAGTTTTTTAAGCTTACTTTATGTTATAGTCACATATATTGAAGGAATTCAACTGTAACCTTTTATAATTAAGAATAATGGCTAGGCATGAGATCTTAACTGCTTACAGGACTTAAAAATCAATTAATTTCTTACTAGTTTGCACTGTACTGATTAAACCTATTCAACAAAACACAAAATAAACTTCTGAACTGAGCTTTGTGAAATAAACCCAACCTGAGCTAATAGTTTTAACGCCTTTCTGTCTCTGATTTAATTGTGTTTGATCCTCTAATGCAAGTTGGAAATGGAGAAAAAGTTTTATTTAATCTTACCTGATGGTGTAATCAGGATAATGAAATATTTGTAGTATTATAAAGCTGGCTAACAACATAAACAATACCTAAGTATATTATGCTGTTTAAAATGTGTTTATGTATATGTAAATAAAATACAAGGACAAGAATTCCAAATTTATGATCTGGAAAAGAATCAAATGTGTAAGGAAATGTAAAAAAATGCAATGCTGTGTTAGATTTGTTGCAAAACCCAGTCCTGTTCATGAAAGCCACCTTGCCACACAGTCACAGACTCTACCAAACTTGCACATAAAACTGTTTACATTTGTTGGTTTTGGCCATACAAAACTATTGCACATGGGTGGAAAGAGATGCTTATGTGATCATATGTGGGGCACTTAGAAGCTCTCCCACATGGGTGCACAGTTTCCCTTCAGGTAGCAATTCTATGCTGCAGAACCCCACTGCTCTAGAGGCAGAAAAACTTGTAGTTTCCAAGCTAAGTTTGTTACTCATCTTTATACAGTCATTTCTTTGTAAGCCAAAATAAAGTTTTTTGTCAGTATCATATCAGGTCTTTTAGGACCTTCCAACATTTGCAGATTTTTCAAGAATTTTCCAGAAGACACCGTGAAATGCTTTGCTGAAAATCATCACAGCAGGTATCTGTCACACTTTCTTTGCTTACTTTCTTTGCTTAGAAAAATCACTTTTCTCATAATCTGACCTTTTATCTTTCAAGCACATGTCACAATGCAATGGCAATTGCATGGACTCAGAATAGCACTGGTTCAGAAATCCCACCTCTTTCTCTGCAGATTAGGAAAGATATGAACAATAAGGAAATAAGTTTTAATGTAATTCTGAATAAAAAATTATAACTGTGCTGTACAGCACATCTTCTATGAGTTTATGAATATTTAAAACTTCTATGTGTCTGCACAGGCTTTTGTCACGATCCATCCCTACGAATGGGGTTCGTGATGGTTCGTGGGTTTGATCTCAGGCCGCAAAAAGAACCAACACGGTACAAGGGGATTTGCAATGATAATCAAAACAAATGCACCTTTATTGAATGACTACAGCAAAATGCAATAGAGGGATTAAGGGAGAGAAAAATGTCGGGAAAGAGAGAGAAAAGAGAGAGAGAGAGAGAGAAAGAGGGGGATACAGCTACCAAACATAGAGACGAAGTCCTTTGGTCCTGTCTGGCCGAGGATCCGCCTGTTACGTCGGGGAGATCTCAGAGGTGCAGTCCATCTGGACTCCAATTATACTCTTTTTCGATGGGGGAAGGGACAATGGATTTTGCAACTGTATCATAGTTAGTTTATTGCATTTTCAGGGGAAAGAATGGTATTTGGAAAGGGGGTACACTCAGCAGTTGGGTGAAAGCCATTTCTTGGTCCAGTGGTCACAACCTGCGGGCAAACATCTGGCTTTGGTCAGCTTGCCTCCCCCACACACCTCCCCCAGGTTAGGGGTTTCAGTCCCAGTCCTTGGAAGGAGCAGAGGGGCCTTTTCACATAAGAGTTTCATGTCTTAGTCCTTGATGGAGAGGCTTCTTACATCTCAGTTTGTCTGCTATGGTGGTTGTAAAACAGGTGAGGCTCTTCTGTGGGAGACCACCCGAAACTCAGGAGAAGTCCAGCCCGGCCGAGAGGTGGGACAGCTTCTGAGGCTTTTGTTGCAAAAAGGGCACAGTGCACCCTTCTTCTTCTCATTGGGATCAGTGTAGCATATAGCAAATGCACCTGTGAAAACAATAGCTTGGCACTGTGCTCAGGTCTCAGGGGCTTGTGGCATGTGACTTTCTCCTACAGAGAAGACAGGGGAGTCTTCTCTTCAGTGGTCCTCAAACGACGATCGTGAGGCAGATGAGGGAAAATTTGGACAGACTCTCACAACTTTACAGTGATAAAATTAAATTTAGAGTATTCCTCCAAACATGGACTGTGAACTGCTTCTACATCAGCCCTGATAGCACTGCTCACAGGATTTGATCAAGGCTGAAGGAAGGATTTGAGGCTTATGGTCTTATTTTCACTGCACATTCTTCTGACAGCATAGCGAGGCAACGACTTTATAAAACAGCTGGAAAATCATTTTGACTGCAAGAGCCATTGCATTCAAGTTGTTGGCTCTGCAATAATACTGCAGTGGTTGCCATGTGCCATTACATTTTGCTCTTTTTTGCATTTATGTGCTGAAATTATCCAGTTCATTATTATATAGGCAGTATTAAACTAAAGATTTCTGAATTTGCGCTGAGACCATTATCCTAATTTGATCATTTGTAAGCAGGCAGATAGATACTTCAGTAGTCTGCTTTTGATCTTACAGAGAAGACCATAAGTGCTTTGCTGGCATGGAATCTGAATGTGCTATTCTTCCACAAGGATTAATACCACTTGTTCAAATAATTATAACTATTTTATAATGAAAATTCCCCCTTTCTCCCAGTTGGAAAACGTAATATTTGATGTGCAGTTTCAACATTTTGATTTCATATGTACTGGATGTTCTGTTTTCTATAAAATCTTTATTTGTTGGAATCTGAGTTTGGAATGTCCTATGGTGGTTTTGAAAACAGCCATCGAACATTTCTAGCGAAGGTATCTGAGAGTTATTTTATGGAGTTAGGATTTTCCTCCTTGTGATTTGATGTTTAGAAAGATGGTTCACAAAATGTGCAGTAACATGGAAGATAAGGTGTTATCCCATCATGCTAGGTACAATATGCCTCTTGTTCCCATCTTGTTTCATTCACATAGGAAGCACACATTTAAATATGGAGTGGAGGTGACAAAAATGATGGCTTTTCCGCCCTTAAAAGCCAACTATCCAGTTATGGGCTAAAAGTTTAAATCTTTCCTAGTGTGTTCATGAATATATTCTGTATAATGCTTCCTTAATTTTTGTTACAGCTTTAAGGTGGAGTTTATTCCTATATACACCCAAGTATATATACCTAAAACCAAATAAATATTCATATACAGAGGAAGGCATTCTTACCTGTTTGAAATTGTTACTTTTAGTTAAATATAGTCTCACATTTTGTTGGCATTGCTCTTATGTTTTGAAACCAGTCACTTTACTTAAATGATTAAAATTTTCTGTCCCAGAAAAATGACTTTTTCAGGAAGACGCTTTGTGGAATGACTCAAATGTGTAGGCATTTAGTGAAATGAATGGAACAACAAGCACTTTGTTACCCATTTGGTCTGCTGTACTCAGTTGTATGAAATCACAGAATCACAGAATATGAGTTGGAAGTGACCCATCAGGATCACTGAGTCCAATTCCTGGCTCTGCATGATACAATCCATGAATCTCACTGTGTGTCCCAGAATATTGTCTGAATGCTCCTTGAAATCAGACTCTGAAATCAGGTGCTCTGACCACTTCCCTGGGGAGCCTATTCCAGTGCCCAATCACTCTTTGGGTGAAGAAATTGTTCTAATATTCAATCTAAATATTCCATGACTCAGCTTCAGGCCAATGTCTTGGGTCCTTTCACTGGTCACAGGGTGAAGACATCAGTGCCTGCCCTTCCTGTTCCCTCATGAGGAAACTGTAACTGCAGTGAGGTCTGTTCCAGGCTGAACAGACCCAGTGCCCTCAGCCCCTCCTCACACAACTTCACCTCAAGGCTCTTCACCATCCTCATTACCCTTCTTTGGATGCTCTCTAACAGCTGAATGCCTTTGCTGTCAGTGTCACAATATTCAAGGTGAGGCTGCTGCAGAGCAGAGCAGGACAATCCCCTCCCTTGCCTGGCTGGTGATGCTGTGCCTGATGCCCCCAGGACATGCTTGGCCCTCTTGCCTTGTCCATGTCCCTGTTTTTGAGGTTACCGTCCTCATCCTGTAACAGGCTGATGTTATTTCTACACTGCCTTTTGCCATTAATATATTTGAAAACCTCCCCCACATTTCTGGCCAATTTCAGCTTCAAGTGAGCTTTGACCACATGACTTTCCTCCCTGCAGTGGCAAGCAGCATTTCTGCCTTACTGTTTTGGGCAGTTTATTAAATCACTCACATCAGTGAAATCTAGCATATTAAAAAGTGTAGTGCATAGGGTGTTCTGCTGCAATACTGCTACAGAAAGTAAAATCTTCCATCAAAATAGTACTCTCAGAAGCTTTTTACAATCTGATTTATACTTGGTTTTGGGTTGGTACTACTTCTTTTCACTTGCAACCCATTTCAAATTAGATTTGGTGTTGCCGTGGTCACAGGGGTTTGTAGATGGATGGAAGAGACAGGCTCTTGATTCCATGATCAGAAGGCTATATTTATTATATTATGATATATATATAACATTATAACTATACTACATAGAGATAGAAAGGCAGAGGCTTCTTCAGAAGCTGCTAAGCTAGGAGAGAGAGAGAAAGGAAGTCAAAACAAGGCTCTGTGTCTCGGCAGAGACGACAGCAGGTCCACCGTGAGTGGTCAGTAGGTGCAAACATCTACTGGGGACCAATCACGGGTGGAACTGTTGCATTCCACAGCAGCAGATAATAATTGTTTACAGTGCTGCTGAAACCTTTCAGCTCCAGCAAGGAAAAATCCTAAGAAAGGATTTTTCAAGAAGAATGTCGGTGACAATTTGGGATTTTGTCTGCAGCTGCAAGCACTGTAGAAGAGAGGTCACTGACAGCAGAGGGTGGAAGTTGGGGTTTTGGTTTTCTGGAAGGGAGCTTCATGACACCCACTGTTCTTTTTGAAAAGCAAGCATAGGTTCATTAGGTCATTAATGGAATTATTTATATTAGGAAAAGGCAATAAACTGTTCTTAGTACATTGCATTTCCATATAAAATAAAACTCATTAAACTGCCTGGGGTTCTAAGGGGAACATAAAGTCTCCTCCTAATTAGATATACAATGCTGCATCTTTGGCATCTCACTAAAAACATTATAAAACCATAGCATTGTTGGCTGTGGGTTTAAATTTTCTTTACTCACATTTCTTTATATAAACCACACCAATATTTATACAGACATCACAGATCTTTGAAATTTTTGTTGCTTTGGACTTGATGATCCTGATGGGTCCCTTCCAACTCAGGATATTCTATAATTAACAGCAAAGTATATTAGGTAGAGTGGCTACATATTTTAGAATGAATATATATGTATATATATACATACACACATGTTGTATACTAGAATATATATGTATATATATTCTAATGATTGGTCAGCTGTTGAAAAACATCAGCTGTAGGGAACAGGAAAATGATTACTTTTTATGAAAGTTCTTTTTTGATGTGTTTATAACTGAGTGCATCATATACTGCTAATATTTAGTGTTTCTAACATCCACCCAGAACTCACATTTGTAATACAATGTGATAACAAAATTCCTCCCCAAACCCTATCTAATAAGTTCGCTTTCTTATTTCTTATTTCATTATGCCTGCTCCAATAACATCATAAAATCACCATTAAAAAAATTTTTGACTCCAGGGAAGTAGGCTTAGAGAAACTGCTTAAGGCTTGAAGCAGAAAATTTGAATACAAAATATCATTGCAGGATGTATATTTGTTATTTGGGTTGAGGAGGAGGAAAATGAGGCCCCTTCCCTTGTGGAAGCTTGTGGAGAGCTTGAGAAAGAGAAATGGATCTTTGCGAATTTTTAAAAGTTTTATTTTTATTTTTCACAATATCTCTTAGTCTCTCTCTTTTTATTTTTTTACACAAAAAAGTCTTGATAGACAACATGCTGTGTTTTTTAATTGTTTTTGCTTTAAAAATCACTGTGAGAAATCCATTTAGAGAGAAAAGGAGCTGTTTCCCATATTTACTAGGGAAGAAATCACAGATGATCTGCACACAATCCTATTTTACAGCAGCACTGTAAGTTTTCTCACTTTGATTGAAATTCCTCAAGGTTTGATGCTAGTCTTGGAATGAATCCCTGTACTCCATACATGAATCTTCATCTTGAAGGGTAGGTATGTCTTGCAGATGTTATTTGAGATAATTAAATGAGTAAAGGAAATCTTGTCTCTCATTTAATGCAATTGGATGAATTGATCTCTGACATCCATTTTCCCTGATTACTTTAGCAAGACAATTTACTCTAAATTGGCCAATCTTCACAATAAAAAAGAAATCACAAGAGAAATGAAATAAACAGGCAAAACTTCAGAGTTTCTGTTGAAAAATACAGTGCAGCCAGAAGGTAAACAAGGATTTGGTTTGGTTTCAATTCATATTGCAAAGCCTGAAAAGGCTTTCTGAAAACAAACTGTATTTTCTGGGGGGATTCAAGTGAGTAAATAAAAACCTTTAGCCAAGATCCCACAAACTGATACCTGGAAAACATTCTTGCTGCTTTCTTCAAAAAGTCAGAGCCAAAGGTGACTATTGCTGTTGTAGTCTTCCTCACCTTGACTCTCTCAGGCCAGGTGGGATAAAATCCACATTTAGTATCTGCATTGCAAATTCACAGCACTCAGCTGAACATACGCCCGAAGTCTTAAAAAATATAGGTGTTTTGGATGTGTGTTTTACCAAATTTAATAGGTTTTCTGATGATATTTCACATATCGGGGAAAATTACCCACATCCAGGATCTTGAAAAAATGTCTTGCAAATTTGGATAGCTTAGTTTCCCATCAGTGCTGGGAAATTAGTTTAATGTATTGGGTTATTTATTTAATTTCCCCCCTGTCTATTGCCTTTAGTCTCCAACATTTCCTTGGCCAGGTCATTAAGGAGGTTACACCAAGGATCATAAAGTTCTCTGTTGGCTATCATCTAGTTTAGATTTTTCCTGTGCTTTCCCTGTCAAAGTTCCATGAGTGGCTGCAGTTTTTATGAAGTGACATTTAAAATTTTGTCTGATTTTCAAATTAATTCCTTATTAACATCTATCACTCCAACTGTATGCCTGAAGATAAATAAAAAATTAGATAGAAAAATAAATAAATCACATAAATTTTGCATTTAATCCATTCAAACCCTACAATGTTTAGTGTCAAAATATCAGAAAATGGTGTACTATTGTTGGTGAAAATCTGAGGAAAATGAAGGAATATGCCTTTAGGAAAAGAGGATGAAATGTCTTTTTCATTTTTAGAGGTATTGAATAAAATGTGTATGTTTTACTGAGATGAGGAGTTGGTCTACAGGTCATCTCTCTCCTTCAACAGCATTGTTATTGGCAGGCTGGAGGAAAAGGTTTCTTATTGTTTTCCCTCTGTTTCTGTGAATATTTACTCTTTGAAATGTGTCTCTGCCTCCATTTCTGTGGCTGAGACTGCCCTGTGGCAGTGAACCACTTTGGTTTGATTCTATGATTAATTCTGTTATTCTGTGAACTCAAAAGTACAGGTTCTTTTCATCTGTTCATTTTTCCAGAATAGAAAAAGCAGACCTGTGGCTTGGAAGTACCTGTGTTGTGGCTAAATAAGTGCATTATTCTTGTCCCTAGTGGAAAGTTAGATATCAAATGACATTGTGTGGAATTTGCTGCTTTCTGAAGCAGACTTTGTATTGGAATACATCAGCACATACCTACAGCAGGCATTTTAGTTGTCCAGTCTTGCTATGCAGCAACAACTTTAGTAAGGAGGGCATAAGCAACACACAAATTATTCCAGTTATTCCAGGTCCACATACCTGCCTTCTCTCTTACCCCTTCCCAACCACAGTGAAGTAGAAAAGGTAGCACAGAATAAAATGCTAGTGGGGAAAAAATTAATTATATTAACTGTTTCTTAGAACTATGACACAATTCAGATTGTTATTCTAACAAAAATAATTTTATAGATATGGATTTTCAATACTTTTGAGCAAATAACTAAAATACTTTCTCTTTCAGCTTGTAGTATATGTTATATTTAAGTTTGACTCCAGATTTAGCGCCGTGGTAATGACTTTGGAAGATTTATTCATCCTTGTCACTACTATAAGGCAATTTCACACTTCCCTGACTCTTTAGAGGTGTAATACTGGGAAGTGTTAATTGACCAAATCCTCAGTAAGAGCGAGAGAAATAAGGGAACATGAAGTATAATTCTGTTTATGAGTTTGACTTGGAAATTACACATCACACAACAGATATTCAGAGGCAATAAAACTTAAGCTCTTTTCTATTTCAATCAACTACTTTAAACTCTCAAATGGACTACTTGGATTAAATAATATATATATACCAGCTTTCTGTTATATATTACACATATGCCAGGAGAGCTGGTTGGGCCAGACACTGACCTTAATTTGAAGATACACCTTTCTTCTCTCATCCAAATGCTTCAACAAGAAAAGACAGGCATGGCTGTGAATACAGAATAGAAGGTATTTTCAGGTGTGGGAAACTGCTATGGTTACCTTGCTCTAAAAATCCCAAGCCTTTCCTGGATTTGCCAAACATTGTCATCTGCCTTTGCTCCTGATGCTGGCAGATGTCAGAAGGTCCCCTCCTCCTTCACAGGCAGATGAAGTGAAACTTTTCCAATGAAGTCTGTGTGGATCTCAGAGGACAAGAGAACAGGTCAGAAAAGCAGACCCCTTGTTTAAGGAGACAGGTTGTGGCTATTCCTGTTCAATCTGACAGGTCTCTTTCTCATGAGTAATGCAAAAAAGAAAAATGGTTATTTTTTACTCTGTTTAAAAGCAAACGTTATTTCCAGTTCTTGTCTTTTTCGCCTTCCTCACTTGAGAACAAACAGAATAGCCAACTAAAATCAACCACCAATTTTTCCTCTTAAAACATGTATTTAAACATTACCTTCTTCTGATTCTTGCTGAAGCTACACAATCAACAAATATCTGGGAATGAGTGGCCTTAGTAACAACTGTGCTTACTGAAAACATGTCACTCTTATTCTGTTTTGTTAGTCATTCACAGTGAGATTCTTTTTAAAAATCTCTAAAACTACCTTAGCTTTGGAGACAAAAGAGAATGTGAAACAATTAATACCACAGAGCTAACAGACTAAAATTTGCATTTTACCTTTGGCTTCTGAGCTAACAGTGATTTGCATTCTTTCCTGCCCTCCCTCCCTCCTTCCCCCAGGTGTAAAGTAATACTTCAAAACTTAAAAATGTGTCTTTGATAACTTTAAATTACTCTTAATACCACCTCCTCTTGTCATAGCAAAGCAGGCTTATACTCCAAAGGGTTCTGTGTGGTAGTTTTGACTAGATAAGTGGAATTATCATGGATTATTTTTAACTTTGGTTCTGGCTCTCTGTGTTTTGTTCTAACTGTCTGATTGAATTAATGGGAAAATTAAAAGCCAACCCCAGGTAAGGCAATGGAGTTTAAGGTAATACTAGCCAAGGAAGTTGATAAAACTCTTATACAGACCCTGTTAAGGACATAAGGTCTTTAAGGTCTTA
Source organism: Setophaga petechia (assembly GCA_024362935.1). NCBI lineage: Eukaryota > Metazoa > Chordata > Aves > Passeriformes > Parulidae > Setophaga > Setophaga petechia. The sequence continues at coordinate 8,991,683 of JANCRA010000020.1, read as the reverse complement.
AGGTCCAAGCATGTTGTGACCCATTTCAGGTCTTTGTGAAAAAACAGGGTGAGACCTGAAGGTGGGTATCAGGTATTATGACTGGCTTACAAATTCATAAAGTTTTTTATTTAATTGGAGGTAGGGGAGCAGAATTGAGCTTAAAATCAGTTAAAAATCTCCTCCTTTTCTTGCTGATTTGTTCTTCTTAGAAAAATAGTTTTGATCTATTATGATCAAAAACTATTTGGTACTTTTTATCTCCACTGTAAAAGTGGGAGAGGCACAAGGTGAAAGAGGGTAAGAAATTATAAGAAGAAGAGGAAGTAATAACCAGAAGGGAAAGAAACAGAATCAGAGTAAACTGGATAATGAACAGGAAGAGATAACACTGAGAAGGGAATACATGTTTAGGTAGTACAGATTCTTTTATCTCCACTTTTTAGACTGTATGAAACTAATTTCCTGGATAAGCATACTTAATTGGGGGAAGAAAAGTAATCAGATCAGATTCAAAGTTTACTACAAAAATGATACTTGAAAGTGATAAATCATTCTTTGTTCAATCTTCTACATCTCAGTTGTTTATTTTAAACCACAAAGACTTGTAATTGTAAAGATAATGAGGTATCTTATTTTTTTTCTATCTTTCCTACTTTGTCATTGTCAGCCTGTTGTGCCTCCCACTGCATCATGAGCAGACTTTCCATTACAAATCTCTTTAGCAAACCTAAACCCTTTCAAAGGGGAATAGCCCTGTGTTTCCTCCCTGGAGAATCCTGGAGTAGTGAGGTGTTAAAATTGACTGTGTCTCTTCCTATAACTGATACAAACATTATAATTAATGCAAAGAATGAGAAAAGAAGTATTAGAAAAAAAATCAAAAGAAGAAAAAGGGGAAACTTTGAAACTACTAGGGTCAAAACCCTATACTGGTTCTATCCTTCAGAGTTGGGTTAAAAAGCAAAATGCATCCATTTGTGTCTGGCCATTTAAAACAGTCCATCTGAAGCTTCATTATAAACAGGCAAATAAAATTGTTTATGGTTAGTTATTCTGTTTTTATTGCTTTCTTTGTCTGGAAATTAGCAAGAGAAAAACATTTCTGAGTTGATTTAATAGAATTACTTGAAGGAACAAGGTTTCGGGATCTAATGATTGGAAAATTACCACAAGTAATTTTACTCTCAAAATTAGTTTTGGGTTAAAGTCTGTCTCTAATAGGAAGAAAGACAGAATGAAAGTGGTTTTCCTTCATATTTTTGATCAGTTTAATGTGAATGTGAGCAGCTTTTTTGAAAAGGTTGGCTATCAGATTCAAATGTACCTATGATCTTACATAGATGTCAGGGCTTTTAGCATCTCTTTAATTTATTTTGTCTTCTATTATGTCATCCCTTCCTTCCAAACAGGAGTAATATAAGTTTAACTAGTAATATATAAAAGTTTTTTTTGATTAATAAATGAATGCATAAAAATTCAATGCTGCATAGGTAGATTATGTATTAACAGTGTACCAGTGCATAATTCATAATTGTCTTTGACACCCCAAAGAAAGTGAACATTTTAAATCATCAGTAGGGACATCCCTCTGTTTCTGAATAAAAACAAACTCAAAATAAACAGCACATTTTAATGTAAGCATCTGTCAACATGGATAATTTTTTAAAAACAGAATATTTTAAATCTTGTATTATTACAGGCAGTTCCCCAGTTTCTGAACACCTTTTGGACATGGGTACAACCATCACCAGCTCTGTGATCTGCAGTCTAAGGACTGTACTTGACAACCAGACAAACAAGTCTGTTGACTCCTTCCATTTTAGGTTTTGTAAATGGGCTCACAGCCCTCACATGGAGCATTTTTAGTAGTTCTATTTACATTGGGGCAATTACTTATATTTGCTATTCCTAAAACTTGAACAACACAATGACGACAAGTAGCAAGAATAGAGATAAAGCCCTACAGTCAATCTAGAAAGAAAAAAAATAAAGCTCTACAGTCAATCAGGGGAGTGTGAATGAGTGACAGAGTGAGGAAGAGAAAATAATAGATGGCATTTTCTAGCTGACTAGGACAGGTCAGTAAGGGAATAATTGATGTAGGATTTCTTTTAGTGGCAAGGAGAGAGGAAATGTCATATGTGAACTGTAAATACAACACTGATAAGATTGGAAAAATTGCAAATATATATCATTATGTAAAGTATTTTCCACTTATTCTGACAAAATCAAAAGCCAACTTGTGCTGTAGAGCTGGTAGGAGAGTGTTAGGCATTCAAGGATATGATTTGTGCTGAGTAGACACCAATTAAGGTCAGATGAATCCCGACCTATAAATATGTGTTTTTTAATTTGTTAAATGAGTTATTTTCTTCCAGACATAGAGAGCTTCCCACTTGCATTTCCCAGTGTTACCTTCATCCATGGAAATCAATGTAATTTAATGGCTAAAACAATATTTGGGATCTTAGAGTCGAATGAAGAAACCTTTATTAACATTCTGCCAGATAGGACTCAAAAAAAATGTAATTTAAAGAATTGTGGTTCCCAGCATGGCTGAGAGAGGAAGGCACCTCTGGAGATGGTCTGGTCCAACAGGTTCAGTGAGAGAAGCTTGCCTGGGGACATGTTTGGTTGGATTCTGAGAATGTCCAAGGATGTAGACTCTGCAATCGCCCTGGACAACCTGTGGCAGTGTTCTTCATGCCCACGTTTCTTCCTCTTCCTCTTCCTCTTCCCCTTCCTCTTCCTCTTCCTCTTCCTCTTCCTCTTCCTCTTCCTCTTCCTCTTCCTCTTCCTCTTCCTCTTCCTCTTCCTCTTCCTCTCTTACTCTTACCTGGCATTTCCTGTGTTTCAGTTAGTACCTTTAGCCTCTTCTCCTGTTGCTGGGCAGCGCTGAGAAGTGTCTGGCTTCCACCTTCCTTACTTCTCCTGTCAGAGTTTTACAAAGATGGATAAAATTCCCCTGAGCCTTCTCTTATGCAGGCTGAGCAGCCCCAGTACTCTCATCCTCTCCTCATCTAACAGTAGCAGTTCCTTAATCATCTTCATGAGCCTGCACTGGCTGTGCTCTAGTATGTCCATCACCCTGTCTCATACTCAGGAGTCCAGAGCATTCACAGAATCAGGGAATCAACTAAGTTGGAAAAGACCTTTCAGATCACAGGATCCAGCCTATTCCAGATGTGCATCACCAGTGCTGAGCAGAGGGGAAGTTCCAACCACCAGACTTCACCTGCTGGCAGCACTTTGCCTAATGCAGAGTGCCATTGCCCTTCTTTGCCACAAGGGCACTTTGCTGGCTTTGTCAAACCAGGATCTTTAAGACATTTTCTGTCAAAATCCTTTTCAGCTGATTGGCCTCTATGTTATACTGGTGCCTGGTTTATTTCTTCCTGGGAATAGGGCTGTCATTTCCTTTTGTTGAGTTCGCCATGTTCATGTGTTGTCCCGTTTCTCCAGCCTGTTGAGGTCCCTCTATTCAGCTGTGCTATTTGGTGTATCAGCCACTCCTCCCTGTTTTGCATTGTCAGCCCACCTCACTTTTCATTTAGCCAGACTCTACTCCATCAGCTTTTCTGTGGGGATGACATGGGAGGCTATCAAAAGTCTTGTCAAAGTAAAGGAAAACAGCATCCACTGCTTTCTCTTAACCCATAGAAGGCTATCAAGTGGGTTAAGAATGATTTTCCTTTAAGTCCATGCTGACTGCTACAAAGCACACTGCTGTCCTTCATGTACTTGGAAAGGCTTTACAGGGGGATTTTCTCCATCAATTTCTTAGGGACTGAGGTGTGGTTGTCCAGTCTGTGGTCCTCCAGCTATTTCTTCTATATTTTTCAGAATAAGAGTGGTATTTGCTTTCTTTCAGTCCTCACAAAACTCTCACAATCAACATGACATTTCAAAGATAATTGAGAGTGACCTTGCAGTGACATTGGGCAGCTCCCTCCACGCTTTGGGTCTATCCCATTTTGTCCCATGGACTTGTGTCCATCTATTCTCTAAATGTTCTAAAGCTGAGTCTGCTGTGGTGAGAAGTGATCTTTACTGCTGGTCTTAGGGGTCTGGGCCCGCTGAAAGCCAAAGGCAAAGAAGGTATTCAGTACTTTAGTCTTTGCTGTGTCTTTTGTCACCAGGTTTCCCTACAACAAATAGGCCCACAATTTCCCTGGCATGTCTTCTGCTGCTGAGGTATCTCCTGGAATCCTTTTTGCTGCTTTTCACCACCTCATGAGATTCATCTCTGCACAGACTTGTCCTTCCTAACCATGTCCCTGAGCCCTCAGACAGTGCCTCTCTGCATTTTCTGGGTCACCTGTCCCAGCTTTTATGTCTTGCCCATTTCCCTTTTATGTTTGAGATTTTCTGGGAGTTCCTGTTCATCCATGCAGGGCTCCTGCCACTCTTGCTTGACTTTCTGCTCATGGAGCTGGGCCCTTCCAGGGATGGGACACATTTTGGTGACAATTTCACAGTTCAGCATACCTGCATCATTCCACTTTTGTGGCTCAAGCCCTAGACATATTGAGCCTACTTTAATCATGACCTCAATTTTACTAGTGCATTGTTCCATCCCTAATTAGCTAAATAAAATTGCAATACTTTAGCTTGATAATTAGCTTTCTTAAACGAATATTTGCTTGCTCACCAATTTTAATAAAATCAATGAGGGATATGCAGATTTGGGTTGCTCTAACAAATTAAAATATGGTACAAGAACTATGAGGGCATGGCTAGTGTCAAAGATGTTGTTTTTAAACAACTCGGTTCATCTTTCAAATGAATATTCTAATATTTTTAGGCTATCATTCTTACAGCAGGCTATATGGGTTAAGAAGATCTCCCTGACTTCACTGAGAAGGAGCAGTAATGGCTCAGGCCAGGAGCTGATGCAGAGCTGTAAAGAAGCTGATCTTTGAAATAGCTGAGCACCTTGTTTTCAGTTCTTTCTGAGCACTACAGAATCACCTCTTCTTCTCTATAGCAATGGAGATTGCATTCACAACTGGGACTTAGCCCAAGAACACTGTGGTTGTAACCTTTCTCCTTCACTATGCCACTGAAATTTTTTATAAAGCCAGGGATGAGAAAACTATGAAATGTATATGTTTGTATTGGTCAGACTAAGTTTGTCAGGAACTCTTCTTCTGAACTAGTTTTTTGTCTTCTAGCACATCATACAGCAATAAACTTCTTGTTTTGGATTGGGAAATGTAATGAAGAACTCCTGGCCTTGACATACTCCACTGTGTACTTAGCACCAAAGCTTGTGTCTGTATCTGAATAACTTCTTGCCACAGTGACTGCTGATCACAAAGTGTTACTGGTGGGATTTCCACCAGCAGGATTTAGAAATCCCAGAAGACATGCACTGTCAGAGTCCATGGACAAGCTTGAAATGATACCAGCATGCAATACCTTTGGAAATCCTCGCCCACATGCTATGGTGCAGTCAACTGGGATATGTAATCTACATTTTTTGTCAAGATGTCAGAAGATAAACAAATATCTCAATCCTGGGTTAATCAAATAATAAACACTCAAAATCTATTATATGAGCAAAAAAATTGAGAAAAAAAATCTAGGTAACAAATCACCTTAATTCAAACCCTTTCCTACTACTCCTTTCATGAAGTGATAAAATACCTAAACAATCTCAGCTCAGGACAGGACACTAATCTGGCATAAAATCCAGGTTCTGGACTCTGACATTTTGCTGCATAGCTAAAAGAAGACACTAATAAAGCCCAATTTTAATGAATACAGATTTGGTTGTTGAATATAGAAACAAAATTTCGGTAAAAAATACCAGAAATTTTAATCATAACTGAGTTATTACAAGCTGCTCGAGCAGCTGCATTAAATGTCTCTGAAAGCCATTTTGAAAACCGAAATGATGGGTGACATTTAGTTTACATAGTGGGTAATATAAAAGATAAAATAATTTTGAAATATAATTGGTAATAAAGAGAATAAATAGTGTCTTATAAATATGCTAACAAGCCATTTTAGTGATATTTAGTATAGACATACTTAAAAGCAGTTAATAATCAGATCTTCACATTTAATGATGTTACTGTTTAATGGTGTTTCACTGCTTGATCCCTGAAATTATGTCTTTAAATAATGTTACCAACTCTAACCACTACTGTGCTATCAATTAATATTTGAAATTTTCTGTGATGGCAATAAAAAGACACACATAACATGCTTGTGTAAAAAAAAATCTCTATCAATGTGAATTTACCATGTGGGGGAGAGAGTTTTTGTATATAGTTGATTTCAGTGTTGGTGTTCAGGTTAGTAGCTTGATAGCTTTCAGCAGGGGATTTAAAAATTTTCTTAGAATTATTAATTTCAAGGCTAGTAATATAATTTCAGAACTTTCCAAGAGGGTTTTCAAAGGAAAATGATTTATATAATCAGTTATCTTGCTAAAAACCCTTTCAACCTGTGAAACTATACAGTGAATAAGAATGAACCAAAAGCCAATGCATGCAGTTATTCATCATGTGTGTGGAGTAATTTTTTATTGAGCTAATAACTAAAGATAAACAAGATTTTTTAAGAAAATCTATTTATTTTTTCCCAAAGCATTGTGAGAATTTAATATCACTAGAGAAAATATTGTGCTGTGAACAAAATTTCCTCAAAATAATCTTTGGAGACATGCTTTCTTTTTGCATATTAGTGTGAAAGTGGAAGAGATGCAGGCAGTGCTAGGGGACTCCTTTCAGCTTCGTCATTTAGGCAATGGCTTCTGCATCTTTGCAAGTCAAAAGGCACCTGATAAAGTCAAAGCAGTTTAAACAGCAGACCTTTGCTAGCTGGACTACTCTGAAGAAGACAGGGGTAGTCTCAGGTCTGTAATTCTGAAGATCCATGCAAGGGGAATGGACCAGGAGTAAGTTAGGGAGTTCTGGAGGACGAGGTTTTCTTCTGTTTCATCATGACTAATGAGTCCAGAAATGAGAAATGCAGTGGGGTGGATCTGCTCCAGGGAAATCCACCCTGGAAAAATCCTAGCACAGGGACTTGTCCTTTACCACTTGTACTTGATGTGCAGGCTAGAGAAAAAAAGACACATTAAAGATGTGGAAAAGAGATAGTCCTGTCACTTTGCTGCAGTGGTGTCAGATAGTCCAAGTAGCAGGAAAGTCAGCAGTTTTCACACTGGCCTCTCTTCCCCTGCACTACTTCTGCTCTCTGTCTCTTTCAGAATCCACTAGTGCTGAAGGGCAGAAATTCCTATGTCAGAGACCTTCAGTATTTTTATGCAGGGTGACTTTTCCAATGTGCTGGAAACAGACATCCTTAAGATTCTGTTTTGCCTGCTCTTATTCATGGTTGCCCAGAGAGGCTGTGGATATCTCATTATTGGCAGTGCTCAAGGCCAGGCTGGATGGGGCTCTGAGCAACCTGATCTAGTGGAAGGTGTCCTGCCCATGACAGGGATATTGGAAGTAGATGAACTTTAAAGTCCCTTTCAGCCCAAAGTATTCTATCAGTGCCATAATTTCTAGTGCTTAATTGCTCTTCTAGGAAAAGTTTTCTCTTTAGGTTCTTGTATATGTCACACAGCTCTTTGTAGAAAAAGAATGAGAGGTTGCACAAATATGATGGTGAAATTAATGCAATTAATGCAAGATCATGTGACTGTCCCAAAAATATTTGCAATAGTAGAAAGAGAACTTAAGTAGATTGATTTAAAAAAGCAACAAACCAAGACCATAACTTTGTCTGCCTGTCTACATTAATTTCTCATTCTCTATTGCATCTGGAACCTTTGCACTTTATTCATCTCCTGACATTAATTTTCACATACTGTGATTTTACCAGCAAAACTATTATTGACTCTTTTTGTTTTGTTGCAAGTGCCCTCAAGGTTTCTCCCCACTCAAAGTTAAAATAGTGGACTTCTTTATTGCTCTCTAGCCCCTCCCATGCCAGTGTATTTTCAGATCAATGAAGAAAAGTATTGGGTTTATTAGTCTTTGTGCCATGATTTCTGATTATCACATTGTGTTTTACCTTGATTTTGAGTTAGAAGCTTTTTTTGGAATGATAGGGGTCTTGTCTTTAAGTGTCTAGGCATTATGGAAAATAAGTTTCTGGTCCATGTTTGGGTCCAATAAAGGTCCAAGAAATAGTACAGAAACACTACATTCTAAAGAGTTAATTGCATATATTGGTGTACAAATGACAATTTGAAACACAAATAAAAGATTTTATAAATTGAATTTATGACAATGTCAATGCATAAAGGTTTTTTTGATTTTTAAAATATATTTTTGTAACCAGAAAAATAATACGTTGGTCTTACACCTGGAAAAGCAGATTTTAAAAAACTATCAGAAAGCTTACAATGTGAAACTACAGTTTATTGATTATAACAATTCTTATATCTTAAATATCAAGATTATCCTTGGAGTTATATTGAAATGCTATTTGCAAGGAGCAGAGGATGGCACTGTTGGACTGCAATTAGAGGCGATACAGACTGCATATCTTGAATAACAATATTGCGCTACATTGCAGAAATTGTATCAGATGTCTTACAAGAAGTGATAGCAGGAAAAAGATTTACACTCTATTTGATCACCAACATTGTGCTTGAAATGTAGCAGCGAGATAGGAAAAAATGGTTATTTTGGGGATGTGCCTGTAAAGTACAGTAATGGAGAAAAAGTGGGTGAATAAAGCCAAAACCATTAAATAAAATATTTTGGTAAATAAATTATTAGTATAATGTTGAAGGGCCTTTCTGGCACTGAGTCCTGAGCTGTGAAATGCCTGAGGTACTGAGTATTTGCAAAGACTTTGGCTCTCTGAAGTAGCACCACAGTATCTGCAGGCTCTGCAGATGAAATAATCTACAGAGATTGTAATTCACATAGGAACAGAGGAGAGACCTGCAAACCACTTTAAAAAAATGGACTTTGCTCTCAGATATATCTCTGCATTCCACATTGGTATAGGATACTGCTAGCCTGTTTCTCCAGATTTCACAGGAAGATTTTTATCTTAAAAAGCTATTCAATATAGCAAAGAGGGAAAAATCACATTCCAGGAATGTTAATATGCGCTTTTAAAAATCGTGCAGTCAAATAATTCAGTTTTGTTATGGAAGAGGTCATTAGCTGTGCAAGCCTCTGAATTTTGCTGTCCATGTGTTACCAATAAAACCAGCATTCACTTCATTATTTTTTCTGTAATTCTAGATAAGCTTAAAAAAATAAAAACACACATGCACCTTTTCATTAAAGAAATTAAATTTCACCTCCAATCTGGCTGCTGCAGGAGGCTCACTTGGTCTTGGTCTAGAAAATTTTGGGAGAGCATTCTTTTTGTGAGAATGGTGGGAACTTTTGTTGGATACACACAGGCCACCTTGCAGTTCAACAGGATTTGTTCTCCAGGATTGCTCATGCTGCCAAGTACATTGAGAGAAACTTGGAGGAATATACTAGACTGCTAGTATTATTTTCTGGTTATTATCTCTTAAAAGGAAGATTTGTGAAAAATAAAATTAAACCAGAAATAGAATTTATTTGAGACCATGAATTTAGTACTGAGAATTTGGCACAATCATTTTACTGCAACTGGATTGGCATTCGATACTGAGATCATTTCAAACTGCTCCTCTAATTTTGCGTTGTAGCTACAAACCCCAATGAAATTCCATATTTTCTTGGGAGTTTTATGAATTCAAATATAAGTCTCAATAAATCTCAGCTCAGTTTCACTGCACTAAGACCTCAAAACAAGTGATTTTTTGGTGTTTACAATTTTTATAAGAAATCATACTACAGAGTTCTGCAAATACACTTTTCTGTATGCTTTCTGTATGTTAATAGTGTGCCATTGCTTCCTTATTTATTTTTCTGCTATGGCAAAGATCCTTTTTATCCTTTTTATTTTTTTTTTAAATTCAATCCAGTCATGGGAAGAAAAGAAGAGAGAAACTTTATGTTCTGATTGCCATATTTTTTCATTTTACTTGTCACAGTCATTCCCAGTTTTATTGGCTCTTTGTGAACAATGGATGCTGTGGTTTGCACCAAAAGTTATATTGTCAGCAGTTGTGGGTTTTTTTCTCTCCCCAGTGAGAAAGACTGTTGTGATTCAAGCAAATTATTATGTCTTTTCACTGGGAATAACTCCTGTAAGAATTTAATTTTTAGGAATCCTCTTTAAATTCTCCTCAGCAAGTGTAATTTAATGCTCAAAAATTAATTTACTTTGGTCTAAATTCTCTACAGTCACATGGTTTATGGCCTGAAGGTATCTCAAGGATACCTTGTGACTATTTGTACCAATTTTATGTTATCATTACTCTGGTGGCATTTCTGGTTTCTCATGGTTTTCACTTTTCTAAAATACTTACAGCATAAAACCTGTCAAAGCTACAATGATCAAACATAAAAACAAACATACCAACAAACATAAAACTATTGATAAAAATGCAATGTAATGAGCAGCTCTATCACAGCAGTAAGAACCCTTAGATTTTTCCATGTGCAGTCTCAGACTTTCTAAACCTGACATCTTTCCAGAAAAATCCTAGCAGAGAAAATCAACATGACAAAAACAGTTTCCAGGACTATGGCATCTGTGAATTGCTGCCCACAGAAGGATGTGGCAGCAGATAAGCAGTTTGACAGAGAAGTAGACAAATTCTTGGACTATTTATCCATAAATGGATCCAAAGACATCTAGGTAAGGATGTACCTTTAGCATCCCTCATGCAGGAGCTGCTGAGGAGAAGGGATCCCAAGAGCTGGCCCAGCTGGAGGGATTGGTTTAACCAGAATCTTCTCTGCCACTGCCCTAGGCTGAAACGTAGGCGTTCATGGATGCTTGGTCAGACATAGCAGTGCATTTATTGTGTTCTCACACTCTGAAATGTAGAGCAAACTTGGGTTTTCATACCATTGCATGTGCTGGTTTTAACATTCAGAGTTTGTGAAGCCTTGGAATAATGCTGCAAGAATTTTCAAGACTGCTCTCAAATCTTAAGGAGTATTCAATATCCCGTTAAATGAATCTTTTAAAATAAAATTAATCAGATGCTTTTGTTTGAGAATGAAGTTTTTCTTTGGTTTAAGTTTTTAATTGAGTGACAAGAAATATTTGTCTCAGTAAATAAATGGCACACTAGGATAACTTTATGCAGCAGCTTATTCATTTGTAGGTCCTAATGCTGCTTCTTTGGGTTAAATGTGTGAGCACAAGTTTTACTTACTATTTTAAAAGACTATCAGGAAAATCCCCTCTAATTCAGACTGTACATCAGATATGTAAAAATAGATGTTCTTGAAATAATATACTACAGTCAACACATTTTTGGATAATATAAAAAAGAAACTTCTGAGAGGTATAACAGACTAAAATATTTGGAGTCTTAAATTACTGGGATTAAGTAAAACATTGCATTTTAAATTTTAAAGTATAGAATGTCAGAAATTAAATGCCAGAATGAAATATTCAGGATAAAAATCCAATTTTACTCAGGCCAGTGACAAAGATTTTTTTGCTTTCTGTGGGGCTCTCCCACTAAAAGCTCTGTCTGTACAATATGCATGCTTGCTTTACCATTAATATATATTGTGTGTATATACCATATATGAGGCACAGCTGGCAAACGAAAACTTAAGGAAAAAGATCCTAAAGAATAATTTCAAAAATTTGAAACATCTATGATTTAAGCAACATTTTTAAACCTTTTTCATGTTTCCTGACCTTTTGGAAAAAAACAGAGACAAAATGCAAGCAGTGCTTGTGCAGAAACATGAGTGATGCTGAGCTTTCCACATGCACATAGAGAGGAACAAGAGTCCAGTTTTCCTTATAAATAGAGATAATCACTAATACTAAAATAAATCAGCTGAGAGTCTTGTCAGGGGTTTCCCCCCACCCCTGTTTTCTACCTTTTTATCCAAAGTACCAAAAGGTTACCTTGTACCTGCTCCTTGATTCTTTCTATAACAGCTTCTGTATCCTGACTTCCCAAAATATGTACAGGTACTCACAGCAGTACTCCAGGGTAATTGGTCACTGAAAAAGGCCATCACGGTTTATGGGGCAGCAAATTCACTTTAGAGATAATTAAAGACTATTTTTATCCCATACCATTATTTTTCTTGCTCAAGTGCTTCACAGAAATAGAGAGCTAGGCACTGTTAATGATTTCTACAGTTGTCACCAAAGCAAAAAGAGATATATTTGTCTAAAACTATCTGTCCAGAGCTATTTATACAGCAGCACAGTAAGCAATTACTGTACACTAGAGAGTTCAGGTGAGAAGAGTAAGACCAACAATCAAGTGCCAGGCAGCTCTGAATGCCTGCAGGGATTAATCTCTTCAATCTCATTTAAATTGGTGTATTTTCCCATGTACAGCCTGCACCTCAGATGTCTTTAATCCCTGCAAAAGTCTTGTTCCTATGATAGGTCCTCAGGAAACTGAGGTCATTTCAGAAGTGAGGAATCAGGGCTCTGAGGGAAAATGAGCAGGTTGTGAAGGCCAGAGAGGGGAAGTTCTTGGAAACAAGGAAACTCTAAGATAATTTTCCTCTTTGGGTATATGCATATATATGTAGTCTGTTATTAAGCCACAGGCTATGCTTTCTTGATTTTATTTTTTTATTATTACCATTACTTTCATTATTTTTTTGTTTTTATTTTGTTATGATAGGTAACTCAAAATTTATGAAGAAAAATCCCCTGGTAAAAGATGCAAAGATAACCCTCATATGAGATTCAGAATAGTATGGTGGCTGAAGACCTACAGTGCAAAATAATTCTTGAAACAGTAAAATTGCCCACCCTACCTAATCAAGCAAGTTTTCATGTCTTTTGAAAGAAGCTGAAAAGACCATACACAGAGATTTGTCATTTTGATTGCTATTTATTTTCCTCTGAAATGATCAAAATATATACTGTGACTTTGGAATACACTACTTATTAATAAAACTGAATAGGATTTTCCATCAACATTACTTCTTCTTTAAAGACAAATTCAGATTTTGCATTTTGAAAATAAAATATTAAATACCTACTTTTCTAAACCTGTTTGAAAATTATAATGACAAAAATGAAATTAAATGTATGTCTAATAGTAGAAAAAAATTGATCATCTGGATGTAATATAAATGAAAATGCAAAAAAAAAAGTATTTCTGTTTTCCTCCAATCTGATTTTAATTTGTATTTATAGACTAGAGAGGATTTTTCCAATAAGAGTGACATTTGCCTAAGAGACAAAGAGCTCTCTCTATTTTTTTTAAATCTTTTAGTCTGACTGTTTTATGTAATGATGAGAACAAAGCACAATAGACTCTCTGGGCTCCTAGATATTTCTCCCTATTAAGAATTTCTCAAAAAAAAATTTTAATGAATTATATCTCATATCTCCCTACAAATACATATTTTCAGTGGATTTTTTAAACAAAACAACTTTTTCTAGTGTTCTTGTGGGTCTTTCCTCATTAAAATAAGACAGTAATTTACTGGATGAACAATAGGTAGCACTTGTTGTTTGAAATGCTGGTCATCAGAATTTTCTGTCTATGCACTCCACTGCAGCTTTAATAAAACACCTTGTTACAGCAGTATTAAATCTGTATTCTGTTGGCATGACTTTGCATTCTCTGCCAAGGGCACTTCAGCTCATTTGTATGAAGATAAAGTAGGGAGGCAATTCTGCCTTCACCAACTTGCCTTTGATCTGCTGGCAAGAATATGGAGTTTATACATACAGAATCTCAGTTTAATGACTGACTGAGCAGGACAGATTTTTACAGCTTTGGATAACAATGTGTTTTCTTCTATACTGCGTCTGTCTTTATGCCTTTTACTTGAGATACAAAATATACACCTAATTTTCCCTTTAAATCTTGTGTTTGCAGACGAGAGATTGTTCCTTTGTGAGCTGTCCAACTTTCTGCTACAACTCCAATATATTAGATGCACATGGTTGAATACCTTTAAACCCCGCTGGCACTGGATAAACTGGCAAAAGTTGGAACTATTTTTCTCTATAAATGGAATTTTTTCTGTATAAAGAATGCTGAATATTTTCAATCCCCATATAATTTTTTTTGCCATTTAAGATTTTATTAATTAAAAAAAAACCCAAAACATTCCATTGCATTGTTCTTAATAAGCTAGACATATAAGAGTAAAAAAAAAAAAATTGGACATCTTTTATGGAGCTCACTAATTAAACACTTTCAAACTGTTCTTGGCACCATAACTAGCCTGAACTACATCATATCAGGTCATTGCCTTTCCCCCTCTTGTATTATTATTCTTTTTATGCTGAACTGTGATAGTTAACATTTATTTCTTACCATCCCCACCTAAATTTGATCTGAGATTTATTAAAACTATTATAATCATATCTCTCTAGGCCAGAACTTTCCCAGAAGGTCATAGCATATTTAGCTTTTTAACAGTTAAAAGTAATTCTTATAGTGGCATTTCATAATTTTTGGTGTATTTTATGAGTTACACTCTCACATATTTTTATTACTATATATTTAAAGTTGTCTAGATACAGTTTTATGTAGTGTAGGTGTACACCATATACCTGTAACTGCTCAAGGAAGGCCTTTCAGCACAATGTGTAGATAAAGCCCTGAAGAACAGCACAGCTGTTCCTAAAGCCTGTCACCAGCATGGCTGACACCTGAGACATTCCTGGCTGAAGGTCCTGCAGAAGAGGCTGAATGTTTGGCTGCACATCCCAAACCCAATGCATGTTTGTGGGACAACAAGCAAACTTAAATGCTGGTCATGATAGATATCAAATGAACAAAGTTCAGCTTCAGAGTCCAAAAACCATATATTACAGAGGAATTTTGGAAAGAGTGAAAACCAATCAACCCTTCTTTGCCTCCCGGAAAGTCATTCAATCCTTCAGCTTTCCCATACAACCATTACTCTTCAGGTCTTGGCTGGCTGTTGGTGTGCAAGCCCATCACAGGAGGGTTTCTGGTGGGCAGGTTTGTGTGAAATGCTGCTTTTATGTAAATGGCTCAGTAGAGTGGAATAAGTTAGAGGGAATTGTATCTCCTGGTCCATTGGCTCTGCTGTCTTCTAAAATGTGAAACTCCTCTCTTGGACCCAGAGGAGACATGAACCAGAATTAGGATCATGTAGGAAAGGTGAGTCCACATGTGGAGTGTAAAAAAGGTTTCCTTGTGTGAGGATAGGGTCACACCAGATGTTGTGCATGACCTCAGTGCTGCTGACAATTTAACACACTCCACCACACGCTTGCTCAACCAACAGAAATGAGACAAGTGGATAGGAAGCCTGAGTAACTTATATCTCAGAAATAATAAATCTATTTTTGGTGTATAACTAGGGGAGACCTGGGCTGTGGTTAACTCTAATAGGTTCCCAGACTCAAAAAAATTACCCAGAAACAGTTATGATCAAGCAAATATGCCTGATAAAATTGAAACTCTGAAAAGGTTAAGCAGTGAGGATTTAATGGTTTATAGTGATTCAGAAATTAATGGTTTCTGGAGTTAGATCATGGCTGAAGGCCTTGAGAGGATCACTAGTCTGCCAGGGAAAAACAGGATATCCAGAAAAAATAAACTGATAAACTCCCTGAATTTTTAAAGTTAGATTACTGTGGCTGCATAAACATTTGCTGTTCATTTAATAGCTATTTGCTGAAATAGTATGATAAGAAATGAAGAAATTTGGTGTGACCCAAAACCTGCATTGCTTTGGAAACAGTCACTGTTGTGAGGAATCCTCTGTGAAATTTCTTGTATTTTAGGAGGTGATTGTAGCCCGCAGAGAGATTAGGGAGAAAAGGATGAGATACCCATGGGCGCTTGGAAATGCCTGTGGAACAGATGCAAAGAAAAGCCAGGGAGATTTTCTTTGTAAAGCCCCAGGCTAAATGTCTGAGCAAGTGAGTTGAAGGCAATGGAGTGTGCTCTGAGCTCGCCTGCACATTTAGAGAGAAGATAAGGGCAGACTCTTCCCTGTGCTGGAAATCTGTTGTGTCACTACAAGACATCATTCCCACAGGAAAAGCAAGCATGATGGCAGTGCTGCCTTGGCCCTGTGGATATGTATGTGGTGCTTAGGGCTTGAGCATGGGGAACACACTGAGAGAATAAGTCTTTCCAGAAGAAAGCAGGAGAATATGAATGAAAAACACTTTCTGACAGCTATTTCCAATGTCTCTTTCTAGTTTTGGATAATCTGGTGAAAATCAGCTCCATGTCAGCAGAATCCACCTGGGTTTCCAGCAGTGTAACTAAGATTAGATTAAGAAGTTTTGTCTATATCTATAGCTGCCTATACCTATATATCTGAAGCTTGTTGGCATTTCCTAGATAAATCTACCTTTAAATTTATCTGTAATAGTACTATGCATTAGAATCATGACTTCTTAAGGAATCCAGTGAATTGTGGTGAGTGCTAGCTGCAGTTTATTTGGCTCAGTCTGTTCACTAGTGGCAGTATTTAGTCAATGGCTGAGCAAGGCTGATTCCTCAGATGGTGTAAATCAGCCCAGCACCACTGATGTTAATAGATCTTTGCCAATTTACATCAGATGGGAGCCTCTCTTGCTCTTTCTTCCCAAAATTTATGAGGATTATGGAGATGAGCTGTAGCCCTAGTGGCAAATGTATCATTTATATATGCCAGGTCTCTGCATAGTGTGATTGCTGTGCTCTCCAAATCTTTACAGACATTCTATGATATATGTGATGACTAAGTAGTGGAAGTCAACAGCAAGAAGAGTAGGCATGGCATATGGAATTTTTCTTAGGGTACTTTTCCCTTATCTTTCTTTCAGTCTAGGGATGAGGGTTAAAATCATACTCAATACATAATTTTATTGAGTTATTAGCATTTCAAGTCATCTTTACACTTGGGTTTCCTTCTTTGGTACTTAATATCTTCATTCATCAAACTACTTGTATCATTTTCAAGGTCTGAGCATTCTCTTCTCATAGCTTATTCATATGCTGCCTACCAAGGACTGAGGACCTAAAGGCACTGCTGAGCTTACATTTCACACAGAACTGCTGAGCCTGTTCTGTGAAAGTTGTAGATCTGTGAACTGTGGTAAAAATAAAAACTTAAACTAAGAAAACCAGAGCCCTGTGAATCCTGAAAGCAACATTTATTGTGTCTCCAATGAAGATTTCTCAGAATAAATTCATTATTTCATTTTTAGATATCTATGCTTTAGTATCAGAGAAATAAAATTCATGAAACAGAGACAAGGAAGGAAAATAATAAGTAAATACACATTTCTTTTAAGAGGCCACTCCATCACCAATACCTATTTCTTTCCTCTTCCTCTGTGGCTTAGAAACAGAAAAAAATACCTTGGAAAAAGTTGAACATGAGGTCTCTCTTTTTTTGTCTTTTTTACCTCATGGTATATTTGAGTTACTTCCTCTTGGTTTGCTACTGAGATTAAAATTAATAATAGTTGTGTTTACTTTGCTGTTTACATATCATCACTGAGGATGTCAACTATGAAAGTACCACCTGCCATCTAACTACTAGCAAAAAATTAAATTTAAACTTATAAGTTTCTATAAGGTTGATGACACAAATACTTTCCCAGTGACTTCTGATCAGAAAGATCTCACTTTTAGTAAGAACATGGAGTCCTTGAGGACTTGTGTTCTCAATGCTGACTCCAAGAACAGCAACAAGCTTGCATTTCCCTTTGGGAAATATAAATACTAGAGTGAGGTATCCTGCCTTACTGCCTTACTTCCAGTTAGAAGTCACAGTAGAGATTTATAATTATATCACTGCAGATATAGGCATTTTTCTGTTCATTTTTCCTCTCAATTCCTAACAAGTGTAGGTTAATATGATGAACATGAATGTTTTTAAATGGCCAGGGACAGCAAAGAAATATCATATGAAATGTCAGGAAATGACATGGGAGGAGGTGGAAAAGTGCAGTAGTGCCTGAGCAAGTGCTGCTGACCAGGGAAAGCAAGCCCCTCTTGGCACTTCAGCCCTGATACAGATGGACACAGGTCCACAGCTCTTCATGGGTCAAACAGATGCTAGAAATAGAGAACTTGGATATTACAGCAAGGAATGTATTTTTCTTTCAGCAACTTTAGTCCCAGCTCAAATCAAGCACCTCAGGGCTTTGCACAATGCAAACAAAAAACCATTTTCCTCCTGCAGACCTTAGAATACAAATAGAGAGTCCGTCCAAAGAGTAGGAGGAAGAACTCCTCCTCAATTGTGCACAGCAGATTATATTGCTTGTTAATTATATTAAATTCTGTTCTGTGATTTGGCAATGGAAAACATCCTGGTTTGTTTCACCCAAGGTCCACCCCTCCTTCTGGAAATAATTTCCTCCCAAAATGGCACTCAGACTCTAATATGAGAAGTTGTTGAGCAGCAGATGTCAATGGCAACACTGTGGGAGTAGAGCAGGGCTCTGTTTTGTTGATTATTAATAACAGAGACACATGATAATAACAGGTTCACATGACTTTTTAATGGTCTCAGTGCTACTGTCTGCTGCTACCTATATGCATGCCTCCTACTTGACCTTCACTGCCTTGCTTCCAGTTAGAAGTCACAGTAGAGATTTATAATTATATCACTGCAGATATAGGCATTTTTCTATTTATTTTTCCTCTCAATTTCCTCTATGATTCCTATATGAATCATGTGTGTTTACCACACTGAAGAAGAATGAAATCCAGTTAAAAAATTCAAGAAAATTAATCAGAATAGGATTCAAAAGGTATTAAAATTTGGTTTGTTCATGAAAATATGTCACAAAATAGAAATTCTATGAATACACAGCTGTCATGAATGAAGGGATGGCTGATCTTGCTGGACACAGAGAAGTAGCATAAGAAGCAGCTACAATGAACACTTGAGAAAAGCTCTAGGAAGAGATGACATACATTGAGTGCAACAAGAAATGAGGTAGCCAAAAGAAAATAAGTTTTAATTTGGTGCTCCTAGAAATGGTTTTCCTAACTCTATAAAAACTGGATAACCTCATGGGGGAAAGCCGAGGAGCAAGAACTGATCTCTTCACTCTTGAAACCAGTGAGAAGACTTGAGGAAATGGCATGAAGCTGAGTTGCGGGATATTTAGGTTTGATATAAAGAAAAAGTTTTTCACCAAAGAGGGTGTTTGGGCACTGGAACAGGCTCCCCAGACAAGTGGTCACAGCACCAGACCTGACAGAGGTCAAGAAGCATTTGGACAATGCTCTCAGGAACACACTGGGATTCTTGGGGTGTCCATCTGGGTTTAAACCTGGACTTGGAATTGATGAGTCCCTTTCACACCATAGTGTGATTCTATGAAACAGAATGCTTGCAGTTCATCTATATGCAGGGCATATTCACTTGCTAATCTGGTTTATTAACTAGGCTATTTGTTGGTGTACCCTTATCACTCCTTCTCTGAATGCACTTACGGCTCAAGATGTGCATTTCAAAAAGCAAAATCTTATTAGAAAATTGAACAGGTAGACTTCCAATGAAAGCAAAGCCCTTCTGAGCTTTCCTGTGTACAGTGCAAACAGACTGTAATGGCAAGCATGGATTTTTATTTGGACCCCTGTTACTGAGATGAAGCAAAGAAGACTGGCACAGGACAGGTGTGCCCATCAGGTTCTCAGGGTTTTACAGGCTCCAGGATCAGATGATAACACAAACTCTGTGTGTAGCTGATGCCACTAATCCATTCATTTTTGTTATCTCCACATTAAAACAACAGAGCAGTCAATGTACTATTGTAGCAATTGGGACCAGAAACCATTGAGTGCCATATGTCAACCTAATTTAAGAAATTATAGTATGGTTTATTCCCAGCCTAGGGTCAGGTAGGTGACATAGAAATCAAAATGTCAGAGGAGCTTTGGTAGATACTTCTAATTCCTATACAACTCCTTTAAAAAGTACTTCAAAAGGAGAATGTAGTGGAAAGAGCACTATTTTGACAGAACAGGAATGACTGTTCATTTCTCTCGCTGAGCTTACTGTTTCTATTTACCAGCTGGTTTTGAGTGTATCTTTATTGAAGATATGCAAATAGAAATATTTATATATGTCTACATGAGTGTGCATGTGTGCACACACACAGAGACACACATATGGCTGTTATAGAGCTCCTGACATCAGTTATAAATGTCATCTGGAATTTCTGAGCTAAACTTTGGCACTGTGTTCTTAAACCTACAGGTAAAAATTCATCATGCTCAAAATAATTTTAAGCCCTGCTTGATGCCACCTCAGACTCTCCAAATTGCTCTGTAACCTCTGTCATTATTAAGGTGCAGTCTGGTTGTAAATAATTTTAGCTGTTGCTGCTGCTTATTCAGACAATAGCAGAAGTCATGACCCTACTGGAGCAGAACCCATGACACAAAGTGCTGTATGAAGATGAGACAGTTTATGCACCATGAGTGTGAAATAGTTTGTTTTATACACATCCAGTACATTTGATACACAGTTTTCTTCCCTCTTTTCCCCTTAGCTCCAGGTAAAGGTGGGTCTGGCTTGCGTCTTACAGGGAAGTAGAAACTGCCTTTTTTCTTCTAAAGTCTGAGATTAATAAAGAGCAAAATGCTTTTTGGATCTAGAAGACACTACCAGAGTAACATAAATATAGACTTACAAGTTCTGCTAATTAAACTATTTTATGGTAACTCTGGCGCTCCCACTGCAGACAAGAGTTCTTATCCTATATATACATGTTTCTGAAAGAACATAAATGTTCTAACAGAGTTTTTCTGAGCAAATAATATGGTTCATCGTTGCCTTCCTCACATAGCCCATATTGTTCTTTTTCCTCTTACTTTTAGTATTGAATTTATCATTTCCCTTTCCCCCTCACATTATTAGATATTATTAGAGGATCAGATTTATTTAATCTGTCCATTATTTGTAACAACTGATTTTTTACTCTGTTTTATGATGTGGTTTATTTCTATTATATGTTACTACTACTACTAGTACTAATGATAATAGCTTAAAATAAATATGAAATACATGAGTACTTCCAGGTACTCACTCAGGCAAATAAAATATTTTCATGCTGGTGTGCACAATAATCTGCATGCAGTAAGATGGACAAAAGTTAGGAGGGCTGCTAGCTGCCCCTGTGGCTAGGTGTTTTTCTGTAACACCGTGTTTCTCACATTGCCACACACCGAAGGAAGAGTTATCTGGGGGGTAAAGCCTTCCCCTCCTACACTGGTGAATTTGAGGAAGGTTGCAGTGTCTCTGCTGGTCAGAGATACTGGAACACAAAGCAATTGAGAATGCTTTTCCTGTTTTACAACAGAACAGCTGTGACTGACCCCTCCCTGACCAGCCCTAGAGTTGCAAAAGATTAAGTTTGAAATGTGAAATTTACCATGAAAATACTGTGAACTTCACTGATGAGTAAATGGATGGCCTAATTTTAATGGAAATTAGCTTTGATTTGACTATGTTAAGGCAATTTGAAAAAGCATCTTTCAAGGCAAAAACTTACTGTAAAGCTGTGTAATATGTACCTAAGATGACTGATTACACATATTGGTCTAATATTTCAGTTTTGCAGTAAATTTATCAGATACCAGGTGGAAACTGGACTCAGTCATGGAACCAATAGGCTTGTGCTGGATTTTCAGTTCAGCTCCTCACATTATGTCATTCCCCAGCTGAAATATCAGCAACCATTTTTAAGCAAGGTATTTTCTTCCAGGCTACCCTCCCCAGTGAGCCCTGTGGAGCCACACCTGGTGAGTAGCAGAGGCTCCTGTGTGGGTGGGCAGCCTCAGCTGCCACAGCCTGGCCCAGGGGGTGCAGAGGGAAGGTTGCTCCTGTTGTCAGAGGCCAGGACACCGAGGGAGAAGGCAGGAGCAGGAGAAGGGCTCCATTCTTTGCTTTCAAGGGAGAAGAGAACATGGCTTTTCCCCCCACTGCTGCTCTGGTGGACAAAGAAACCCTTGCAAACTCTTGTTGACATAAAAATAGTTTACTTCATTCTCTATTTACTAGTCCAGCTTAGGGGAGGAGAAGTGAAGCAAGGAAGAGCTTTGCCTTCATGTATAAATATAAACTTTTTCAGGATTTCCCAGAAGTACCCCACTTGTGTTACACAGAAGACATGTTAGTCATTATGGCTGATTGGAGAGTTAAGATACTTCAATCACTTTAGAAACAGAATAATTTAGTGTTAAACAATGTAATGAATTTTTTTTTCCTGTAAATGCCATGCATTATTTTCAAAACTACAAAGTTTATATGCTGAATCTTATAGAGGGCAAGTCCCAAAAGTTCAAAACAAAATACTCTATTAAGATATGCCTATATATGACATAGATCAAATAGGATTACACAAATAAAAGGCTTATGTATCTTTTATCCATGTGCTTATCTACAGTGCCTTATTAAAATAGTTTTGCATCAAATATGACGTGAAAGCAGAACTCTTTTGAAATACAAAGCCTTTCAAAGTTTTCCATGGAAAAATAGGAGCTTTTTTTAAACAGGAGATAATAAATTGCATTGCTATAGGGCAAACATTTTAAAAAATGCATTTATACCACCAAAGGAATATACTGCACTGAATTTTTGACTTTTCTCATATTTAGGATCACTGTAATCACTCCCTTGGCTTGTGCAATTAGTTTTTCCTGGAGTTCTGCCTCATGTTTTTGTGTCTTCCTAATTAGCTAGGAAAAACTTTTGCTTGCAATTGTGTGACAGGTCTATTCCTGTAAACTAAAAAAGAAATCATTCATATGGAGGTTTAAAATCAGGGCCATCATTTGCTTAGGAAACAAAGTTTAGTTAAAAACTATGTTTATCTAAAAAACAATCCTAAGGGGATACACAAATATGAAGGTTTTAATAGAAAATCTTTTCTACTTTTATCTCTTGGCTATGTAAATGAATAAAACAAGGGGTAGCAGAAAAAGATTCACACAGTCTGAAGGATGAAAACAAATCCATGCTTGTCATCACTGTATAAGATGGAATGGTCCAGACATACATATATATTTATTTATATTTAATGTCTTAGTGAATTAATAAGAACATTTTGACTCTGATTGTATTGATAAGAAAATAAATTAAAAACTATCCTTAGATTGGGTTGAAACTTTATTTTTCTTGCACTGTCTCAGGAATTCTTCTAGTGCTCTGTCAGTAGTTTCACAGGTTTTCATTTTCTGATATACAGAGACTCATGGAGTCTGAAGGGGAAAAGGAAAAGAGACATTAATTTGATCTGTTTTTGTGAAGAACTTTGGAAATCTTTGCAGCACTCATCTTATCTGTGCAAAATGTAGAAGTCCAGACTGAGCTATTACAGTTCACAGCCTAGCTGAAATAGTTATTCCTCAAAAAAAAAGATATTTTCTGCTTAGCTTCCACACTACATCTTGTCTATGGAGAAGAGTCTGAGGGTTTGCAGAGGTTTAATCCCAGCCAACAAGGCAGCCACATGCATCTGCCTTACTGCTTCCCCCTGCTGGAATTGGGGAGAGAATCAGAAAGGTAAAATTGAAAAAAATCTTGTGGGCCAAGATAAAGACAATTTAATAGATAAAGAAAAAATTGCACATGCAAGCAAAGTAAGACAAGAAATCCATTCACCACTGTTATGAGCATATTATTGAGAGATACCTCTACCTGAATTAAGGTGCAAATAACACCACATGCTGAAGTCAATAATATAGATTTTATAACAATAAAATGTGACGGTAGAGAGATAGAAAGAAATAGAAAAGAGAGGAGAGAGAGAGGGTGCAGAAAGTAGAGAGATTGATCAAGCAGAGGATATTTACCACCTGTGTATCCAACAGCATCCCACTGGTCCTTCTTCACCACCTTTCAGTGGTGGGGGTGCTGAGGTTGTTGAAAATGTTCACTATTTAAACCTTTTAGCCACCAAAGGAATAAATGCTCTTGGGATACACAGTTCTATTGGTCATATGATTCCCTTTCTTCTAATGCTGATTAGTCCTCATGCTCAGTCTTTCTCTTCTCTTGAGTTTCTTGGGTCAGTGGGCCCTGAGTTGGTGGTCATGGTCTCCCCTTTGACAGAACTGTCTTTTACCCAGCTGGAGCTGATTTATTCACAGTTGCTGAGTTGCCTTTTCTTTGTGGCCCAAAAATTCTGTATTTTTTTTCTATAATACATTCTTCTCACCAAGACTTGTTAACCTCCCCCTGGGTCTGAGATAACACCCCAACAAATAGTATCACCTTTATCTTATTTAAGTTCCTGCTGCATTGGCTTAACTTACAGTCCAAGTTCCAGATACAGAGGCATATTTGGGGGGGGCTTTGGTGGTCGTTGGTGGCCACAGATGCCATCAGTCCCATAACTTGGGGTGATCTTTGTTTGATGGATGGGTGATATGCATACGAGGAGTTGCTTGTCTATACAGTTTGCCACAGTGAGAATTTTTGTCTTGATGCATTAACCAGGATGTGCTAAACAGATATCTTGCCTCCCCTAGGCCTGGAGTTTGTGCCATTCTGTCACTCATCCCATGGCAAAGTCGGGGGATAGAATGTAAGAAAATAAAGATAGTGCAGAAGGCAGTCTCACCCCTGAGGAATTGCAGCTGTACTAATCACCAAAGATTAGGAACAAGCCTGCCCTTAACAGGCCACAGCTGTGTCCAATGAATGATGCTATAAAAGAGTGGGTTAGCTGGTTGAGTAGAGAGTTGGAGTTTGTTAGCTGTGAAGAAGAAGAAGTCAGTACTGTGAGGAGATGCCCATGAGAAATCACCAAGAAGGTATGGAACTTTTGCAATACAATGATAACAGTTGTTCTGTGGCCTTAAGAGTTTTTGAGACAATCGACTGTGTTCCTTAAAACCACTTCCCAGGAGCAGGCAGGTATTTGGCCATCCCCAGGAAAGCCAGAATTCATCTCATGCAACGGTGACTTTGGAATACAAATATCGTCATTCAAAATGTTTATCCTTTCTACAAATAACCCCAGATTTATTGCTGAGCATGGTGCCCTGTGCTGTAGGATATCTGTTTGATCAGCTGGCATCAGCTGTCCTGGTTGTGTCCCCCTCCCAGCTCTTGTGCCCTTCCTGCTCGCTGGGGGGGGTGAGTGTCAGGTAAAAGCTGAATTCTGTGCTAACGCTGCTCATCAGGAACCAAAGCACCCCTGTGTTATCAACACTGTTTCCAGTATAAATCCAAATCATAGCTCCACATTAGCTGCTATGAAGGAAATCAACTCTACCTCAGACAAAAGCAGGACAAAGGTGTACATGCAATTATGTCTTCAGTGTCTGTGTCAATTTTTTTCCCCATCGGGATACGTTGAAGCCTTATTTATGATTTTATATAAGTGATGTGATTCCTTTATAGTTAATCACACTTAATTTTCAAGTCAGTTTGTTTTGGTTCATGGCTTAACATTCTTTGTCTTCTTCAGCAATACCTGGTAAGTATAAGCTCCCTCTCCAGAGCAAATGGGTATAAAAAAGGAAAAGCTGCTTGTATTCCCCCTCTCTCCAGTAGAGGTTCATGCTCCACTGCTAACTACTAAAAGCTGAATGCACTGATTCCATCAGCATGGTTCACAGCCTGTGAAGAGTGAAACTAGATAATCCTGAAAATGTACATGAATAAATGAAAAGCCCACTTCTAAAGGAATGGAAAGTAATTTCAGGCAGACCCAGGATATTTCAATGCCTGTCATCAGAACTTTTTATGAGGGCATGGAAGTTCTTTTCCAAGTTTGTTGTCTGCACAAACTTTGACAAGGCTTTGGCCCACTGTCTCTACAAAATAGGTTTGTAAATCCTCTAGGAAGTTAAGTACTTACAAAAACTTTTTTAGACATTAAGATTGAACTACATTCTCTAATGACATAGCAAACAATATCTCCTTTAAATTCTCCTGGCAAAAAAGGGGGGAAACTCAGGTGAAGTCAGATTTAATTTCTTGTTTTCCTTTACCCTGTACCTTCACTTTAAATAAAAGCATCAATTACACCTGAAGAAAACATGTATTCTAATTTTTTATTTGTTACACACTTATCCCTTCAAAAAATCACTTTGTAGTTATACTATCCCACTTGTGATTTTGGGAAAAATAAAAGTTCTGACTTTGGTTATGGAAGAATCAATTAGATACTTTGATTTATGGCAAATATGGAGCACTAGCAGAGTTACGTGACGGTTTGCTGAGATTTTGAGAACCCATGCACAATCCTGAAAGTAAGTCTGAAGTGTTTCTTTGTTCTAAGTAATTTTTATGATATCAGTAAAATTGACATTACCTATTTAGGTCCAACTCAAAACAGACAAAACAAAAAGCAAGTAATTTTTTCCCCAATTTGTTCAGATAAAAGGTGCTACTTTGCAAGTCTCCAATTATTGGAAAGATCGTGATTTGTTACTGTATAAGTAATGTGAGTAGAACATAGCATGACAAACACACTAATAGACACTGGGTTAAAAAAAACAATAAAAGAAACCTGAGATAGTTGCAGCTCTCACAAGAAAGAATGCAAGAAGGTTCTGCAGATACACAGTTTCAAGAAGAACAACAAGACAAAGGTAACACAAAAATAAGGAGGTGAATTTTATGAGCTGTAATGACAGAGACCAGTGTGATACAGGCACAGTCCACACTCGGCGCTGGTGAGGCCACACCTCAAATCCTGTGTCCAGTTTTGGGCCTCTCACTACAGGAAAGGCATTGAGGGGCTGGAGTGAGTGCAGAGAAGGGCAGCAGGGCTGGGGAAGGGTCTGGAGCACAGCTCTGATGAGGAGCAGCTGAGGGAGCTGGAAGTGTTTAGCCTGAAGGAAAAGAGATCCCTTATCCCTCTCTGCAAATGCCTGAAAGGAGTTTGTAGTGAAATTGGTGTTGGTCTCTTCTCTAAAGTAATGCAACAGAAAGAGAGGAAATGATGGAAAGTTGTGCCTGGGAAAGTTTGGATGAGATATTAGGAAAAATTTCTGCAATGAAAGGGTGTTCAGGCATTGCCCAGGGAAGTGGTGGAATCATCATCCTTGTAAGTACTCAAAAAGTGTGTGGCACTGGGGACATGGTTCAATAGGGAACAAGGTGGTGCTGAGTTCACAGCTTGACTCAATGATCTCAGAGGTCTTTTCCAACCTTAATGATGCTATGTAATGACTAGGAGAAGGAAGATTGTTCAGACATGATTAGGTGACAATTATATAATGTGTCTAATAATAAAAAACAACATGAAGGCATGGAGTTCTATGCCTATTTTCATGATTCAGAATAATTATAAAAACTTCATGTAAGTTAGTAAGAAAATATCCCCATTTGCCACATAATTATTGTCAATGACTGACCAAGAAAGTAGTTAATCATGGCATTTTTGTGGTTTCTGTCAAGTGCCAGTTTTAAATCACCACACTAAAGAGACGCAGTACACTAAAGTAGCTCAGACCACAGAGATAAATGAGCTTGAATAGCATGGAAGTATAAAGATATCTACATTAACAAGTAATTCAGGTCAACAGGGCTGTATCTGCAGAGAAACAGATGGCACTCAGGTGCTGACATTCATTCCATAAGCATTTAGAAGGATTATTACTTCAGGCAGTCTCTAAACCAAGCCCATGGATTCAATGCCTGGGAGTAGTTAAGAGAGCATTAGAGGTACCCCTGGAGTGCATATTTCATTTTAGATTCATACAAAAGATTCTAGCTGTCATCCCAGGGACTGCTCTGAAATGAGAATCAAAGCACATTTGAAGGGCTGTTCAGAAGATTGGATTCAAAACCTGTATTAGATCTGAACTAAAATGTTAATGCAGATGCAGCAAACATATATACATATCTCCTCTGGGAAACAGAGCAAAGATTAGCTTTCATTGAGATCTGTGCTGTTTTCACTTGCCTTAGCAGAACTTTTATTGGTATAAAACTTTATTTTCCATGAATGTCTATATGTTTTTTACCTAAGAGACTGAGACCTTTCTGTCTTGGAGGAAGTAACCTTTATACCACAGGTTTTAAAAGATGAAAAGATGATTAAGGGAAAAAAAAGGATGGTTGAAAGGGCTCAACATTTTAAAAGTCTAAAATTTTAGGTAAATATACTCTTCGTATTGTATACGTGTCCTCTTCTCTTCAGGACCAGGATGTTATGGGGGGCTGTGTCTAAGGCCTTGCAGAACTCCAGATAAATGACATCTGTGTCCCTTCCCTTGCTCACTGATGCAGTCACTCCATTACAGAAGGGCACTGGGCTGGCCAGGCAGGACTTGCCTTGGTGAAGCACAAATCTCCTCCCTGTTCTCCATGTGCCCTGGCACGGCCCCA
This sequence comes from Setophaga petechia, assembly GCA_024362935.1. Classification (NCBI taxonomy): domain Eukaryota; kingdom Metazoa; phylum Chordata; class Aves; order Passeriformes; family Parulidae; genus Setophaga; species Setophaga petechia. Next base: position 8,963,373 of record JANCRA010000020.1, on the reverse strand, counting down.
GGGAGGATCTGCTCCATGATCTTGCCAAAGGTGACCCTGACAGGTCTGCAGTTCCCACCATCCTCCTGTTGACCCTTTTGGAGATGGGTACAATGGTTCCTCTTCTCCAGTCACCAGGGACTTTACCTGTCTTGACTTTTCAAATATCATGGAGAGAAGCTTGGCAACTACAGATCCATAGACTCCCATCCATTCAGGTTCCTCAGGTGGTCTTTAATTACAGAGGGAGGGAGTTTCCCATCCTGATTTCCATCCACTCAAGGTGTGGGAAGAGAGGTTGCCATTGAAGACGGAAACAAAAAATTCTTCTCCTCAGCTGTTGTTGCCACTTTTCCAGCATTGTTTATAAGAGGTGTGTGTGTCTGTGTGTGACACAGTAATGCTGAGCACTTTTAAGGGATTTTTGTGGTTTAAAATGTAAAAATGTTTTTTTATAACAGATAGAAGAAATTATGTTTACTATTTTATACTTACATTATCTGAGTCCTGGAGAGATCAGATAAAGGAAATGGAAAAAATTACCCTACAATATAGGGCTTCATGGTGTGCACAGAACATAATTTAATAGTGCTTCTTTTCTGAATGCCTACCAATAGTACAGCAGTCCACTATCTGTAATCATTATCTATAAACCATATAGTCTGAGGAACCATATTTTACACGGGAAAATAAGAAGTTAAAAATGAATGTAGCAAGGTGAGACATAGCAAGGAACAGACAAGAAAGGATCTACTGCACATCCTTAATTCTAAATGCAGTTCAGCATCTGGTATTTACTTCTGCTAGGTTCATGTTGGTTGTGTAAGCAGTGCTAGCATTATCTACAATGTATTTTGAAGTATGAGTTAAGTATTGTAGCTTAGGTGTCTGCAATATCTGAGGACATTACTACATGAATACCAACACTGTCGTTTTGGTGAAAAAAAGTATTTTTTTTTCCATTGCTCAAGGTTCTTTAGCTTTTAAAATACTTCTATGCAAAGTGGATTATTAAAATTAGGGTGTGGCTCAAGTTGAATAACATAAATAGAAAACTACATTAGAGGAAATAAATGTTGGAGGATTGCTATAAAAAAACCAAGAAAAATATTATCTGTAAATAAGTCTAAAATGCCTACCTTAGCTCTGAGATTAAGCTATTAGATAGCAACTAGAAATTGTATATTTGAAGTATATGGTTTAAGAACTTTTTTATCTTTTTCAACTCTTCATCATTTTATATTCATGTCATCAGTATTGCAAGAATTGGCAAGATGTCCTCCTAAAAAAGCTATAGATTTGAAAGTTACTTCTTTGTAATGGAGGTTAAAAGCTTGCAAATATAAAATTAAAGAAAGCAGAAGTTTAAAAGCATTTGTTTTTTCTTGAAAGAATCTACTAGAAATAAACTAAATCTTGGATGGTATAGAGATTTCCTATAACAAAACAGTTGAGTAAATACTAGCATGATATAATGCATTTATTGGCAATGTTTAATTGCTCAGAAAAGTCCTGACATTTTTCAACCACCTCTAGAAAAATTGTATTAATAAAACACCAGACTAATCTGTTTATTTTTTTCTTGGTTTCTACCATGCTACAAAATCCAGAACATAAAAAATTTAAGAGAAGAAAGACAATGAATTTGCTAATTAAAACAAACCCACTATGCAAATTCACATTAAGAAACCCTTTTTGCAAATACAGTGTTTTGTGGCAGGTTAGTACAAAACCCTGAAAAGACTCTTCTCCCCCTTTACCAATCTCACAGTTTTACACAAGTGGCTTCTCTCATTAGATATGCTACAAGCTTCAGGTCTACCACAGAGCTGGTCCATTAACAAACAGTTTGTTGTTAAATATTTCATTGTTATGAGCTCATACTTAAACTTAAAGAGCAATCTGTGGAAGAATGGAATGTTAAAGATTTTATTGCCCATAAAACAACAGGAAAGTAACTTTGAGAAAGCTGTAGATTCTGGAAAAGGATGACTTTTTTTGCATTTTACTGCTTTTTTTGGTATTTTCTGTTAAGTGTATCCCTATAGTAATGCACAGGATGAATGTTAAGTAATTTGTGCAAAGAAATAAATTGATTGAAAAATCTGAATATTTCTAGTCAACTGTGTCCATTTCTTTTGGGGTGGTGCCCCTACAAATATGAGCAGAGTGTAAATGAAAATTTCTCGTTTATGAATCTTGATTTAACCTTGGATTATTTATTACTCAAGGACTGAAATTTTACAAAGGTAAAATAGCCTACAATTCTTTTCCCAATAATCAACACAGATCTAGAGATGGATGTCCAGGAAGAAGCAGCTAGAAAGAGATCATGTAGTTTACTCATTTTGTGTTATTCTTCAGTCTGGAGTGCTGGTTTCAAGCTGATCTTTCTTAGAGGAAGCTACTGAGGTTCCTTCACTTAAACAGCTTCCTCCTTTGGCAAAACATGGGACATGGGCTGGCTGCCTTTGGTAAGATGAACTGAATATATGAATTGCTGCAGTTAATATTTTACGATGGCTTTATTTTGCCCTATATATGATTATCATTCAGCCTCTTTAAAGCTGAAACCTCTTTTTACATTCATTTACTTTGTAATTCGACTCTAAAAACAAATATATCAAATTACTAAATAATAGTTATTAATAAATGTCTTATTTGCAATAAGAAGGAAACCTCTCTCAGATATATAGATATATTATTCCAAGAAAAAGAAAACAAGGTTCTCCCTTGGAGTATATAAACCATTGCAGTATATATTGTTACTTTTAAGATTTTGTTTTTCAAGATGGGAATTTTCTCATCTTGCTAATATGTGGAATGTTCTAGCAAATATTCCCCCTTTTTTTCTTGAGTGGACACAGTAGTAGTACTTCCAAACAATTCTATTTAAAATGACAGTAAAGTTTCATAAGAATTGAAGACTTTTACAGATTCAGAATGTGACAACTCAATCAGGGCTTGCATACATGCCACAGTCACTGTGTTGCATTTAAAATCACCAAGAAGTGATTCAGGTAGTGCTTTCTCTCAGTGACAGGAAAACTGAATTTATTGTTGAGGTACATGCACTCATTTTTTTTTTCCAGGCCATTTACACATTAGACATAGAACTGCAGTCACAGAGGCATGATATGCTCTGCCCATCTAGCAATTAGTGCACTCCACCAGCACATGCTTGTGTTTCTGAGGTACAGGCAGAGCAATGATGCTGCCTCCTGATTTTCTGATCCATGAAGTCAAGAGGAATATACTGAAAGGACATAAACAATGGTTGAAGATAAAGAATGTCAGCAAGAGGTTCAAAAAGGAGTCATGGATAACGGCAGTACTTCAGACAGCAGTCTATTGATGTAATCTGAGAACTATAGCAAAATGGAAACCAGTTAAAAAAGTCCATAAATAAAACAGGAAATGAATGGACAAAAGCTTATATATTCTAAATTAGCCCTAGCTTTTAAATGAATACTGTGAAGACGATTAATTCCTTTTCCTCTTTTCTTTTTTTTAAAAAACTGATCTCAGGAGTAATGGAGAAGAAGATTGTTTCATTTGAAATATTATTATTTCTGCTTTTCTGTTTCCAATCTCTGTTTCTGGAAGGTTTTTGACTGATAGTGAGACCAATACCTCTGTACAACATCAATATGATGAGGTAAAATTGTCCATCCATCTCTTTCCACTTTGAAATTATACCTCATCCACAAACACTGCCAAAACCCAGCGATAATGATGCCAAACCCTTGTCAGAAACAGTCTGACACAGGCCTATCCATTAGTATGGACCAGTGTACACTTTCTCATCACTCATCTGTGTGTACCATAAACTCTTAAATTGCTTGTTTTGCTGATAGCTGCAGCTCTGAGAAATACTTCTTGCTGATATGTAGGATTTTAGAGGATTTTATTAGCTTGTTGAAATGAAGCTGTAGTTGATATGAAGAGCTTTGATATGGCCTAACCAGGCCGCTGGGCTGTGACCATTCGCGGGAGGATGATCAGGAGGGTGAATGTGGAGGTAGGTTGATGGCAACACTGGGATGATGGCAGTCCCATTTAGAAGAGAGAAAGAAAACTGTCTGAGATCCCAACTCTCACATTAAAGAACAATGTGTCTGGCTCATGACCTGTTTGATTTGGGCTTGAGGTTGAGGAGTGGCTCTTTCAGTCACTGATGTGAGGTATGGAACTGCCTGTAGCTCATTATGTCTTCGTGTAGACAAGTCATGGTCACTAGCAAAGACTTCTGAAGTCATTGTGCTTGTCTTTTATGGTCATCTTGGCTCCTTCAAACGAAAGTTTTGCTACAATGAAAAGGATTGTCTCTGCCCAGAAATGTGCAGTGTTCAAACTTGAGAAGGCAGCCAGGACCCAGAGTAAAAGCTGTTGCTAACAGATTTGTCAACTCAAAGTATTGTCTTCACTGAATCTTATCCTCTCTTTGATCTGAGAACTTTCAGAAAGGGCTGTAATTTTTACAACTTCTGTTTTCTGTTGTCTTAAAATTCATGTCAAAACCAGGAAAATATTTGACACTTTCTTACATATGACTTCAAATTTTATCAGGCCCAATCTTTATGATGAAGCATGCTTTTGAATAAAGCTCAAACTGAATGTATGGATTAAAACAAAAGAAATTATTTAATTTTAATGTAATAATTTTTGATTTCTCATTTTTTTGAGCTATATGCTTTCAATTCATGTCATAGATTTTTGAATTTTGCAATCAAAGGCACAAAAGATGGTTGACTTTGGTATATATCAATGGTATTATGTTGAAATTTCTGTGCCCAATAGTTTAATTGAAAAGAATGCAAATTTTCATCTCTAAAAATATTAAAATATTATCTGGATGAAGATGTTCTGTGATTCTTACAGTGCAGCTCAAATTCTAACTTTTGCATTTGATACTGAAATATACCATAGAGCATTTTTCTAATTTATAGGAAAAAATATGATATATTTATCTCAAGGAAAGCTACTTCAGTGAAGTAGCAGATGTACTGATTTACTGGCAACACTGGGTGCTAAACTCATACACCCCCAAATACCACTGCAAACATCTGTGGGGTTGCCAGTTACGACCACATGTGTTTGGTCATAGAGGGGGTGACCGACTGGCACTGTCACACCAGTCAATCTGTGGCAGTACAGTTACTGAAGTTTAATATTAAAAATATTCTGTCTTGTTGGCATTCAGCACCTACCTATATAAGCAGAAAATTTTCTTATTATGCAAGTATGTGCAAGCACGGTGGAATTTTCTAAGTTACACAGAGGCATCTGACTTATGAATAATTTTGTCCTTAAATTAGAAAAAGCAGTAGAAAGGATGGCTTGGGTTTTGTCCACTGACTGGAAGTGCTCATAGCTGATTAACCTGATGTGAATTCCAGCTACTGTTGTTTGTGTTTCCCTTTGTGTTGTCACAAAGATTGACCAGGAAAAGCTCTACATGAATGCCTCAGTGCTCATCTTCTCGCCAGGGCTGGAGATCTTTGAGAGACACAGAGGACTCAGACCATGGAGGTCTCTCCAGGGCCTCCTGTGTGTAGGTGGTCTCTTCTTGGTGAGTGGCAGAGGAAAGAGACAGAATACTCATTCTTTCCTGTCCTGTGAACTGGAGAATCCTTGTCTCAGAGGGACCCTAAGTGACAGTGTGACATCACAGAGATTGGAAACATTGGCGTTCTGTAGGATTTTCATGCAGAGAACAGGAAAAAGAAACTCCAGAATGACAGTCAGATGAGTTGCCCTTGTCAGTTTCATGCTTTAAACAGTTTATACCTCCAAGAGATAAATTTGAGTAATTTACTAAACATTATACTAACCATCTTAATGGTGCTGTATACATAATGGGGCTTCCATAAACACATAAAAATCTCACACTCTGACACCCTCACTGTCCTTTCACATCAATGGACTGTGTTGGCTAGCACCTACCAGAATTCTCTTGCATGAGAAAAAATCTTTTGGAAAGTAATATAAAAAACAGGGAAGAAAATAGAGTCCATGGACTGAGAGCTGTCCTGTTGATCAGGACTCACATGGCTTTATAATAAAAGGAAAGTGTGGAATCATTGAGGGACTATGATAATTTTAAACATATGACTGAAGAGGCATTGTGCACTGGTTAGGTGGATAAACAAAATAAAGGCAGAGGTCTAAAAGTGAATTGCTATTCATTTGAGGGCATAAAAATCACTCTCACTGAAGAAAGAAATGAGAATATCATGGACAGAGAGCAGGGAGATTCTTTCTGGTTGACCCAAGTGGCTGTCTAAACATCACAGAAATTTCTGAAAATTCTGTGCTTAAGTGCCTTGGCTTTTTGGTAACATTTAGAAATAATGAGATTTAATGAAGATCTAACATAGTTTTGTTAAATATTTGTTAAAAAACAAAAAGTCCTATTGAAATACTGTATTTTAAGTGTATGATGTAAATGACTTTGTGAGGTCACTACAGACATTTCTTTTGTAAAAGATCCACAAGGATAAAGCCCAAAAAGCTGATACATGATTGATTTGAAAGTAAAACCATCACAGAGAAAAGAAACTTAGAAAGTCCTTGGAGAGTCCTGAACTTCCTGCCCCTTTTCAGCATAAAGAAGCAAATACAAAAGAACAAAACTGAGTTCAACAAAACCATGTTTTATTTTAAATGAATTATGGAAAATGTGGATAAGAGATATTTAAAACAACATTATACTCTGCAATGCTTGCAAAGGAGCTGCCAGGAAAGTGTCTAGAAAGACATTTTGGAACCCCCAGAAATATTCTTCGCAATAATTGAAGTGCTATGGTAACATTCACGAAGATACAGACACTCCTGGCTTTTAAACTCATTATACCTGTGTATCTTAGCCTGTATATTCCTACTTGCAATAATAAATGATGGTTGGTAAACTATCAGGACCAAAAAAAAAAAGAACTCGAGGTTGAGATAGAAGAGTAACAGTAAATAATAAGGCAGAAGATAAATAAAGACAGAAGAAGAACATTGCAAGAATAATGGATAAAAAGGACAGTTCGATGCATATAAATATAAGAAGATTGATCATTCAGATGGATTTCTATCACACAGAACCATAGAACTGTTTGAGTTAGATGGGACATTAAAGATCATCTAGCTCCAACCTCCCTGCCACTGGCAGAGGCAGATTTCAGCCTAGACCAGGTTTCTCAGAACTCCAAGCAAGCTGTCTTTGAACACACAGGGATGAGACACTCACAGGTTCTCTTGAAAACCTGTGCCAGTGCCTCACAATCCTCACAGCAGAGAATTTCTTCCTAATAGCCAATCTAAACCTACTCTCTTTTTGTTTAAAGCCATTCTCCCTTGTCCTGTTACTGCATATCCTTGTCAAAAGTCCCTATCCAGCCTTCCTGTAGATCCCCTTTAGGGACTGGAGGCTGCTCTGAGGTCAACCTGAAGCCTTCTCCAGGCTGGGTAATCACAACTCTCTCTGACTGTCTCCATAGCAGATGTGCTCCATCCCTCTGATAATTTTTGTGGCCTCCTCCAACATGGAGCTGTTGGATTCACTCCAACAGCTCCCTGTCCTTCCTGTGCTGGGACCCCAGAGCTGGGTGCAGCCCTGCAGGTGGGGTCTCACCAGAGCAGAGCAGAGGGGCAGAATCCCCTCCCTTGCTCTGCTGCCCAAGCTGCTTTGGATACAGCCCAGGACACTGCTGGTTTTCTGGGCTGTGAACACTCATGTTGAGCTTTTCATCATCAAACACCCCAAAGTCCTTCCCCTCAGAGCTGCACTCAATCTAGTCTCAGAGCAGATAAAAAATGGAATGCAAACAAAGACTGCTTGCTCCATTGCTGACTGATAAGAAATTCCAAAGAGAAAAAAAAATAATTACCATATCTACACACTAGTAATGGATCAGAATGCTTATTATATAGTCTTTTAAATTTCATTGAGTAGAAAGAGTATTGAAAATATATAAGAATATTAAGATTCTGCCATTGTCATATTTAAAATCCTGTGTTCCTACCTAACTAAAAGTGAAGGAACAGATAAACTGAAGTAGCAAAACAGAGTTGTGTCAATTATAAAAGAAGAATATACAAAGGGATGTGAATGTGTCCCAGACCTTTAAGCATGAATGTATCCCAGACAAAAACAGACAGCTTGCAAAGCCTGCAATTTACCAGTATGTTGGTATGGAGAAATCACCAGAGAAAACACAATGGTACTGACATCAGAAGTCTAATCTGATGTAAAAAAGCAGGGCAAGCTGGGTCAGGAACATAGGAGCTGCCACAGCAAATTAAATCAGTAATTCATTTGTTCTGTTGTCTTGTCTTTGACAGGGAGTAGCTATCAGTGCTTCAGACAACAGAGGAAAAATATTAAAATACATACAGTTCTGCAGTGACCATTTCATTGAATACGGTCCCCCTATATCTGCTGACTAGAGGTTGTCTTGTCATCTCAAGATTTAATCTTGTTACTGCTTTCAAGGAAACAATTTAAATGTAATAGCAAAGGCTGAATTTTAATAATGTCCATATTTTTTCTTATAACTTTTTACAAAAATGCCTGTAGAAATAAAAACAGCTGCAGAGCTGGAAGGAAGAGATTGTACCCCAGCCATCAAAGTATTTTATTATGTTTTCAAGGCTGGCGGAGAAGCTGTGGTAACAAGGTAAGTCCTGTTCTTCAGCATGTTGATTTAAATGTGGAAATTCTATGTTGACCAGAAATACCCACAGTTTAATTAAAACCATGTAAAATAAAAAAAATCCTCATTTTTGACACTTGGTTTCTGAAAAAAACAATCAGGTTCAGAAGAGGAACTAAAACCACCTCAAATCTTTAAAAGAGTCCTAAGAACTTGCTGTGATGATTGCCAGACTTTGAACATTGAATTTTTCCACAGCCACCCTGCCTTTACAGCACTCACTGGTTTGTTTGTTCTGGGCCTTAGGGATTTTACCTTTACTTAATTCTCCCAAAGCTTTCAGCAAGTATTTTTAAGCTCTGGTGACTCTTTCCAAGATGTCACTCCCTTGAAATTCACTTGCATGTCTTCCCTAGTCCTCTTCCATCCCAAAGGTAAGGTGGTGGTTTTATATTTGTCATTTTCTCAGCCAGACAAACAGAACACCTTTTTCTTTTGCAGTCCCATGTGCCTTGACATCTCAGCACAGAGTGATTCAGGGGTCCCAAGTGAGTGCTGATGGAACTGCTGGTGGTGTCACTGTGCCAGGGTCAGCTGGCCCAGCTGCCTGCCCTGAGGTGAAGGGCTAAGTAGCTGCACTTCAGTAAAGCAGCCTTATTTATTCCAGCCCTGTTGTTGTCCATCTGGATGTTGTCCTTGTCTGGCACTGGGAGCCATCCTTGTGCTGGTTCAAGAGAAAATGGGGCTGAAAACCTGAAAAGGACATAAGAAAAAAAAAAACCATTATGTTCTGGCTTCGTATTCACAGAACATCATTGTAAAGTGCAGACCCATTAACCTATATTCTCCTGTTGGTCTTGACTTTAATGTAAACATCCATCCTGCAGTAGATTTCAGTACATTAGACATAAATCCAAACATTATCCTGGTGGATTGTGGGAGCATCTAGGAGTTAGTGAATCCTAAGGAAAACAAAAATGTAGCAAGGATTTTGTTTCTCCACTACTTGAATGATGGCAGGACCAAATTGCTTTTTGTCACCAAATGCAGGTGATTATTCTTTGAAAAAGTCTTTGCATTTGCTCTGTAGAGAAGCCATAGTATATGTAATAGAATTTGCTAGAATGGATTTTATTATGTATTTTGGTCCTTGAGAATTTCTTAAAAATGTCATAATCTTTTCAGTGGAACTATAAAAGTTCATGAGAATGATGCAAGGAAAAAAGATCTGAACAGCATGTTCTCCTTAACATGCAACATGCCACAAAAAAAATTTAAGAAGAAAAAGCAGATTTAGGAAAAGACTCTTCCAATTCTGTTTGCCTACTCCAGTATCCATTTGTATTAGAAGATGCCAAATGAAGATTATAAAATTATACAGAGGTATACCTTCAATATTCTCCTAAACACACACAGTCATCAGCCAGAAGTTGATAAACTTTTCATTCTTAAAGCTTTTGAAAATGTACCCATCATCTTAGGACTTGTGGAAAATTTGAATTTCAGTTTGATTTTAGGTGAAGAAGGACTTCACCAATGACACGAGACAGAATTTAGCTTGATCTATTCATAAATGGAGTGGGAACATGGTGTTGTTTCCTAAAGGTTAAAAACTTTCCTTAGCTCACAAGTGGACAGGTTCTGTGACTTTTCTCTCTGTAAGCTTTTATACAAAACTCTAGAGTCTTCCTATGATTTCCAACTTGAAAAGTTTCTGAATTGTTCTTGAAGTAAAACACAAATAGCATGAACCACTGTGAAGTAGTAGACCAAACTGCATTATTGGTTCTCTCAAGTCTGACTTATGGACTTTTGGTTTCAGAAACAAAATAATGCCAACAGTGATAAATTGTCATTCATTCAAGGGTTTCCATGATTCTGGTCTTCTTCTCTTTAAGAAGAGCTGGTTTACAGATATGAGAGAATTACATCTCCTTAATGATTCTGTTAAGATAGAATTACATGAAACTCATGACTCAGTTTCATTCTATTCAGTCTATTTACACTGTTCTGATCATAACTGGGGCTTGTAAGTCATATGTACTCCTTCACAGGCCCTTGTTTCTGCAGAATAATATAAGTTTATATTCAACAGTATAGGTTGAGCCTACCAATCTTTGATTTTTTGCAAATATTAATTTAAAACTTCTGCCTTTAAGAAACCTGAATCCTTTGAGGGCAATTAGGCATTTGTTAGGAAAATTTGAGGGTCCATTGCATTTGAAAACAATGCATGTAAAATCTTCTATGCCTCTTCTGACTAATTGTAGCTTTTTGGCTTGACTGTTAATTATGTGTTTGAACCTTTTCCAGCAAGGAAAAACTGGCTTCACTGTAGAGAAAAATGGCACAAAGTGAGGTTTATCTGTGAAATTCTACAGCATCAGAAAAAAATACAAAAGTCCAAACCTCACAATTTCATAAACTGTCTTGCTAGGATGTAGATGGAAGTAATTTTTTAGGTTGGCAGTTCCAGAAAAATGTTCTCTGTACTAGAAAGGGTCTCACCACTGTATGTGTACATGCTCAGCAGAGCTGTTAGGGACACTTGTCCTGACCTCTGCCAGGATAAATCAATTTGGATTATATTAAATACTTCAAATATTTGGTTTAAGTTGCTGGATTTTGCTCAAAGGAGGACCCACTGAAACTGCCCCTGCAGCAGATCAAATATAGATTCTGTGCATTGGTGGAGAGCTGGTGGCTGTGACCTACTCTGTAAATCTGGCTGAATCCTGTGTAAACTTCTTAATGTTACATCCATTTATAATTACTACATTTGAGATTTTTTTGTATTTTTGTTAACTTTTTAGAAATAAAATTCATGCATTCAGCTAAAGAATCCCAAATACTATAGTGTACCTGTTATATTAGACTAGCTGAATTTAGATTGTCTAAAAGGATGGGCATTCAATTTACATATCTTGCTAGAATCTGGCCTATTTCAAGACTATTCAGGATGAAATTAAAGATTTAAGAAACTTTACTGCTTACTCTTCTCTTAGAAATTTTGGGAAATACTTTTCCTGAATGTAAATTAAAAAAAAAAAAAAAAAAAAAAAACCAAACCAAACAAACTGTGGGTTAGATTTCAACTGTAGAAATCAGACTAACTTAACCAGAACAGAAAAAACCATCAACATGAGTTTTCTACATGAATCGGATATCTCTTGGTGATAGGAAAACTGATTTCAACCCTCTTGTCCTTTTAACCCATTTTGTTTAGAAAATCCAGTATTTTGTCTACGTTTTTTCTGGATAAACAAATCTGGGAAGTCCTTTTTCACCCTTCTTTGGGGATAATTTTTTAAGCTCTTCACACAATATATTTGCAAAAATTAATAGAAGACTTTGATGAATAGCCACAGCCAATAAAGAGGATGACTGTGAAACAAAACACTCTTTTAGTCAGAGCAATTTTTTCTTTTTTTTTAAAAAAAACCAAACCTATTTTATGCTTTCATGAAATGGATGCCATCTCTCAAAGGAGGACCATTATATTTCCTCCAGATCTGTCTTTCTAACAGTTTCAGAGTCCAGTGTTGAGACATCTCAGCTGACTTTGAGTGGCAGATGATTCCAGCTGATTCTGCAGTAAACTCAAGGTAGAATTCAGGACAAGCATCTGGTCACAGTCACAACAGATGAGGGATGGAGGGGACTTTCTTCCCCTGGCAACTTTACAGATTATTTTGCTAAGATGGACTAAACTGAAGTTTATCATTTGTTCCTAAGCTCCTAAGAAAGCTGAGAAAGGAAAGGAGAGTGTGAATGAAAGTTATGATGACTTATCTCTAATCTCTCTGGACTGCAATTAATAGCAGTTGAAAACGCAGATGAATTTAGCTGCCTCTTACACAGTTTAGGCTGGCCTTGCTCTCGGCCAGTCCAGATAACCACTGCCACAAACTCTGTTAAAAAAAGTAAAAAAAGAAAATTGGAAATCTCTCACTACTAGTGCATCAGGAACTTGGAAACAGGGAAAGAGTTCATCTTCATTTCAAGAAATGTCCTTTCTATATTTATTTTGATTGTGTGCATTTTTTTTTTTTTTTTTTGACTAGGCAATTGCAGGTAATTCTGCCTCTCTTTTTTACCATGGCAATCCACACATTCCATCCAGCTTTGAATTCAAAACTCAATTCCCTGAAGGTGCTTCCTTCTGTGCTTGGAGACTGCAATTTAAGCTTGTTCTGAGAATGTTCATGGTAGGAGAAAACATTGTCACTATTTCTCTTTTTACTCAGAGGCCTTTTGAGCCTCTGTTGGGAGCTTTTCCCTCCTGCCTGGCATACTTGAAGGAACTTCTGATAATCCACCTAGTTTATTTGAGACTAATGGTTATTTGCTAAGCCAGCATCAGAAAAACCTTGTGGCAGAGACCTTATTTGGTGATGAGCAGACCAGCCCCTGGGTGAGCTGTACACTCAGTGCTTACAAAGCATTAGGGCAAAAAAAGAAAAGACAGCAGAAGCTACTTTTGGTTTTTTTTAGGACAATAGCTAATAACTACTCCGTGCACTTGACTGTAATAATATTATAAGAAGAGTGTAATAATACATGGATGTCAGTAAAACCTAATTAGGTCCTGAACTTAGATTTTATAATGCATAATGGGAGTAGGACTTCTCAGTTTACAGGTACCACAGAGAGGTGTGCAATATAACCATACTCAGTTTAGCCAGATTTCAGGAGAGATTGAAATGTTAAACTCAGCATAGACAGCTAAACATTTCAGTAGAAGTCTCTGGATAGGCCAACAAGGTATACTTTGTAAGCCTGTTTTCAGCTTTTATCCAGCTCCTGGATAATTTCATGCTGTTTATATAATTGTCAAAGCTTGCTCCATAACTGTTAGGAGAGCAATTCTTGCCACTGTTATCAGCCCTTCAAGACAGTCACTTCAATGGCCATGTGCAGGGATATAGTGCAATATGTGAAAAAGCTACACAGTCATGATACTTTCTATTGTTTTTCCCCTTTATTTTCTATGATTTTAAATTAAAATTTTAATGAAATTTTTAAAAATGTGCCTTTTCTTTTTTTAATGCTTATTTCAAGAGTATGCCCAACCATGCTGTTGAATCTGGCCCAAAGTTTTCAGCAGTGCTGGAAATCACCCTCAGCAGGTACAGAACTCACTCCCAACAGCCACAAGGAATTGCCTCGTGTGAAGGGTGGCTTTTGCAACTTGCTATTTAAAACTGAAAGGCAAATAAACACACAGAACTTAGAAGAAGTGGTGACCTTACCATTAATTCAGCATAATCCTTAAGTTTTGAGAAGCATTAAGAGATTTACCTTGATATCAGGTTTGACTTATTGATAGCTCTTTTTCATTTGCTTGACTGACACTTGCTCTTCTCATAACTGGCTGTTGTTGGTCCAATTCTTCATCATCTGTAGGGCACAGTATAGATGAAAAAAAAAGGAAAAAAAGTGCAATATGAGACTACGTATGAAAAAGCTTGAGAACCAGCACATCTTAGATTACACAGATTGTATATAAACTCTCTTAAGAGGAAAAATTGTTTTTTCTGGAGCATGTGAATTTCTAAAGCAAAAGGAAATGTGGGGTTTAGAATTACCACCAATACCTGCCTTTTCCAAAAAAAAAAAGGCAAGTGGTGATTGTGCTGTGCAAGTTAGAGAACTTCTGCCTTTGGGATAAGGGTATGGAGTTTTACAAAGTGAATTATTCTATTGATTTCAGACAATGAAACACTGCCAACAAATGCAGAGGATGCTCTCCTTAAGTAGTGCAGTGTGAAGACAAATATGTGCTGAGAGGTCCAGATAAAAAAGGTGTAAATTTGGTGTAAACATGGAGCAAAAAAAGGTGCATGACACTATCTAATTCAACTTTTGAGTCCAACTTCAGTGATAAAAAAGAAAAAGTGGTTTTCATCAACTTTGGAATTTTAATGAGCTCTGCTTAAAAGCAGAAACATTCAAATCCAATGCAATGTTTCTCAGATTCAAAATGCTGGAAATTTACTCACATAAACTTGGATGTTTGTCATATGAGAAGGAGCAGTTTGACAGAGAAGAAAATATCATTCTTCTGAAATCTCCCTAGCAAAATCGAGAGCTGAGAAATCTGGATAGTTTAGGTAAGATTCAAACAGGCATTGAATCATGAACTTCCTCCTTTGAACAGAACTCTGCTTCTTCAGTTTCAGAAGTGCTTATGACATCTACAAGACTCAGTAATGAAAGACTGAATGACACAGAAGAAAAGCTACAGCTGATTTTTTTTTTTTTTGTAGGAAAGGGAGAGCTGAAAGGTGTACAGTTCCTGAGAGCAACAACAACAAAAAAATTGACAACTTTTCATGTTATAAATATAAACTAGAAATGTTCTCTGCCTTGCTTTCAGGGAATTGTCGCAAGATAAACTGCTCCTACTGATGCCAGCTGAGAAGTCATTTAGTTGCTTGTTCTTCTGGTAAACTTTACATTTTGTTTGAGTCAGAATGAGCATTATATCAAGAAGAATTTCTAGCTCATTCAAGAATGAAAAGTTTAGGTACATTCCTAAGATCATAATCATTTTCCAAGTTGTCTTAATTTATTAAAATCAAATGCCATGTGAATATTGAGTAAAATATCCATCCCTTAAGCTCAGAGCTAGAACTATTGAATTCCACAGTATATAAAGAGAAATATTTTTTTTTCCATTTTAGTTGGAATAAATTTCTCTCAGGAAGACTGTGCCTGTTGTGTCAAATTTCTTATCTTGAAAAACTCTCCATATCCTTTTTTGACAAATACAAAAAATAAATTTCTTCAGTTCTACCATGGAAGAAGTTTTAAAACATGAAATGCTTCAAAAAATCCACAATCAAAATGAAACAGTCAATGATTGAAACAAGATGTTTCAGATTATTCCAATATAGCTTCCTTTACATATTCTCACATGATATTTTTCTTTTTATCCTGTGCTAAAGATGGGAAAAGTATGAAACAGGAGATGGGCAAAAACCAGAAACATTCAAAGTTAGAGCAAGATGGAAAGTCAGATTCCTCTTCTGCTCTGCAGAAAGAATTCAGTTACTATGAAAATCGTGTCAGATTATGTGTGATGATGAAAGGATGTTTCAGCTCACCTAGAGAATTGATTGCTACGCAGAAACTCTAACTCATAAATAAAATATGCTTTTCTGCTCCCAGGATCTATGAACAGATGGATCTACAGTTCATGGCATGTGCCTTGAAAGGCCACAGGACAGCATCATTTTTGTGTCGTGCGGGAAATGAATGAGGTAAAACATTCATAGAATCACAGAACCATAGAAGGTTTGAAACTGGAAAGGACCTTTGGAAGTTGTTTGATCCAACCCCTCTGCTCAAGAGGGTCCACCTAAAGCCACTTGCCCAGAACTATGTCTAGATGATTTTTTAATATCTCCAAGGAGAAGATTGCATAACTTTCCTGGGAAAACTGCGACAGGGCTTAGTCACCCTTAGTCACAGAGAAAGTGGTTCCTGATGTTCCGAGTGCTGCACAGACTCTCCTGTGCTTCAGTCTGTGTCCTTTGTCTCTCATCGTGCTACTGGGCACCACTGAAAAGAGCCTGGCTCCATCCTCTTTGCAGCATTCCTCCAGTATTTACATGAATTAGCAAAATCTCCCCTGAGCTTTCTCTTGAGGCTCAACAGCCCCGGCCTTCTCAGCCATTCCTTATAGGATTCCTCTGGTAGGAGATTTTCTAGTCCCTTAATTATTGTTGTGGTCCTTTGTTGGGCTGCCTCCAGTATTGCCATGCCTCTCTTGTACTGTGGAGCCCAGACCTGGACACAGCGCTCCAGGTGTGGCTTCACCAGTGCCACAAGAAAGAATCTCTTCCCTCAGCCTGCTGCCAAGACTTTGCCAGGACCGTGCAGGATACTTGCCTTCTGTTTTTGCAGGGGCACATAGCTGGCTCATGCACAATTTGTTATCTACCAGAATGCCCAGGGTTTCTCCTATCAAGCTGTTTTGCAGCTGGGTGGTCTCCAGCATGTACCAGCCCTTGGGGTTGTTTTTTGGTTGCAATGAGATCCATTCAAGATTTAGGGGAGTCAATGCCCTTGCTATATTTGACAAGAAAGAAAGGGGGTCTCACAATGGGTTCATCCTTTCATTCTCAGAAGCAGACACTGTTTTTTTCTGTTAAATTTTGACTTTAACCTGGGATATATATCAGGCTCAAGAAGAAAACATCAGTTAAAATTATTCTTAATATTCAGAAAAAAAAGTCTTCACCAGCTGTCACTCTTTTGCTTACCAATCGGTCAGAGTGACAAGAAGACTTTTCTCTGCTATTCAGAGCTCTTCCTTCCTCTTGGGCTGATGATGACACTTGCACCCACGGAGTGTCCCATGTCTCTGCACTGCAGGGGGAGATGTGCCTGGCTGGACTGAGTGTGCTACAGGGACCAGCCAAGGTGGTGCATGGCTAATCCCAGCTTTCTGACATATAAACACAGAGGGAGATTAAGTGTTATTTATAAACAAGTGATGTACTAGCAACATGGGACAGTTCTGGAAAATCTGGGAGTTAATGCAGGTTGCTAAAGTAAGCTTTTTTCCCCCTCAGTTTAATGTTGCTTCATTACAGCAGTTGAAAGTGTTTGGTCCATATGATTGTGGTCCTCATACTATAGAGTTCATTTTGTTGCATTTTGCTTTCTTTGCCATATTTGTATCTTAAGGGGGAAAAAAAGACATTTTAAACCATCTGAAAATCCATTTTTGTCACTATGAACAAAGGTAAATATGGATCAAAAACCTTTGCAACATTTCTTCCTTCCAAAAGTATTTTGTTTATAAATGCCTTTTGACTCTGGTTTTATTTTTCAAAAGCAGATATTACAACTGCTTAATTCTGAGGCAAATGTTTTTTTCTCTTCATAGCTTTGAGGAGCTGAAACAATTTAGAAAAAAACCAAAGGAGGTCTCATTCAATTTGAAGAAATTGAATTCATATCTGAGGAAGAGTTCTGAACAGCTCAATATGTTATCCTACAGAGCCAGATGTTTATGGGATAGGCAACAGTCACAGTAAAAATCACACAGTCATAAAAATAATAAATTGAAGACTGCTGGAACAGAACTCTGCTACATGCTTCACACTTCTGATTAATAAAAACTGAAATCTGAACTAGACAATCAAAACTCACTTAGCACATCAGTGTATTTTGTTTCAAAAGACCCTTAATGAGCATTTTGTGCAATCTCAGGTTATTAATTGTCATATTTTATTCCTTCTCTTCCCTCCCTTCTCCCCCCCCCTCCCCCTTCTACCATCAGCCCTGAGTATAACCTATATCTCATTTAGATCTAGAGGCCAAGAATACAAGTTTTGGGGACTACTCCCTGGAATCAAATTTCCTTGTGTTTTTCCTTTATGGTAGTGTAATTGTTTGCACTTTCCACATAATGGGTATAAAATACTGTCACTTCTGAATTCTCCACCCCATCATACCTAAGCATCGTTTTTACCTGACTTAACATTTGTCTGTAAAATTTGTGCAGCACCCTTCCCGACAGAGCTCTCAAACTCTGTTTTCCCCCATGATCTAGTTAAGAGCTGTCAAGCAGTAGAAATTCCCTACTGACATCATGGATTGAGAAAAATGTTGAAAGGTTGCTAAGGACAGGCATAAATTGTGCAGTTACGAAAGAATTTGTCTCAGCTATCAAAAGATAGCGTTTTACCCCAAATACCACGATGAAACTAGAATAACACATCCTTGTCTTAGTGGTTTTATACATTGACAAAGAGGGCTGAAAACACCTTCTCACTTTCCCATTAGTTCCCCTGATATTTGCTGCCACCTCTCACAGCTGTAAATTGCAGCTGTTCCCATTGTCTGTCAGCTTCACAAGTCACATTATGACTTGGCTCAAGACAATATTGGCAGCTGCCACAGAATGGGATTAGGAAAAATCACTAGGATGAAGTAAGAAGAAAGCGAACATAAAAACAGAATGAAATGATCTTCCTCCTAAAGTGCAAAACCCAGAGTGAAAGCAGAAGGCTCTGGGCAAGTGAATGTAATCTTGGAATTGATAACATTTACCTCTAGAGGAAACAATGTTCTCTTCTCAGCACAAAATGCAAATATTTGTTCGTTGTTCAAGTATGCAAACAACTTGTATTCCATTGTCACTGCTGAAGTCTATGTACCAACAGCTAAGTGCCTCTTTGTCTGGCCTGCTGGGGGCTTGTTACAAGGGTATCCAGAGAGAAGGAAAGTTGCAGGTAGGTTTGGGAGCAGGAGGGCAGTGTATGTTTAGTCTCTGCTGTCCTGTACCTGAGCTTTGCTGTTTTTAAGAACTAGGACAGTTTATTCTTGATTAATTTGGGTCAGGGTTGTAAATGGCGATTGTATTCCTGCAATGCCAATCATCCCCCTTTTGTAGAAGGTATAAGCAGTCATAAATACAGATAATTTATGAATTATGTGGATGCTTGCAGAAAATGTTAAATGGGCACACTGAGCCATTGCTTACCTGTTGACAGGACTCCCTTCTGAGCACAGGTCTTTCTGTGTCCCTGTGGGTTTCTTGGGAATATCTGTCAGCAGCCTTTGGTTATGGTATTTGTCATTGCTCTGTTATCTGTCACAGGGACAACTTGTTGTATGGACCCTGCCAGGCCACTGGGACTTCAGTTTCTACTGACACAGCTCAACAAAATCTCCACCATGAAAACGTTCCCTTCCCTCCCTCGGTGACTCCATCTGGGAGGTGCTGCAGGGATATCTGCAGAGTGGGGAGGCACAGCAGCAGTGCTGAGCAGCTCTGGCAAAGGTCAGCAGGAGAGGCTGAGCTTGCAGCAGCTCTGGAGGGCAGAAGGGGCCCATGGTCGTGGTGACTTTCTCTCTCCTGGAGCTGCTCCTGCCAGCGCGGCGCCGTCCCCGTGCTCGGCCGGCTGAGCCAGGAGCGGAGGTGCTCGGGGCTGTGACACACTTACAGCCTAAATTTATTCACACACAGTCACACTTTTGGATTCTCAAGTCAGCACTGTTTCTTTAGCTTACTCAGCCCTTCTTTTTTTCCTGGTGTTTAGCTACCCCATCAGCTATATTTGCAGAGCTCAATAATATTCCCAGTTGCCTTATTTTCACTAGACTGAACAGTAGAGAGTTTTTCAATCTCCTCTTATACAAGAGGTTCTGCATTTCTTGAATTTTTCTGGTAGTTCTGTGTAGCTCTTACAGTAGGAGGTAATTTTTTGGTGTGGGTGACTAAAATTAAACACAGCATTCATCCTCAACAATGTCCTCATTTCACTGGAAATGCATTCCTGAATTTCAGAGTTTGGAAGTAAATAACTGTCTTTGTTGACCATGGATTACACTAAACAAGCCAGTATAGGTCAGACATTAAATCCAAATATATTTATAGAATATTAGGAGAAGTTGGCATGGACTAATATGGAAGTTTATATGCTACAATTATACAGCTAGAAACTAGCAGCAGGAATGATTTTAATAATTTGTAGGAGGTTAGTAAATCTCACCTGTTTTCTTTCCAGCCTCCTCAGAGATGTAGGTATGTTTGCTTTTACAGACACAGTGCTGGCTTTGCTGCAGTGTGTTTAGCTTCAGTTAGACTGATGGGATCATCCAGAAACCTGTTTGGAAAGACCTTCCATAATGATGTGTTTATCCAGTGGGATAAACAAGTGAATTTAATCCTTACTCTACATAAACAGTCATTTTCTCTGTTAGTCAAATGAATTCAGAAAAGTACATAGGTCTATTTTTATTGTCCAAGTAATTAGAAATTTTCACATTGTTAATTTTCTCCAGGATTATAATAATTATTTTCAGTACCTATATCTCAAACATTTTCTAACAATGTGCAAATATCAAAGTAAAAGTGCACAGTAATGTGTACTATGCACACCACCATTCTTGTACTGCTGCTATAATATGTACACAAAAGAGACAGAAATTGTTGAAAAAGCACAGCAAGCCAAATAAACACTTCATCAGAAATATGATACTGAAAGGAGAAAATGCAGAACTAAAACATCAGCACAGGTTAACATGTTGTTGATACAGAGAGAAACAAAGAATTCAGATCAAAGCTCAACCATCTTTCAAAGGCAAAAGGAAGCAGAACTCAATATAAAGGAAAGTCAGATATGTCTTGTAGAGCTTTATCTCTCGAAACAAGACAGAGATGGGAAAAAATAAAATGAGAAAACAAAAGAGCTGAAGAAGGTTTGAAAAAAGAAGAAAGATTAAACTAGACAGAAGAAATGTGGAGGAGTAACAGTGGAATGAAAGAAAATAATGATATTCTATCAAAAGAAAATGGAAGTAAGCTTTCTCAAAATGAAAGAGGTGACTGCTATTCTGTTCAGAATAATTTACATTTGCTACTCCAAAGAAGTTTAGAAATTTTAGCTGATTAAAATCAGAGAGGTTTATTCATTATGGAGGTCCAGGTCCTCTATATTTTTTCATTTGTACCAGGCTAAATTCTCCCAGTGTTGTGCAGTCATGTGCTATGCCCCTGCATGCTTTACAAATCTGTACCTCTGCTAAACAACAGTGAAAAAGGGAGAGAAAAATGAATTAAAGGAGAGTTGTGTTTATTTAAATATTATTTTATATGGTGCAGTGTTTCTTTTTTTCATTCTCGTTTGTACTATTTTTATTAATGAGCTGCAAACTACCCTTTGGGTTATTCCACAACAGCAGTGCTTACACCTGCACAGCTAAGTCCCTAGGAGATTTTTTCTTATGCATTTCCTAGTTATTTATAGCATATTTTTATTTTCTGCAGAGATTTCTGAAGATTTGGGTTATGTTAATTCAGTTCTAGAAAGTAGAATATAAATAGGTGAAGAAGGCATTGCAAAAACATTTTGAATAAATGCCCAAGAGGAATTCCTTTGCATAATATATGCTTCCATCCCCAGTCTCCACCACTAAATGCTGCCAACCTATGCATTGGTTTGATGTATAGAACAGTTAGAGAAGGATGTCTTTAAAAAGGCGAGGCTTGCCACTGGTCTTAAGAAATAAATTACACCACAGGAAAAATTTGCATGTTAGGCAAGTCTTTAGTAAGACAGGAACTTTGAAGGAGTTTGTTCATGGTGACTACTGCAGGAACATTCTGCTTGTCATCATGGAAAGCAACATCATGAAAGAATAAGCTTTCTTCAAATACTGTGTCTCCTAAAAAAATAGTGCTTGTGCATGAAGGCGGCATTCCCTGATATTTTCCTCACCTTCCTTCTTCCTTCACTGACTTCCTTTTCAGTGCCATTACTGAAATTGCAGAAGATATTTAGGAGAAAGAAATGTTAGTTACCAGATCTTCACCTCAGCACAACTACAGAGGCAGGATAACAGTCTGAAAATGGTCACTCAGAAAGGATGAGTTTGGGATGCAGAATTCCAGACATTCAATTTGATCGAAAGTGTGAAGAAAAAATAAAAGTGTTTCACTGATCCATATTTTTTTTTAATATTTACCATCACATCTTCATGGCATTTGGTTTTATCCTCCCTTATTTCACTTCCTTTCAGTTAGTTGCTCAGAAGACTGAAATGCATAATTATCTTTGACTACTGAGTCCACAATATCCTACTTAATAGCCAACTGCCAGTAGAGATAGACTGAGACCTGCTGATGCTCAAATGCTCTACATATACATTTACTTACAACTGTAATTTCAAGTGTATAGACAACTTCCTTGTCCTTGTCCCTACAGAGGAGATAGTACTGAATTGATTCCTTTATGATATGGTTAACATAATGGCTCATCACTGCTCCAGGTTCATACATTCACAGAGCACAAGTTTGGCAATGATCGTGATAAATGTCAGGGCTCCTCGATAACTTGGATCACATTTTATAAGTATTCTCTAATTATAAGTAAATACCTTTTGGTGGAAGTAGAACTTGAAGAGGGATTGATTATGATCTTTCCTGTGTGCTGATCAGTAACAGGACCCGAGGGAATGGCCTGAAGCTGTATCATGGGAGGTTTAGGTTGGAAAACCTATATCAGGAAAAATCATATATCAGGAAAATGTTTTTGGGCTAGAGTGGGGTTGGGCACTGGAATAGGCTCCCTAGGGAAGTCATCACAGCAACAAGACTGACAGAGTTAAAAAAAGCATTTGAACAATGCTCTCAGGCCCATGGTGTGATTTTTGGGGCATCCCGTGCAGGGTCAAGGGTTGGGCTTTGTCCTTGTGGGTCCCATCCAACTCAACATATTCTGTGGTTCTGTAAGTTTATATAAAATCACCATGCAGCAAGTTCTAACAGTCCATCCATCACTGGAAAAGAGTTCATTTTTGTTTCTAGTTTTAGACACCATGTCTGATTTAATGAATTACTTAACAATAGCTAGGCATAGCTCTAAAACTTGCAACATCTATTAAATATAAAGGTTTAAAAAGGAGCAGGTTATACACCATAAGAAGGAAATATGAGGCTTTAAACACTGTGTTCTACAATAAATCTATCCTGAACTTGTCATATTTGGTCTTCATAGCATTTGCAAATTGTCTCAGAACAGTAAATGTCTGTTACAGGAAATCCTGAGTTCATCATGACATGTGGTAGGTATTCCAAATCTACTGCTGACTTTTAATGTATGATTAATGGGTCTGTTATTTCAAATTTGATGTGCAGTTCACACAATGTACAATTGAGTTATGTTTAATAAAACATAAAAGTGAGCTTCAGCTTTACAGTTCTAACTATACTTAGCAATTTTTTTCACTATTGATTCAGATTCTTCTTGAGTTTCAAATTTTCGTTTTTTTTTTTTTTTTTTTTTGTAACAAGGTCTTTTACTATCTTACAAGGCAGATTACATCTGTAAGGTAATTTCCTTTGATATCCTTATGGGAGTCCTCTTGATTGTTAGAATAAAAGTTCCTTATAGATTTCCAGTACCTATGACAGCCTAACAAGTGTCCTCCATTATTTAGTTCTATGAATATCATATTTCATTGAAATATAAAATACAAAACTGAAACTTGGCAGCTTCTAATGTGTCCAGAGAAGCTGTCTACAACAGTTTTACTTGTAATAAATTCAGCAAAAAGTTCACAAGGATTTGGGTGGGAGCTGTGGAACTATAGAATAATTCAAGTTGAAAGGGACCCTAAAGGTCATTCAGTCTAAGAATGTCAAAGAATAAACAAAAATAAAGGCCAATATCTCAGTAGAACATTTACAAGGTGGATCTTGTAGGCCTTGACTAAATCATCAGTTGAGACACTTGCTCAGACTCTCACCTGGCAGCTTGGACTGTAGCTCTGTAGGACTTGTAGGATGCAGAAACCCAAAAAAAGCCCAAAGGTCTGTGGTTGCACCCTAGTTCAAAGCTCTGCCTTACCGGATGCTCTCTTCTAGTGACCAGAGGGGGTCCTGCCATGAAATGCCAGCCTCCATCTCACCTCTGCACCCCTGGCAGCTGTGAGCAGAGCTTGTCCCAGCCTCTGCCACGCTGCCATTGTCACAGGGTGCTCCCTGACTGTGAACAGCCCTTGCACTTGCCATGGACAATGAGAACCCAGACTGCACAGGCATCACTGGAGAGCAGCACGAACCTGGAACCTTCTCCCCAGTGCAGATGACCCCTCTGTGCAATCTCATTTTATTTACTCAAAAGTAGCCCAGGGCCTCTCAGGGATGGGAAAAAATTTGTTTGGGGTGTAGGTTTGTGAAAAGAAAGGACGTAAATGTGGTGGTGGTATTTATTTGTTTCCTTTTCTGTTGTTGTTGTTTGTTGGTTTTGTTTTTTTTTTCCTTTTCATGAGTGGTCCTAGAAGGCCCCAAAGGTTAACACATCAGATATTTCTGGCTGGGTCACATTGATTAGCTTTCAGTTTGCAGCAGATAATAAATTTCTGAACTATAGTTTAAATTTAGGCAAGAAAAATCCTGAGTGAAATGTGATTTTAAGTACTGCCTTCAACCCTCTGATAATCTAATACTCAATGGTGCCAGAAGTATTCATTAGCAGAAAAACAAATTGTTTTTTACATTCTCTACCTTAGATACTTCTTGTTGATATCCAAAGAAAGAAATACTTACTACAATTACTAATGTTTAAGTGACATTTTTGTTGATTATTGCTAGTGAAGCCATGCTTTTGGTATTTCCTTTTCAGTTCTAATAATCTGAATTATTAGATTAAACCATCATAACATTAAGTTAAATAGGTCCAAAATAGCAATGCATAGCTCTATAATTCATTCTTTTAGGACTCCTTATAATGTCTTAAATTCACATGCATTTTTCAAGGAAATGTATTCCTTGTGTTGCTGGAGGACCTCCATGCATGTCTTGCAAAAGCTTCCAACACCAGCACTGATTATAAACTCTACCAACCAGATGTGCCTTGGAGTAGCTCTTGACTTGTGGCTTCTTCCAGGTAAGGCAATGCATGTGACAGGTTATCTGCTTTCTCTCTTTGACTCATCTGCTTTTCTCTTCCCCCTCTTTCTCCTTTAAAAAATTTTTTCTCTCGGCTGAAATTTCTGCTGCTCTTTCACTGTAATTTTGCTATTAAAAGTCATAGATGTTTTCAATTTATTTAAATATTTAGCAATTTATTTAAATATTTAGCAATGTGTAGCAATATTTACAATGTGTAAGGAAGATGGACTAATTTATGACCTGAAGGTACCTTGTCTGATGTTTTTAGAGAAAAGCCCATGTTGTTTAAAACACACTTTAGAATTCCTGTACAATTTCCTGGTCCAGAGAAGTTTAGTAAGTATTTATAACATTTTCTCTCTGCAGTAAAATTCTTTTAAAATTATACCCAACTAAAACAATAGATTCCAGATATGTGTTTTCATTTAAATTAATCTTATTTCAGTGCTGGGTTTTTTATTGCATTCTTTTAATGCATTGTAATGAAAAAATCCTTGGAAAAGATATAAAATTATATTATACTGATTTCTTCCTTTAGAAATATTTATTAGAAGCATTTTTTGATTTAGGAACAGAGAAAGCAGAGACCCTCTTGTCTGCTTGCCTTAGGAAAGACAAGAATTTTATTAATGCATTCAATTCCTGACTTTCAGGGATAGTTGAACAGGTATGTGCAAATACTGGCACGAAAGCTAAACAACAGTTACAGGAAAAATTTGGCTTTTTCTTTTTTTCTTTTTTGTCCCCCTTTCTTTTTTCTTGAAAGACCATAAACAATCCTGAATCTCATGGAGGAAACACACATTCAAAACACAGGTTAGAGAAAGTCTTATCAGCTGAGAGTTATTTCCATCCCATCTTTTATTTGTGTCAGCAAACTGTGAGTACAGATTGCCTCACAGTCAGGAATTTCAAAGGGAACCCAGATTTCTGCTTTGTAACATTAAAGTAATTTTTATTCAAGTATAAAAAATCCTTTCCAAAAAGATTAGAATAAACTTAATAATGAAGTCATCCTTTGTTTTATTCCTTTGAAATTAATGAAGTTTCTCACTTTTATTTTCTCTTCTTTGACATTTTTATTAGTGTTAACAGGAGCATCTCATGCTGGTCTCTGGAAAACTGAGCACTGAAGTTTTACAGCACAAACCTCCACCTGGGAACAGCATTGGCCATCCTCTGCCTTGTCATTGACATCTGTGGGACTTTGTGTACAGGTAAAATTCTCAACTGCTGTAAAGCACAGGGTTCTGGTGTTTGCATGACTCTGACACCTGGTCCAGAATTGTTTCATTGATTGTTAAACGTGAATGGGGGTAGAAGTTCTGCTGAGCATCCCAGAAATGCACAGAGTAGTCAGCCCAGCCTAATGCCTCTGGAATCCTGGGAAAAAGACTGAGCGGTCAAATTTATAAATGCATAAAGCCATATGGCTGTATAAAGCCATATTTTGTTTTCCCCTTCATGCATGTTCTGAAGTTCTTGCTGTATAAGGAATGGGACCATCTTTGCTCACCTTAAAGCAGTATCAGAGCAAGAATTGGTTTGAAACACAGCAACATAGAAAATCCTCTGAGGTCACCAACTGATGTTAGGGTAATTCCAAAAATGATAAAAAAATACTGTCTTTCTGCAATCAGATATTCCTCTGGGACCTTAAAACAAGATTTATATTTCAATTCCACACAAAGGCCAAATGAACAGGTAGTTTCTATGCATCAAGAAAGTAAGTATATTATAATTTATCCAGATCATTGTTGCTAGGCACTTTTGATATTGATTTGTGAGCTAATCTTACAATATACACTTATTAATCTGAGAATAATTAGCATGATGGGATGAAATACCGTGTGATCTCAAACCAGGAACTGGGATGAAACCCCCAAAAATAATGGTCACTTAGAGAACATGTAGGCTCAATCTAGTATCTCAACTATTAATTCTTTGTGCAAGCAAGTAGTTATGTGCTCACAGCTATGAATTTATGGCAATTTAATGTGTCTCTAGAATTTCTGGGGTTCAGGCACACAAAAATTTACTCAAAATAAAATAAAAAAACCCAATAAAACTCCTGTCATTTGCATCAACTTTCATGTAGAGATAAAAATTATGCAAATCACAACAATCTGCAGCTCCTTCATCTGTTTCTGTCTGCTTTACAATTGGGCCTGAACATGGGCATATGTGTTAGATGAAAATAAATTGATTTCTGATTAGGGTGAACCCAGTATGTGTCACAAAGCAACCAGCTCTCTATCAGAAGACAAAGGGCCACGGACCCAGCAGGCAGAGTCTCATTTCAGAGGTGACAAACTGTGTCAACTACAAAACACATCTTAAAACTGTGATCTTAATAGCCCAGGGGCACTGTTGAGTCTGCTTTAATTGTTCAGGTTTATGATGCACTCATGGAATATTGCCCCAAACCATAATCCTTTCATCATTTGGTAAATATTAAGAGGAACACATTATTCCCATATAGGCAGTTGACTCTTAGAGTTAAAAAGTAGGCAAAGTGCATTACTTAATTTCTCTTATTGAATAATACTAAGATTTTGAAGGTTAATTAAAAGATTTTGAGAGAGGATATTAGAGAAGTAGATGCTTAATGTCCTTTGTCTTTAACATGAATAACCTGAACAGGTATATAGGGATGTCTATCCCTATATATATAGTTCTACTGCACATTAAGAGATACGTGACCCTTGCCAGTGTAAGAATGTGGTCTAAACCTCTTATTTGCTAAAAAAATTTGTCTAATTTGATCTTAGGAAAATACCTTTCTGACTACTTTATATCCTCATCTTCTGTTTTTCCTCTTTTGTAAAATCAGTCTATGGATTATGAGATGAAAATTGGAAGCACTCACAACTGGAGATCTCTCTGTGAAGTTCTTGGAGAAATATGGATAAAAGTTTATACTTTATTGTCACTTTCACATTATGGTTTTTTTTTTTCAGAAGGGTAGACTAGTTTGTTAGGACACTGGTTGAGAAGAGTTTGGTGGTTTTTGGACATACTATTATTAGTTGTATTAATAGCATTGTTTTGGGTTTGGAAATAGTGACAGACCTTGACAGTTTCACAAGTTGAACCACAGTACTTGCAGATGCAAAATACTATCTAAATTATCATAGTTAAGGATGGACAGAAAAAATTCGGAAAAAGGCCTCTGAAGTACTTTGCTTCTACTACCATATTTTGTCTTCATCTTTTAATTTTGCTTTTGAAAGAATATACTGTATTCAAAACTACATAATCTAAATGTTTTCTGGTTTTGAATATCTGAGTTTCTGTTCTGTTGGTGATTACAATATAGCAAATAAATCCTTGGAAAAACAAAACCATGGAATTTTAGAAGGAGCACTGTGACATGAACTGATCAGCAAAACAGCTGTTCCATATATGTCATCATCTCAACAAGTATTGCTTTTTATATCAGAGCTTAATACTATACTTTGTTACAGACTTGTTTCAAGGGACTAGATTTATTGTGTTTAAGCAAATGCATTGAATTCTCTGAATCTAAATCCCTATGCAATTATGTACAATCTTGACCAGTCATTAAACAAAAGCATTTTTAGAGTAATTGAAAATCAACGAGGCAAAACAGTTTTGTAGGAGGAGCAGGGCAAAAATTGTGAAGGATCTATGAATATACCTACATATATATATGTATATATGCTCATTTATAATTACACTTACGCACAAATATAAATACATACATTCAAAGTAACACTACTGGAAAAAAATAGAATATATTAAAGATTCTGCTGTCTATCATATGAACTTTCATCACAGGCAGGGAAATCTACCTCTTTTAGAAGGTGCTAAATTAATGAATCTGCTTTTCACAGCAGGGACCAGAAGGCACAGTGGAAATTTTGCTGGGAAATTGTCAGCATGAATAATGAAAATAAAATCCTGTAAAATATTCTTGGGATATTGGTAAGTAGCTTGGTGAATAATGTAATGAATATTAAACAATCAATTTAGTCAATTAAAGCAATAAATGAGTTTTGGTGTGAGCAGTTTAAAAAGTCAGCCAGCTTGGCAGCCTGGCTAATAAAGAAGCTGCTCTGCAAGCATTTGACAGACTCTTGGTTCTGGTTTTGAATCAAAAAACATCAAAGAAAAGCAAGAAATGCTGGGGGAAACTTGTCCTGAAATGACAAGTCCTGACACTTTGGATGTATCTCCAAATTTGTAGCCATTAAACTTCTCTTCTACTTTTCAATTTTTTAAACTCATTAATGTCCAGTCTGGTGATATAAACTATATGAATAAATGTGTTTTCTGTGGCAAAATCGGCAGGATTAGTTGAATGGTTTAACTTTTACCTGTTTATTAACCAGAGTGGACCAGAGGAATCATGCCTGAGGTTACCAAGCATTTGATCCAAATCCCATTGAACTCAGTGGGAGAGTTTTTGTCAACTTCAGCAAGGTTTGGATGAAGCTAAAAATATTTTTCCTATATCTTCAAAGAAGATGCTACAAATGTAATTAAAAATAAAGGAAGAAATTTACTTTGGTTCTTTCAAATTATTCCCAACATAGTTATTTCAGGATAACAAATATATATTTTCATTTTTTTATACTAAATTTCAGGCACAAATGTAGAAGTATTGAAAATATATGTTCATTGCTCTTTATGAAAGCAACAGTAACACAGACTTATATGTTATTCCAACATTAACTAGCTCTTAACATGACTATTCTCATCTATTTACAGTATTAATGCACAGAACCAACAATTTGTACTTTGTAATTTATTTTTCACAGCTGGGCATAACTTTTAGTTTTTGCTTTATCTAGAATAGCATTAAGTAATCAGTTGCCACCTTCATTCTAATGCTCATTCAGCATCAGTATGAATTAAATGTGCAATGTACAGTAAAAAGTGAAATTGGAAAGATCTTTGGACTTTATTCTCATTAGTTGCAGTAGGAACAGGATTAATTGTCAATACCTGAATACATATTCAGAAAAAATTTGTACAGAAAAATCACTTTCCACTTTGCTCCACCATTTGACATTTTGAAGTACAGCCCCTTCCCCATATTGCTCCCTATTTGGCCAGGTCTAAGTGTCACTGTCATATTTTCTGAAAAATCCCTTCGCAGGATTTCTTCTCCTGGGAAGCTGAGAAGCTTCAGAGGAGAATGGAAACAATAATTATCTGATTACTTCTCCTGTGTTTTGCTGCTTTGGAATGTGGTTGGAGATTGTTTATCCAACAGGTGCTTGTTTGATTGGCTTCATCTGAATTGTTTTTACTTAAAGACCAATCACCATCCAGCTGTGTCAGGACTCTGGAAGCAGTCACAAGTTTTCATTATCATTCTTTGTAACGTTCTGTGAGGATCCTTTCTTTATTCTTTAGTATAGTTTAATATAGCATTCTTTTATATATAACATAATGTAACTTAACGTAATGTAACGTACCGTAACAATATATACATCATAAAATAATAAATTAGCCGTCTAAGAACATGGAGTCAGATTCTCAATTCCGCCTTCATCCTGGGGACCCTGAAAATACCACGGTTCATGCAGCATAGGCCAATTTAGAGGCTGGGTTTAGCTCAAGGAGCAAAATTTTTGACCAGCATCATGGCACAAGTGGGGGATGGCTTTGCTGCAGTCTCTTACCTTTGCCACAGGCTGATCAGGGGCAGCAGCAGCCACCTCTGAGCTGCCTCAGAAACCCAGCCAGCACTGCAGGGAAAGGCTCCTCCTGTGGGCTGGAGGCACAGGGCAGCCAGCTCACAGCTGCCCAGCTCTTGCATCTTTTGCTGGAGACAAGAGCAGGCAGAGAGTGGGGAAGGCTTTACAGCTGGTGGAAGAAGAAGCTGGGAATGCTGTTTGTGGTCCTGAGTGTGTGAAGGAGAGACAATGATGACTGGGGAATAGAATGCCCTCCTTCTCCTCTCTATCCTCTGGAGAGGCAACAATGCTTGAGAAGAGAGGAGCAGGAGCCCATGAATCTGCAGTTTCATATCCAGAGGGGGCTGAAAAAATCTGAGAAAGAAGAAGCAGAACTTATATTACTGCCCTTAATCTGTCTCAATATAAAATAAATTGTTAATCACTTAGGATGTCCCTGTAGTCATTGGAGAGGCATGAGCTCAGTTCACCCAGTTCACTTCACTCAGTTCACATGCATATCTAAACAAATAGAATAAATTTGCCCATTTTCTGCAAGAAAAGGAGTGATAGGGAGTAATGCACCCTAAATTTTAAAGCAATAGTCCTATCTAGTCTTTGGAACAAAGCTATTTCCCTTGGAGTATAAGATACCCTGGATACTTGCTCTCAGCCTTAAAAGAAATACAAAGAAGCAGTCCTAGCTTTCATATTTAAAGCTGACACGGTGTGGAGGTGGTGTGTTACAGAACACCTACCAAACTGTGCTGTGACAGACGTCCTTCCCCTGGGAAACCTGGGAAGTAACACATTTACTGTCACACAGGCTATGAGCTGCTCTGCAATAATCTCAGCTGAGGTGTTTGTGCAGAAGACCAGAAGCAGAAAAATTGCTGAGTAAAGAATTTTACAGTAAACCCCCTCAAATAATAACATCTTATTTATTGATTTTTGGCATCTCCTGAGGTGGAAGGCACCTGCACTGTAGTTTTAGTACTGCAGTTATGCATGTGAGTAACTAGCTTCCATCCACAATCCATACTATCTTTTTTTTCATTAGATTCTCAACAATTAGCCAATTGTTATTGTGAAAAAGTAGCCAGTTTTTAATGTGAACTGAAAATTAAGCTCATTGAAGTCATATGTCACTTTAGAATTCAAGAAAGCCTGAATGCTTGTAGGATCAGCAAAAATAATTAACCTTAAAATGAACTAGAAAAGTCTTAGCTTAGGGAACAAGAAAGAGTCTAGCATATTAAACAATAATAAAGAGATATATTTAAGGTTTATTCCTTTTAAACTCTGTCAGCTGTTAACACAACTTATTTAAATAAGACAGAGAAAGCACCTTTTTATAGGCAATAGATAATGTTGCCCTACTTCTAATGTCACAGCCTAAGTGAACAGATTTCAAAAACAAATTCATAAAACTGAAGATAAACATACTAGCAAAGGGAATAAGATACCATACTGGAAAAGAAATAGAACCTTGGACAGTGCTGTTAGTGGGTCATGTACCAGAAATAAACAAGAATTGATGAGTTTTGTTCATGAAGACAGTGATTTCCAGCATTATCAATAAAGTTTGCTGGAGTCTAAAGAAAATGTATATTATAATCAGATTTTTTTTTCAGCATTTGAGGTCAGTTTCTCAAATGAATCATTAAATGTGGGAGATTTACAGAAGTAAATCTACATTTCCATGGAGTAATCATTATTCCTTTACTTCCTCTCAGAAAAGAACTATTAAATGAATTTTAAACTTTAAAACATGAGTACAAATCATTGTTAACCCTACAGCAGGCAAGGCTGGAATGGCAGTAACCAGTTTGCATTACAAAATAGAACAAGACTGAAAGGTTGGTACACCTGCTATATTCAAGGTGGGGAGCATTAACCTAGTTCACCATCTTCCCCTATCCTTATATGAAGATATATGAACAAGAGCAGAGAAAAAGCCCATTTTTTCTAGCAGTAACTGGAATGAATAAAGTTCCAGATCTCCTAAGGCAGATATACAGAGAAGTACAAAGCATACAGAATACTTGTATCCATGCAAACTTCTAAACTGTTGTGCCTTTGAGTCACATTCTCTCACATAATTGTCTAGTCATTTAATTTAAATTGTATAATGATTTTGTAGAGGAAATTGCTTAAATGTCATTTATCATCAAACAGTTGCAAGATGTAAAAGCTTCAACAAGGAGAAGGGGGGTCCTGCATTTGAGTCACAACAAGTCCATGCAGTGCTCCAGGCTTGAAGCAGAGCAGCTGAAGACTGCCCTTTGGTAAAGGAGCTGGGGGTGTTGGTCAACAGCAGCTGGACATGATCCAGGAGTGCCCAGGGGGCCAGGGAGGCCAATGGCACCTGGCCTGGATCAGCAATAGTGTGGCAGCAGGACCAGGGCAGGGATTGTCCCCTGTGCTCAGCACTGGTGAGGCCACACCTCAAATGCTGTGTCCAGTTTTGGGCCTCTCACTACAGGAAAGGCATTGAGGGGCTGGAGTGAGTGCAGAGAAGGGCAGCAGGGCTGGGGAAGGGTCTGGAGAGTCAGCCATAGGAGGAATGGCTGAGGCAGCTGTGAGTGTTTAGCCTGGAGAGAAGGAGGCTCACGGGAGATCTCATCCCTCTCTGCAGCTGCCCGAAAGAGATGGTAGCAAATTGGGGGTTCATTACTTTTACCAGGTAACAAATAATAGGATGAGGAAATGGCCTCAAGGTACACCTAGGGAGAATCAGATTGGATATTAGAAAATATTTCTTCACCTAAAAAGTTGTAAAACACTGAAACAGAGTAGTGCTGGCTTCACCATCCCTGGAGGTATTTTAAAGACATGTTGGTGTGACACTACACGATTTAGTGGTGGACTTGGTAATGCTTGATTAATGGTTGGATGCAATTCTTTCTTAGAGGTCTTTTCCAAGCTAAACAATTCTATGATGCTAAGACTCCATGTATTTTCCTGCAAAAAAACCATTAACCTTAAGTGGCTAACAAGGCATGGCAGACTTTAGTTTAAATGTTAGTGACCAGTAACTCAGTAGAATATACTACACCTTGACAGGTGGAAATAAAGTCTAAAAAATTCAGCCTCTTCCCTCTTACATGTCAGTTTTAATAGAAAGCATTATTTGGCATTACAAAAGCGATTTCACTTCTTTTAATAATCAGTTTGGATGATGCATTTTCTTTTTAATATGCTACTTCATTTGATGCAGTTTGTGACAGTGTTACTAAGAAATAGTTTGATGATAAGATTACTTTGGCATTAAACGGGTGCATCTAACACTAGCAAATGTAATCATGGTTGCTAGTGGCTATGACTTGGTGTTCATTCCAGTGCTTTCCCAACTAATTGTCCCTTTCCCACTTTATACAAATCCATTGCTTTGTTGCAGCTGTTAAACACTGTATTTTGGTTGGTGTACACTTGGATTGTACAGGGGTTCAAGAAATAACAGCAGTTTTATCACAAAAAGAGTCTCTAAGTTTCAAAAAGCTAATATGTTTTTCTATTTCCACTGGAGTTCTGCCAGTTAAGCAGTTTCTAAATACAGTAAGAGCAATATACATGAAATATTCTGAAAAATGTCAATCCTATTTCAGTATGGAAAACAGATTGAAATTTGTGTTCTCTGGCAAGTATATTATTATGTCCATTAGACTATTTCCACGGTTGTATGTTTTCTAGAACATGACCAGTAAATCTCTAGTTTTAATACAAAAATGTAGTGTTTCTAGGCATTAGCAGTGTGGAATTTTAGCATCTGGGAAAAAAGATAATGGCATGAAATGCCTTTCCTCTCAAATATGTCTTGAAAACTTGTGTACAAGTTCACAGTGAGAATGGCTAAACGGTTTTACAAGGTGATGGCTGCTTACTGATCCTCTTGAAATTATTTTAGTGAGTTCAGCCCAGGCACAACATTTACATCTCAATTAGCTAGTACTGGCAGAAATGAGATAGAATGACCTTTCTTTAAAAGGCAGAAAGGTCATTATGAATATCCAGTGCTATTTCAGATTTTAATGAGGACTGTTTTCACACAGTCCCAATGGGTGAGGGAAGATGACAGTTTGACTGCTCCTGTCACAATTCTGTTAGATATTCAGGTTTTGTGTTGCCTCCCTTTTCCCCTATGCTTTAAGAAGCCTCTCAGCATGAAAGACACAGGACAGACTCGAAGTCTAAGAACTGCAAACAAATGAGTAATATATCTGAGAGTGTTTGAAAAGGCTCTCCCTTGAAAGTTGCTCTTTAAGGGGAAATACATCTCCTTAGACTCTAAATACATCTCTGACTCTCTAAGCAGCCATTCAGCCACTTGAGGCAGCCTTGACCTGGGAGATACTTGGAGCAATAATTCTAAGAGGAAAAGCTACATAGGAAGGAAAACTTTCAGACCTAACCCTGGCCCAGAAATTAACTCTAACCTTAACTCTTCCCACCTTTGCAGGGCTTGGGGGAGTCACACTTGGCAGGGCTGGGCTGATGTCAAGGAAAAAGAAGTCAAAAAAAGGGTCTGCAAACAGTGGAAGGTCTTGTGGGCCAGGCAGATTCAGCTGGGATGCCTGAGGTCAGATGAGTGTTTGTCTCTGCTAAACAGTGTGGGTAAGGGTTATCTCTGTGGTTTGTGTAACATTCTTCGAATTTTGCATCAGCAGGACTTCTGTAAATGTCCCTTTTCTGCTACTTTGATCCTTCTCACTTTCCTTACTTTTCACACTTCTTGTGTATTCCTCTCCATTACCCTTCTGCATTTTCACTTGCCCTTGACATGTTTCTGTTGTGTGGGGTTTATTTATTTAGTTTTGTGACCATAAAACATTCCATATCCTGCAGATGTGCATTCTGAATTATCTGAGAGATCACGTTACCAGTAGTAATGCAGTGTTTTGTCTTAAAAGGATTGATTAGTTTTTCATCCATGTGTTGTGCTATAACACAGGTGATTTCTCTGTGAAAATGGCTCTCAAATCCTCTTAATTCCTGATTTTCATTTCCACTTATTTTTAGAGATGAAAGAAGAAAAAGCATAGGAATAAATGGTCTTTAAAATAGGCTTTAATTTTTTTTGCTCTCCTACTCTTATTGTTTTCCCTCATAATTTTCTCACTCTTCTCCTTCCATTGCTCTCATTTGTATTTTTGAACCCCAATGTCTACAATATTTATTAATAATGCTGTTATAGATGAGCAAGTTTAGTGCATGTATTTAACTCAAATAATCTTTTATATTGGTCAAATTAATATTTCAAAGTCTCCAAAGGAAATTCTTTTTTCAAAATTAGAAAAACTGATCAATAAATCATTTTTTTTCCAAAAGACTACTGTATTGATATTTGTTCCATGCAAGTTAACTCTTTTTAGATATTTTTCTAAAATTAAAATTTTAAATTTTAAGTTTTTCTACTAAGATCATCACATGCTCATTAATTTCCCAGAACACCCTTCTAAAGGTAAGGTTGACTTAATCTCAGATTCAAAATAATTATTTCCCTCCTCTTGTCTCATCTTGTTTTGGAGACTTGTGCCTTAATTCTTTGTAAACAGTACTGCTTTTTGTCCAGTAATCACTTGAGCAGCTAATATTCACTCAGCAGATGGTTAATTCTTCCTCTGAGACACTAGTCTGACCAGTTAATTTCCACTTTGTTGTGCATTTCCTTATTTATGAGAACCATGCTAAAGTTCTCTTCTTAGTAATTCCATTTTTACAGCTGCAATAATTTATGTTCGAAATTTTCCTGCAGATGCTCTAAATCTCATACACTTAATACAAATAATACTTTGATTTATTTTAACCTCAAATCTTGCATTCACCATTGTATTCTTTATAATTTTCATGAAAATGTGGAAAATGAAACTCTATGGTGAGCTTAGAGAACTGATCCTGCAGTTGTAGAGGCAGATGAACCTTACCCTTCTCAGCTGCACTCCTCAGATTTCTACCAATATAAATGGAAGTTTGAGATGTGTGAGAGCTCAGTAACATCCCTGGAGGAAGTTAGGATATTTCTGCAGTGCACAGTGCAAACTGCAAGCAGTAGAGCATTTAAAAACCCTATATTTTAGAAATAGATTAGGGGATAAAGAATAGATGAAAAACCCTCCAAGGAATTATCAAGGATATTTTTCTATTATCTTATGTTTGTGGCTAGATTATTTTCCATATTATTCCACCTGCCACCCACTTCCTTTGTAGTGTTCATTTGATGTGGAGTGGTTTTGGATTAGGGAAGAGGAGGCTGAGATAAGCAAAATCAACCAGGATTTAAGGAAAAGGACAGAGAATTTCCTGAAGACAGGAGCTGCTTAGACAGTTAGTTTTGAAAAAGGAAGAGACTTCCAGAAGAGGAAGGTCCAACTTGGGCACTGCAGGCTGTCAGCAGAGCTCCCAGCCTCAGTGACCTGCTGAGGGTCTGAGCTCTGCTGGGACACATCCGTGTGTGGCTCTGCTGTGCTCAGACCACGTCCCACTGACAGGACATTGCCATAAAGTCACAGTCACGTCCTGCTACAAGTGCTCAGGAGGGACAGTTAATCTCACTGCTTTAACTGCTGAGGAGACAGTAATGGGAAATTGATAAGGAGCTTAATGTTATTAAACACCTGTGAGAAACCATTTAGGGCAGAAGATATTTCTGCATCACTGAAGCCATAACTCTGCATTCACACTTCATGATGCTTTTAGTGGAAAATCCAAGGCAATTAATGGTTCTATTTCAATAACTGTTCAGTACTTTATGTCACCTCATAGCAGTCCCAGGGAAGTACATATAACAAACAGATAATCATGAAATAGTTATGAAAGCTGATGGTCAAGTGGATGGACAAGTCCCATGGTCTACTTGGCAACTGTATTTTGTACATTCAAACTTATCTTTTTCTGAACCAGAAACTTCAGTGATAGTATTGACAGCTAAACCAAGAGAATAAAAATGGAATTTTTGCCGTTCCAACACAATCTAAGTGACTGGTTAATTATGCAGTCTTTGGTAAATCACTTTGGGTGATTTACTGGTGAGGGCCAGCTTCAGAGAAAGCTGTAAAGAACTGAAGGCAGATAGGCAGATATTGAGAGCCCTCACTTATGTTCTGAATGGCAGTGGTGTGAGCCAGGTCATGTCAAGGAGCCACAAGGTTGTGGAATACAGAGTCATTCCTGTGCTCCCATGATCACTGGAGAGCAGAGCTGAATACTCTGAACACAGTGAAATGTTAAAACTTCCCAGGGAACTCTGGATCAAAGCTAGCTTGAAGCATAGGCAGAACTCAGGCATACACTCAATCAAGTTTAGCTTCCAATTTTTTGTAAGTTAATCCTTCAACACATCTCATCTTGCTTCCTGGTAAACTCTTAATGACAGTGTATCATGAACCATTAACTTAAAGGAAGGTAAATGCTGTTATATAATTTGCAAAATTTGAAATTTTGAGGGCATGAAGTAATTTAAATATTTTAAATTTTATTCAGCTTCTCTAAATGTAGACTTTTTCTTCTTTTTGATAGTGCAACAGTGCCCAGCAGGCAATGCCAGATTGGAGGTTTCTTGGTAGAAAGGAGAGAGAAGTGCTGAACTCCCTCTATGGGATTTCCCAGACTTTGAGGACTTCTGTCATTCAGAGACACTGATTTATAAGCATTTATCATTACAAAGTCCATCTTTGTATGTTCCCTTTGCCAGAAAGGAAAGAGTAGGTTGAAAATGAAGTTGTTTTTGCATTTCTGTATTTTGATCAGTGAAATACAGAACAGTCAAAATACAGGATGATTTTAAATTGATGGAAATTAGACAGTAAATGTTCATGAATAAGCCTTAATCATTATTTTTTAATAATACATATGAAATAGTAAATCAGGAATGTTAATGAAAGCTGTAATTTACCAAACAAATTACAGATTTAACACATCTGTGTAGTGAAAAACTGAAATTTAATACAAACATGTTGTTGCTTACTAGGAGAAATCCCCATGAAAGAAAGAAGGCTCTTGTCATCCTATGACCAGTTCATTTGGTCATGTTTTCTGAAAATGTCATTGTGTTAAAGGTGGTGGCTGGGGAGCTCTTGTTTCCCTTGCTCAGTGGATGCCCTTTGGCAGAAATTGATGATGAATTTGCGTTTACAGACACAGAGTACATTAAGCCAGGAAGAGCAACAGTCTGTAGCAGAAGCAGGAAAGCAAAAAAACCACCATGACAGGCTGACAGTTAAATACTCTGTTCTACAGAATATTTTGTTTTGATGAATTATTTCCCAGTTTTCTGCAGACATCTCTGTACTAACTTTTGGTGGTTGGGTTCCAGCTCAGTACTCAAACTATGAAGAGCTACAACAGAAGCTTCCTGAGGGAGAAACTTTGGATTTTAGCTCAGCTTTCATTAGCCTATAAAATGGAAATGGAAGTAGAAAACATAAAACTTTTGAAGTACATTGTAATTGAAACAATGAAAAAATCCTTAAATGATAGTTGCTTTAGAGATCATAAATCTTCTGAACTATTCAATTGCTGATCAAAAGTGAGATTTTTTTTTTAAGGATGTGCTATAGTGACAAAAAGGGGCTGTTTTCTGCTGTAATAGGGGATCTGATATGAACCACAGTGAAAGTATCAAAACACATTGTTTTTACTCTACAAAAATAGAGGTAATGAGCTAAACAGTTTTACCAAGTAAGATCTTTTTCCTCATAAGTTTTGATTCTCAAGAGAACTATTGATTTCCTATAACCTTGGCTCCATGCCTTCTGAACCACACACAAAAAGAAATCACCATAAAAATCTGCAATATTTGCTGCAGGCTGCAGTGATAACTTTCTATCATGTTTTCTTCCCCTCTGATATTGTCCTGTTGTACAGAAAATTCTGCAGTGGAATACAAAAGCCAGCTTGTAGGGAACTTTACTTTTATAATGTTTTGAACTGCTGTTTTGAGGGGAAAAGGGCATGTTGTGAATTGTATAAAGTACTGTCAGCACCTGTTTTATGGATTGTTTTGTGTCATGCTGTATATGGTATGGCACCAAGAGCCCAAGTACACAGAATCCAGTTGAGATAGCAAACCTACAATGCCAGGAAAGAGCTAAGGCTGAGCTGTCACTCTCTGCTTTCTTCATATTCATGACTTATGAGAAAATTTCTTTTGCAAACATAGAAAAGTATGAAGTATTAATATCTTTCACCGTTGGAATTTGAAGGAAAGAAACTTATTCTGGTCTTCAAGGAATTGTGCACATCTGATAAGTGAGATTTGGATAGGAAGACGTGTCTAATTCAGTTGCTACATGCCCTGAGTGTCTTGTGGCTTCTGCACACCTGTATATACACTAGTGAAGGTAACTCTGGAATTGGACAAATCTGAAATGCAATTAATTATTTTCTCAAAGCAAAACCAAAATTTTTGATCTTTTTCTTGGTCTAAATCTGTTTGTGCTGGCATAGTCTGCTTCAACAGTGTATGTGCTGAAGGCATTCACTGCTGGAACATGGCATCAATCTGGTTCATGAAAGGACTGCATTGCATCCTTAAACTTCAGTCCATCATATATCTTAGATTTTGAAAAATTTGGTCAGTTTCACGTAAAGTTAACAAATACAGTATCAGAAAGAAATATCAGAAAAGAGAAGGCTTTAGTTTTTGATTAAAATTCTCTGCAGTTGATACACTGAGGTGAGGAAGAATGAACCTATTTTTGGTAAGGCTTTCTCTTTATGTTTTATGTCAGAAAGAGGCTTATATGAGCAAGAGGAAGGATGAGGAAAAAATTTCAGTGATTAGGGAAAAGTAAAAGATATATAAAAGAAGAAAAGTTATGGAATGATAGATATTACAGGGAGATAACAAAACTTTGCCTTTTACATCTGAACTTTCATTGGTTATTATGTTCCTTTCCAGTTCTGAACTTAAACTTATGAATTTTAGAGGGCAGTGTGGGATTTCCTTCAGTGCACATCTGGGAGATACTTGGTAAAGTAAAGCATCCATTACACTTTGAATCTATTCCATTAATTCTGTACAGCAAAGAAAAAATAAGCATGAATCACAATCACAGTAACACCTGTTGGATTTTCTTCAGTGGTGTTTTTTGCTTTTTCCATTACTTCTCTCAGTGAAAACTTTTGTGTATTAGAGGTGTTGATCTTACACAGAAACACTTGAAAATAGATCTAAAAAGGCAAACAGTGTTTGCACAGAAAAGAACAGTAAATTGGAAAGAGAATGAATTCTCTTTCTAAATCAGGAAATCAATCCTCTGTTAAAAACAAACAAACAAACAAAACAAACAAACAAAACTCCCAAATGCACCAGCCAGGCCCCCAAACAAACCCCATGCGACAAATGACTCAACACTTGTTAAAGAAACTTTTGGCAGAATTTTGGATTTTTGATCTCTGCTCACTGTCAGCCTTTGTGAGTTTACAAGACTTGGCATCCTAACTTGTTATTTTTCTTCTTTACTCTTACTTCTGAATAGTTGAAGTCTATGTCAAGTCTTTTTTTTTTCCTTCTTTTATCTGACATACACATCCTTCCACCTGTCAAAACTTGAATGCCTAGATATTCTGGTGTGATAAAGGCCTGAGGAAAAAAAACATTTTAAGATAATCATGCCATAAGCTTAAACATAAGGTTACAATAGACATTTTTTTCTCTAACTTCTGATTCATATTTCTTGTGGCATTTTCATCATCAGGATTTCAGAAATTCTAACAGGAACACAGTAGGTTTAGGATGGAAATGCTGTGTGCTTGAGGATGTGCATATGGATTTTATCAGTAGTTTTGTTGTCTCAGTCTTCACAGGGATTTCTCAAGATCTCCAATAATGCAGATGCCAAAATTAAGTCTGCTGAAATTTAATTTTTCCTCCCCTATCTATGGAAATGCAATTAAATAGGAGAATACAAATAAAATGTTGTTCTTTAAAACTGCTTTCATTCCAGTTTGCAGTTTTTCCTTCATTCCTCAACGTCCTTTTCTGATCAATGCGGGTTCACATGAAGACAATAAAAAGAAGGACTTTGGAATGTGTCTTTAGCATCATAGAAGCTGCAGATCATATTGGGTGCCTGAAGTAGGTAGTGCATTTCCAAATGAAAGCATAAAGCAGAATGGGAATGATATGCAAATTGGAAAAAACCAGTAGCAGTTATGCTTACATGGGACTACAGATAAACGAACTGTCTTGTTTGTATTCTACAGCAATAGATTTAACCAAAAAGAAGTTGTAGGACTTTTTGGTACGTGTATGTGTGTGTGTGTTTTTCTCTAAATAAAACATTTCCCAACAACACAAGTGACTAACCCAGAATGGAAAGTTTGTTGAATCTCAGTGTTCGTCAGTTTTTGGAAGCGTACAAACTAAAAGCAATAGAACTGTCATGGAATTGAAGTGTACCTTACAGCAGATGATTGTAATGTTGAATATGTGAATACATGTGGATTTATACAGGTGAATATTTAAGGTGAAGAATGTTTACAAAACAAAAAAGAAAATACAAATGTGTGATATCAGTCTGTGGGGTTTTTTGTCATTGAATCTACCATGATGCAGTAAAAATCTAAGAATGTCTGTACATGTTTTGACACAAGTCATTACTATGTTTTAATAATTCATTAAATAATGCATTCAAGGAATTACTGTACACTTAAACATACTTAAGAACAGTTTAATTATTAGAAAGTCTGGATTAAAATTTCAAGTGTTTAAAATTTTA
The DNA here is from genome assembly GCA_024362935.1 of Setophaga petechia. Classification (NCBI taxonomy): domain Eukaryota; kingdom Metazoa; phylum Chordata; class Aves; order Passeriformes; family Parulidae; genus Setophaga; species Setophaga petechia. Next base: position 8,920,967 of record JANCRA010000020.1, on the reverse strand, counting down.
TTGCTTTGCATCAGAATCTAGGGAAATGGGAGGACATTATATTGCTCATAGCACATGAAGCAAACAGTGGTCATAAATAGCAGTAATTTTGTCTTGTATTAAAACCTAAACTATTTTGTGGAAAGGATTAGCAAAAAATCTAGAAAGGAAGGACTGACTGCCCCTGAAGGGTTGGTACGCTGTGGAAAACTGAATTCAGAGCTTGAGCTCCAGTGAGGAAAATGTTCTGAAAAGAGTCACAGATAGCAAAAGGGCAGAGAGGGGGATATATAAAAAGAAATAATGGAAAGTCAAGGGTATAAATTAAATCAGCTTCAGAAAAGTACACCTTTATAATACCTGTGAAATAAATTGATTTGGAGAATGAAAAAGACTTGGCAAGTTTGTAGAAATTTTGGGTCAAATTTTGTTTATTCTGGCATCAACTTTTTAAACTTCTGTGTATATACAGTATACTTACACTCCTGAGGGATTCCTCTTTCCCCAGAAATTTTCTTTGTGGTTAAAATGCTTAGCCACAAAAAATTGTGGAGATTTTTTTTTTGCGTATTTTGACTATGCCCTTTTTTTTCATTTTTTAATACGCATTTGTCATTTTAGTCCTACTAGTACAGAATGATAGGGGGTTCACTTTCCCTGTGTAAGTAATCTTATAAATAATCCCTGTTCTTAGATCTTCTAGAGATAATGACTTCACTTAGCTCTCCACAGAACATGGAGAATTGTAAGCTGTAAAATAAAGATATATTCAGTACATTAAGCTATGGAAGTCAAACAGATTAATAACACAATTTCCTTTAAAACTGAAACAAGTAACAAAAATTGAAAAAGTGAAATTCACAAAATTATTGAGGGTGGTTCTAAACTACAGTTGTATAGCCAATTTTTTATTAGATATGCATCTATAATTCCAATGACTGTGTGGGCCTGCCTGATTAAAGCAACTGATGATACAGACTATAACACATACCTCTGTATGGTGTTTCTTAAATGGTAATAATATATAAAATAAATAAGTATAGAGATTTAATTTATGAACAACTGCTCTGGTAATGTTAATGAATGATTTTTTTTAAGGCAAGGAAGTAACTTAAAATCTATCATTAATGCCAATAAGTGGACAGCCCAAACAATTTTTAAAGTTTGAAAGTTTTAAATATCACAAATTATATCTTCTACTAAAAAAGTGTCATTCATGAAATGTTACCGACTTTTTTCTTTTCACTGATTAGTGGCTCAGATACTAAATTTTTAATTTTGCCATGCATAGGTTTTTAATTCTTTTGAAACACAATCAGGACAGGCTATCCAATTTTTGGGGTTTGTTACATTCTGACATTTTAAATTGAAAATACAATGGCACTGCTTAGCCATTTAATATAATGTATTTTTTTCATATGCTTGTTTGCTTTTGATAAAAACCTAATATTGACAGGAAACACCACATTCAACTCAGAGCTGTATGTGCAAAACTTGCTGTAAAGTTAAAAACCAAAAACTTAGAGCTGGAAAAATTAAATAATTATACACTAAGAAATAATAAACAAAATATCCTTGATTACACAACTCCCTAAGTGCCTCCTTCCCATGCTACAGGCTGTTATTCTTTAAAAAAACCCAGGGATCTTGGAAGGCTGTTTACATAATTACATTTTGAATTATGACTTTATTAGTTTAAATAAATGGTGACATTTCCATATGTCCATGGTGTGTTAGCTTACAGAATGTTAGGGTATTGATCTGTGCTGGAGCTTTGCACTACCTAGACGAAAGCAGCAGCAGAAAATGAGTGTGACAACCATGCTGCTAGTCTTACAAAAAAAAAATATATATATATACCCAGAGGAACCAGGGAACCACTCATGTCCTCAGCAGAGTAGAGGATGAGATCTTTATTAATTTCAGTCATGAAGTTAAAAGCCTCGGCTGGTGACTGCAAAATTAGATTTCATGAGTTGTTATATTTCTTGTATTGTAGAATGAAAATCAACTATGCAAATAATCTAATAGTCTCAGATTCCTGAGTCAAAGTTCATGACAAAGAATACATTCAACATTTTTTCCTGTGTACCTCACTTTTTGTCTCATTCACTCTATTCTGTGATGCAATCCAACATTTAATCCGCCACAAACTGAGAAAGGATGATTTATTTAAAGAACAAGGAGGAAGTTCAAGAAACTAGATATAAGATTGCAAACAGCATCAACCTCTTATCCAGAGATGGGCTGTAAATAGTGCAAATGACTTGCAGTAAAATGGAAAATGGTCAGTGTAAAATCTGTAAATCAGAGTAAAATATTATGACCCCATTTGGTTAAGTCATTTGCTGGCTTGTAACACCAAGACCTGGATGAATGGAAGAGACAGTGGCTGTGAACTGGAGAGATTCATCCCTTTCAGACCTGCAGGGCATTCTGCAGACTTCAGAATCTCCACAGAAGGGCATGGGCTTCATTCATCTTTTTGCAAACCACAAGCCATGCCAGGGATATGGCCAGCTAAAGCCTTAGTTTTTCATAGTTCAATGGAAATATGAAATTTGATGCTAAGTTCTTTCTGATTATTTTAGTTCTTACTACTGAAGAAAGTTTAATACAGGACCTCACTGCTGTCTTCCTAAACTCAGTAAGCAACATCATTTTTTCGTCTTGGTACAGCCCATGCATCATGAGCCAAGTCTTCCTGGCTCACTGTCCTCAGGTTTTCCAACAGATCTCATACAGTGATACTAAAATATTAGAGAAGATCAGACCTATTTTGTAAATAGTGGACCTATTTTGCAAACACCTGTGAACCTGTAGTGTTCCAGTATTCCAGAAACTGGTTGAGTTTGTACATAAATAAGTTCAGAACATCTTACATTCTGCACTGATATTTGCCAGTCTCAACTGTGTAATGCGAGGAAGGAGCACAAATGGCTAATTCTGTCTTTCTACTGAACATGGTGACATGCAAATATCTATTCTCGTTTTCTCTGTCATGTTTGATGTCTGTAGGGGGGCTGGCCAGGGTTTGAGAGCAGCTAGCACACATCCATCCTGATGCTGGCTGGTGACTCATTTAGCAGACCACAGTGATCTGTCCTACCAAGTCATGAGTGCTTGGATGCGTAGGATTTTGTAGCAATCACAGGCTGTGACAGCAGATCTTCTCAGTGGTGACCTTAGCACATCAAAACTGACAGAGAATATTGGATTCTGATCAAAGCCTACCCATGCTTGTGTAGCACTCATGGACAAATCTGAAGATTCCTAAAGGAGTCCTCAAAGCTCCAGTACAAACACTCTGGCTGAGAGTTTTATATCTTCTATCACTGTGGTGCAGGACTGTGGAACATTGTTTTTCTCATAGCTTAGAATCATCACAAAATTCAGTAGTCTTTGCTCCCAGACTAAGATAATACTCTTTGAATTTGTTTTTTCTACTCTAGCTACATTGAAAAATGTAAATTAAAGATTAATAATACTTTTCCCCAGCACAAAACATCCTAAACATCCAAGCTGTCATTCTGCACATGGGGCTGTCCCGAGAGAATTAACAAGAGTCCCACAAGTTATGCAGTCTGGTGTAAAGCTCTGCACCACAAGAACAAGGATGCAGCCTCACTCTGTCATTCCCAGGTGAGTTGGCTGGGCAGGCCTTGTCTCTGTCACCTTTTGACACAGAAGTGTTATCGCTGTCACAATCAGAGTGCTTAGGAGTGTCTATACATAGAGCAAGAGCTCCTTTGGGATGGATGTTTTTCCTGGACTGCTTTACACCATGGCCACACTCATGAGACATTCTTAACTGTCTGAAAGCCTGAAAGAGTTGTGGCAGCACAGGGAAGTGGTGAATAATGATAAGAAGCATTGAGTCTGTTGAACAAAAGCAAATTTGAGTTACAGGTTACAATTACAAATGGCTGACATGCAGAATAAGTCTTGCTAGCTTTTACTTGATAAGTAAAACAAACATTCATGGTTATAAATCATATTAGACTGACAGTTGTGTCATACAGGTGACTGAAAGAAGCTAAAGGCTATTATAATGGGACCTGGTAAGACTCACTTTCAAAATGTTTTATTACATTTTGAAATAGCTTGTATTAAGCTAAACAATGAGGGATTTAATGACTTCAAAGCCTGTTGATTCATTATGAGACAACAGTTTTTAGTACAATATTTGGCAGTAGACTCATCTCAGGATTCAGCTGGTGCCTTACATAACATAATGTGGTGATTGAGACACAGCATAAATCATGCAGCACTGACTATCTGAGAAAAATATGTCCACAGTTGTAAACAGCAGCATGCTGCATAGAGAAAAATCAATATCAAACCAAGTATCAGTTTCCTATTCACACATAAAAAACCACTGCATGCACAATTACTTTTTCTGTTGTTGCTCACAAATTTCCTTGCCATTTTTTATATCAGGATTTTATACCTACCCTGCCATCTCTCATAGATAAAACAGCTCTGTTGGTAGGTAGTTTTCACTTACCAAATTAGACTGAGCCCCTTATATTTTTTCACCTGCTGTTATAATTAGGTCCTGGAGAAAAGAAAGGCAGCTATTTTACCTCTCTCTCATTGTGTCATCTTATTTGTATCAAAACTGAAAAAAAACCCCTTATAGTTGCATTGTTGTTCTGCAGCAGAAACCAGCAGAGTCATTAGGCTGAACAGAGACTGACCCTTTTCCTGCTGTGCCCTGACTTTTCAGCACATACAGCATTACTCCACATTTATTATGATTTAAAATGTATGTGGTGTGTGCTTCTTGCTCTGCTCAAAACCAAATCTGTTTGAACCATATGGAAAGATCCTAGAATAACAATATGAGTTCATTTTAGGTTGCATTCCATGAGTGAATTTTATGCCAAAGTGCTTCCTACATGAAGAGATATGAGAAAAAAAAAAGATAATTTTGTGCTACACCTAAGGTATGCAGTGTTAGAAAACCTGAATCCCACGCTTTAGTTGTTGGAGCTACATTTTCATGTTAGTTGTAGGCTAAAACCCCTGGCTCTCCTCTGTGTGCTGGCTAACCTGCAGCGAGCCTGGAAAGGGAGATGGAGGAGGGCTGGCAGGGCAAGAGGAGACCCAGAATGTGTTTGACTTCTCCCCTGCAGGTAAGATATGCCCTGCTGGACTGACTCCCATGGCTGCACACAGACAGGGGTGTCTATCAAAGTAATCTTCATTAATACCCTTTATTTTAGTAAAACCTGGGCCAAAGTGCCTGCTACTGCCTCGTGTAAACTCTGTGGCACTTATCCATGGGTAATGGAAAGGAAGACATATCTCTGCTGATGTATCTCCAAGACCTGCTTTAATACAAATGCATCGCAGATTAAATAGAACAAGGAATATGATGGACAACAGTTTGGTACCAAATCACAAATTAATTAACTCTCATAATCTGTAACAATTTTTTCAACTGCCAATAACCTCTACTTTGCTTCTGGTATCTTCTTGCCTCTGGCAAAATCACATGGGAAATAAATGTTGGTGAAATCACGACCTCTGTCTTTGCTTTGAAGTGACATATATTTTCTGCTACACCAGTAATGACTCATTAACAGATTGAGATGTACACTGATAGTGAAATCCAACATATTCATAAGCCATAAAGTTGTCAAAAAAATCTTTTACAAACCTTATTTCTGGCACAATTTTTATTTTCAGTACATATTCCTGCATTGAAGAGATTTCACAAAGCTACATTTGAAAGTTTTGGTGACTTCCCAAATTGGCCTATGAGTGCTTGTAATTTCTGATTTATGCCCTAAAGTTGAAAAATCCCTAAAAGTACTAAAGTAAAAATCTATCTGTGGTAATTTATTGTAGTCTGTGTGTTTTAAACTGTGCAGGACAAAAAATTTAGAATGGCCATATGTTAATTTATTATGGCATTTTTTTCAGCAATATTGTCAGACAAAATGCTCTTAAAATGAGAAAATACTATTAGCTACCTTATTTCAACTTTATCAACACATATTAAAAGGCTGGAATTTATGATTCCCAATGACCCAAAGTGCACCAAACATTATTGCTATGCTTCATTGTGTTAAAATAAGAAAATATTTTGTAATGTTTCATACTTGAACTAATCTTCTTGTGGTAGCTGTGTTTGCAAGGTAACTGTTAACATATCAATAGCCTTTAAGGCATAGACCTCAAAAAAGCAGAGCACAAAAATGTCTCACTAAAGTCAGCAACAAAGATGGGTAGCTGAATTCTGTGGGAATCTCCCAGCCCTGCAACTCATTCACAGTGTTTTGCTGGTGAAGAATCCACACAGAAAGGTATTAAACGTGGAAGCAGTGCCAAATACTCCCTGATGTAAAAGCTAACAGAGAATCTAGTTCAACAAGCTCTTTCCTGGTGTATTTGAAATGTGCACAGATGCACATAGGCTGAGAGGGGTCTCCTGCAGAAAGGCCTGACACTGGGTGCCTGAGGGAGAAGCGGGTCTGGGAGCAGCCTGAGCTCAGCCTGCATTTATGGTAGTTTAGCCAAGCAGTGCTAAGCCTCAGGCCTTCTGAGCTCAGGGGTGGCATGCATACAGCTGAGTCAGAAAACAGGATGAACTTCATCTGCCCCATGGCTTGTGTTCCCAGGGACAGTGTGGACATAGCCTGAATCCAAATAAAAGCATGCTGCGGAGGCTTTGGGAAAGTTCCTGAGAAACAAGATATTTTAAATGCTGGGAAGAGTCTTAATATGACATCTACTAAACCATAAGTATCAAGAGGTAGTAAAGAAGTGGGACTCAGGACAATGTGTAAGAGATAAGCAATATAGTGGTTAGGAAAAGGAAGACATGATGGTTGAAAGAATGCAGAAGGAATTTGCAGCTAATGGAAAGGAACCAAAAATCCTGGAAGGTTTATTGATTACGTTATGATATTTGTGAAGAAAACTCATTATTTGGAGTAAAATGGTGATAACCCAGCAGCATAACTGTCCAATGCATGAAGAAATGTCTGATTTTTAGAAAAGAAATATCTTCTGCTAGATCAACGGCTGAAAAAGAAGATTGGATTTCGGATATGTGAGGCCTTCATCAAAGGAAATTTTTGAAGTTCTTTACTTTATTGTTTTCTACTAAAGAGAAACATTATCAAGTTTTTTGTCCATGTATAATAAAAATATGTGCTAAAAATATGCTCAGTGATCATCAAAAGAAATGTAAGTCAGTTAAGTGGGAAAAAACCCCCATCTAATTCTTGGAGAAGTACTAGAAGTGAAACAGTGACATTGTGAATTGCTTTCTTTTGAAGGTCTTTTAAAAATAGATAAACATGTAGCCTATGCATCCAAGGCACATTAGTCAGTCTTTCTAGTCTTATTTGGAAATTCACTTGATGGTATGGTTGAACTCTGATTTCAAAGACATATTCTTGTGAGAGTTCCTTATTTTCTTTTCTCCTTTAACTAATAGCTGCTACTTGCTGATTTCTGCAGTTTTTGCTGCTATGAAAACGAAATTAAATATTTAGTAAAATTTTAATGCTGTAATCTATATGCAACAATTGGAATACTGTTAAATTATTTCAGGTTGTTCCCATAAACATGTGAAACACTGATAATTATGTGACCAAATCCATCAAAGTGATAAGGTTTTTGCTGAGTGTACAGATTCTCATGTGAATGCCAGTATGTTGCAAAGGAGGGAGTGAGCAGATTTTCACAATCAAATTTCCAGATTAAAAAAACCCAAACAAACCAACAAGAAACATCACTGAGAGGCAAAAATGAAACTCTCAACATAAAGTGAACTAGTACAGAAAATTCCAGAAGAAGATGCCTCATGGAAGAAAAGCCAAATAAAGGGTCAAAAAAGTAAATATGTTTTGTTTTGTTTTATTTATTTCTTAGATAAGTCCTTCTATGTTCTTTGGGGTAGAGTGAAATGCCTGAAGGGATTTCAGTTAGAGCTTGTAGAACAGATTCTCCATTATTTTAAGACTCCACTCACCAATTCCATTTCATTATTTTAAAATCAAAAAAATATGTGTATCTTATGCTGCAGATATCCTGACTGATTATAAAAAGCAAGCCCCAGATATTGCTGATATAATTTATAATTAAACAAGCTGCAAGAAAGAAAAAGAAAGAACCAAAATACGGGTTTGTGCTCAGAATGAAACTTTTACAAATTCCTGCCTCTCTTCTGTCTTTATCAGCTCAGCCTCATGAATTTTAGGCAGTTTGCCCTAAAGCCTGAGACTTTTGACTGCATGTCACAATTACAACAGTGGGAAAGCTCATGGAGAAAGACCTGTCAGAATCCTTTTGTTCTAGACCACTGTAGCATTTTCCCAGGTTCCTCTGCTGAAAGCAGAGTGTCTGATATATGCATAAGGCACTGCCAAACCTTACCTCTGTCTAGATAAATAATATAACTTAAGGACTAAACCTCAGCAGCAGGTACCAACTTTACATCAGCAGGTACCCAAGACATCAGAGAAATGGATGTGGAGCAGAATCTTCCCTTTGATCAATGTCCTTCATTCCCTGCAGCTTCAGTGCAGGTCATGTTGTCTTGCTCCCTTTGCCCTGTGACAGCATGCCAGGGGTCTCACCTAGACTGCCCAGGCACAAGCCAACTTTCAGTGAGGAAACTTCTCACTTTCACCACATACTAATCAGATGAAGCAGACAGAATCACTGCTGATTTTTGATTGCCATACAGAATTTTGAGACTAGGAACTGTGGTTGATGCACAGCATTGGACACAATGATCATCAAGGCAGGTGTGCTTTTAACCATCTTTTCCAAGAAGAATCAAAAAAATTATCGTATATTCAGTGTCAGTGTCAATTAAAGAATGGTTCTGTGTTATATACATCCCAATCACTCAAGATTATAATCTGATTACACCCTATTGTATGGTACCCCATTGCTCATGGCTGATTAAAAACCTCATTAGCAGCTCAGACACATTAGGTAGACTCAGTGTTTTGTTAACTTCCAGGAACCTCAGACTGGTGTTACATGTGCCATTCCCTGTTCTTTCTTTGATGGTTGATGGCACTTCTGCTTTGGACTCTTTGATGCTAAAGTCTGTGTCCTGGAGCCTCTGAATAATAGAAGCAAGTCTGGGGTTAGAGCAGAGACACCTGGATTCCCTGATGTGCAGACAGACATTGTAGTTTTCATCTCGTGGCTGAGGATCAAACTGGGCATGGAGAGACAGAGAGAACTCTGTTATATGATGAGAAGTTGTATTTGATGTACATATGCTACTTTGGTTTCCTCCTGTACTGCTGTTTGTCTAAACTAAATGAAATTTCCTGTTTCAGCTATGGAATGAAACCTTATATCTGCATAGAATAAAATTTAATTTCTCAGCATTTTACAATACCTGTAGTTTAAGAAGCTACTTTGCATATTTTGAATAACAACATGGTACTTTAGTAGTTTATGGTTGTTTCAGGTCATAAAGCATAATTTAAAAGTGAAATTTCATTGGGAATATTAAAGCTCAGCAAATTTTTCATGGGGGAAAGAGTAGATTTTAATTTCAATTAGCCATTACTGGTGTTAACATTTTATTCACTGTAGGTTATTTTGTATTTCCTCTCATATTAGCCTGTGCTTGTGATCTCTCCGAGCAAATATATTTGCTTGTGTCAGACTTATTGTAATTTCTACCTTTTATGAGACAAATATGGCTTATAGCAAAGGCTATTAGAAATGTTCTTTTCCCACTCTGCAAACCCTGAGAATTTTATGCTGCTCTGTAGTGCTGCTAGAACAATGCTCCAGAGAGGCGAGAGGTGGCTTCGAGTCAATCATGCTAATTGTTTCTGTATTTTGCAAAGCTACTGCTATCTCCAGTTGCAATTAACATGACATCTGGCAAAGCACTGGGCTGGAACATTGATTATTCTAATGTTTCTCATTAGTAATCATTAATAACAAATAAATAATTAAACCGATTATCAATTAACCTCTGGCTAAGGTTTTTGACACTATTTTTCCTCTGTAGAGACTCACAGCATGTACTGTTTAACTTGCTCTGATGTTCACTTCATCTCCCTTAGAAGATAAAATTGTTTCTCATTTTACTCTGAAGCAGCATAGTATGTACCCTCTGCTTCATGAGCACAACACCCAATGTGCTCTATTCATTGAGACTGCGTTAGTATTCTATTTCTGTAAGCATTTTGTGATTTCTTCAACCTAAGAGCTTACTCACAAGGAAATAAAGCTCTACTTGAGTGGGCATGGGTAGGTAGACCATAAAAAGGATGAGAAAGGGTACCTGATAACTTGGCAGTGGTTATGCACTGTAACCTAAGTGCTATCTCCCAGAAAGCCTTTCTCTCCCTCCAGGAGATTAGAAAGGAACATTCATTTCTTACCTGTAACACCTTTCCTAGGAAACTCTTTCTGGTGAAAAACGGCTGTGATTTTGTGATGTGTGGCTTAGTCAAATGAATTTTGCTTAGCAAAATGACTCAGCTCCCTATAATTTGCTATTCTCACACGTATATAACAGCTAAGGGTACAGAAATACCATGATGGTCCACACTGCTTATTTTTACAAACAAAATGTAACTGGGATATGTGGTGGTTGCAGGGTCCCCAGGACGAGGTGAGAGATGAGAATTTGACTCCATGTTCTCAGAAGGTTGATTTATTATTTTATGATGTTATATTATATTAAAAGAAATTATATACTAACACTAAACTATATAGAAAGGATACAGACAGAAGGCTAGAAAAGAATGAATAATAAAAACTGTGACTGACCAGAGTCCTGACACAGCTGGACTGGGATTGGTCATTAGGTTAAAACAATTCACATGCTGGGTAAACAATTCTCCAAATCACATTCCAAAGCAGCAAAACAGGGAGAAGCTGAAACTTCCCAGCTTACCAGGAGAAGAAATCCTGGTGAAGGGATTTTTCAAAAAATATCACAGTGACAGGGGAACATCTGCAAAGGCTAAATACTATAGAAAGGGGGAAAAGGGGGAAAAAGGGGGAAAGATTACTTGTGGCTTATTTACTTTGTTGCCTCTTATCACTGGTATTCCTGATGATCATATGCTCCATGAATGGTATGAGCACCTGAGTAAGAACATGTATTCATGTTTCAGTTTTCTGGCTAGACTTAGGAGCTTGTACTTCCTGGAGTAAGGAACCGTATTTAATAACCCACAGATGACAAGCTGCCTGCACAATCAGACCCCAGCTTTCATCTGTTCTTGTGTTAAAGATGATCTTCAGGAAGGTGACAGCCACCTGGGAGGACAGATGTGGAATGGGAGAGAGAGCTCACTGCACCACTGAGCACCTGGGCTGCCATCAGAGCTCACTTAAGACAGATCTGCCTTCTGTCAACCCTCTGTGAGCACAACTGGGTGGCACAACTCCAGGACTGCTCTGAACTACATCCTGTTCCTCTTGCCCTAAGGGACTGTAGGAGTTCAGACTATTCCCCAGTATACCCTTCACACTGGCTTCAGAAGGCATTCATGACAAATGAGAAGCTTTTATAATGCATGTCCAGAACCCACCTATTATACCAGATTATTATCTTGGACCTAGATATTGTGGCTTTTGAGGAGTTTTGAAAAGGAAGAAGAAATCAATCTTTAGCTAGAATCTAAATGCTGAGGCTGAAAAGACAGCTGTCAAAAGGAAATACTGACTTGTTAAGCTGCTGTGCATGGCTGAGTTTGAAATGTCAGTAGAAAACTGTTCCTCTTTTCTGCTCATGGATGAGGAGATGATTTGCTACTGAGTCACAACTGCTGGGAAGATGGTACAATGAGTAAGGAACTTAAATTTCTCTTCAAAAGCAGTGCTGACTGCTTTACATGTCGACAGGCACTGCTCAAAGTGACTGAGATTTAGGAAAATGGATGACTTCTGAGATTTTTTAAAATCTCCTACAAAAATTCAAGATTTAGGCCCTTAAAGATATTAGAAAGAGGACCTGCAGACTACCCCAGCTTAGATTAATGAAATGCTCCGTGCAGCACTGCTACATGTAGATGTGGCACTTAGGGACATAGTTCAGTGCACTTGGCAGAGCTGGGTTTAAGACTGAATATAATAATCTTAAGAGGACTTTTCCAGCCAAAGACTCTACAATTCTGTGATTCAGGTGCAAACCAGCATAGAGAAACTGGCAATTTCTCTCGCCATTTCTAAAGCCTCAAGCAAACAAAGAAAAGGAGGAAGTTTTGCCCACCATTTTAAAATCTAGTATGCCTATGAAACATGAATCAAACTCCTATAAATACAAACATATGCAGAGCCACAGTCTTTACTTTGTCATAGAAAACTAAAAATCAATGCTAACCTGTGCACAATTCTTCAGGTTGCTAAATGCCTGATGTCTGAGGCTCTTTTTTGTCCTTAACACTTCTTATTTATCAAGGAGTAAAATACAAACTCCTGAACATATTAAATGTGAATACTGAATTAAAAAAAAAAAAAAAAAAAAAAAGACAATATTAATGACCTCTCTATTTTCTTCAGGAAGGGAGAATTTTTTCCCTTGAAATTCTTCATTTCTAAATATGCTTAAATTACCATATGTTTTTTCTCATAAATGTTAGGGCTCTTCCACATCTCTGCTTTAAGATATGAATCAAAACAGCTCCTGTAAAAGTGCATTTTCTTTAAAAGTACTCACTGACTAATTTACATGAGATATTTCAGGCTGTGAAATTTTTATGAAGAATCTGTTAAGCTTCGTGCTGACATTTGATTAATCACTTGTTTTTAACAAGAATATTGGCTAATTCTGTCAATGTGACAACAGATGTGGTCAAATATCGATGTCACTGTTGGTGCAAAAAACTTAAATCATTTAATGATCAAGAGAAAGAAATGAATATATCTAAACCAATTTTACTACCTTTTAAACCAGATATTTAACGAGTGAAATATGGTCAAATGGCTCATTTTGCAATACATTTTATATCCTTTGTTCTATAGGAACTTTAAGACATATACAGCAAATAGATCTACAGAATAGGTCTATAGAATCTGAAGTTCCTGGCATGTAACAGGATAATAATGTCTCTAATTGGGCAAACAGTGAGTATCTGCTTTTCAACAGAGTTCAGGGGGCCAGATTGTTCAAATGTTATTAAACCTGAACAGATATGACTGTGTCCCATCTTGAAATGGTGTAAATGGCTACAGAGCATGCAAAGCAGAAGACCTGGCACATTTCAGTCATGTGTCTCCTCTGCTCAGCCAGCTTGTAGTCATTTTGATTCATTGCTTTCAGTAATCTTCAGTATTTCAATCTTTGTAGCCCCCCCAGAACTAGAGCTCAGATTGCCTTCAGTTCTGTGTTTAATGTGAAGGCCTTAAGAGGATGCAATGCATCAAGACAGTGACACGAGACCCTCTGGAAATGTAACGTGATGTGTTTTGCTTGCAGACATGGTTAAAGATACTGTAACTGTCAGATAAAACACAGAAGAAAGAAAGATAAGAGCAGTCACTCTGTCTGTCTCTCCAAATAGTGTTTGAACAGGAAAAAATACTGATCTTGTGAAAGGAATTTGTTTGTTTTTTACAGCTTTGAGGAATGGGTTTAGTGACTAAAAACCTGTATCAAAATAGCACTAAGAACAGTGATGGGGAACACAGGAGTGTAGAATTTTCTTTTTCTTTTCTTACCCTTTTCCCATCCTCTCTCTCATGCACAGACACACATATTACTTTCTCTATCTCCTTTTCCCTCCTTTTAGGTTCTTCCTGCCATTCTACATACTTTATTCCTATTATAGAGCTGAGGGCAGGAAAAGAGAGAATTAACATAGGTCCCACCAATGCATTAAACGTATTAAAACTGAGTTGATACAGAATTCAATAATGAGAACAGCAAACAGAACTTCTTGCCAGAAGCTGAAATCTCAACTTTCAGCTGAAGCAAGGATAAAATAAAGCAAATAACTGTCTTCCCATGATTCAAAGTTAAGAGCAAAATTCTCAGTGCTGTTGTACTTTTATCCAGTTTTGGCTACAAGATATTAATGATATTCTTGAATTGGACATAAAATAAACACCTTCTGTATATCTTATTTTAAATATTAGGGAGTGCTATTTGAGCAAAAGTAACACTAAAGATGTGAAGTATCAGCAAAATCCTGTAAGAGTATATTTTTTCCTGAGGACATTAATAGAAAGCTTTAGTGTGTGCATTGCACGTTGCATAAAATTACAAAAATTCATGTAACCTAAAATTGACATATAAATTGCACATTTTATCCTCACACTGTTGCAGAAGATGAGGGTACCACCTGGGGCCTCAGGTGACCCCTTACACTGGCTCTGTAAAGGCATAGAGAGTTTCAGAAATTATGTAGAAGAGTATAAGTGAGGATCACATTCTGCTTAGTGATTCTTCAACTTAAAGGGACAAAGGATCAAATGTTTGCTTTGTGCCTGGGCCTTTCAGTTGGAAATGGGTGGCAGGTTCAAAGTTATGTGCTTGGATCAGGAGGGAGATACTTAGATTGCTTCTATCTGTGCTCTCAACAACAGCCACACTGTAGAATATAAAGTTTTAGTTTTGCTTTCCTACCTTGTACTTTGAGATGGTTTTGACTTATTTTATATTCAGTGATTTTCCTATAAATTAGGATCTTAAATCTTCCCTACATCTTAAATCCAGTGCATCGTAGTCTCTGTTCTGTCAAGAGGGGTATCTACTGCTGATTTTAATGTTTTCTAAAAAGGCTGGCTATTGGAATTAAAGGCTGGCTAATGTATACATTTTCTTATTACAATACTTTAGAGCAGGAGAAAATAAAATAAAAAAAAAAAGGAATGCGTTCTTTTCCTCGGTCACTTCAAATATTCTTGTAGCTCTTTTCCAATAGCAATGACCATAGTGCTACCTAAACTGATTTCCCCACAGTTTCAGGTTTCCAACTTTAGTCCACTGTTTTCAACAGCAGCAGAGATCAACTAGCACTGTTATGATCTTGTACTTGTTCATTCCAGCTCAAGGAACTTAGCAGGACTGCATGGCATACTTCATTTCTTCTGGACTCTGTCAAGGATTTTCCATGTGTTCAGGAATTCTCATGCACATAGCATGAAGAACTTCTCTTCTATAGGCTCCATTCTTTCACACACATGAGTCTTCTGTTAAAATAACATCTAGAAAAAGAGTGGCATTTTTTCAGAATGCTTCACAGTATAATGTAGTTATATTTGACAAAATTACACTGTTAAGGCTATAAAGGCACAATTGCAGACAAGTTTTAATCTTAGAAGAGCAAATGCAAAGAAAAGTTGTGTCTTCCTGAGGGATGTCTTCAGAAATAGAATGTGAAAATGGGGATTTCAAACTCCATTAGGTATTTTTACAGTCATAACATGGATAATTGAAGAAATTTAAACATCAGAAATTTGGAAGAAACAATTACAGGTAATTCTTACCTTCTTTTATCTAGTGCCTCCTTATGTACATAAATTCTTCACTTAGACTTGGCAGAGTAGCTCTACAGATGAATAAGGAATATGAAAGATATCCAGTCTATGAACTGGATGTAGTGACGAGCACAAAATGGAGGCTGCTTTTTGCACTCACAGGAATGGAATGGCACACAGGCAGAACATCACTGCTGGGAGCTCAGGAATCTGAGCTGGGTGTCCACACTACACATCATGTCCATCTTCTCCTGGGAAGCCCAGCAGTTGTGCAGCTTTGCAGGTGATGCTGCAGAGGAAGGCAGGTCCTCCTGTCCTGCATCAGAACATTTACCTTTTATCTCCCTCTGAACCTTCCCGTCTATGTAAATGAAATTAGGACAGGTGGTGATGTGGGATTTACGGCTATTACACTTCAAAAGTAAAATAATTAAAAAGCCCCCCACATTTAATACCACCTGACAGTGGGAAAAAGAATGGATTTTTAGGATACCTAAAGGAAGGTGGAAGAGAAAAATTATGTTCCAGCTTGTCTAGTGGTGCATTCTTGACATCACTTTCAGTCTCATTTTATAAGGACCAAAATTCAATGCAAAGAACTTTCACTGCTTTTGTTCCAATGAGAGAGATCTGCAGGGAGCTCAGTGCTGTAGAATCAACAAAAATCAACATTATGGTTTCAAATACTATTTCTGGCCTGCAAGCAGTAATTTTGTACTTACTGTGGGCATTTGTACCACAGGTTTGGAGACTCCCATGTGTATTTCAGCACAGTTGAAAGAAGAGAAGTAGCTTCAGAGCCTTATGTAGTGTGGTCTGCGGCTTTCCTGTCAGACTAAAATTCATTTAGAGCATCAAAAGTTTTTTCTACTTTCTGTAAAAAAGCTTTGGATACTGTCGTGGTTTGACACCGGCCCAACACCATCCACCCATGAGAGTGGCATGTTCACCCTCCCTGGCCCCAGCCGGGCAAAGGAGGGAAAGGAAGGAAAAAAGTTAATGAATGCTTCGTGAGTGAGATAAGGACTGGAGAAATATTTCAAGGGCAAAACAGACTTAACTTTAGTTACAAAGTGAAATTTATTACTAAAAGAAGCAGAGGACAATAATGAGAAATAAATTAAGCCCTTAAAACACCTTCTCTCTGCAGCCCTTCCCTCCAACCCACCGACAGTGCAGAATCCAGGGCATGGGGGTTTGGTCAGTTCATCACCGAGATTTTCCCCCGCTGCTCCGGCCGAGGAGCCCATCCCCTGTGAGGCCGTGGGTCCCTCCCACAGCAGGCAGCTCTCCATGGCCTGCCCCGGCCTGGGTCCGCCCTCAGGAACAGCGGCCGAGCCGCCCCTGCTGCAGCGTGAGCTCCCCCAGGGCCGGCAGCGCTCCCAGAACTGCTCTGACCTGGGGCTCTGCCCTCGGGTGCTGCCCTGCAAGGACAGGGGAGCAGGGCCCGAGGACGGGCTGCTCCAGCCGGGGAGTGGGGCCCGAGGACGGGCTGCTCCAGCCGGGCAGTAGGGCCCCTCTCCCCTGGATTTCCCACTGGATCACAGCCTCTTCCAGGCACCCACCCGCTCTGGCCTGATCACCTCCCCACGGGCTGTGAGCAGATCTCTGCATTCCCCATGGATCCCCATGGGCTGTGGGTGGATTTCTGCATTCCCCATGGATCCTCATGAAGGGGCACAGCTGCCTCACCGTGGGCTGCACCTTGGCCCGCAGAGGAATCTCAGCTCTGGCACCTGCAGCACCTCCTGCCCCTCCTCCACTGACCTTGGTGTCTGCACAGTTGTTCCTCTAGCATGTTCTCACCGTGCTCTTCGCTGATCACAATTACATCTGTGCAGTAACTCTTTTTCTTTCCTCTCAAATCTGTTTATCACAGAGGCGTTACCACCATTTCCAATTGGCCCAGCAGCATGTACATCTTACAGCCATCTGGCACTGGCTCTCCAGACAGGAGGAAGCTTCTGGCAGCTTCTCACAGAAGCCCCTCTGCAGCTCCACCGTCACCAAAGCCTGGCCACGCAGAATCACCTCTAATTTGATGAAGCTCAGGACAGATAAAAGATAAAAGAAAATAATTCCTACTGAAGACAGCTTCAGAGATGGATTAGGGCATGCAGTGAGGTTAAGAAAAAATAAAAATGCTGTAGAAGATTTGATCAATGGTAGCAGAAGAACTTAACTTCAGGTTTATTTAGCAAAACCAAAGAAAGCTCCTGTTGTCAAGGCGTGGCAATAGTTTTCCTCCTTCTTGCACAAGTGCCACTTCTGAAGTAATTTACGAGAATTATACAGACGGATGTGTTCCCCAAGAGCTTGATGGATGATGGTGGACAAGCTTGGTTAGAACCTTCTTTCAGATGTGAATAACAATGAGCAGTTAAGACCCCAGGAAAATAAGAAAAGTTAGTGGGAAGTCACAGTGAAATGTAGTACCCAAATTGCTGAAGCTTTGTGTGCTTTCCTATTTTATATTTTTTATGAATTTGGAAGAGTAATGGTACTGTCATATGAAGAGCAGGAATAGGCACTCCCATGAGATTACTAAATCAGAGCCAGTGCTGCTACTGCAAACCATGAGAAAAATGCTTCATGAAGTCTGCACACTCTGTAACTACTTCCAATGAGTTCCTTCTTTGCAAGGATCTCCATATTTGTAATCTAACATTACCTAGCCTAACAACAATTATTTCTTCAAATTCAGTGATGGCGTTGATCCATGGTTGTAAATAGGCTACTGCAATGAAGCTTATTTTCGCTGTGGGTTGCATGTTTTGATAATTCAACATTTCACATTTGCGGTGCTTCTGCATGAGCTTTAATATTTGTTGTTAATGTTACAGAGAAGTTTCACTTTCATTAGAATAAAAATAATTTAAAAACTATTATTTGCATCTTTAGGGTAGGTGGCAGTGTAGGTTGAGAGGAATCTATTATGTAATACAATAATACAGTCTTCTGTGATTCATTACAACACATTCTGCATCTACTTCCTACCAAATGAAATGTGTTTTTAGAATTTTGTTCAAGCATAATTGTACAGGGAATAGGCATAGAATAGAAAAGATGCAAGTTGTAAAAAGAGCTGTTTGTTTCACAGAATATTTGATGTGCTTCACTAAACATTCTAAATATGGCAGCAGTCACATATGACTGAAAAGCAGAATATTCTGTATTTCCCAATTAGTTTTCTAGTCTGGTGTGGAACATGCTTTCTCAGAGTCACTGTGTATGTGACAGATAGGGATGGGATTGATATTAATTCTGAAACATAATCAATTTTGGTTGTCTCGTCTTGATGAGGAGAGATCATGAAATAAAGTTACTCTGCCTTACTTGAGAGGCTTAGATCATGTATCAATTTGCAATAAATATGTAACACTTGAATGAATAAATAAAAAATGCCTACTTAGAAAATAACTAAGAAGAGAGTATTTCTTTTTTCCTATTTTTCCTTGTGTTTTCCCTTAGTTGGAAGGAGACTGGCACACATGACAGAAAGTAGTATTAGAAAATTAAATACAACATCAATTAACTTAGATGGTTTAACAGCTCTTTTATTTCCTTTTCTCAAGGAACTTCTGTCTGTAGATAACTAACTCATGGGGACTAATCCAAATGAACCCTACCTGGCTTTAGGCAGGACAGCAGCTCAGCCTGCATAAAATCTTCACTTTTTTTTTTTAATTTAACCTACCTCTTTCTGTAAGGATTTAGACAGATACAGATTTTTTCCTTTTTTTTCTTTTGGGGGAGAGGGCAAAGAGTGGGTTTTAGTGAGTTTTCTGTTATGTATCTGTATTGGTTTGGCATGGCCAGGTTTTGGGTAGCAGGGGCCACAAAGATGGCTCCTATGAGGAGCTGCTGGAAGCTTCCACCATGACCAGCAGAGCCATTCCCTGATGTCTCTGAAGATGGACATGCTGCTGGGCAAAACTGGGCCAATGAGAGAGGCTGGTAATGCCCTATGATGACATATTTAAGAAGAAAATAAAAACAAAGCTGTGGGGTTTTTGCTTCTAGTCACAGAAAAGGAGGAGATGAGAACACGTGAGGGAAACAACATGGAGGCACCAAGGTCAGGGGAGAAGGAGGGGCAGGAGGGGCTCCAGGTGCCAGAGCTGAGATTGCTCTGCAGACCAAGGTGCAGCCCATGGTGAGGCAGCTGTGCCCCTGCAGCCCATGGAGAGGGGGGATGCAGAGATCCACCCACAGCCCACGGAGGAGACCCAAGCTGGGGCAGGTGGGTGCCTGAGGGGAGGCTGTGAACTTGTGGGAGGCTCATGGTGGAACAGCTCCTGTCAGGTTTCCTGGTAGGACTTCTGGCTATGTGGACGATCCACGCTGGAGCAGACTGTGCCTGAAGGACTGAACCCTGTGGGAGAGTGATCCAAGTTGCAGCAGTTTGTGGGGGACTGTGGGGTGGACTCATGGTAGAGCAGGGGAAGGACTCCTCTCTGAGCAGTGGAAGAAAGAACCTATGATGAATCTCCATTTCAATCTCCCTGCATTGCTGGGGAAGAAGGTAGAGGTGGGATGGAGAGAGGAGTGCAAGGAAGGACTTTTTAAAGTCTTATTTTCCTTCTCATTATCTTGCTCTGATTTTTTGAGTAGTAAATTCAATTAATATCAGTAATTGGAGTCCATTTTGCCCACGAGGGTATTTGGTAAGTGATCTCTCCGAGTCCTTATCTCAACTGACAAATCCTTTGTTATATTTTCTCTCATCTGTCTATCTGTGGAGGAGAATGACAAAGTGGTTTTGGTGGGTGCCTGGCATCCAGCCAGGGTCAACATACTACAGCTTCTGTCAGCTGAGATCTGGTTTAGTGTAGTGCATCCAGCTCTGAGATTCTCAGCACGAGAAAGACATCAACATATTGGAGCAATTCCAGAGGAGGGCCACCAAGATACTGAGACCTCTTGTATGATGTAGGCTGAGAGAATGAAGCCTGGAAAAGAGAAGACTTCGAGGTGACCTAATTGCACCCATACAGAACCTGAAGGCAAACTGTGAAAAAGATTAAGAGGGACTTTTCACAAGAACGTGTAGTCACAGGACAAGGGGAGCAGATTAAACATAAAAGAGAGTAGGTTTAGATGAGCTATTTGGAGGAAGCCAGTTCTTTGCAGTGTAGATGGAGAGACACTGACACAGGTTGCCCAGAGAAGCTGTGGATGCTGCATCCCTGGAGGCATTCAAGGTCACACTGGGTGGAGCTCTGAGAGCCTGGCCTCCCCATGGCAGGGAAGTTCATATGAGATAGTCAATCTTTAAGGTCCTTTCCAACCCAAACCATTCTATGATTCTATGATTCAGTGATCTATGATTCTGTGATCTTCCATTCACATCAATAAATAATAGAAAAGTACAGCAGCTCTTGGGACGTTAAAGAGAAGCTACAATTTCTGGCAATAAGCTATTAAAATCTAACAAGAAGATACAATCTACTAATCCAGCTGTAGCATCTACTTCAATATAAAAACTTTTCAAGTGCCTCTTAAACTTGAATAAATCATACTCTAATGACAATCAGGCACAAATCATGATCTACGAAATTTTACCATTTCTTTTGCTTGTATGGGAAATATCTGTAATTCTCCTCTTCTAATAAGATTACTCGCTGCTGTTTTTGATAGCATGAACAATCCTGAGCTATAGGGTAGCAAGACACATTTTCCCTGAATATTTACTTGCTTTTACTTTAGAAATATTCAAAGTATAATTGCTTGTGAGATCCCTCAAGTGCCAATTTCAAAGCTAATAATGAGCTGTGCAATTGTACAAATATCAAGAACACAAATTTATAGCTGAAGCTTTATGTCTGAATTGTTCCTTCTCTATTTTAATTTCACACATTATTTTCCATTTTCAAGTGGAATTTTAGGTTTTTAAAAAACCTGTCTGAGTTGAAAAACCAGCAATATCTCTGATTAAGGAATGTGCTATTGGGAGCTACTTAACAAGCAAAGACTGAGTAAGAGCTCTCTTCGTCCTCTGCTTTGTGTTTCCTGAAAGCAGTACCACTTCTGATTCCAATCTCCCAGAGTCTTTTGAATTCCTCTTTTCTTATGTATACTTTGCTGAGAAGTGGAGAGGGTTTTTGGACAGGGAATTCAGTCCTTTGAAATATATATTTCAGAACCCAATGGAAATGAAAAGGCCTTGACCAGCAGATGTACACATTTCCTGTCACAGATGACAGCTGGTTCCTGATGGGAATTCATTCCCAGTGGGAAAAATGGTCAGTTAGAATGTGGAGAGCAGTGCCAGGAAACTGGTCAGCAATGCCATATATTTTATGGCAACGCATGTAAGATAACCAGCTTCCAGTTTAGAAAAGCAAGGCAAATAAAAGAAAAATATTACCAAAGCTACTTTAGGTCAGAAACTTCTCACTATGAGGAGGAGCAACTGAGGGAGCTGGGAGTGTAAAGCCTGGAGCAAAGAGTCTTGAGGAAGACCTTATTGTTCTCTACAGCTGACTGAAGGGTGGTGGCAGTGATGCCTAAACGTTTTTATTTAGTTCTTGATATATTTTTCATATATTTTTAGCCTTGTAGATTTTTGAAATACAGTTGCATGGTTTCTAGTGCTTTTTCTGCCTTTTTTCACAATAAACTTACCCTCATTGAAACATTCTTCAAATTCTGTTTAGTCTTGTTAAGAAGAGAATTCCTGACAAGAACATCTGTTTTCCTCCAGAACTTAAGAGACATAACAAGAAATGGAGCAAAGAAGCCCCTGGACCAACTCTAAGGGGCAGACCCAAGGGTGGGTTACTGGGGCAACTGATCTCCTATAGGATATACCTGCCGGATATACTAATTAATTAACCTAAACAAACCTGTAAAAATCCTTTATCACACATGTGCAGAGACACATTTGTGCATCTGAAAGCTTTCATGAAAAAAATTGATTTTTTATCTTACCACTTTAGCACTGTTGCAAGTTTTGTCTTTTGAATCCAGGCAACAGCAGCAAGGAAGGAACTGGCTGCTTTTTCCAGGAAACTGTAACAGGACAAGAGGAAATAACCTCATGATACACTAGGGGAGCTCAGGCTGGACATCAGGAAGTAACTTCTTCACTGGAAAGGTGGTTAGACATTGGAATGGGCCACCCTGGGAAGTGGTAGAGCTACTGTTCCTGGAAGTGTTCAAGAAATGACTGGACATGGCACTCAGTGCTATGGTTTAGTTGATATGAAGGTATCTAAAGGTTGGACTGAATAATATTGGAGGTCTTCTCCAACCTTAATGATTCTATGATATCTCCATCCCCCTTTTTTTTTTTTTTTTTAAGGCTTATTTCAAGGGAGCTGCAATGAGTGCCCCACCCCTCCTTCATTTTCATTTAAGGCTTGTTCCTAAAACAAAGTATTTTGATACATCATGAAGACTTCAATCATATTTCTGTTTACATTGAGACCTTGTGAAAAAATAATGCATTTTATGAAATATTTAAAGTGATTCAAAATTATTGAGTATGCAAATGGTAAAAAAATACAAAATACGTAAAAGGAACAACCTAGTATTTTCTGCAAAGTCAGGTCTGAATGGAGGTAATTACAGTCTTGAAAAGGACACAGGAGGGGTTAAAGTATTGAGTGTCTCTTTTTGCTGTCTCTTATGAATTAATGTGCAAAAGAAATCTGTAAGTTTATTTTAGTGGTGTGTTTTGGATAACTTCCTATAAAAAATATATGGCCTGTGTGGTGCACTATATCATTAAGCTGTAATATTTTACAGCAAAGATATTTTTTCAAGAGCCAACCTGCAATTTAATCATAACTACAGTATTTCATTCTTAGTATATAAATACATTCTTTATGAAACATGCAGTTCTAATTTAGAATTTTAAAAGGACTGATTAAGTGCACACTGAGGTTAAATAAAAATCTTTGTCTGCAAGCACTGGGCTTTACTGCCAAGTTAGGTAAAAATGTTTAAATAAAATAACATGTTTTTACATGTTATGTTATTTAGGACCAGTCTACATATTTTGGCATAATATTGTGGAAGAGACAACAGATTTTTTGAAAGAGTGAGTATGCATCTGAGAGGGTCTCATGTGACACATCTTTAGATGTGCTAGAAAAATAAAATGACAATCCATAAATAGAAGCTGGCATGCTGCAGCAGAATAATAATTCTTCCCTTCGGTATTCTGGACAAAGAAGACAAAACCAATTCAATCTGCACTACACTGCATTATGGCATATTACATCCATTATTCCAAAAAAGCTTGATTAAAATGTAATTAATGAGATGCTAGCTTTCTATTAATGTCTCATGAATAAGATATCTTATATTGTTTACTGGTACATTGTTTTTGTTTGCAATGTGTATCGCAAATATACTTGATCAGTTTTATTATATTTATTTAAATTTTTTCCATTTCCTATTTTTTACTGGTAAATATATTTTATATTCTCATCTTCACTATTTGAGATCCAACCTCTCTGAGCAGTCTCAGAGAAAAGATAAGTAGAGGAAGGCTGGATATTCTCCAAGAAGGAAATCTTAAAGGCTCAGGAACAGGCCATGCCCACCAGCTGGAAGACAAGATGTTGGGGAAGACTGGCCCAGCTGGTCAGAAGGTTTTGACTGGAAGTTAGGAATAAAAGGAGACCTTTGGAAGAAGGAGCATGCAGGAGGATTAAAATGATGTCATGAGCTTATGCAGGGAGAAAAACAGAGAGGCCAAACTCCAAATAGAAATTTGGACTAGTGCTGTAAAGACAATAAAAATATTTCTATAAGTATTATAGAGACAAAAGGATGGCTAAGAAGAATCTTCATCCTTTGTTGCATGTAACAGCAAACGTAGTGACAAAGGAGACGGAGGAAGAAGCTGGGTACTCAATGAAAGTCCTGCTTGAGTAACCAGATCTACTAGGAGATGACCCAGGGAGAGGGTGTGGGTGTGGTCTGCCTTTACTAAAGCTTGGACTTGTTTCCTACAGCATCCTCCTGGAGGAATTGGCTGCTTGTGGCTTGGGAAGGTTCACTCTCCACATGGTAAAAACCTGTCTGGATGGCTGGGCCCAGGGAATGGTGGGGAATGGGGTTAGTCCAGCTGCTGACTGGTCACCAGTGGTGTTCCCCAGGGCTCAGCACCGGGGCTGCTCCTGTTTAACATCTTTGTCAATGATCTGGGTGAGAGGATTGAGGGGAGTGGGACAGAATGAGACAAGAAGAGCAGGGCACATATTAGGGGCCTGACAGAATCACAGAATTACAGAATGCTTTGGGTGAAAGGGAGCTCTAAAGGTCATTTGGTCCAAACCCATGCCATGGGCAGGGACATCTTTCACCTGGATCAGAAATCTCAGTTGATTATGTGATTGATAAGATTCTGCATCTAGTGATTGACATATACTGGGGTGGCAGAGAACTCTGGAAACAGAATTGCACATGCTGAGGTCTTGGTATTTGAGAAGTGCACAAGTGTGGCTTAGTTTGTAATCAATATGCATTGTTCCTTTATTTAAATACTTCACTGGCCTCTAGTACTATAATGTTAAAATATTTAATTTATAGAAAAAAATTATAAAAACTTTATATAAAAAAACCTCATAAATTATAGAAGGTCTGTAATTCAGGCAAAACAATCCTCTGTGTGTTGAGATACATAATATGAGAAGACTTTGATGTCGATTGGACAATTTCTTTTTTGCTTATAATGAAGACTCCACATAGCTGAGGTAACATCTTTAAAACTAATTTTGGGAGGCTCAAAAATAGATTTTCCAATCATTATGAATTGCAATACTTTGTATAATTTAGTGCTCTAAACCATTCTCACATACTATTTGTAACTCTGAACTTGCAGTTGTTTTATTTTCATTTTTATCCAAATTATCTGAGGCCATATGATATAAGAAAATGATGACTCAAAAATTGTTAAGTCTAGCAAAATAATTCCCCTAATTTATTTTCATTTGGGAAAACTTTTATATGTAAATCTGCCTCAGGATTTGTCCACGGTCCTCATACAATCATCATGAAGATCAGAAAACCAAATTCTATTCTGTTCTTGGTATGATCAAAAAGGAAAAAAAGACACATTCATATTTTAGGGATACTAAGTCCATTTGGAAATGGTCTGTACAAATTTCCTTCCTAAATTAATAATATCTAGTAATAATACATTTCCATCTCAAATATGTATTAATTATCGCATACAGCAGTTTCAAAGCTTTTTCTGTATCCTTTGATAAATGCTGACTCTTGACAGCTGAATTAGGAAGTGCTTTGCTAAAAGTTAGGTGGTTTTGAGAAGTGAGGTTTCTGATAAGCTGATTGTTCCATTATTATACTCTTCCTCTGCTCCTACTTAATTCTCTTTTGACCACTGATTTACATCAAAAATTTGCTGATGGTTCAGAATTCTCATCTTATACTTCTGACTGGTAGAAGAATGTTGTACAACCTAGATCAGATTATTCATGAGAGAGATGAAATTCCTTTACATGAGAAACAGAATAGAAGATTATTACTATACTGCAGTTCTTACAGTGCTACATCATTATGACACTCAGACCTAAAGGACATGGCAGATGACATGGCAGATGATGAAGGCAGCTGTGTTAATGCACTGGGCGTGGGTGTCTGTGTAAAGAAAATTTAAATTTGAGTATTAAATTGATTGCTCAGTGCTTTAAAAATGCTTTACATGAAAGAAACAGGTATTTTGATATGATCAGTTGTTGATGACAAATGAACTGTTCATAGCTGATATGATTAATGGTGTCTGGCAAATCAAAACTTACATTTGATGTTAAATACATTTTTGTCCTTGCCCTTTCAGCAGCATAATTGGAGAATACTTAAATGTCAACTTACACTTAAATATAAGTCTGAACATTTACAGTAATTTCATTTCATGCTTATTTGGCTTGGGAAAAAAATTATTTACTGTGAAGCTTGAGAAATGGTCCAACAATTCATAAAAAATTTTTATAAGCTGGATATAAAAATTTAGCCTTTGAATAGGAACGAACAATTTGGCTTTTAAATGAAACTATGCCTTAAAATTTGTTGCCAGAGGGGTCCTCAAGTGATAATTGTGTCTCCTTGTAGGAGAACGTTGAGTTTGTTCAAAGGTCTGTAATTCCAACCTGAGATCACATCAAGGAAATTTGATTGATAATGTCACTGCTGACCTTTTAGATCAAACTATTCTGTGCAGGAGGACAATTTAAAGAACATAAGATACATACAGCATCTTAAAAGGCTGGACAAAACTGAAGTGACCTGTCCCAGACTTTGCTGTTAAACAAAATAGGAGGAAACAAATGCCTTTTGGTTTCTTGACTGATGAGAGCAATATTCAGTTTTGCTGTGGTGGTGGAGAAGGGATCTGTGGCAGGGTGGTGAGCAGAGTGGTAAGACTGCAAGTGGAAATCTCTCCCTCGCTGTCTTAAGTTGTGCAAACGTCTCACTCTAAGAAATTGCTCTAAAGCACAGGTCTTTCCTGAAACACCACCCAGGAGGACTGAATTTGTTTGCCTGACTCCTCAGCTGGCTGATGGACTTGATGCCAGATGAAAGCAGAGACATGAGGAAGGTTGAGTAAAGCTGGATGCTCTAATGGCAGCAGCAGCCTAAGGCTGCCTGGAGTCTGTGGCTGCCTGTGCTGCCCATACCCACCACACTTCTACTGACACAGCCACGGGTCTGTACAAGTACATTCCTGTGTGGGGGGCATTAACTCCTTCTATAATACAGCCCAATTCAGAAGACTGAAGTAAGAACTAACAGCTGTAGAAGTTTCTTCCAATGTTGGTTAGGTTTCAGTTGTTTTTTTTTTTTTTTTTTTTGGCTTTGTTTTGGATTTTTTTGTTTTGTTTTTTAGGATCTGGTTTTTTTTTTTTTTTTTGTTTATTCATCTGAAGTGTAAGAAAGAGCACCCCCATTTTTGTATTGTCTTATTCATGCATCCTTTAGTAAGAATTTTCCCAAGAGAAGATATAAATTTGGTCTCTGAAAAATGGCATATCATGTTCACTGATGCTTCTGAA
Source organism: Setophaga petechia (assembly GCA_024362935.1). Taxonomy (NCBI): domain Eukaryota; kingdom Metazoa; phylum Chordata; class Aves; order Passeriformes; family Parulidae; genus Setophaga; species Setophaga petechia. Next base: position 8,893,527 of record JANCRA010000020.1, on the reverse strand, counting down.
ATACCTAGACCAAACATCTTCTCTAAAGAATACACTGAGTGAAAAATACAGGGAAAATAGTAAAGGATTAAGAGTGGCACTAATATTAAATAAAGATTCTCAGATTTAGGTTAATGTCATGAATAATCCTTTCAAGGGTTTAGGTCATATTTGTCTGCTTTTGTTAAAATTTCAGTCATCTGAGGCAGGGATCTGATGGATGAGAGTGGACAATTTGGACTGATGTTGGAAAGGTCATCTTTCAGCAGCAGATTGTGGGCTTATCTTTCTAAATAACTATTTTAGTATTTGTGAATGTGCTTAAGAAATTGAAAGTTTAGGTTTTAAAACGGTCAGTGGAAAACAAAATTAAATAAACACTGGTTCTGACATAGTTGAATGCAGGTCTGAAGATTTTCTAGAAATAAATCCCAAATGAAGAGCCTTGGATGGACTGGGGAGATTATACATTTGCTAGAAATTCAAGGCAACAATAAAAAGATGCTCTCAGGCTTAATAAGGTAGAACTACTGAAACAGTACCTTCAGATGTACCAGAGTATATTTAGCAGTGCTTAATATTTTCAAGTTCATGATTTATTGGCTGAACCATAGTTGATGACATTTGTGCAGCTCAATAGCTGTTCAAATAATGGGAAGAATAGCAGCAGTTTTGTCTAGTAATAAAAGGATAAATTCATTCTGGTGTTGAAGCAGCTTTAAGGCTGAGCAATAATGGAAGAGGCACAGGAGAACCTAGAATATCTGTGAAAGAGGCAGTGATATTAAAGACACAGCAATGGATTTGACTGCAATATCATGTAGAAGGATTGCCCTGCAGGACTGGTAATCTATTAAAAAAGGCAACGGCAGACATAAAAATTATGTGTAGGTTGTATTACTGCAAATATATTTTAAAGCTTTCTTTCACAAAAGGAAAGCATTTCCAGAGAGATGGATGGGTAAAGAGCGGAGTGTTCAGCCCTGACAGAAATGCCACTGGTGCTTCCTACTGCAGAGGCACACTTGAAAGTGTTGCTCTCAAAGAGTATGAAATGTAAATGTAACATATTCTCTGCTAATTTTAATTTGACAAATCAGAACTGGGTCTTTGGGCTACCTTGTATGCTTTGAAGTTTCTTTTCCTCAAACCCACTTTCCTAATTTTTAACTATAAGAAACATATCATGCTCTCTCTCTCCCCCCTCCCCTCAAAAAGGCAAAGGCATTGAAGTACCTGAGACTGCTCTAATTAAAATTTTAATTATACAAAAAATTCTAATTAGTTAGAGAGAAGAATTCTGACAGTTTTTCCCTAGCTTATCAACTGACTGTTTCATGAAGGAAGTAATGTCAATTTTAGAAGTGGAACCTTGAATAACTAGACAGCAATGACAGTGTAAAATCAGCCATTTTTACCAGCATGAAAAAAATAGCAACCCAGCTAGTGCACAGCTTGTACACATTTATTGATTTTCTTGTGCAGTGTCCACAGAGTTCAGACTGATTTTCTCTTTAGTACATTGCTTGCAAGGCGCCTCTAGAGTTTTTGAAGTTGGAATGCTGTCTCCATATGGAATTCTGGGCCAATGTTTTGGGAAGTATAATGATTCCCTAATGCATGCACGAGGAGAAAAGAAAGGCATTGGAAGCTCATTAAGTACAAACTCATGGCACTGCATATCCTGATGATCTCTGGCAGTAAAATTTAGAGCTCTGGTTTCAGGTATGTAGAAGAAAATATAATGCCACTGTGATTCATGGCAGGTTTGTAACACCAATGACATTACCCTTAAGGGCTAAAAGTTGTTCTAAACTGCATGCAGTCATGAGACAGAAAGATGACAGAGGATATGAACAAAATTAATAGCAAGAACACTTTTTTTTGGCATGAACCAGATTTGAATGAATCTAATTTTTGTTTGTGCTGTGTTTGTTATTCTGTTCTGATACTCTGTGGTACTTCTGACTCAAAACCTCTTGTATATGCTCTCATGTTGGGGCTGTCTGAGTTGCCATCTCAGAAACTACATTTAATACCCATCACAAAGGCAAGGTTTCTCTGTGGAAAACTTACTGTCTCTGAAGCAGACTTGGCCTTTTGCTTGAGAGTCAATAGACACTCACCTGGGACATGGTGAGCATTTCACTTTTATCAGCAGAGGAGTTGTCCTCTTCTCGTACTCATGGAGATAAAGTAAGGGAATTACTGCATTTTCTTCAAAACATGGAAGGATTCAAGAAAAAAATCTTAAGATAATCTAAAAACATACAGAAATTATACATAATTTTATTAGAATATATAGTAATTGCATACACTTGCTTGTACTTTATAATCGCTGACAGATGTAAAATGGCACAGTTGTTTTCCTATTCAAAGAGATACACAGGGCAAGAAAGGTTGAACTGATCATTATAATTAAGAAAAAAAAACCAAGAAAAACTCTTCTGAGAGGAGATGAACTGTATTCAGGAAAAAAGTATATACCTTTAAATTTTGAAGCCCTTGAAAAGGATTCTTTAATAAGAGTTTCATTCCACTATTTATTATTACCATTACTACTATTATAACCTGGGCTACATTACAATGCACATGCAAGAAGGAAGAGCAGAGAGAAATGTTACCTGAGACTTCTAGTACAGTTTATCATCTTGAATCTTTAAGAAACCAAAACTGAATAAAAACAAAGCCAGAGAAATTTGATGAGAACTGTCCTTACTACTCTGTTAAGTAATTTCTGATAACCTCCCATAGCTGAATTGACTTCCTCTCTTCCCCTCCAAATTGTTATTAAACTAATATATCAAAGAGTTTGGTAATATCTTATGGCCTTCTTGGACTTTCCTTTGTTAGCACTTCCAATCCCTTTCTACATATTCATGATTCATGGTGGAGAAAACATGGCTGCAAGCTTAATCCACTCTTATGATACATTCATTGAGGTTTGGGTAGTCTTAAAGTACCTAAGAAACTGATACACTGATCATAAAAAGTAAAACAACATTTCAATTTATTATGGATTCCTTGCCCAAATTTTCAAGGTAGATCCTGCTTTGTATTAAAGGAGAAAATTCAACCCCAAAAGATATACTGTAGCTAGATAATACATAGCCAAAATATCTTTCAATGAAACTGTTGCATCAAGATTTTGTTCATTTCATGTTATGGTTATTCATGTATAAAATATTATATGTTTGGATTTTCAAAACTAACTTTTCAATTAAAAAACCCACAAACTAAAATAATGTAAGAATAAATATTAATAGCAGGAAACAGGAACACTTGCTCCACGAAAATATATTGTGGAAAAAAATTATTTGGATTGGATCTTAAAGTGAGCTGCAAATGTCCTGCACAAACAATTTTATTTCTTATTGATGTTTTAAATCTCCATGCAGCATTTTAGCACTCACTAAAAATATAAATGCATAGCCGTAACCTCAACTTACTACATGGTGTACTGTATACTATAAAAAGTCTCCTAAAGGTGGCATTTTCTTTTCTTTATTGTTTTTTTTCCCCAGGGATTTTGTCCTGTGGTGTCAGATTTCATCATTCATAGCTAGATTTGCTATTTCTCTGACTACTTTATAGTATACTGTATAGTATTTTACTCTAGAATTAGTTCTTGAAGACTATTAAATGCTTCCCATCAGAGAAAGTTTTTAAAAATTAATATGGCTATATAATAGAATCATAGAAATATTTGGGTTGGAAGGAACCTTAAAGACCATTTAATTCCAACCCCCCTGCCATGGATGGGGACACTTTTCACTAGACCAGGTTGTCCAGTGCTTCACCCAGCCTGGCCTTGAACACTTCCAAAGATGGGGCATCCACAGCTTCCCTGTGCAACCTGTTCATGTGCCCCACCACCCTCACAGTAAAGAATTTCTCTCCAATATCTAATCCAAACCTGCCCTCCTTCAGTTTTAAGCCATTCACTCTTATCACCATCTGCTCTTGTAAAAAGTTCCTCTCCATCTTATGATATTTTATCATTAAGAATACTGCCCAAATTCACTGAATCAAATGACCTCGACATATTTTTTTCCTTGTTACCTTCTTAAAGATAACAGCCATCTGCTTTAAAGCTGCAGGCCCCAATTTTCAAAATGGAACTTTTAAAAAGTGATTAAACCACAATCACTTAATATATGAACCTCCTGAAATACTCATGGTATGTTTTGGGGAGTTTGTTTCACAGGATGGGACTGCTGGGATACATTCCTTGAGCTTTTATTGCAGCATCAGCCTCATTACGTGGCTGAGACAATAGAAACATGGCAAAAGCTCATGTACAGCCAGCAGCGGCCAAAGTTTTCTTTGTTACAGAACATTTTAAAAACTTTCTAGCCAATAGCATATTGCTAAAGCTTACAGGCAGTTGTTCTAGCCAATCACTAAAAGCACACGTACACCTGCTTCACACAATGCTTGCTTATCTTCTTTCTATTAACAATACACAATGCTCCATTATTAAGCTTAAAACCTTCTACTATCTTGCTAAGCATATTTTTCTGCAGTCTTAAGGTATATCTTAGCCAAGCCTCAAACTGAAGCTATTGTTCCATGTCTTTGCTTGCTATACTATTGTAACTTCTACCTTCAGGCTTGGCAGCTGCAGCTAGTTCTAATTTTCTCTGTTCTTTCTGTTTCTAAGGCCTGCTTTTCCAGCTTTCTCAAAATCCTCTTACCTTTACTATTTCCCATATTAGTACCTACTTAAAGCACAATAAAACTTGTAGGAAAAGTAATATATTGCAGTTAATGCAGTACATAGCTGTTTCTGCAGTACAGAAACAGCTTCTGTTTGGTTTTTTAAAATTAAAGAGTAATATTTATTGTTCCCTATACATTGTCACTGTTTATACATTGTCATGATATGCAGTTTTGTCCTTGTATAGTTTTATAGTATATGGTCACTCAGAACAAGGAACTATATTTCAATTGCACCAAAACTAAGGAAATATATTTTTGGGTAAACAAACTTTTCCCCAAATTTTTACAGTTTAGAATAAATATTTTCTTTTAGTTTGAATCCTGAAAGCTTTCAATGGGGCACATAAAAATACTTCATGATAAGAGTACATACAAGATTCAATATATTTTTGTTGGAATCACAAATTAATAGTTTCTGAAAATTAGCATTCAACAAGGCATATTCAAAAATGCATAGTTATAGCAGAATATTTTAAATCATGTTATGCATGCCATATTCATGTTCATTTCCGATTAAATTAGTACCATGTAATGAAAACCAAAGGAATTACTAAATCTTAGATATTGTTAAGTAGAGTAGTCTGTTATTTTCCTGCAATAAACTTTCATTCTAGTTAATATTTTCTGGACTTTTGTTATTTGAAAAAGCATTTTTCTGTAAAATTTTTCAGGTGCCATTCAGGTGCCATAATTTTTGAAGAAAATTTTTAAATAGGTTTCCTTCAACAGTGCTGTTTGCTTGCTGCACATGTGCACTTTATTCATTATCTTTAAGGAAAGAATATTTTCATGCTACTTGTTACAGCTACAAAATGACATTGGTACTTTTTTAGCTTTAATTTCATCTGAAACAAGAATAATTAACATTTTGGAATCAATTGCCTGTATTTCATAAAAGCTATTCGGTGCCATATTAGAAGTTACTAATCTATGTTTTTGCTGATGTTCCTTCTACTGCATGGCTTTTCACCTAATGTCATGAGACACAGTTTTCAATGAGAGCAGTCACCAGAAGAAATAAGCTGACATAACCTTTGACATAGACGTACAACCTCAAACAAGTTAGGTAAATAGCAGCAGGGTGGTAATCATCCTTGGCTACTTAAACCAGGCAGAAAAATAATGCTTGACTAGATAGGTCTCCAAACCTGATTGTGGATGACTTCAGGAAAGCAAAGGTCTCTTACCCTGGTAGAAAATTCGTGGTTAGAAGTTCCCTATGAAGACACTGCACTGCATATCAAGCATGCTTTTCTTCCTCTCTAGTTTGGAGAGATTCTACAAAAACCAGGACACACTATTCAAAGCTGGTTTATTTTTTTTTCTTTTAGCCCTGCTGCTTATTATTCTTTAATCAGCCTAGTTGAACAGGAGGCCAGCAGGCTGGCCCAAGCCCAGGGGATGCTCTGTCCTTCAGCCTTCTAGTGGATCCTTGGGATGGAGCCAGGAGGCTGTGACTGCTTCTGGAGATGGCAGCGAGCTGCTGCCTAAAGGGCAGCGACAGGAGGGGCAGGGGGGCAGTGAGAACAGTCTGGTGACCCAGCTGCAGCCCAGCAGCTCCTGGGGCTGGGCAATTCTCCCTGCACTTGGCAGGAGCACTGCACTGGAACTTCCCAGCTGTAAAGATACCATTCCTGCTGCTCTGAAGAAAACACTTTTGTCCTGAGGCAATGTCAGCTCTTTGCTGGTTTTCTTGCCTGTGCTCCCTAGAGATGCTTCATTGTCATCTCTTTTATACAAAACTGGTACTGTCCTGTCAACAAGGAATGATTCTGCTCACCTGGGTGGAAATCTGAGCATGAGTGAAAAGGTTCTTGATAATTTCCAAGGATGGCAAAACTTTTGGATTTTGCAATTGCAAATAGTTCTAAATTTATATTGCACACATTATAAAATTAAGCAGTTACTCATAATGATGAAGCAGGAAAAGGTCAAGAAAGTGAAAACTCACTTTCACTTCAATGAAGTTCCTCATTCCAAGAATATCACTTTCTGTGAAAAATGGGGAAAAGAGAGAACATAAGGAGGAGGTGCTGAATATCTTAGCATCAATGTAACCACTGCCAATGTAAATTTGAGCACAAGCCTCATCTCTTTGTTACAGGGGGAAGATTGAGTCAGGGGATAACATTTCCCAATAAAGTCTTGCCTAAACACTCACAGAAACAGGATTTAAAAAACCAAACAAATTCAATAATGTATTTACAAAAGGTGGGTCTTTCTGTGCTTCCTGGCATGAAGGCCATCGCAACCTGGAGCACATGCAGAGACTGTGCAGGAATCAGGATCTGATTTCTGTTGAGTTTGTCACATGAGAGAGGAGGAATCACAGCACGTTCTGTGGCATGGGTGTAGGAACTCCTCCTCAGCAGATTGATTCCACTGTCCAGCTGAAAGTGCCCTGCTGTTCATTTTCTCCCTTGTCCCTCTCCTTCTCAGCACTACTGGAAGTTCCCCCCTGGCTGCTGCTGTCAGAGCCAGTGCTGCACTTCCTGGGCAGCCAGCAGGGGCCAAAAAGTACCAGGAGGATTTTGGCAGAGGCCCAGAAGCACCAGTGCTGGCAGACACAGAGGGGCACACTTCCCTGGCTGAGTCTTAGTGACTCCTGGCCCTTCTGCTCCATCTCCTCCAGGATCCAAGCCATCTCCTGGGTTTGCTGCTCTTCATGCTATGCAAAAGCTGTTGTGTGACATTTTCTTTCTGTTCACCCACCCCCAGTAGTCACGGCAGGATGCTCAGCACCATCAGGATTTGGACGATGTTCCCAGCCATGGCCTGGAGGAGGAGGAGGGAAGGGACTCAGCTGGGCTGGGTGGCAGAGAGGAGGCAGCTGGGACAGTAGGGGCAGGAGACACAAGGACCTGGGAATGTGAGTGAGAGGGGATGTGGGAGCTCAGGGGTATCCTGGCTGAGGTTGGTGAGTGCTTAGGGACGGGACCACATCCCCAAAGCCCCTTGGACACTCACCATGGCTGACAGCTCTGGGCACCTTCCACCCAGCTGAGGGCAGCACCTGCCCTGCCTGGGGTATTGCCCAAAGCCCCTTGCCTCCCCTCAGCCCCAGAAACACCTTCTGGCCTGGCCCGAGCCTTCCCCTGGCCTGCCCCACTCACGGCTGCTGCATGCACAGCTCTGTGACATGGTCTGTTTGATGTCTCTGGCATCAGAGCCACATGCTGGCACCCCAGCTGGACAGCCATGGCCAGCACTGAATAATGCTTTGAACTCAGCCTTCTCTGCAGAAATTCTAAAACAATCCTATTCCCCTCAATAGAGTGGTTTCATTTTAATTTTTTAAAAAATTATTATTCCATAATAGACTAAATTTTAGAGTGGCTGCAATTACTTTTACTCTAAACAGAATTTCAGCTCCTTTGTTTCTCGCAGGAAACATTTACATAAGTGGACCCAAAGTGTATTGCAAACTAATGCCTAATTTTTAGTCCAATGTCATTCCTAGGCCCGCTTCAATCCAGCAGCTTTAAGACTTTCTACATCCTAAGTATTTAAGATTATTTTATGTACCATGCATAGATCAGCAGTTTCTGTGCTGTGGTACAATATATAGTGTAACATTTATCTGTGATAAAATATAACAATACAGTAAAATCAGTGGCAAGTATTCATGAAGTAACTCACATTTAGCCAGAACAAATATATATTAAAAAATAATCATGTGCTTATTTTCAGTAGTACCTACCTTGCTGCTTATCAGTTTTCATTACTTTTTTGTAACTTCTACTAATTTAGTGCCATTTGAAATTTCACTAAGGTGATGTTAAATCTTTCTAGTGCTTTATTTTCACTTTCTCGCTTTCCCCTAGGAGAACAATCAAACTGTAAAACAAAATGGGAAACTACATTTTAAACTATGATTCCTCCTGAGGAATTCTGACATTTGACTAAAGGAAAGAGCCTTTGGTAAAATGTTGTTTGATTTACCTGTTGTAGTCAGTTGCAGTTTCAAAACACTTGTGAAAAAAAAGCGGGGGGGGGGATTTAAGTTTGTTATTAATGTTAAACTAAGGAGAAAATTGATTCTCTAAAATTAATATCTGTGCTGTATAATGACAATGGCTTGAAAAAGAGAAATGACAGTGACCTAATGCAAACCCAGGGGATTTGGATGGCACAGCACAGGGACATTTGGGGGATAAGCAGGTTCTCACCTGCAGAGCAGAGGTATGCAATCCAGCTGTGTGGGTGTTTATGTGAAAGAGATCACTACTGAGTCTGGGCATTGTAAATAGTGCTCACACCCTTCAGTAGTAAAGATGAGGGAAAGTAAATGGAACAGAAAATAATTGAATAATTGGAGCATACTCAGATTTTCCCTGATCCTTCTCAATGTGGGCTTCTGTATAGACATCCAGGGTGGCATGCAATAAAATTGGTGATGTGAATTTCCATCCATGCTAAATGCAGAAACTAAAAATAAATTCCTAAATTCCTGAATTTATGGGATGGACATAAGCACAAATATTACTACATTGACAGTACAAAATATACTAATTTTCAGCCTATTTTTAACTATATCTTCCTTGACACACTGACTAGGTCTGATGTCAGTCAGGTGCTTCAGTGCTTCTGTAAGCATGCATACATATTCACACCTTCCAGCAAAATTACTGTTAGGAAGTGATTAAGAAACTAATTGAGTTGTTACCCAGGAGGAAAAGCCTGTGATGCTTATCACCAGATATTAAATTCCATCAAAAGCTCTTCGCTTTGTCTGTAGTTCCCAGTTACAGTTGGTCTAGCAAATATAATTCAACTGTAGGACATGACTAATAAAGTTATATTCCCCACTCCAAATTCCTGATGGAACTCTTGTAGATTTAAAGAATTAGTTAATCACAAGTTTTAGAGGTATATTTTTAACATACCTCTAAAACTGTACAAGGTCTTTTGATTACTATCTTTTGGATATCATCTTAATTTTTTCTTAGAGATAAGACATATAATTTTAGACATTCTGCAGGAGAGTCACACCCTGCATCCACAGCAGAGGTCACAACTGCAGGTATTCAAGATATTAGTTTTTCAGATGATGAAATTTGGTCATGTGCACAGATACCCTCCTATTATTTACAGTTCATATCTTTAAGCATGCAGATATCTTCAAGTAAAATGATTTCTGGTACTAGAGAGGCTTAATCTCTTATTCAGAAGGCATCTGAGAAATCTCTGCTTTCATCCTGCAATGGAAAAGTATTACTTTATGTCCATATGCTATATTGATTTGTTTTAATAGAAATCCCAGGACAGTCAGTTTTTCTTGAATTTATTTTCCTTGCTAGGCACTTGATTACTTTTTATGGTAGCTTAAGAAGGCTATTCCAGCTCTGACTCAATGTTTTTTGAAGAAAAGTTTTTCTGTGGGGGGTGTTATATTCTACATTTTCTCCTCTTAGCTTCTCAGGTTCATGAAGCTGTTTATGTAGGCTGCATGTTTTTTAAGATTTTCCACAAAATTGCTGCCTTGTCCAATTCACTTCCTGCTTTTTGAGGAGCATGACAAGCTATAGGTATTGGCCATGCTAGCATGAGCTTTTTGAGTGTCTCCTGGACTTTCCCCTTACTGTGCAGGCAACTGGGTACCTTAAATATGTATTTTTAACAGAAAAGTGGTGCCAGGTTTTCAAACAGCTGATGTTAAGCAATGCCAAGAGCATTGTACAGAAGGAATGTAATCCATTTCCTATGCAGTAAGGCGAATGTCAAGAAAAAAGAAGTCACTGGTATTAACAGGGAAAAGAATACTTGGTACTTGCTGCAATGTCATGCTGATCTGAAAGAGGGTACTTTCTTTTTATAGTTATGACTTTGAGTATTGCATTAAAAGGCTTAATTTGCTGGGCAATTGTTAACTGCTTTGCCTGCATACAAGGGTCTTTTGTTTTTAAAATTACATACTGGTAAATAGTACTAAAATAGTTGGATAGCTGACAATGTCATCTCTTGCATTAAATTTAAATAGTAATTATTTGATCTAATTTGATACTGGGCATCAGATCAAGAAGTTTCTCCAGCATCCCACTGATTTGCACTGAGTGAAATGGAAAATATAAATATATTACAACACAAGAGTCATATGTGAATGTAGATTTTCATTCATGTTTATTTTATCTTGATGGCATGGTATCAATCAAATTGGACTTCTGCATAATCAAAATTAAGCTGGATGTTACACCTATTCTAATTATCCTAGTCAGAGTTAATCTGAAAAACTGCTGTATCTACTGTTGAGGTACTGTGAAGAAATTGTTATTCCTGCTTGGTTGCTAAGAACTTAAATATTTCTTCTGACAGTTTATTTGTGGGGGAAAGCTGGGAAAGAGGAGAGAAATTGTTCCAAAGTAACAACTTGGTTTCTGATTTTTCTAGAAAACAAGTTTTTAATCAAAGTTATGGACAAACTTTTCAATATACGTGACACCACATTTTGCAAAAGTTGACTTTTGATTCCTCAGTGTTAGAGGAATTATACTGAGGAATTACACCATTCTGGTATAAATCAGAATGTATAAATCCATATGCCACAAACTGACATTTGTGTCTGCAGGGTTATCATGACTCTGATGGCAGAGTCACACCATAAAGCTCACTTTTCAGTGGGAGTGTTGCATTTATGCCCATGACATACAGCTTATTATATCTTTGCATTATAAGAGACTTAGAATTTCCATTCTTTTTTGAGTTAGTGGATGTTTGCTGTGCTATAATAAATCAAAGTAACTCATCCTTACTTTTAAACAAGAAATGGATTTTGTGGATACCACTGATCTTCCTATTCACATCATGAAATTATATTCTAAAGAAAGGAAAATATCTGTACATATAGTTTTATTCTGGTTAAGCACCATCTGAATCCATAAGCCAAAGGATTCCCACATGGTAATCATAGTTCATTGTACCCTTACATTAAGGGACAAGCAGAGAGTCTTCTGGTGCAGTGAGCAATTGCTACATCTCCTTCTGTGTTAGCTGGGATGCACAGTGTCAGAGACAGACACAGAGGGGTAGCAGGAAACTCTGGCCTGCCCTTGCAGCTGGGAAAGGCAGGCTGAGGGGGCAAAAACTGGAGCTCTTTTGCTGATGGCAAAATTTTTCATTCATGCAAATACCATTCTTGATAGAAAAGAATATGAGATGCTCAGACATGCATTCTCTAGCTGTGTAGTTCTTCTATCCCTTAAGAAACCCTCTTCCTTGTAATCCATGGATTTTCTTCTTTCCATGCATTTATAATAACTGAAGATTAGTTATTCTGTGGGAAGAGTGCTGATAGAATGCATGAAAACCCAGCTGTAAGAACCCCTGCAGTGGTCCAAGAATGCCTTCTCATCTATTTAAAGTCACTGACCAAAAGAGAGCTGGAAAAAAAAATCTCAATTTGTTCTATGTATTTTGTGTTTAGTATTCTGGTGTTATTGATTCTGCTCAGTATGCTTCACTTGAATTTTTTCTACACAGCACATAGCATTTTGTCAGGTTCAATTACAGTGAGAAGTGTACAGTTAACATCTTTCAGGGCTTGATGGAAAGAATCATTGAAGCATAGGATGTCCTGAGTTTGAAGGGACTCACAAGGATCCTTGAAATTCAACTCCTGGCCCTATACAAGAACACCCCAAAAGTCACACCATGCACCTGAGAGCATCGTCCAAACACTTCTTGAGCTCTGTCAGGCTTGGTGCTGTGACCACCTTCTAGGATAGCTTGTTCCAGTGCCCAAACACCCTCTGCGTGAAGAATTTTTTCCTACTCTCTGACCTAAACCTTGCCAGACACAGCTTCATGCCTTTCTGTCTGATCCTGTCACCTGTCACTGGTCACCACAGAGATGTGATCAGTGCTTGTCCCTTTTCTTCCCCTCATGAGGAAATTGTAACTTCAATGAGGTGTCCCCTCAGTCTTCCCTTCTCCAGGCTGAAGTGGCTAAGAAGTAACCTCAGCCACTCCTGATATGGCTTTCCCTAAAGACCCTTCCCCATCATTGTAGCTTTTTTTGACAGACTTTGCTGGCTGTGCTGATGACTGTGTTGTCTTGCAGGTTTTGTTTTTTTCAATAACTGCAAGAATAGTCTTCTTTATAATAAATTTGCCCATAATTTTACCATTCAAGAAAGGGCCCTGCATAACCAGCAACTTCAAAAGCAAAGGTGCTACAGTCAGTAAATTGCTATCCAAGTGAAGTTTGAAATAACCAAAATACTCTCCATTGAAGTATTTTGGGTATATGATCTATATGTGCAACTGAGCATATCCCATGTGGTGGAAGAAACACTGTTGTCCTTCTCAGCCAAGCCTGTTGGATAAAAGTGCTGGGAATGCACTGCAGAGAGTTCCTGACACAGCTGATGGACACTCTGGTGCAACTTCAAGTCACAATGAAATGGCACAGGACCTGAACACTGAAGTGTTACACTGCCCAAAAAAGAGACATAGGAGAATATTATCTGTTTCTGTAAAAGAATTAATCTGATGTAATGCTTGGCCACATAGGACAAAAGAGGTTTTAAATAGTTGCTTGCTAATAATCCTTTGTATAACACTCTTAACTTACCTTTTTCTTGAAAAATTGCTACTGTCACTGTTTCTGAAGGGTTGGATTAGGAGTTTTTATAGACTTTAGAATAGAAATTAATTTCCTCTATCTACATAGAGGAAAAAAGGAACATTTTTTCTCTTAAAATGTATTTTAATATTTTAATATTTAAACGGCTTTAAAACATTTGCATAAATCTACTATGTTTTAGGCACTTAAATAATTTGTCTTGTAGCTATACTAATTCTGTTAACATTTTTTTAGACCCCTTCTCATTAAAATAGACTGCCTGCTGAGTTCTCTGAAAAATACCATAATGAAGATGTTCACACAAAATCTGGAGAGAAAAGTTCTTAATTTCCTGTTTAAGAACATACTCATAAAGTTAAACCCTTTTTATTTTTTCCATATAATTGAAGAAAATTGCGAAGACATTTCATGTTCACATAGCTAAGTGTGGCTAGCTTCCTTCTCAACTACCTCCCCCCAACAGTAAGATAGATAATAATTTTAACTGGAATAACGGACACACAATCTTGTTTTGATGGCTTTAAAGAACTGCAAACTTTGGTGTAAGTACAGTTTCATATTTTCCTTCTGACTTACGAAGGAAGAAATATAATAACACGTTTTCCTTTCAGTCTTACTGCCAGCAATTTCTATCTGAAGTAACCCCATTAAAGAGTCTGGAGTTACTTTAGGTTGTATAAGAAATAAGATCAGAAGCTATGCTGCTCTTTACAAACTGTATGAATCAGAAATGAAGTTCCTGGATTTGAGGGAAAAAAGATTTCTAAGGCCTATGTTCATACGTTTTGAAAACTTTACAAAAGCAATTGATATACTTAAAGGCTGGACAATAAACCTTCCAGCTAAGAATCACAGGACTTGATTGCCTGGAGTCCACAATAAAGCTTTTTGAAGAAGTTCCATATAAAAAAATCAACCTATAGATCCTGCTGATGCAACAGTGATTTAAGATGCTCAGAACCAACCTATACACCCATTATTGTTACTGTTACAGCTTAAGTATTTGGCCATTTTCTCCTGCCATTTCTCAAGCTTCTGCATACTCCACTTGAAGTTATGTGTGATTTTTATCGGTGGGAGAGCAGCAGCTGCAGGCCTGTCTGTGTGCACACAGACTCCTTGGGTTACACTGCAGGATCTGGTACTCCACCACTGAAGCTGAACAGCCACATTGCTTCCTGTCATTCCTCCTCCTGAGCCATTTTCCCCTAGGACACAAGAAAGCAGAGTAACAACCCATCTACTTCTCTGGCTTTTGTTGCTTACTCTACAATTTTCACTATTTTACTTCAAATATTTCCTGTAAATAATTTCAGTTACCCTTAAATCTTTATCCCATTTTTTGCCTTGACCAAGCGAATCTAATCTACTGACAAACTTCTCTAGTTTAGAAAATGCCAAACAATATCTCCCAAGAATCTATTGCTCTCCCATCTCTTTTCCAACTATTTCATATGCCTAATTAGAAAGACTTCCCTCTAAGTGGGAAGGTGCCAGGTGTTTTCACCAAATACTTATAAATATTTTGCTTTACGGAACTGATATGAAAAGTATGTGTGACGAAAACTTGGGCATAGAAAGATTTAAGGATTTGTTGCATTTCTTCTTCATTTTATTTCAGTGGACTGAAAACCAGCACCTTCTGAAGTCCATGCCCTGTTGTGTGGAAAGCATGAGGAATTGGAAAGCTGACAGAAGTGAGAAGCAGTCACTGAATTTTTGTCTTTCACAACTCTGCAGAGCAGAGAGGGATGTCAGAGCCCTGAGCATATGCCCCTTCCAGGAGTTTCAGGGCAGACCTAAATGATGGTGTGGGAGTCCCATTTTGTGAAAAGTGTTCTTCAAGAAAATTCTGCTGGTAAGGTCTCAGCAGGAGCTGTCCATCTTCTCTTAGGAGCTGCTTTTAAGCTGTGGCTCTCCTCCCAGATTGTACTAGAGCTACATTCCACCTGTGATGCAGCTATGCCATTCTTAGCCATGTCTGTTGCTGATTTGGGCTGTACAGGTGACCTGCAGATGTGCCATGGTGGCTTGACCTGGCACCAAGCCCTGTGGACTTGCTCTGGGCTTTGGGCTGGCCCCAGCAGCCCCAGTCTCTGCTGGCTTTACTGAGAGCTGCTGGGTGGGAAGTGAGGCCAGTGCATCTGCTCTTATTCCTGCTCCCATGTCCCACTTCTCCTACAAAGCAGGCTGCCCCTACGGCTCCCTGTGAGTAGGAATAAGTTGAAAAGTTAGTTCTGACCCCAGATAAAAAAAGCCCTGTGTATTCTGGGCATGTTTAAATGTACCATACCAAATGCAATATTTTCTTTAATAAAAACCTAAAACAATTGTGCTGTGTGGGACATGGTAGCATGCAGTGCTCTAGGTAGCAGGCATGCAAAACTCCAGCCTTTTTCTGTGTATGGCCACTTGTCTTTTAGACTGCAGCAAAATGTTGGTTCTTTCTAAATGGTTTTTGATGCAATTTTTTATATTATTGTGTTACAGCTCTGTAGGATTTCTACTCATTCTAAGGGAAACTTAGTGTGTACATGTTATAACAGCAAATAGGTAGTAAAGGAATAAGATAAAAGAGTAAACAGGCACTTATCAGCTTCTCAGTTTGAGAATATCAGGGCCATATAACTGCCACAACAAGCTGATACTAATATGATGCTAGACTATTAGTACATTAAGTTTCAGGTGTTACAAAGTATATATTTTCCTTACTTTTTAAAAGTTTAATTTATTTAATTCTGGTTGGTGTGAGTGGCTGGATGGAGAAAGAGTTTTGCTTTCTGTGAATTGTCCACGTTCAGTCTGCCCATCCCATTACCAAATGCATAAATAACTTTATAGACTTGGTACTGATAAGACTATGACTCTGTTTGCATTAATTATGAAATATTATTAAAAATTGTAAAGATACAGAATTCAGAAAATAAATAAATTTCTTTGAAATGAGGAAATGTGTGATGTAACCTATTATTAATATGTAGATCCTGAACTGCACACTGAGACTGCAGGGGTAAGAGAACTAATGTTTTAAGCACATGTGTAATAAAAGCAATAGGAGTCTGCAGAATATAAATAGGCAGTGACTTTACTGTTTGAAGCCTGCTATAGCCTGTCTGGATAAGTGGAGAGAGACAGGCCAGGAATGGATTTCCTGAGCCATGGAGTCTGGTTCTCTGACATCATAACAGCACACGTAAAAGAAACTCATTACTCATGAGGACAGAGTGTAAAAAAAATTATGCTTTTAATGAAGCTTATTGCTATCTTTGTATGCAAAAATGTCTCATCTCTCAATAAGAAGATATGACATTGTGGTGGATATCACTTGGCATCAGAAACAAATTCTTCAAGCTCTGATCTTGGTCAGCTTCCAGCTGCCAAATATCCTCTATCTTGGTTATTAAGATGGAGCAAGTTTAGACACCATCCTGACTTTTGTGTCCATCAAACAGACCTCAGAGACAGTTTAGGAGGAAGAGAGAATCACCAGACTACAACTTCAGCCCAGATTTAAATTATGTGCTTTCACAGCTTACCTGGCCTGGCAGAAGGAAGGGTTTCTACCTTATGCAGGTGGGGAAGCTCTTAAGGAATCCAAAGAACACATAGCATAGAAAGTGGTTTGTCTTCCAACCATTCATTAGATTTGCACTGCCAGTGACCTACTTATTTTATTTAGAATAAACGTATAAATTTCTTATTACAATTTTAACAAGATATTTACTGCTGAAAAAGAAGATGAAATTTATTTTATGCAAGGCTCAAAAGTATAAAACCCAGTTAACAGACATTTCTAAAGTTTTGATTGATGCAATTCTAGCTATGAAACATTAAGATATTCAAAGAAGAAACTGTACACTATTTGGAGATTTCATAATTTAAAATTCTTTATAGGCTCCTAAAATAAGAGATCCTGTAACTTCCGAGCTTTCATAAAAAGAGAATTATACACCAGTGTGGGGTCTAGAACAGGGATAGGAAAGGCTGAGTATAAGTAGAGGAATAATTGCATAAAATTAATTCAGTGAATACTATTTTACAAAATATGATTATTATTTTGACAAATTCATAAATAAGATGGCCTGACTTAAAATTGACTATGGCTAGACAATAAATAGAACTATAGCATATCCCATGCAATAATTATGCATGCTAGATGTATAATTCAGATGCCCATTTCATTCAAAATGAAATGTGTCTTTGAAGTATGTGAAAGAATTCATCTTGGATTTAAGAGATCTCTAAGACAATTTAGATTTAGATGTCTTAGATTTAGGACTCCTAGACACGCCATCCTCTAAGGAGCAAACACTCTCTGGTGTTGCCTTTCCCATGTTAGGCTGTGGATATGAAGATCCGTGATGTGCAGCGCTCACATTAAGGTTCATGTCATTGACTGCCTCTCTGCTGTGACAGTCTGGCAATAGTTTTCACAGCCACATAACAGGCAACAGGGATAATTTTTTGATAACATTGTAATAATTACATAACCCTTCAAGTGCTGTTGTGCAGAATGCAAAGACAAGCCCCTGGTTTGGGCACAAGCCCTGTCTCATTTTTGTCTGGCACATTGTCATGAGTCATGGGTGAGAGTACAACAATGAAATAGAAAAGGGAGAGAGTGTGACCTGAGCCGCTGCAGTGGATCAGGCACAGAGAGTGACAGAGAATGAGGTCAGGCTGGTGTCTGGCCACTTGTGGGGGTCTGCAGAACTCCATCTTGTCATAAATGGAGCTCTATCTTCATAAATGACTTGGACACAGGACTCAAAGGAGTACTAAGTTTGCCAACAACACTAAATTGGGAGGAGCTGTTGGTTCCCTCAAGAGCAGAGAGGCCCTGCGGAGAGACCTTGACAATTTAGAGAGGTGGGCAATCAGCAACCATGTCAAGTTTAGCAAGGGTAATCCACATAAGCACAGACACATTCAGTACTGCATTGAGGAACTTTAGTTCTTAAAGGTCTATCTTTCAACTACTTTAAAAAATTTTTCTTATCTGTATTTTTGTAGTTTTAATGATTGTAATATTTCTGAAGTTTTTAGACTGTCATATCCTTGAAACTTTAGCCTCTAAATTTTTGCAGAACATAACTGTGCTTCTACTGTGACCTTTGTAGATCTTCTCCTTCAGCTCTTAAATGCCTGAGGCTGTCTCTGGACAAATTCAAGCTTCTGAGGAAGCACAGGATTCTAGATCAATAACATCTTTCATTGTATTGAATCCAGGAAATCTAGCAAAGCTCTAGGGATGCCATTTGATCTGGATCACAACTAAATACCATATTGGTGTAGCCTAATGAAGGGGAATCTCTCAGGCTTTGTACTGCTCTACAACTAGCAATGTTTAATAGGACCTACTATGAACTTTGTGTGTAGTCTATAAAACCCAAGCACAAATGTTTATCATGATATTTTCTTTGGGAAAAACACTTCAATATTTCAGTGAAGACTGAATTCCTGTGTTAGACAAAGAATTTCTAAGTGAAGACCAGGAAATCTGATGTTGGGCAGAAACTCAGTCAATGAATCTGAATAATTTAAAAAAGAGTAATTAAGATAAAAATATTTATGTGAAGTGCCATATTTCTATGTCAGGTTGCACCATTTTTTATTTGGAAAAAATTCTATTCTGAGTACATGGAAGGAACACAGAGGTGGTGTTACCTCAGCTGGACAATGGGTTTTGAAAATGGTATATGAAAAGAAACTTAATGAACACTGAAAATAAATGTTTCTGAAACTGACCTCTTACCAATAATTGGTTATTTGGACAACAAAAAAACCCAAAGAAAAAAGCAAGAAAATATTTGCAGAGATTGTAAACTAGCACAAAGAAATATATATCGTATGGAATATAATTTGCTATTGAAACCAAAAGTTTTCACTTTTAATGACTTTATTGTATTAATATACAATATGAGATCTGCCCATTTTTTTAGTCTTTTGTGCCATCCACTCTTCTTTTCTGTATATCTTCATTTTGTTTTATAGTGATACGGAAGGGTCTGGAGGGGAAGCTTTATGAGGAGCTGTTGAGATCACTTGAGATCTGTTCAGCCTGGGGAAGGGGAGGCTGAGGGGCGACCCCATTGAAGTTACAACTTCCTCATGAGGGAAAGAGGAAGGGCAGACCCTGATTTCTTCTCTGTGATAGCCAGTGACAGGACCCAAAGGAATTGCCTGAGTCAGGGGAGGTTTAGGTTGGGTATCAGCAAAAAGGTTCTTCACCAGAGGGTGACTGGGCACTGGGACAGGCTTCCCAGGGAAATGATCACAGCACCAAATCTGACAGAGCTCAGGAAACATTTGGGCAATGCTCTCAGGAATATGGTGGGATTCTTGAGCATCATGAACAGGACCAGGACTTGAACTTCAATGATCCTTGTGGATCTCTTCCAACTCAGAGTATTCTGTGATTGTGTGATTCCAGATGGTGTGATTATTAAATTCAATGGCTGCTTGTCCTTCCTGCAAAAAACCATTGGCATGCTGGACTCACTGCTGTAAAATCTAATGTGCATTGTCATGATTTCCCAGTCCAACAGAATTTTCTATTTTGAAAGGGAGATTTTTTAAACCACAATATTAGGCTATGGAACAGACTAGGCTCAAGGACTCATATTTAAATTATCAGTAGACTCACCTCATTTCTTCAGAACAGGGAGATACCTTTTCATTGGCATATTAATAAAATTCAGTTTATGTAGCTGGATATCATAGAAGCAGCTGATTATCTCCAGCATTGCTGGCAGATTGTTCAACTTTATAGCATGAAAATATAAATCCTTCACCTTCAGGAATAGATAGGAGGGCATTTGAGAGAAATGGATGTGTCTAAAACAGTTTTACCTGAAATTATCCAAAAGGGAACTTTTAAAAAAGAGACTGTTCAAGAATTGACATTCTCTAAATGAATTTTATGCTTACAAAAGTATATATGTTTTGCTACCTCCATCACTAGCATTGAGAGAATACATTAGACTGATCTGCATTTATTCTTTATTCATTCTCTACTTTAAGATCACTATGTACTCACCATACTTTAAATAAATAGGTTAACCAACAGAATGTTGAAACTGAATTTCAGCTTCATATAAAAATGAAATTCTGAAAGATAATAAAATCAAAGAAATGTAATTAACTTGTTTAAACATATTTTCTTCATTTTGGAGCAGAATGGTGGCATTTATATAATTTTTGCATCATAAACTTTGTAATGCTTGGGAATTAGAAGTCAGGATCTGGTTCCTAAAACTTTAGATAAATTTTATGGGAGATCTATAAAGATGTTTCATTCTTTGAAAGCCAAGACTGCTGTCATGAACCTTGATTCAGAGACAACTCCTCCTATGTGCACTGTTTTGAAGAAATCTGTATTTAGAAATAGAGATTTGCAAAGGTTTATAGCTTCACATATGAACTTACTGTGCAAACGCAGTCTGGATGGCAAAGGTATGTATAAATGATCAAGTCAACTGACAAGAGAACCAAATGTCTCAAGTACAGAGAGTTGGTGAAAATCACTTTCAGCAGATGAGGTACGACAGTTTACAACTGTTTGCTTACTACACTTGGGAACTTGAAAACAGATTAACAATTGGTTTTGAGTGTGTTTCTGTGTTCTGCATCCATTCAAATAAAGCATACACTTCTCCTAGGTCTTCATATTTATATGTTAGGATCCTGTTTCTGGCAATGCTACATTTAAATGCAGCGAAGCAACTTGTTTGCTATTTTACCAGAGCACTTCTACGTAGAATTCTGATGGTTCAGTTCTAAACACTTCTACACTATATATTTTTTGTACTTTTTTATTAATGTCTTCTGATAAGATTTATGAAACACAGCTCTCCCTAACTGAGAATTTAAGAAGCTGAACTTCTGTTTTTCTTAATCAATTTCTGCACTCTGCAAAGGAACTGATTGGACTTTTGCCAGTTGTCCCTCTGAGATTATCTTGCCTGCATTTATTGCTGCAACAACTGATTACCATGGGAATGAATGTAATGTCAAGTATTAGTATCAATAATATCTGTACAGGAAATAACCAATGATTTTAAATACACTATTTTCTAAATATTAATAGTTCTTTTTGCATTGTAAAACACATGAAAAGCAAACACTAATTATCCTATTTACAAGCATAAGGCTATTCAAATACAGAAGATTAAGCTTTAGCTTAGCTTTCTCTTTCTTTTCATTGGAAGAAATGAAGTAAACAAGGTACAGCAGCTAAAAACAATAGGGATGCATGTCATTCAACCATTCTAAATATTCCCAGTTAATAACCCATGCAGGTACATTTATTCAGCATTCTACTAATGAATACCTAGAAGAAAAAAAAAAGAATATCTGAAAAATTACTTTGGTTATGAGCACTATTTTTTCACTTTTGAGTTTTATTTCTCATCTATCATACAAAGAATTAATATCAAGGTTATCTTCCTCATATTAGTGTTGTTGCTCCTTGCTTGCACTGGGGCTGCTGCTTAGGGACAAGATTTCCTTTGGTTTTCTTTGATTGGTAGCTGGAACACTGTAAGTGCAGCCAGTTTAAAACAGCTTCCTTTAGCAAAGGCATGACATTTTCCAGCAACTCATTATAGAAGCTTTAAGAATCCCTTTTTTCCCCCTTTCCTTTCTTGACTTATTTCTGTATTGTAGATGATTGTGGATGACTTCTATTTTCCAGATACTACATTAAAGTTGAAAAATTTATTTTATAAGCTGAGAAAAATCTTTTCAAAAGAAAAAAATATGCAAAATTATATTTTTTGTTTTTAGGATCTCTTCAGTATCTAATCCTGTTCCACTTCAGTATCTAATTGTGTTCCATAAACTCTGGATATAAGATTGATACTATAAACAAATATTGGAGTTAGAATATGGAGAGAGGTAAAGTAAAATTGGAAAAAAATAATACCCATATTGTCTTTGCTATTTTTTAAGACTATTGCCATTGAATAATAAGTGCAGTTCATCTTCATTGTCAGTTATCATCCTGTGGATAAGTAATGCACATGTTGTGTTTTCAAACAAAAACTCATTCTGGGTAGTTTCAGTGTCTGCTCTAAAGTGAGGCTTATTTCAAGTGTCTGTATCTGGACACAAGAAGTGCTGGAGGCCTGTGTGCAGTCACAGGGTTATGCTGTGACAGGGCCATGGGTACCCTGGTGGGTACAGGGTCTCTGAAAGGGATGAGCAGTAAAAATAGGAAGGAAAGTTGTGTGTCACAGACATATTTTATGAAAAATCCATTCCTTAGGATTTTTTCTCCTGAGAAGCTGAGATGCCTCAGGAACAAAATGTAAACGATGATTATCTGCTGCTGTGGAATGCAACAGGTGGATCTGTGATTGGTCTCGTGGTTGTTTCTAATTAATGACCAATCACAGTCATCTGGCTCGGATTCTCGGTCAGTCACAAGCCTTTGTTATTCATTCCTTCTTTTTCTATTCTTAGCTAGCCTTCTGATGAAATCCTTTCTTCTATTCTTTTAGTATAGTTTTAATATAATATATATAATAAAATAATAAATCAATCCTTCTGAAACATGGAGTCAGATCCTTGTCTCTTCTCTCATCCTCAGACCCCTGTGAACACTGTCACAATTGTGCTCTGTGGAAAGGCAGGGCTTGACTGCACTGAGCTCCAGTGACAGCCAGGAGACATGTGGGTCAAGGTCTGACCAAGAGTGGTGTCATCACTGGGATATGGGCAAGCTGCCTGCAGTGGGTTTGGGTTTCCACCAAGAATTAGTGGAAGGGTCTTTGTGGGAGGTGACACCCACTCTGCCACCATGCAAGAGTGCAGCAAGGCTTTGTGCAGCAATCTTGTGTTGGTGACATTCCCTGATGAAAAGGGGGTGGAGGGGCTGAACAGGAGTAACACTCTCTTTTCCTGGTGCTCACAACCAAGGAGGAATGGCAGATGTGGTCACAGAGGAGGCAGATTGCAGCAGCCAGGAATTGGTGGTGTTTCAGCCCCAGAGGAGAAGTGGGCAGCACATAGCAGAGTTAGGGCTCTGGGCTGTGGGATATTAGACTCTGTGCTATGCTAGACAGAATACTTGCAGGGAAACTGACCAAGGGGAAAAGTACGCAGGAAAGCTGTTTGTTTACTAAGAAAAACTAATTTGAAGGTTAGGAAAAAAAATTATCCTGTTGTGGAGGAACACTGGGAATTTTGCCAGAGGATTCTGAATTCAAGAGGAGAGTGGGAGCACATATTATGTGGGAACAAACACCAGCAAAGATCATAGACATACATTGCTCTGATACTTTTGGTTAAGTCAGAAGGTACAGTCAGCATCACCTGAGTTTCCAGAAAGATCATAAAGCACATTTTCACAAAATTAATTTCCAAATATATGTGAGGCAGAGAGACAGCTAGCTTGTACTTGCCAGTGGAAATTCCTTTTCATACAACATGGTGAGCTGCTACTATGAAAAATATTGTATAGATGTTACAGTAGAAGTGGCCATAAGTATATGCTTCATACTACTTATAACCAATGATATGTTCCTGTTCAAATGAAGACCATCTGACACAATAAATAGTTTAAAATATTTTTATTAAATGATCATGGAATATTAAAAAAAATAAAAATTCAAATTTCAGCTGAACTCTATGTTTCCACTTTCATAAAAATCTCTTAATATGAAGTTTAAAAAAGAAACTCCCAGAACTAGATACAATTAAAACCCACTTTGTTTTGTTGCAGAAAATATAGAATATTTTTTTACCCAAATGTTTCTCATTAATGGCATATTCTTACAAATTATAAAAGTGACAACATTAATAAATGAGGAAATAAATACCTCAAATAATAAATAATCTTTTCCCCAATCATTTTTAACTTCTTCTCCAGTGATGCCAGCAGCCTTTTAGCTCTGATTCTGAGGTATTTTCCTTCTTGCTATATCTGAGAAAATTAGATCAGTTTGAGCATGGAGTTCCATCATGAAGAGTCAGATAAAATACAAGTTTCCTTATCCTCTGTAGGACTAAAAGCTTTTCCTCCAGCTTTGATCATTGAGGTAGTGATATAAAAATGAGTAAGCTTTAACTGGAAAGACACAGAATGGACTCCACAAGTGCCAGAGGGAGATTCAGAAAATTGAATTATTATCTAAACTGCCAAATATGGGATATTTTTCAGCATTTACTTTTGGAATAGGCTTTAAACCTGACAAATATGTTTATTGACAGATGCTTCAGCAAGGCACCAGAGTTACTGTGCTTACAGACTTGAGTTATACACATGATTATATTTATGATTTCTATTATTTACAGTGACTTTGAAGAACAATGAAGAATAAGCTGTTGTTGTTCTTGGCACAAGAAACTTCTGCAATATTAGTTCAGAAAGAATAAAAGGAGAGCTTTATGGGCAGCTTTCAGAAACAGCTGGCTTTCAAGTAAATTCTGCAATATTTACCAGAAACTAAAGAACAGAAAATATAAATCTGTGACAAAACGTTTCCTGAGGTCTGTGCTGTATATTTTATAATGTAGAGTGGCTTATATGGAGAAAACATTTCATAATGAGCAAAGGCAGTTGCCACATAAGGAAGTTCTCTGCTGTTTCAATTTTGTTCCCTTTCCTTAAATAGCAGTGGCCTCCTAGTATAAATGTAAAGAACTGTAACCTATTATGTGAATCAAACCCATTAGTAGGCAAATGCAGACAGCCCATTTCCACAGATAAGAAATCCCACTCAAAAAAATTTGCTATTTTTTTCTGCATTTTTATGTGCTCTTTTGCATTTGTGTACATGTTAAGTCTGAACCTGCACTGAGTGCTTAAAATGACATAAATGTTGTCAGGAATTCCACTAATTAGTTCAGGTGTTTGTGAATCTGCTTCCATTGTGCTAGTGCATATGTACCAGAAATTAGGGAAAACTATTTTATTTCATGGGTTAGGTTTAATTCTCTTAATTGAAGAGTAAGAAAAGATTAAAAAGAAGGAAGAAAAAGTTTTTAACTTTCATGATCGGATGCTTTATTATGTGCATTTTTTTTGCATAATGTCTTTCACTGTACTATTTTCAGTGAAAACCCATACATTTTCTGTTTTCAAGACGTGTTTTTATTCCTTTATTGTTTTGCAGTTTTCTCCTGACTATATGCAGGTTTGTATGGGTTCTTAAAAGTTGGCTGAAGATGCCTGGGCAGGCTGACCATTTCTTTGGTTTTGCAGCTTTATTGGCAAATGAACAGCAAACAAGAACAAACCCACAAATACTCTAAGATGGTGATAACAGGCAAAATTTGGCAGGTGGTACTCTAAATTCTCATGATCTCTTGGCCCATCTAATGCATTCAACTGGCAATTAGTCTGCAGATTGTTTTAAATTATATGGAAGAACAGGTTCGCTGAAGATAAAGCAAAAGATTTTGCTCTAGATTTAGATTTTAGCATTTGCTTCAGACTTGCTCCACAGTGCTACCTGATTTCCCCCAGTTATCCAGACTAGGGAGCTGGCTAGTCTGTATGACAGATCTACCTTAAATCAGGCTGTGGTTGAGGAGAGAGGCCAACATGCGCCCAGGATTCATCTTTCAGGAGGCAGGGAATAGTTAATATAATCACATCTGGTTTGAATGTATCTTTTATGGTACCCCCAGTGATGCTGCTTTGCATTCTTTTTCAAGGCCTGAAACATTGTCCTTGTTATACAGAACTGAAATATTGCAGAGAATTCAAATTTTTCAAATGAGAAAATTTTAGCAAAGAGTGATCTGGAGAAATACATAGGTCCATTGCAGCAGTGCTGGTTCATACCAGCAGGCAGTCTGCAAGTCCTGCGAGTCAGATTGGCTTCGGGGCAACATCCTGGCTACAAGGTGCCATCGATTTATTGACAAACTGGGCAGATTTTCTGCTGCAAAAAGCCCACAGGTTGAAACCCAGACTACAGGAAAAAAGCAAGAGACAGGGGCATATCGCCACTTTCCCCTCTCCCAAAGAATCCATAGAGATTCCCCTCTCCCAAGATCCATAGAGATTCTTCACCCTGAATCTTTCACCATGTTTCTTTATCTTCCTTGGTTTTTTCCTACTTGAGTTCTTTATAAAAAGAGTTGCAAAGATATACTCTATGATCTGATAAAAAGATATTGGTCATAAAAGAGGAACTTAGATTTAGGAGATGAAGAGTGTTAAATGAGAAAACTGGGAACATGAAGACAAACACTTGTTTTCTTAATATCCAACAGCATCTTCAACTATACTCAGAAGAGAAAAGTAATTAAATGGACAAGAGTTGTCCAAAGCCAAAGGCTCTACATTGCTTTTCCTTCTGACTCCTTCGTTTAATAAATGCTCTGCTCTGAATACAGAGATTATTAAAAAGCTCAAGATAGAGATTAACATTTTGTTCAATATTCATTGTTTCACCTGATATAAAATGGAAATTGGAAGCACTTTGTTAAATGGACTGAAAATTTGAAAGGTTGTGTAATTTCACTGTACCTTCTATGAGCGGCTCTTAAATATTAATCTGAAAAGCTGTTTTGTATCTGCCAAAAGCACTTTGTCCTCATGGATACCTGTGGACCTTCCAGTCCAACAATATATGGTGACTATATCTTACCCTCTCCTCTCCTCTCCTCTCCTCTCCTCTCCTCTCCTCTCCTCTCCTCTCCTCTCCTCTCCTCTCCTCTCCTCTCCTCTCCTCTCCTCTCCTCTCCTCTCCTCTCCTCTCCTCTCCTCTCCCTCCCCTCATATTCCATGTAGAAAAGTAAAAGTAAAATATTCCATGTAAAAGGTACTCTGTTTTTCATAGTCTTCTTTCAAACAATGTCATTCCAAGTGTTACTAGTATATTTATTTCTTGCTGTAGATTCTTCAAAGGGTATTTCCTTTTTCTGTATGTAGTGGACAGGTAGTAGCTGATGTAAATAAAATTAGATTATGTCAAAATATGGCCACTATGTCAAATAAAAAATTAACTTTTCATGAGAGTTGGTTTTTATTAACTTCTTTAAAGGTCAGCTCTACCTTAGTTTCCACTGGTGGATTGAAAAACCTCATAACTATCACAAGGGGATAATGCCTTTTAGAAATGCTGTTGGCATTGCTCCATGTTCTCAGACTCTATATTGTTGTGCTAGAATTCTTTTTTTTTTTTTTTCATTTAAGCTGAACATATACCCAGTCCAAATAATGGTGTTGAGCAGTGATCTTCGGCATGGCGTCTCACATAAATTTCAGGCACACATTTTAAGAGTTTATTTCCCTGAACAGCCCCATAGCTGTCTATCACTCTTACCCTGTAGCTAGTAGTGAAGCTCACTGCTGGGAGCAGTTGCTCCAGTTTTGCATATTCTTCTTATCAGGATCTGAATCTTTACTTCGATGAGATGAACTTATGTCTTTCTGAGCAAGCCAATCTAGACATTCCCACTGCTTTATTGAGATCTTTGTTGTTGAAACGATTTTAAGTGTCTGGGGAATAGCAACCAGCTACAGGACTCTATGTTTTGTATTCTTTTTGATAACCAAGAGATGTTAAATTATATATTTTTTTCCATTCTTGGAGTTCCCTGTGGAAGAGGAGAGCAAAAGTATATAATCAGAAAACTGTAGCAGCTGCACTCTCTCCTGCTTGATTTGCCTCTGGAAAGAGACAGTGGGTTCAAGAGATGTACATTAAATACATCCTTTGGGTGTGGGATTCTGAGGAGTGGGCTAAGACTGAAAATAGTGTTTTAAACAGATTATCCTATGTTTGCCTCTGAGAACATCACCCCAGATATGACAAAGAAAAGGGTTAAGAGAGAAAATTTCTATGTTGGAATTTTGGTACACTAGTGGCATTTATTTTTTTTATTATAGATGATCCTCCATAACCACTACTGCTCCCTGTTCAGCAGAGTTCTGTTCTTCAAAGAACAACAGCAGTGGACTATTCTATCTCAGCAGAAGCCTGCTCACACCCCAGCAGCTGCATCTGGGTTCTTTAATGAGGAGCACTGGGAAAGTTGCAGGTGATATCAATCCCATGAGCTTCCAGAGGAGAAACTCTACTGCTCTCCAGCTGACCACCTCCAACACTGACAGTGCTCATTTTCTAAGGGACACCACTGCTCTTTTAAGGGACACTATTGCACTTCCAAAGTAGAAACAGCAGCTTCTCTCTTTTCCTTCTGTTCTCTCCAGCTGTCTGTGTGTCTTCTACTGCCAGGTATCCAGCAAGAGTCCCTTTGAAATGACCAAGTTGCACAAACTGTGGAGAGACAGAAAAACAAATGCCTCTCACTTATCCCTTTTGGAAGCATGGTTTGGTCTTCCTGACATCTCAGCTCCAGGCATTTGTATCATGCTCAGCATGGTATTCCCTCTGCAGGTGCCATTTCTTTTCCTTGCCAGAGATGTGTAAGCTAATTTTTCATGTTTTAGGTAGTTTTTTCCTGCTAGGAATGTTCCTGTAACTCCCTCAGACAGGATTTTGCTGATTCCACATTTACCTTGTGTAGGTGATTTTTACCTCCCTTCCCTCCACTCCCCTGTTCCTTCCTGCAGCAGACTTTCCTAGGTCTGTCCTGCACTGGCCACTGCTTTCCACTTTGCCAAGAGGGTGAACAGTTTATTCTTTTATCCACAGTTAACTTCCCATTCCTCTCATCATGCCTTAGGTCTCACAGAAGGCTTTACCAAACTGCCTTTGGTGACTGAGTAGGTCTTGAGCAGCTGTGCCCAAACTTGCTCCTGCACCTGTGAATTAGAAACTCCACACTTTAATCATAGAAAAACATTTCAAATCTGTGGAAAATAATGGGAATTTGTAGTTCAAACTTTAAAATTTAGTGTTGGTGTGAAGTTCTTCACAGACTCAGTACCAAATTTAATTTGGTTTGAATGCAGCTTGGTGATGAAAGATGCAAGAGTTTTCAGCTGATCTCTTCCAAGCTCTTCTGCTTTCATCTGTCAGGACACAGGAAAAATTCCACTATGTTGCACATTTTTTCTCGAGGACTTTTTTAACACGTCACAAAAATTCTCTGAGTGGTGTTCCTACTACTGTTGGCTATATCTCACTGTAAATATTCATGGAATATTTGAAGGCATTTAGACATGAGCCATAAAACTTTCTGGTCGCTCAGACAGAAAGAGAGGTATTTTAATAGGCACAGCACTCTTTAAAATATCTGTATTGTCTTGCAGAATCCCATAAAACATCACTTGTGGATGTTTATTTAAAAAAAATTATGATGATAAATCAAATGAATAAAAGCTGTGCTTTTTCCAGTAAAATAATCAGTGAACATTAACAGTATAATGCTGTAAATTATGAGGCATCATTAAATTTGTTAACAACTGAGACTCTTTGGGTTGAAAAGAGTCACAGAAGTGAGCATGAATTATAAAGCTATCAGGAAATAAGATTCTGTGTTTGATTTCACACTACACTTAGATTTACAATTTATATATGTTTTTAGTTTCAGTTCAACTTGCTGTGAATGTGTTATATTGTATAGATATTACATCTAAAGGACATGAAAACTACTTTGTTTTCTGCCAAATGTATGGTTACTATAAAATAAATGCATTGTATTGAAGGGAAGAAGTTAAAAGTCTGAATGACAAGATATTGTAATAGATGTGAATTTACTTGCTCCTCCACACTGTTTAATGCCAAACAAAATGTAATTTTTTGAATCAAAGTATCTATATTTGATTTTGCATGTTATCAGGAAAACTCAGGTATAACAATGGAATTGTCAAGCCAGCTAATTTACATTCTAGGTTTTAAATATCTCTCTGCAACGGACAACATAGAATTTCTACATCTTTTTACATTAAAGAAAAAAATATAGAGACCCGAATGCTGATATGCTTTCTCTTGTCATCGCGTGGCTGCATAATTCTGCTGAGAGATGAAGAGAGCAGAAGCCCATATTCACTGTATGCTTACCCAGTTCATCTTGGTTGCACGGGTCAAGCTTTGGGGCTATTATCATTTTAGTTGCAGAAGATGTTTCAGGGATACCAAGTTCCCCTTAAGTGTGAACCTTTGTGTGAATGTGTGCGTTACTGAAATCGTGAGTTTCATCCTGATGAAGGACACAGCAAGGCTCAGGATGTCCCAGATGTTTTAACAGGTTTCTTCATACAAATTATTTCCAACCTGGTTAGAAGAACCTTATTATATTTATAAATACAGGTAACTCATCTCATCTTGTCTCTTCTCTCCAGGAAATGATCAGTGGTGTGAACATTTTGGATCAAAAGCAACAGTATTCATTCTCTCAGTGCATGGAAATAATAATTTTTTGCTGGTCTGATAATTTCCAGAAGGCTAATAAACTTCTGTGTTCTTTGGTTTTGTCTTCCTGTCTTATTCTCTCCCATTTGCTTTTAATCACCCATAAAGGCTGACTGTGTCTGGTATGCTAGCTAAAATAAAACACCAATTTAAGTGTGGGCTATTCCTGGGTGTTTATTTCAGAAGTGAGGGGTCATCTTTGAAATATAATTACTGATCTGAAAATGTTCCTAACAGAAATGGGAATCCTCCTAGTTCTGTGCTAAGCCAGAGTACTGACACTCCATGAGGAACACTGTCAAACAAGGATTATCCACTGGTACTAGTAACAGAAGACAAAAGAAGATATAGATGTTTAGTAATATACATTCCTTTATATTAAGCAGCCAAGATGTCAAAAAACTGAAACGAAGTTTAAAGTTAAACATCAGTCTGAAAAATCCTTTTTCAGCTGCTGCACAGATTCTGGTCTGTAAGAGAAGATTCATTACTATTGACCACTAGGTGATATCTTCTGTTCTGACTCCAAAATGTATCCTAGGGGATCATTTGTGTGTGGTAGACTATGTACACTTCCAAGGACAAGGGAGGCTAGAATAAAAAATGGAGAGATAAACCTTTCTCAAGACGCAGCTTTAACATGAAAGGCAGCCCCCATTCATGGCTTTCCTACAGGCTGGAAGGCACAGCTATCCTGTAAAAGGCCAGAAGATGGAGGAGATGACTGCAGCCTGTAGTCAGACTGGGAGAAAGGAAAGTAGAGCAAGGAAGAGAGAGCTTAGAGAAAAAGAATTTGAATGTTCATCTTCAGAAACAAAATAGTGAGTTTGGAAAAAGTCTACCTGAATATGAGGAAGAACTGACTACTGTGTGTGTGACCATGCACTGGAACAGATTGCCCAGAGGCTGTGCAGTCTCCCTCGCTGGGGATGTTCAGGGACACAACCCTGTGCCATGTGCTCTGGGGTGGCCCTGCTTGAGCAGGGACGTTGCACCCATTGTGGTCCCCTCCAACCTGACCTTTTCCATGATTCTGTGATTGTTTAACCAAATACTGTCTTTGGAGACGTGCCTCCTGTAGTGATCTTCCATCTATGTTACTTGTTGTTGCTAGAGGTAGATAAAGCTTCTGAATCAAACAGCAGGCAATTTTACTTTAGCTCCAAGGCAGTGACAGGGAAGAAAGGAGTCCTCTGAGAAAGCAATGAATTACAACACAGTTATACCTCTTCAGACTAGTTAAAAAAATGAAATAAAATGAATAACAACATGTTTCCAAATTCTAGGTGTTCATTCATTATTTACACATCAACTAAAGTTATGTTCATGTTAACCACAGGAGTCCAAATATTTTCTGTACATACTCTTGCAGTAGTGTCAACATGACCTCTATGTCAAGGCCTATTTTTTGAGTCCAGAAAAGAATCACAAAAAGAAAGACTAAACCTACATGACTGGTAACTAATATTATGGTGTATTCTTCTTCTAGAAGAAAATAAGAAAGTGGGATGACTGAAGAAACATCAGTGCTAAACTTCTTCAGGTGGCTGGTGTTCTTGATGGCCCAGTATAACTTAGAAAAGCTCATGACTCACATGGAAACAGAAGTGTAATGAAATAAAGTTCTCCATATCTTTCATAATGTCTGCATTTTACCCCACTGTGTAATAACAAGCCTGTCAGATTCTTTAGGAACCATCTCTCTTTAAGTTCTTCTCTTAAATGTATCTCTTCCTCAGATGTGAAAGTATTGCAGCAGTTACAGTATGGTATTTCCATTTATAAGAATATTTTTCTCAGATAGGGCATTGGAAAACCCTCAGTATCCATTGGATTCAGTTTAAAAATATGTCTTTGTGAGCAACATTTTTGTTAAGGGACGTTGGTAGGTGTTCTAGTGTAAACCTGGTGGGGAGGTAAGGCCCACATAACCACTCCTCAATCTCACAGCAAGAAAGGGAAATTAATTAGAAGTGTAAAACTGACAAAACTCATGTGTTGAGATAAAGACAGTTTAGTAATAAACAACAGCAACAACAACATCAAAAGAAAACAACAAAGGGAAAAAAAAACAAAACACCTGCAAACCAAAAAAATAAAAAGAAAAACAAGGGATGAAGAAAAACAAACCAAACTTCTCATCACTAGCAAATGCCCAGCCAAACCTAGTGCAACAGGACAGTAAATGTTGTCTTCAGATATTGAAGAAAATTTTAAAAGAATTTGAACTCTACCACATTACAGGCTTCCTTTGGAAACTGAGACTTTCAGAGAAGCTCCATCTCAACTCCATCTCAAGCTCCATTCCAAAAAAAAAAAGAAAAAAAAGAAAAGAAAATGCAATCTTTCTTCATCAGCTAAGCCACTGGCAACATCTCTTGAGAGGCAGTTGCTCTTAGGGTTTTTACTATACTTAACTCTTAGGTGCTGCTGCTAGACCTTTATCTCAGATAAAGGAGTGTAGAAATTATGTGTAATTTGGCATTTATATGAGCTAAAAATACTAATCCTGCTGGATCAAAGATACTTGGTCAAACAAACACACAAGCAGAGAATAAATTCTTCAGGCTTCCCAGAATATGTACAGAGTAGGGAGGATATTTCTTAGAACAGAGGTCAAATTTATACTCTCTCTGAAGTTAAAAGACTACTTCATAATAGTAGAGTATTCATAAAACTTACTCTAAAGATAACAAATTATCTGAAAAAAAATGTTGTTTAGCTGTTAGTTTGGCACACTTATTTCTAGAAGTAAACATAACAAAAGCAGCCCATCTTAAAAAAAATAGAAGGAAACAGGAAATTATTTTGTTCACAACTTTGCTTCATAATCATTAGAATATCAAAATACCTTTTATCTACCTGGTGAAAATTTTTTAACACATATCATGGGAAATCTGAAAGGGTTCTAGATATACAGAAAGGGTTATAGATATTACAGAAATAAATTTTAATATATATCAAGAAATATGAGACATATTAATATTAATAAGAGTGTTATGAGACAGTTCTTATAGAAAAAAACCCTGTAAACTCAGTTGAACTTGTGAGATCATGGGAATATATATAAATTTACTACTAAGAAAGGGTAAAAATGGAGGTTTTTAGTAGGCATGCTTACTTTGAACAATAGAAATGTAGTATGTGTAGTATGTGTTCCTAACAAATAAGACTGACTTTAAAAATTCAAAATCCTAAAAAAGTATGGCATGCACAATAGGCTCTACTTGCAAGACAACTTGTAGACATAAAATAGATGCTTTTAAGAATCTCATTTCCTTGAGAAAAAAGCTTACACTTTTTATTAATATTTGCATGTCATACAACAGCTATCAAAAAGTAATGATAAAGTAAAATAGTAAAATTCACACCCAGAACAGCCGTTCTACCCTTAAACCTCAAAACCAAAAGAACCCCAAAATAAAAACAAACAAAACCAAACAACCAAAAAAAAACCAAACAAAAAAAACTCCCCGAACCAAACCAAATAGAAAAACAAACAAACAAAACCCACAAAACAAACGACCAAAATTTATATAAAGAAATATTCAAGCTGTATTTCTTAAAAGCCAAATACAGAGATTAAAATTAAAGTACAGTTTCATAGAATTTATAGCTACCTATGTCTATTTGGGTCAGCTCAGAAGAAAATTGCAGAAGACAAAATTTATGTATCAGCTTATTCAGCTGTCTCTACACTATAACAGTTAGAAGAAATCTTTGTCTGAATTCATGCTTTGTTTCTGGAATGAGCAGGAATCACACTGAGAGCTTCCAGGAGGTCTTGGCACAGAGCTCTCTGGGGAACAGGACATGAGATATTTGAGTGACAACACTTTCTGTGAGGTTATCCATGCTGCTGAGCATGGTCAAAGACACAAAACTCCTGGGCATGCATAACCACTTCCCATACCTTTTAATGCTTTTGAGCCTACAATGGGACAAGTTCTCGTTTGTGAATCTGCTATTTTCTGAGACTTCAGCTTCTTCACATGCAGCCTGCTGCTCCAGAACTCAGCTTTAACTGCAGCCTCACTCACTGTAACCTCCTTCCAACCCTGTTTAGCTCTCCATGCTACTTCCTCACGTTCCCAGGAACCACCCTTTCTGGTACTGCACCATCCTCTCAGCTGCACTTCAGGCAGCCCCAGTCCCTCCTGGGTGGCTCCTGCTCTGTCACTCCCCACCACTCCTGGCTAAAACAGAGCAGCTGTGGGGCCATGGGGCATCTGCTCCCCATCACTGGGACCTTGGGATGGCAGATGCCCTCAGGGGTTGGTTCCATCTTGGCCAGACCCTTGTGAAGGTCTTGGCTCCCTTTTGGAGGAACAGATTTGGGCAAAGGGATGAATTTTCTGTAGAGGAGAGGAGGGGTGCAGCAGTTCTGTGTGTGGAGGACCCTGTGAGATATTTCTGCATAATTTTTAATGTAAGTAGAGAGTCATGACCCTGCAGTACTTAAACTCCCAATTTAAACCATGAGGAAGCCCTCATGGGTTAATTATTTTGATGGACACACACTACACAATTTTGCTTCCAGCTCACTCATTTAGGGTCAGTATCATTACATTTGCCTGTCAAAACAGAGGCACATTTTTGACTTTGGCAGCAACTTGTCAGTAATAATTTATCATTCTCTCATTTACACAAATGAATAATCTTTACCTTCCTCACACTAATTTGTAGGAAATACTTTAATAAAATATTCTGTTGTGAGTGATAATTTTGCCTAGTAAAATTAATTAAGTCATTTAGCAAAATGAACCCTACTACTGTACTTCAAAAGTCTTAAAGAATTAGTCAAAACATGGTTCTGTTTCCTGTATTGTTGCTTCTAATGATTACTCCTTGAAATTTGCAGGTCAGTGTATTTCAGGCTTTTTAGGTCTTTCCAAAATGTGCACAGAAGGTATTATGTTTGAATAATATGAGGAAGAGAAGCCAATATTTTCAAGAATACTCTAATATTTTCATATAGGTGTATTGATTGTGAAATCAGCCTTTTAATTTACAGCATCTCCTATTGTTTTGAGAGAATGTGACTGAAAGAAAGCAAAACATAAGTTTTTACCAAGTTTAGAGAATTAAATAAATATTTTATAAAGTTGCTTTTGTTTGTCCATTTCACAAGAAAAGTAGTTTTTACTTTTCTATACTCCTGGTTTTGTTATACTGGCACACAAATTTAAAACCCAAAGCAAACCCAAACAGCTCATATTGAAAGTGAAATGGTAGGGCAGTGATCTGATCTATTGCTATGGCAACAAATGCTGCCTTCATGCAGCCCATGAAGCACCAATGCATAAACTTTTACACCTAAAGTTTTACAAATCTGAGATTCTTAAAGTAGTTATAAAATATGTGGTCAGTCATCAATTCCTGCTGATACCTGAAGTACCCCTCCATGGTAATATATCTGAGATTAAATTTTTAATTTGTGATGTTTCTGGGGTTAAAACAACTCTTCACAGAACTGGGAATTTTCCTAAATGAGAAAGAGTTGTCTTGCACAGATGTTTGGATGAAAGATCTATCACAAACAAACAAACAATGGTTTATGTTTGGGTAATTTTTCCATGTATCTTTTAAATAACAGCAATGTTCCAAGCAAAAGACTAATGACAGAAATTGGCACTTATTTATTTTTTCCCCTAAACAGAAACATGAGGGCTGTGATAGGGTCAAGGATACCTATGGTATATTACTTTGCCACAGGAAAGACTGAAATATTGTAGATTTATTTTCAACCCTAAAGTTTTTATTTTATCTCTGAATTACACATCATTACTCCCTTTATTTAATACCCAGTTCTTACCCTGTCAACACCTTCCATTAGTCTCCAACAACCCATTTCCTCACCAGCTTCATGTTAAAAGTGTCCACAAGACAGCTGCCATCCTACATAGTACACAGAGGTCAAGAGAAGACAAACACCCCAGATCATGGATGTTCTTTGTCCACATTTCACTCTCTTAAGTTTGATTCTGCACTCTGTGAGCACAGACATTTTTTTAATTAGCTAAAGGAAGAGATTAAACTGTGGAGACAAGAGAAGGATAAAAGGAGGGATGTGTATTTTGTTTTAGCCTCTTTACCTGCTCATTGGAAAGGAGTGAGCTGAGCTGGGACTGCTGCTAGTGAAAGTAAGTGGGACCAACACTGATGTCCCATTTAAGTCTGTCACAATTTCCTTCCCACTCTGTTTTGGATCTGCAATAGCAATATTACATTGCTGATGTCTTTGATCTGAATTGTCTCTCTAGAAAGAACCTTTCCCAGAAGGCAAGTTGGAGAGGGAAATGAAACAATCTGAAATAGTTTCCCTATTGCTGCAGAGAGACTAGCTAGGAAATTTGGGAGGCTCTGTTAATACTAAAGTTGTGCTGTCTCAAGACCCACCACGACTTCACCCAAGTCCAAAAGTTAGACAAAATATCTTACCTTACCCATACTGGCAAGACCAGGTATTTTTTCTGATACTGTTTTGAGACTCCAGAAAATATCAGACTTGCCTCCATTCAGGCATCTGAATCCTGAGGGACAGTCTGAGGGAAACAATGATAAAAGAATAAACCAGATTAAAGTAATATCAATGGATATTACAATGGATATCTATGTTTAGTCTACTGCAGAAGCAATATATTCATAACAGCATATTTGAGTTGGTCCCTACTCATGAGACTTGGCTCTGTGGTGGATAGGTAATGGAAAACAGCAGGAGAGATGCTTTCAAGAATGACAAAGATTTCTGATCATGCAGAGCCACAGAAACCACCATATTATTTTTTTTCTGGATAAAAATCTGAAAGGTATATTAAGAACATGGTACCAGAATGCAAAGCACAAAATTTTGTCCACAGGTGGGTGTGGACACTCATTTTCCTCTGTGCAATAATGCAATTTCTAATCATCAAAAGACTACTGTATCTGCATCTATTTATTTGTCAGAAAACAATGTAGAGGGTTGGTTTAGAGTCTTAGATCAGTGAGTTTAATTTCAGTAAACTATCTGATGAAGAATCTTTGGGCTATTTAACTATATTTAAATACTGCATATTGCATCTTACAAAATATATTGAATATAAAGCAAATGTAGTCTGTCTTTATAGAACTTTATAGAGTTATAACATGTTCAGTTATAGCTTGTGCATATCTATATCTCTATAGATATAGAAATGACAGATCTAATACTGCAAAAGCAATACTTTTTACAATGTCTGTTTCAGTGTCTAGCATCTGAAACATTATTGCTTGAAGCTTTACAGGATAAAAAGTTTTCTGATCTCCGGTTGAAATGTTAAATCAGCTTGAGACTGGAAAGGGAAGGAGATTTCTTGTGTATATTAATGATCAGTGGGAACTAGAATGGGAAAATATGCTTTAGCTGCAGAAACTTTCAACCTGGAATTCTTCTAATGGCCTTCTTAGAACTACTGTAACTTTTAAAGGAAACAGAATTTGCTGATAATAAGAAAATCAGATATAAAACCTTGTGTGCTGCTGGTTTCCTTTACATAAAAGAATTCCATTAAATTGAAGCAACTTGTGTATGAGAAATTCCATAAATGTAATTTACTGACTATAACTGGAGAAGAAACCACTTAAACATGAATTAAATTTTGTAAACCTTCCTCTATAATTATTCAACAAAGTCTTTAATTCAAGCAGATTAATGCAGTGCACTATAGAATGGAATATTATTTAGCATTCCTGAAGACAGGGACATTAGAAATAAATTTCAGGACTGTGTACATGGAGTATTGTTGTAGTGCAAATGTTGGATGGTGTGGTTGGGCCAAGAATAGCTTGTTTTGCATATTTGCCTAGGTGCAAATAGAAAATTACTGTTGTAATTAAAATTGCAATTTATTTTATTACTATAACAGTTTTTATTGCTGACAGTAAAATTTACACATTCTTATGTGTAATTACAGTTCCAAATACTAATTTACTTCAATGTGACTTTTTTGCTGCTCAGTGAATCATTCAAATCAATATTTCTCTGAGATACCTTCATTAGTTTTTAGAACTGTTGCTTCTGTATTACCACAGCTAGCAATTCCTTAAATATCTTGCTGTGAACTGAAGGGAATGGCTTTTGTTCCCTCCTTTTCAACTGAATGTTTTGATAAAAACCGCACTTGATTCCTTCCCTGTGTGTTAGTTTTGGGGCATTTCATCCCAGTTATTTTGAAAAGTATCTGTGAGACAGATTTTGTATGCAGA
Source organism: Setophaga petechia (assembly GCA_024362935.1). Taxonomy (NCBI): domain Eukaryota; kingdom Metazoa; phylum Chordata; class Aves; order Passeriformes; family Parulidae; genus Setophaga; species Setophaga petechia. Next base: position 8,854,740 of record JANCRA010000020.1, on the reverse strand, counting down.
GTAGAGATTGGTAAATTTAAAAAAAAACCCACTTGAATTAGGTTACTATTGCAGTTGTAGACTTTTTGCAAATGTATCACAGAATAATTATACAAAAGAAGTTATCTTCACATTTTTGCTACCCGCTCTTTCAATGAACCACATTTTCAAAATTCTGTTTTTCCCCATTTGCTGCTTATAATTATTAAAAATGGGTTTTGTATCTTCCATTTTAACCCAGTGTTTCAGGAAAACAACAACAAATAACAGGCAAATCGGAGATACTTCTGCTTTGCCTTAATTGACTGATTTTTGTGAAATGTGAATTTCAAAGTCAAGTTAAAGCACTCTTTAGGAAGCTGTTATACTTTCTTCACTTTACCTCAAACCCAAAAATGCTAAAGCAATCAAAAAGTAACTTTTCAGCAAGATACACAGAGAAAAGTCTTGATGATAGTGAAGAGTGGAATTAATGTGTCCCTGGTGTTGAGTCCTGAAGGGCTCTCTAGATTCTCTTATTTCTAACCAAGATGCACTTTCACAATGAGGGGCACGAATAGGAACTCCCTCTTCTCTCTTGCTGTAGGTAATGTCTGATATCCTTTCAGCCTTTATCTCTTTCAAGTCTGCCTGACGTTGCCCTGGGTGTTGAAACAGTATTAGGGAAGAAAGAGTCTACACATCCACATGTATGCACAGAGTGCAGTCTCATAACCTCCTTTGCCAAGACCTAAATTGGCAAGAGCATTTCCTTTATTTTGTTATTTAATTTGTATTTATGGTCCTTTGACAAAATATCTTAACAAAAATCATGCAAGAGAATGCTCAGAGGCAGGAAGACTAAATGTACATTTCCACAGGAGTTTCAGATATAGTTTAATTATTCTTTCAGGAATTTGGACCAAACTTGAGCAATATGTGGCCTCTACCCCACACATTCTTTCATTTATGGACTGCATTCTTCAGTAAAAACTTGAGTAGTTGTGATCTTACCTGTCAGTAGCTTTCTCGTGCCACTCTGCAGATCCATTCTACAAAGCCAGCCACCAAAGTGGGACAGGCAGGAAAACTGAACAATTTTTTGTAACAGTCAGTAGAGAAAGGTGGAGGACAGAGGTCTACTTTTGTAGGGGGAGATAGAGGGTGTAAATGCATTTATTTGAAACTCACTGCTGATAAAATAAGTGCCTGACAGTCTATCCAGAAACTTGATTGGGCATCTGTGATTTACAAAATTTCAATAAAATCTGTAAGTACATGCAGGAACACAGAGATGTTCCCATGTGTTCTCTCATACACACACTTGAAGTAAATGTTAGAACTTCAGGATTTCATTATCTCATTTCCACCTATAGAGCTGGCATAATTATTCTCTGCTTTTAATATCCAATGGGAATACAAAGACCAGAATAAAGTCTGCTTAAATTCTGTGAAGTCAGTGAAGTTACAGCAGTTAGCAATTTTATTTATTGCTTTCAGTAATTCAATCCAACTCCCATGTAAGGAATAACTAATCCAGTGTGCATTTAAAGTAATTATACATATATGGTTAAATATCAAAATATTTTTATGGGGTTTTTTTGCTTGCTTACAATATACCATAAGAAAATAGCTAATATACTAACTTAATCCTGCTTATCATTATTCAGCAAACACAGAACATGATAAGAAAATGCTTTAATAGCCCACTAAATTCACTGAAAAGGCATTCAGAATAAATTATGTTAGGACTATTTGTCCTGAGCAGATCAGTGTAAATCCAGCTTTTAAAAAAAAATATTTATCCCATGTCTCGTCTTCCTATTGAAGGTGTGAAGGAATTATGCCAAAAATAAAGGTAGCAGTTAGTACAAATAAAAGCTTTTTTTTTTTCTATAAACAATGAAGAACTTTAAAGTGACCACATAGTGGTCTGTAAGTAAATAAGGTATAGACATATATTTAATTTACTGTGTGTGCATTGACACCAGATAAAAACTGAAAATTAATACATCTGAATCTGGGTTCTGTGACTGATTTGCATAGAAGTTGATTTTATCACTTGCTTGCTATGTCTAATAATACAGCAGAAGTTTATAGCATTTTAATTGGTTTAGGTTATTGGTTCTTAAGTATACACTGTGTAATTTTTCCTTGATATCAAAACCCATGGTTGACTGGAAGATAATTTGCTCTTCGTCTTCCATTTCAGTGGCTCTGTAAATTCCATTCTATCATTCCTATCAATTACAAAATGACACTAAATGAGCATTCAAAGTAATTTGCCTTGAATTCTTTGTTTTCTGAATTATATCCTATTTTTGAATTGATTGGCAGCATGGGAGAAACAACTGTAGGAAACTGTTCTCTTTACTTCTGAATTGCCTCACTAAAGAACAGATATGTTAATTAATTTTCTTCTTGTTTCCTTCTCTCTTGTCCTATTAGCTCATTTTTGTTTTACCACTTAGAAATTCTGACTTTTTCAGCTTTCCAGAAAAGCTGCAGTTTTACAAGACAGAAAAATACAAAATTCATAGTGTCATATCAGACAATGGACCACCACTGACAAAAGACCATGCAGCTTCCTTTGCTGGTTTGAACTAAGTTTTTTCCTCAAATTGTGTATTTGGTCTGTAATGGAAGTTTTATATCAGGAGATCCAGAAAATGGATGCATGAAAATATAGGAGACTGATAGGATTTCTTATGTAAGGATGTTCAGCCCACAGATAGGTCTCTGAATGGCCAGCTTAACATATTGAGAGACAAGAGGGAGATTTAAGGAAAAGCTATTGGATATATTTGTTGCAGAACTTCAATAACTAGGAATTCATATTTCATGGGATCAGATACTGGAATCAATATGAAGGCTGTCTGTTTTCTCTATTAAAAAAATGAAAGGAGTGAAAAAAAAAGATTTGCAGGCAGAATCAATTTGAAAACATGAAGGAAACTTAAATGTGAAAATCTGGTAAAACACTGTGAGATACACTGTTTGTGTTTAACCTGTTCCATATTTGGAGATTTCCCTAGTTTGTTTGAAGTCAATGTAAATTTTCCATCTAATGGCAATCAGTGCTTGAAAGGACAGCTGATATCTCTGTTTCAGTGTATCATTAGTACTGTAAAAATGCAGTGAAACTTTTAAAATTAAAATATACAAGAAAAAAAGAAATATCAGAATTACTGTATGCTAAAGCGTGTTCAGTTATAGCTTGTGCAGACACAAATGTTTGAATATGTGGAAAAGAAATCCTTTCAGTGCTTAATTACTCTGTGCAGTGATAAGTCTTGAAGGCTTGAACAATGGTGGCTTGGTCTTAAAGGTCACAAAAGGGAGCGATCTCATCTGATTTTATTAAAATAATCTCAGATAATTTTGAAATTATTAGGCTGATCTGAAAGCTGCAGAATTATGAGTAGATACCTGATATTTTAAGGATCTCATTGAAATTAATCTAGATTCAGTGCTAATAAGGTAATGGAAAGGTGACAGTGGGGATATTTATTCTGATCTCAGCTGATTGGGGCAGAATTCATGTCAGTGTTGTCACCAATTAGGCCTCTAGTGGAAGAATAAGTGGAAGACTGCACTTCTAGCACATTGCAGTCCTGCAATGCAATCAAATAGTGTTGAAATGTTATAACACTCTCCTAACAAAGGGCAGAAGTCCCTGAAATTGCTCTAGCACAAAAACATTCTATAAGAGGTACAGTTAATGAGAGCTGGATATGGAGAATAATTTAGCATTAAGTTCTGCCCCTGTAGCCCAGACACATCAGATTTTTTCTGCTCACAGATTGTGTATTTGTGATTTGCTGCCTTCATTAATGATGATTTGGAAGCTTCTGTGTCTGTGGAAAACACATGGGTGGGCTTCTGTGCAAGCCAGGTACAGCTTTAACAAACACATCTGTGCTAACAGATGTTGAAGGGAGAGTAAGACAAACCCAGTCCTGAGGGATTTTAATAAACTGAATTTAATGGGAATTGAAAGCTCTTAGTAGCACTTTAGGACTTTAAATAAATCAGTTTTGCACCAAACTGATTGTTGGATTAAGTGAATTTTTCTACTTTGAATTCAGTGGTGTTCCACAGCATACTGAAAACCTTCATCAGTTTTGCTCAAAAACAAGGAATTAAAATACAGCACCTGATTAAAAAAAATTACTGCTTGATATAAGTAGATGAGTTGTGATAAAGTCTCTTTTTACTTGAGGGTCTGAGAGCCTTAACTGGTGAGCAGATCAGAGAGATACCTATTAAATAGGAACCCATAAAGGAGATACATAGTGACCATTTTGTGTATTTGTTATTACAAATGCAAATGATTGGTTTTGTAGTCAGGGACAATCAGATATCTGAACTTATGAATTGAGTAGTTTTTAGAAAATGCTTGGAAATCAAAAAAAAAAGGTAAGGTACAAATAATATTTTTAAAGCTGTTTCCTTGGAAGTATTTGCTGCTTATCACAATTTTTAGTTTTTTACGCTGTACAAATACATGTATACATTAAATTTTTAAAATTTAATTTCATGTACGCATGAGACTCTAATTTCAATGTTGAACACAAACATTTGTTTTATATTTTGTCTTGTGAGTATGTAATTTTTAATATTCCAGTGTGACTGGGAAGATAGTAATGCTGTAAGTAAGTTGCTGCTGGAGTAATAAAAGACCATGTAGTCGATAATCATCAAGAATAAAAGTTCGATTTTAAAAACTGGATTGCAGAATATATAAATCTTGTTCCAGATATGAGCATTCCTATATCATCTCTCTTATCATCTTATAAATCACATGGCGTTTTCAATAATTGCTGTGCTCTGTGTTATTTGACTAGAACTTCTGTTAAAAACAAAGCAATCTCTAATTAAGTACCATGTCTTTTAGTGTTATGAGACAGGCTGTTTAACTATTGCTTGAATTACTTGGTACAGTGGTGAGTGAAAACTGTATTTGCATTTATTGATATAAAATTTGCAAATACATTACTTGTTAGCTTTGTAGATACTGTTGTCCTAATATTTTCTCTTTTAGGGGTGGAAAGTAAGCCACGATCCACTCATTAATATCCATAAGTCCTTCCCTATTTTCTGGGTGACATAACTGTTTCTCAATGCAGAAAGAGATCAATATAGAGCCTGCTACCTAATGCTGAGCTCCCTTAAATTTTCACTAAAGGATAGGTAGTGGTGTATTGCTAAATACTAAGTGCTTTGTTGCAGGAGAAAAAAAAAAGAAATTTTATTTTTGAAAAGTAATGACAATTTCATAGAAAGTTTACAGGAATTCTAACAGAGCTTAATAAATGCTAGCTTGCATCCTTTCCATTTAGGAGCTCGGTGGAGAGCTCTTATCCACCTACATTTGGGGCCGTGATAGTCTGTCAGAGAGAGAGGAACTCAGAAATATGCAGCATCATCTGTCCAGCTGCACAACCCAGGCAGCTGGGACAACTCAGATACAGCCCTACAGGATCTGCAGTCACTCCCAATATAAATTCACTGAACTTCACCTGTGGATGGAACAGAAGATCAAAAGCACAGTGCTAATAAATATGTAAGACTATATACACTGGCTGGGGTTGAAGTTTTCTTTTTACTGTAAGGCTAAATAGTTCTTCTCAGAGGCTTTTAGAAAACATGACAACATCTGGTGCAAACTGAAAGGCACTAACATTTGTCACCACAGCTACAGATAGTTCTCCCATATCTATGGAATTCTTTCCTCTGTGTCTCATTAGATTATTCTGCTTACATTACTCAAAGGTTGTATGGGGCTCTGAGTGACCCTGTCTAGTGAGAAGTGACTCTGCCAAAGGCAGGGGGATTGGGCAGTCTTTGATGTCCCTTCCACCCCAAGCCATTCTATGATTCTATGAATCTAATGAATGTGAATGCTAGCTCCTGACTCGCAGTTCTGATTTTTTATGCCTTGAATTAAAAAATACACTCAAAAAAAACCCCCTGACCTGGAAGTCATCCTCTCTGAAAGAGTGCATATCCATAAGCTGTTAACTTCCAAAATATGACAGTCATTTCCATTCTGTGTACTGGGAATTCTCCCTGACACAATTCCCACAGGTAACAGTTTCTGGGGGAGACAAGACAATGGCAAGGCAGCATTTTCTCAAGTGAACAGCAGAGAGAATTGAGGTTCCAGTGCCCAGGAACATTTGGACCCTAGAGGAAAGAAGGATCCAAGAAAATCAGTTATTGTTCAAGGACAGCTTACTACAGCCTGAGGAACAGTTCATCCCAGCAAACAGGAAGTCAGGGAAAACTTGAAAAACCAGGAGATCCTAGAAAATCTGAAACAATCAAAAAAAGGAAGTATGCAAAATGTGGAATCAGGGATAGATGTTACAGGAAGGATGCAGGGATGCTGCCTGAGCATGCAAAGATGCAGTCAGGAAAGTCAAAACCTACCTGAAATGGAGTCCAGACAGACATGTCAGGACGTCAGGAAGAGCTCCCTCAAGTCCATAAGCAGAAATACTGAGGAAGTGTATCCCCACTGTTCAATTAGGAAGGGGCCCCAGAGGCACATGACACACAAAAAAAGTGCTGAGTCCCTCCTTCACTTTAGTCTCTACTAGCAAGACCAATCTTCAGGAATCCCAGGCCATGGAGACGAGGGTGGAATGTCTGGAGCAAATGAAAACTACCATTGATGGAAGATAATCAGATCAGCTAATTCTTAACGAAACTGGTCATACAGAAGCCCATGGGCCATGAGAGCTGGGGAAGCTGGCAGATGTCACTGTGAGGCTATTCTTAATTATCTTCAAATGGTCTGGTGGCTAGGAGACAATTCTGAGGACTGGAGGGGGAAAAAGAGTCACTTTTGTCTTCAAGAAAGGCAACAAAAAGGACACAGGCAGATCAGCTAATCCTGTAGATAATTTTCAGAGACATGAATGATAAGAAGGTGATTTGGAGTAGTCAGCATGGTTTCAAAGAGGGAAAGTCATGCTCAATGAACCCAGTCACTCTCTAAAGAAAAGTGACTAGCTGGGTGGGTGAGGAAAGAGCAGTGGATATTCTCTCCTTGATTTGTCAGAGGGTCAAGCTGCCATCCAGAGGGATCTTGCCAGGCTGGAAAAGCCAGCTGGCAGGAACCTCTGACAGTTCCACTGAGGGAAGTTCAAAATTATGCTGGGGAGAAACAACCCAAGGTACCAGTGAGTGCTGGAGACCACCCGGTGATGCTCTGAAGAAGAGGAGCCTTGGGGGTCCTGGCAGACACCAAGATGAACATGAGCCAGAAAAGTATTTTTATTAGATATGAGAAATAAAAGCTGTTAACAAGCCTTATTTACAAACTCTTACTCTGAAATATGAAAAGGTGTTTTCCAAAATCCTGAATTTCAAAGAAAAATCAAGATGTTTTGTTTCCTGTTCTCAGACTATGTATTTTCTCTTTACTCTATTTCACTTTGCTTCCAAGCTGTTTCTATTTTTGTCTCTTTAGTGTTGTTATGAATGAGGTATTTCAGCTACTTTATATTCTCAATACAGTTTCATCAGTCTAAATATTACTAATACACACAAAACCTGTTAGTCTTTCAACCATTTAATAAAAATCTATACAGACCTTGATTTTTATGGCACTTTTAGTTTTTATTTTTATAAAGAAAAACCATCTACAATACCCCTCATGACTCTGAATGATTTTTCAGTCATATAACTAAAGCTCCAAGGTCTACCAAGATAAATTAGTGAACTATGGGTCATTAGCAAAATGTGAATTAATGCAAAATGCACAATAGGCTGCACATTTTATCCTTTCTCCAGATGGTTAATTAAATATTTGAAGGCACAATATGACAAAAGTATGACAATATTATTACTTAATGGCACTGAATATGAAAAGGGTTTAATTGTTCTATTTCTCTCTTTCATCATTGATTAAAATAATGTAATTCAATGAAATTTGGCACTGGTCAGCATCTCAGTATTTTCTTCTAGTTGAAAATTAGATCAGCTTCCATTAAAATAAGTGAAAATTATAATTTGCTGAACAAATTGGAATGTCACATTAAAAAGTACAGTCTTACAATATTTAACTTCTTTTAGGTGGAAATTACACATCCCATATATATGCAACACTTATAATTCCTAGGTATGTTGTTCTAAAAATCCGCATTAGAACACCTTCACTATTTATTAATAAAAAAACTTATCACTGAACATTATTATCTTGCAATCTTTACCAGAATATTTCACAAAATTTGAGATTACAGCTGTTTATTTGATGTGATATATAATGTAATGCTTATTTAAGAATTCATTAAAATATTACAGTTGCAGATTGTTTATTTATATTTCACTTACAATTTTTTTAAATTTAAGACCAATTATTAAAATTATTTGAATAAAAATTTATTAAACTGTTAAAATCTGGTTATTTGATTAGAGTAAGAACCAGCAGACCCTGGTGATTTGGTTTTCTAAACACCTCAGTCCAAGATGTAAACCTGTGGCTTCACAGCAAGGCTCCTTGCAGGCTCTTCCTGCATCTGATAGGATACCTTGTAGACCTATATTTTTTAGACTGTAGCTTTCCCTTATAAATGAGATTAGTTTTAGCACTGCATAATTACCTCAAATACAAGGAAAAAGGTCTCTTTTGAATTGTGGTGAATGGTGTCACTGATTGCTTATGCTCATTGAACAGCCACAACCAGGAGAACACAGGAATTGTGAAGTCTCTGTGAAGTCTGGATGGAAGTCCAGGAAAAAAGATCAGTCTGGGAAGGGAGAAATTTATAAATCAGAGCTTGCTGAAAAATATCAATAATCTGTGTGTGTTTCATTTTTAACAAGTTCATTCAGGAGCTCAGAAGCTGCTTTAGTGATTAACACCCTGCATGTTTGTACTGCAGAACCATGCCCATATTATGGAGACTTGTTATGTGGCTTACTAGCACTATAAACTCAGAAGCCATCTGAAGCTTATGAAGGATTTTAAAATATTGGTTGAAAGAGCCATCCAGAACCAAATAACTCACTTAAAACTTAATGCTCCTTAGAGAAAGCACACTTTGTTATTGAAATCTTTTGAGTGGCATAATTTTGAAAATCTCCCACAATGTCTTTTTGACACATTCATTGCTTAAAGAGAGCATAAAAATGTATGGAGATAAGTGATACTGGATATTAAAGTGGAAGAATATAAGTGTTTTGAAAAAAGAAATAATCCTAAAAGTGATATAGCTATATTAATTTAGTAAAGCTCTATTAATTACGCTCCAAATTTCCCTCCATCAATATCCATAAATAAGGGAAAAACAGAACGAAAATACCAGAGACCAGAACTTTTAAAACGTTAAGCACAGAGAAATATCCACAGCCTTACTAAAGGTCTTAAATTACAGAAGTGAGTTTACTAGTGACTACAATAATAGACCTTAGGAAAGTGCTTTTAAATGTGTATAGTCTTTAACTCTTAATGAAGATTTCACAGTAACCTAGCTCTGTTTACAAACAACCAACACAGACTATTCAGGACAGGACAAACCTTTCCTTCTCTGTACAATTTGTTTCTCTCTAGTTTCTCCCAGAGAGTGAGAACATTGTTCAAAACTCATCCAGGTTTGCAGCAGGTGCAGCTGAGACAGGAAACCCTGGGACTGGTCCATGCTTCTAAAACATGGGACTCTAAACACTGTTGAAAAAAAGTTATTCACCCTTTCTGTCTCTCAGTGTCATCCCATCATGGGAAACAACCTCCCTGTCTTGCCAGTGGGTCTGGAACCACTTGCAGTGTGCAGTGTACAACCTCTAGCAGTGATTTCCTTATGATAGCCTGCCCACCTGTAATGCTTCAGCAGCATTGAGGATTTATCATGAAATCACAAGTACAAAGTGCAGATGTCAAGGTGTGCAGAGCAGGATCTGTTCCAAGAGTCTGGAGAATGACCCAAATCTACCTGTGGTCAGTTCTGGAAGAGCACTGGCACTCTGTATCTCTATTCTGAAATATGCACAGTTTCTGGAAGGATCTGAAGTCTGAGGAGAAAAAAAAAATCCAAGGTTGGTAACTTAGTAATTTAAAAGGATGTCTTGACTCTACTAAATATTATTCTATTCTTTAATTTGCTTGTGTGGTAAGTGACCCACTTGCATTCACTGCAGCTGAATTTAAAGACTTGTGTAAAAAATCTATTGATTTTTTTTTCCTTTTTTTTCCTTTCCTTTTCCTAGTTTAGGGGTTTTTTAAACAGAATGGAATGTTCAGTACTGCAGTTCATAATAATCTACTGAACAGGTTCAGATTTACAGCTGAATCTTGAATATTCGTAGAATTCTTGCCTTTAGTAGTTGGAATTTAATTAATATAAATGTACACAAACATATATATATACATACATATACATATATATATATATATAATACGTATATATACGCATATATACACACATACCCACATATTTTATCTGTGCAATGCCATCTTAGCAATAAAGTAGATTTTTTAGAATTTACCTATACCACAGACCCACAGAGTGACTGTGGCACCTGTGGAGATCACCTGGTCCCACCCTGTGCTCAGGGCAGCACCAGCTACAGCAGGCTGCTCAGACCTGTGATCACTGAAATATTAATATGTGTATAAATGGAGATTTAAAAGTTTTCCATTTCTTTGTTTCTTTCAAATATTTTTGAGATTGAGAAGGACATGGTTTCTGAAAATGGTGAGATCAAGTTTACTTGCTCACTCAGATGGGAAAAAAGAACTGAAATAAAGACTTAATATTCTCTTTGTTTAAGATAACAGGATAATGACTTGTTGGCATTAATATTTAATTTGTGCTGATCTAACTTGAATAATTAATGTTATTCTCATATTAAAATGCAGAAGGTGTATACTTCCTATTTTCTAGCCTGAATATATTAGAAGCTTAGCTGTCAAATGACTTGACAGAGAGCCAAACATTTGCAGAGATACTACTACCTGAGATCATATTTGAAAGGGGAAAAATGCTGTTATTATAGCAAAGCTCCAAATAATTATAGCACATGAAACAAAAGGTCAAGCCAAGGTGTTCTCTCACTGAAGAAACTCTTGGTATTGCAAGAAGGAAAGTTGCTTTTTGTGAGCCATTTTGACTACTGATTGCTAAATCTAAAGCTCATCAGAGACCAATTGGCCCATTTCAAGAGAAAATATATAATGAGGTACATTTAGATGTTTCTTTAAAACAACTTTCTTCCCTCATTTGTGCTTTTGAACTTCCTCAGAACAGATGAAGTACTTGCAGAAGCTGAACAGAGGTAAATAACTAGTGATGTCTAAAAAGGGATCAGCTCCTCAGGGGACTCCAAGTCTATATGGAATCATTACTTTATGGGACAATTGGTCTTAAAATGGACTACAAAAAACCTGCTATATTTGAGTTGATCAGAGGAAGGAAACTTCTTCTGCAGCCTAAGGGCATGTTTAGATGACTGTGGTATGTCTTTTATATCCCCTAAGTCTATGGCCAATATCAATATTTTGGCAAGAACACACTGCCAGGAGGACGAAGAGTGAATGGTTCCAGTTTCTAGATTGAATGACAGTCCTTCCTAGAGCAAAGACCTTTCATAGCTCTAGAAGATTTTCTTCATAATTTAAAATATTTCAGATGATGATTATTATTTCTATGTGCTATTATTGATTTAATTACATTTCTTTATGTGAACAAGAAAAAATTTGTGAAGAAATAATGGTTGACTATAACACAATTGTTGCATGTTAGTAACACATTAAAAAATACTAGAACACTTTTTTTTCTAGTCCATATTGGAAAATAGAATAGAAAAATAATAGATAATAAGACACAGGTTGTGCTAAAGACAGAAGAAATTCTAATAAAATGCCAAAAATATGTACTCTTACAAGAATCTTTAAGGTTGGAAAAGACCTCCAGGTTAATTAGGCCCAATCTTTGAACAAACTCCACCATGTCAACTAAGCCATGGCTGAGTTCCATGTCCAGAGGTTTCTTGAACACTTCCAGGAATGGTGACTCCACTACCTCCCTGGACAGCCTGTTCCAATATTTAACCATCCTTTTAGTGAAAAAAATCTTCCTGATGTCCAGCCTGAATCCCCCCTGGCACAGCTTGAGGCCAGTTCATCTTCTGTTGTCACTGATTGCCTGGAAGGAGAGACCAACCCCACCTGGCTACGCCCCGTATTCAGGGAGTTGTAGAGAGTGATAAGGTCTCCTCTCAACCTCCTTTTCCCCAGGCTTTACATCCCCAGCTCCCTCATGGGACTCTCCAGACCCTTCCCCAGCTTCCTTGCCCTTCTCTGGACTTGCTCCAGCCCTTCAATTTCCTGTAGTGAGTGTCCCAAAACTGGACGCAGGATTTGAGGTGTGGCGTCACCAGCGTTGAGTACAGGGCACATGCACATACACACATCTATGTACATCCATGCAAAACAGAAAAAAATGGGAATCAGTGATCTATTCTTCTCTTCTTTTTGGAAAATAATTTTTCACACCTGATGAGAAAATTCCCCACAGTAGTTTGTTGTGAATACAGGAATATATGCAAATTACTGCAGAAAGCAATCTTTAAAAAACAGATTCTCCAAAATAAGCAGGCAGAGGTATCGCATCTACTGTAGAACCCGACAGTTTAACAGCTGAAATAACAGAGACATCCATGTGAATCTATACAGAAAAAACCCGAACACAAACAACAAAAAACAAGAGATGAAACAAGTAGCAATCAAAATATATATTTTATTGGCACTACTTAAATACTTTACTTTAGGTGGTCAAACCTACACAATCCAGCAGGATTTTAAAAAGGAGGTACCTAGGCTGCTTTTCAGAGTTGAATTTTACAGGCCAGGTAGACATTTTCAATTATTCAGAACTTTGATAAACATCTTTTAAGAAACAAGGAATGGAAGCAGAGGCTTTGGATAGATAAGCTAGCATTATCAGAAGTAAAAGTTTGTGAATAATTAACATGTGCAATACAAAATGTTTAGAATATTACTATAATCTAAAATGACAGTTTGTTGTTTTCGGAACAAATGATTTTAAACCTATTATAATTCACCCAATTACACATTTGTGCCTACACTGACTTAGCTGATTTGGGTTAATTGTAATCTTTATTGCTAAGCAGGACAAGAGAACTATTTAAGAGTCCAAAAAGCCTCCAAAACTACAAAAATCAGCCCAGTTGTAAATTCAGAAACATCAATAATTTTGAAAGACCTATCACAGATCAGGTTTCAAAATCTAACCTGCTAGATCATCTGTTTATGATGAACAAATTTTACATAGGTGCAACTTTTTCCCCCCTGAAGTTATTTTCCTTACTTTTATCTTGTATCCACATATAGAGACTTGTTTAAAGATAACACCAAGACTTACTGAGTTAAAAAGAGCACTAGGGGATTTCTATATGCTTTTTTTGCAGGAGTGTTTTACCAAAAAATAGGCTGTGATGCACTAAGAAATGGATCTATATGTGATTGTTGGCAACAGAGGCCCCATAAACCAGCATTTTTTATTATAATTAGTACAGAGCAATGCAAAGTTTTCTTTAACCTGGATTTATTTGTAGCTGTGTAGACTAACAGTAAGAAACTTTGTGGCATATCATGCTGGGAGTGCAGCGAATTAGTTTGTAAAATTTCATTTATATCTGCACAAGCCAATCAATCTCCGCAGTGTTAGGGGATTATAAAATGAATTTTCAGAAAAGTGTTATGAGTTTTATATACAGTTCTGGGTATATTTCCACCTCTTCTGTTATCCTTCATACAAAAGCATAAGAGGACATATACATCTATTTCTTTATTATAATTATAAAACAGAAATGAAAAAAGCTTTTCTAAGAATGGACTATGGATTGTTTACTGGATTTGCTTTTCAAATTTATCTGTCATTTAACCCTTTGACTAAAATTACTGCTACTCCTCCATAAGTAGAGAATGCGAAGCCAGTCACATAATCTCCACTCTTCATTTTATTTTCAGTTAATATTTTATATGAATTGTTATAATTTATACAATATTATTAAAAGTAAAATTGCAAAGACAATTCTAGTATTATTTGGTGTTTTTCCATCATAGGAAAAAATCCAGAGAACCAGCTGTTGAGTAGAAGTTATCTTTTGCTTGAAATGAATTTTGATACATTTTCTGTCAAATAAGCAATCTTACGAAGTTCAACTTCCTTTGCGCTTCGTAATGAAAAAGATCCAATCTAACTAACATTTATTTACTGATGGACAAAAGTGTCTAGAATAAACCTAGAAACAACATGAGGAAGTTACAATAATAACATCTTTTTTACCATATTATAAAAAAACAACCAAAAAATCTGATTTCTACATCTTGTAAATAAACTTTTAAGAAATCTTCATTCTTGCTGCAGTTCAAAAATGCTGGTAAAACATGAATATAATGTGAACATAAGCACTTCTAAGAAAGTAAATTGTGAGGTCACTCACAATGTTCTAACTTGGGCACAAGTACTATTGAATTAGAGCCTAATAGAGTTTCTTGAGGAATATTCACTATTTAAATATCAGGCTATAAATAATACTACTGCCTGGGCACACCACTATTAAAAAGGCCAGAGCAGAGGTGAACTGCAGCCAGCATGGAAAAAAAACCCAAAAAAACCTGAGTAAAGATATTAGAAGCAAGAAGAGATTATCTAGAAAAAATAAATCTGTCTAAATACCGGCAAGAGAGACAATCATTAATTTCTGAATATGGACAGCAAAAGCAATGAGACAGTGAAAAAGAGTGCCTGAGAATTAAATAGAAAAATGAGTTAAAATAATAATAAACCTGTATTCAAACAAACCCAGGGTAGAAAATCTGCCAGAGAATCTGGTATCTGCATTAAAGCAGAAGTGTAAATCAATTCTTTTGTGCACTGTTCACTTCAGGGGATACCCACAACAGCAGAGGATCTTCAGAAACTGAAACAGCTGTAGAAGATGTTTAACAAAACTACACTAAAAAACTGCTTAGGCCAAATGTCATTAATCCAAGAGGTCTGCAGGACCTGAGAACTGAAGCAGTAAAGCACACAACCTCTCTTTTAAGATTCTTTGATACTTCTGACTAAATGTTGAAATATGATTCTCTTGTTTAAAGAATTGTTTATGGATTTCTCCTGGAACTGCAGCCCTCTACTGCTGTTGTTCTAAGTGGAAATCAGTAGACACTTTTAGGAAAGAAATTAATTAGTAGATATGGCTTAAAAATAATCAGTATGAAAGGTTCAAAGTGACTTTTACAAAAGTCCTGTTTTTAAGGACTGGTGATATTTGTAGCTCTTGAGCAGTTGAACAGGGGTGATTTGATTTCTGCTGTCTTCTTGAATTACTGGAAGGCTTTTGATATTGCAAGACCAAAGGCTTTTAAGGAAATTAAATGATCATGGCTCAGGTAGTAAAGGAAGAATTTTCACAATATTGGGAACACTGGAATTCTACAGGCATCTTTGTTGGGACTTATGCTGTATTTGTGAGCTATTTTAGAACAGAATATATAAGAGAGCAAAAAAATTTTGCTGATGACATTAGTTTCTTGTTTTAAGGACAAGGACAATTCTAGATAGCTAGAGAAGGATCTTCTGGTACTCCCTGACTAATTAAAGTGTCAGAAGGAGCTCAGCATTGAGCATTACATTTGCCAATGACAAGCAAAACTCATTCTACAGATAAATCATGCGCTCACAGAATACCTTGGAGCTGATATTATCACTCAGGTATGACTTGAGTTTTATGTTGGATGATTTCTATTATATGCTTTCCTTTATTTACTGCTGCTCAGAATTAGGTTGATGCCATGAAACTGATAGGTAGGGAATACAAAATAAAATGGACTCACCTTATCATTATGTGAGTGTTTGAGACAGGAAACTCTGCTCCTGAAGTCCCTACATCAGAACACTGCACAATGCCGTGGCAAATGTGCATGTGCAGTGTGAAGTGATGTTCTGGTACATTCATCTCAAGGAAGATATGTTTGATCTTATCAAGTTTCAAAGAGAAAGCTGATCAAATATGTGGAAGAGCCTGTGTATGGGGAATAAGCAGTTCAACCAGGACTTCTCAGCATGGAAAAGATATGCTTTGAGTGGGGTCTACAAAATAATTAGTAGCATGCTTGACAAATAATTTTTCCCATTCTCTTTCAGCATAAGAATTAAAGGTGAGCCTGAAAATGCCTCTAAAAGCCACAGGATCTGATTTTGCTGATAGGAGAACTGTGGCACTTCTATCAGAGTGTTGTGGCTGCTAAATTTGGGGCTTGAGAGAAAACTGGGCAAATGCTTCAAAATGATTTAGTGATGATTACCTAATGTGTAAATTTGCACTCAGAATATTACATTAGGAAGAGGAAATATGCTGTACATGGGAAGCCAAGAACTTAATGATAGCCTAATTAAAATGTAATGTGGCGGTGCTGAAGTCTGAGCCCGGCTGGCCCACAGCGATGCACAGCACACAGCCTGTTGAGGGGCACGGGCAGCTGCAGATCCAGGACCTCCGGCGGGAGCGAAACTGGATAAGGAATGCCCTTTCCCAGAGCTCCCTCCACGTCAGTGGTGGAGGAGGCAGCTCTGGCAGGCTAGGCAGCAGTATCAGCAGCACGATCCAGAGAACGAAGAAGCAGACGCAAGGCGACAGTTCTCGGCAGCAGGGGAAGGTTTATTGGAGAAGGAGAAGGGTACAGACAATGAGGAGGCTGCAGGGAACTGCCCCGAGGGGCGGGGTGAACAGAAATTATATAGGGGGGCCAGGGGGAGGTGGATCCCTTCCCCTGGCCAATAAACATAATACTCAACATAACAGACATGGAGGGGCAGCAAATCAAATTACTAGAGGGGTGGGACAGCCCTCTCCTGCCCAATCACCCTCTGCCCTGGAGGGAATGTTCTAGGGAAAAGGCAGGGGCAGAGAGTGACAGGCAGGCAGGCTGACAACTTAAAAATGACAGGGAGGGGACAACTGGATACAAAAAGGCGGGAGTTGCTAAGTAACGAAATGACTGACAACCCTGCAGGGAGAAAAACAGGGGGAGGGGAAGCCCGGCAAGCGCCATCTTAAGTAAGTAAACTTAATACATTACAATACAATAAATTAAAATCCAACTGAACTGAAAAAGGGGGAGGGAGACTGCAGGGGCGCACCGCAACAATGTAATAATAAAATCAAAAATGCAACAAAAAGTTAGTTGTTCAGTTAAAATAATACTGAGACTGACAGAGCAAATTAATAGAGAATAGCTGCATTACTAATAATACATCTAAAACTATTATGCAAGAAAACTTACTAATGTTTACCCATTGCCTTTTCGATTTTGATCATTCTGCAAAAATCCCCGTGGATCTTCAGGCTGACAGCAACAATTTTCCTGAGGCATTAGCAGCAGGGAAAAGGTTATCAGTGACATTCCCAGTTTTTTGGAGCAAGGAACAATGTGATGGTAGCAAGAGTAATTTCTCCTCACTCTTAGACCTGGTTTTATGTTTAGCAAGGTCTGCTTCCACTTCACTGGTTCCCAGGTAAAGTTTGAAAATTGTGCAGTAGCATTTTACAGTAATTACTAACAGAAAGTGCTCTTGTTTGTTGTGCAGTGATAAGCCAGAGTTTTCAGACCTCATACAGATCTGGTGTGTTTAGAGATTAGGGAAACACACTGTGGAAACAAATTAGAAATAGCTCACATGTAGGTAAACTCAGAACAGTGCTGAGACCCTGCATTATCAGGGCAATAAAAGACTTGTGGTCTTCTCGTAATAAAGTTGTGTTCTCTATGCTGCAAAAGAAAACATATCCATCTCAGTTCTTGGAATTAAAATAACCAAATTAAAAAAACCATACAGACAAGATGTGCACAATTGTGGTTGGTTTTTTTTCTTATGAGTTCTGTTAGAAACCAAATCCTGGTGCCTTGATCTCACACAGCATGGTTATAATTATTATCTCTAAACAGGTTAATATACATTGCTTCTTAACTCCAGCAAACCCACACAGTTTTTCTGCAACTTAACCAAGAAGGTAAAATTGAGAACTTCACTTGTAGCTGTAAATATGTGATATTTGCCTTTGGGTTTTCCCTCGTGACTTCTCCATCCTGCACTTTTTAATTAAGCTGAAAGCTAACAAGGATGTCCTATCAGGAATGGCTTGACAGAGTTCTGAGGGTGTTTCTGGAGGAGTTGGGATTTGCTTCTCAGACAAAATAGAAATACTTTATGATTAAAAGTTAATTTTTGTAATATCTTAAATAATCTTGCCTGATTTCCTGCCAGGACAATGACCCTTCTGTCTTGAGAGAAACATTTTAGGTTTTGTTTTCTCATCTGCTCACAGAACAGGGCAAACGCAGAACAATGATCCTGAGCTTCTTTCTTTATTGTCGGGTCCTTCCATACTATCAGGATCTTAGAAACATGGGTGAATCCTGTTGATCAGAGAATTTTTCATTTTTCATCATACCAAAAAAGCAACATTCAAGGGCTTTTTGATCTTGATGATGACTGCTCAACCTCATCAGACCCTTGTTACTGATTGAAGAGTAGCATCCAACAGAGGACAACAGTGGACACCTGTAGGAGCTATCTTGACCTTAGTCCTGGGCGGACTTTTCACACTTCATGGCAGTCTGTGGCAGTGTAAAATGGAGTTCCTGGGTAATAGAAATTTAATTTTGGAATTAAATTATTACATGGTGGGTTTTTTTTTTCAAGAACGCATATAGAAAGCTTAAAACTCAGTAGAAAAAAAGAAACAAACAAACATCCACAAACAAACAAACAAACAAACACAAATTAGAAACACAACCAAGCAATTACCCCACAAACAAACAAACAAACAAACATGACCCCACCCCCAAAAGATCCCTGAAAGATCTCTATGTCAAGCTTAGTTTCTTTCTATAATAGGAAAACCCGACCAACCAAAAACGCAACCAACCAAAAACGCAACCAACCAAAACCCAATCAGAAACCACTCAGAAAAATAAAATGTACTAAAATGTACTTTCTAGTATGAAAGGAAACACATGGATCATTGCAGTAATTGCTGTGCTATCTAAGATGTTTAGCTTACTAGTAGGTACCATGAAAAACTCCAAATTCCTTTACTCTCCTTTCAGCCAGGAGGAGTTCTAGCACTTTCCTGTTACTGTCAAAACCATAAATAACTATTTATAGTGTGGACATTTGGGGTTCTCTATTCAGGTTCTTCTTGAGTAAAAGTACATTTCATGCTGAACATTATTAAGAAGGTATTTTGGAGAACTAACCCAACATTGTGTACTACCTTCTTGAGAGAAGTAACATTTCTGCTTTAAATAAGACCCTCCTCTTCAAAAACATGCATATTGTTAAAAGTCTTTACAGTATGTGAAAAAATTATGTCACATATTACAAAATGCTATTAAAATATAGTAATAAAAAGATAGCATTGAAAGCGGTGGTATCTTTGTAAACAGAACAAAAAAACCATGCAAAATTATAGAAGGATGGAAAGAAGCCACCTGTTCAGCCACCTTATTCATTCCTTGCTAGTGAAAGGCTGTTCCCTAAGGTGCACACCTAGTGCTTATTAGCCCTTTCCAAAGAATCAAGCAGTGTAGCTGCATTTTATTCCCATGGGAGATTATTCAGTGATTTCAGTGATCTTTCTGTCAGGAAGATTATCAGTATGCTATTTAACCTCAATTTTCCTTATCCTAATTTAGTGTCATTACTCTCAGTTACCCCATCATAACATGTTTTGAGATGTAATATGAACAAATAGATACTTAGCAACAAGATAAACATCCCATCAGCCTTGTATAGGGAGGATTATTTTTAGATTCTCTTTAAACTCAGAGGGTCTAGTCTGATGTCTCAACTGAGGCAATAAAAATAGTACAAAAAAAAATGTCAATGTCAAACTATGCATTTTCATAGATAGCTGCCATATAACAATTACTGCAGGAGATCTGGTTTCGTAACTCTTCCTTTTTTGCAGTTGGTTATCCCTGGGTGACAATGCTTATAATCATTTTGCTAACTCAAATTTTGCTAAAAAATAAACTCTCTGCTTCAATAATATATGTACAAACTGCCCCCCCCCAAAAAAAAAAAAAAAAAAAAAAACAAACTAGCCTCAGGATGTACAAAATAATGTGCAGAAAAAAATGTCAGAATACTCCCTTAGCAAAAACAACAGCAGATCCTTGTTTTCTTTATCGGTATTTTGTTTTAGATTGTTGAGTTTAGAATGCTGAAAAATCAAATCTAGTGGTTGTTATAGCTCATGGGTTTTTTTCCAACCAAAAAAAGATCAAATCCACAGTATTGTAGTATTACACGAAGAACTCAACTAATGCTGTTGATAAGTTTCCCTACTAAAAGAGCTCATACCTGTGTAGTTTGGAGGGATACTAATTAATTGACAAAGCTGAGTGATGTATGCCACAAAGAGATGGATATGAACTGAACTTGCCCTAGATGTCATCATTATCAATGCTAAAAAACCACTGGTCAGCTTTTTAATGACCTAAAAATGTGGGTAAAAGTCAAAAGTTTTTCAGGCACTAATTATCGCACTTCAAGTTATTGCACTTCATTCCACCCTCTACCTCTCCCAAAACTTTTAATTGTTATATACTTCTTTCACTACCAATTACATCTACAAAAACTTTTAAGACAGGGCTTCACACATTCTATTACAAATCAGGTCTTTTTATCTGGCCTTTCCTAAGGCATTCCTCATCTATGCCCAAGGCACAAGTTTGTCCATTGTTGCGGTGCGCCCCCGCAGTCTCCCTCCCCCTTCTCGGCTCAGTTAAACTTTAATTTATTGTATTGTAATGTATTAGTTTCAATTACCCAAGATGACGCTTGCCAGGTTTCCCCTCCCCCTGTTTTTCCCTCTGCAGAGCTGTCCGTCATTTAGTTGCTTGGTTACTCCCGCCTTTTTGTATCTTTTAATTCCCACCCCTATATGTTAAGTTGTCAGCCTGCCTGCCCGTCACTCTCTGTCCCTGCCTGCTTCTCCAGAACATTCTCCCCAGGACAGAGGGGGATTGGGCAGGAGAGGGCTGTCCCACCCCTTATGTAATCTCATTTGCCGCCTCCCCATGTCCGTTATGTTATGTTTCAAAGTTATTGGCCAGGGGAAGGGGTTCACCTCCCCCTGGTCCCCCTATATATGTTATGTTCTCCCCGCCCCTCGGTGCAGTTCCCTGCAGCCCCCTCCCTGTCAGTACCCTTCACTCCCTTCAATAAACCTTCCCTCTGCTGTGGAGAACTGCTGCCTCACGCCTGGTCCTTCACCTTCGGTCGTGCTGTCGCTTCTGTTGCTTGGCCTGTTAGAGCTGCCTCCTCCACCACAGACGTGGAGGGAGCTCCGAGAAGGGCATCGATTCCCAGTTGCTCCTGTTGGAGATCCTGGATTTTGCAGCTGCCCGTGCCCGGAAGAACAGGCTGTTGGCTGTGCATCTCTGTGGGCCAGCTGGGCTCAGATTCGGCACCGCCACAGCTGCTGGCACCCAACGTGGGGCCGCCTTGCATCGTCGTCCCCTGGACTACATCGGACCCATGTTCCGAAGACATCCGTCTCCCTTGGGCGCGGCAGTACCCCCGTCGAGCAGACCCTTGGGCACTAGGGGTTGCGCTCCGGGGGATAGGATCGTTGACCTCCTGCACCCAGGATCGGTCCTCGGAGGTGATTTTCCCGGCACCCGGACCCTTGTTCTACCCCCAAGGTCGGTGAGTACCCCCTCTGTCTTTTATCTGACCCCCCCCCGACCGTTTCGCCCGCCGGGAGGAGGTCGCTCTTTCGTTCGGGGCAGGGGGCCCTGGGGGAGAAATTTTCTTCACCAATCCCCTTTTTTCGGTTGTTTAGTCTCCCCTTCTTTTGTTAATCGGGTGTTGGTTGAGGCTGCTCGGCCATTTAAACAGCAACAGTCATGGGTGCGAGACTGTCGGCCGAGCAGCGTGAGGCAGTTTTGGTTTTTGTTGAAGTTTTAGTTGATGGAAAAGTTCTAGTTAGAGAAAATGAAATCAGGAGCTTGATTCGTTGGGTTTCCTCTCAGTTTCCGAATTTCTTCTCCGATCAGTATAGGAGCCTCCGATTTTGGGAGGAGGTCTCCAGAAAATTATCTTATTTGGCCCGGTCGGAGGAGATTGCACTTACTAGGAAATTGAAATTAGCCAGGCACCTTAATTGGGTGACTCAGCTCCTGCAGGTGCTGAGGAAGCAGGAAACTAAGAAACTGAGAGAACGCCCTAAGCTCCAAAGTTCGGTCTCTGTCCCCAGTTCTATCCCTGTGGGTAACCCTGAGTGTGCTCCTACCCCTCCGCCCTGTCCCCCTTCGCCCATAAGACCTGGGATCCTGAGGAGGGCAGCCCCTGACCACAGCAGGCAGGAGTCTCTCCAACGTCCTGGCTCTCCTCAGGGTCGCCAATCCCCCCGCGGTCGGAGTCCTGGCCAGACTCCGGCCGGTTCTCCCTTTCCCTCATCTTCCCCAGCACCCTCATTCCGAATTGTTAAGTCCCCAAAGTTGACTTCCAAAGTTCGCTTCACGGTCCCAACCCAAGATGGCTCCCGTGGAGCACAAGATGGCGGGGACCATGAGGCATCCCAGCAGGGAAAGCCCCTACCCCCACCTTATCCTTATTCGAACCCTTTCTGCTGCCCATCATCCAATCCTTTCCTTCCCAGTCCCAACCCCTTCCTCCCTCCCGATCCCGCCTTTCCTTTCTTCACCCCTCCCTCTCCCAGCGCTCCGCCCTCCTCCTCCGTGGCTCCTCCTCATGCTCCGCCTCCACCTCAGGCCCTGCCACCTTGCCCAACCCACTGGGCGGGCCATCTCCCGTCAGTCCCTGCCCTGGGCTCCCACGGCACCCCTGACCCCTCCCCTTCCTGTCCACTCCCCCTGGGTTCCGGTTCCCACGGTTGGCCATCTTGGCCAGATTTTTCCCACGGGCCGGGGACCGGGGCCGAGGGGAAGGAGGGCACACCGGAGTTTGCTGATTCCATCATGGCGGCTCCGGTGACTTACCACCGGAACAGGGGCGGGGGAAATCCCCGCATCCAGTGGTCCCCAGTTCCCCGATCTCTCATCAAGGAGCTGGTAAAAGCTCAAAAGGAGCTCGGGGGGCAGAGTGAGTATTTCAGGGGGCTACTGGAAGCTTCCCTCCTGGAAACCGAGCTTGTCCCTGCCGACTTGCGGCAGATTTTTAGATGTTTGCTGGACGTTGCTCGGTATTCTAGGTAGGAAGCCGCGTGGGAAAGGGGGGTTGCTGACATCTTGCCCCAGCTTTGGGAAGACCCGGAGGTAGGGGAGGATACTGATGGAGAGAGGCTCACCATCAACCATCTGTGTGGGCTGGGTGAGTGGGAGCAGGGCCAGAAACAGGCCCGCCAGATTCCCACCGAGGCATTGAAGCGGAGCACACAGGTGGCGCTTCAGTCATTTTACCGCGTGGCCGCGGGGGTGCCTTTGGTCCCGGTGTCCCATCTTTTCCAGGGGCCGGCAGAGACATTTGATGATTTTGTAGTGCGGTTGCAGCAGGCGGCAGAGTTGGAGGAGCCGGACGAGGGAGCTCGGAGAAAAATGGTCACCTTACTCGTGAGCACCAACGCGAACTCAGCGTGCAAGGCTGCCATCATGAGCCTGCCGCTCCACCCTCGTCCCACGCTCCGGGATCTTCTGGAGGTCTGCGCAGCAAAGGTACCGGTTGCGTCGAAGGCATCCGGCGAGAAGCCAGCAACACCATCAACTACTCGTCGGGTGGCCTTCGCGGACCTCCAGGGGACAGCCGCCGCCGCTGCACCGTCCCTGTCGGCCCACCGTTCGGGATCTGGCACCCCCCAGAATGGCCGCAAGTCAACATCTGCCTGCCACCTGTGTCACCAGGAAGACCACTGGATGCCTGACTGCCCGCTCCGCAAGGAGTTCTACGCTTTCCGGAGGGAGCGGCAGTCGGGCGTCTGAGGAGGAGAGGCGCCAAAAAACTCGTAAAGGAGCGCAGCCCCCCCCTGCACGTGGACAAAAGTTCGGGCGGGCCGTCAACATCTCAAGCCAGGGGGGAGGGGCTTCCATCTTTTTCTCGCCCGCCGCCAGCCGAGCCCAGTCCAGCAGGGCTCCAGGGCAATTCTTCTACCGGACTTGACGATCAATCGGACCTGACTTCAGGCGTGGTTGACCCTCGCCTTTGCCTTTCTGACCCGGGACCTTCAGCAGAACCAGATCTAACCACCTTTTCTTCTGGTCTCTCTTTCAGGTTGGAGACAACGCGAGCTTTCCATTTCTCCAATTCCGCTTTTCACGCGTTGCCAGTCTGCCCGAAGGCCCCAGGTAATTGGGAAACAGACCAGCAGTTCGTCATTGTGGGAGACACCGAGGTGACTCCACCTGACCTCCAGATACTTCCAGCTTTGGTGTCCGCAGACCAGCGTCCTTTCGTCGTCAGGTGCAGGTGTCTGCGTCCCCCTCTGTTCCTCCCTGCCGGAGAGGTGGTGGCCCAGGCCATTTCAATAAAGTCTTCTATTCCTTCGGTTGCCTGGGCCGAACACCTGGGGCGGGCTAAACCTCACCTCGATTGTCAGCTATCTCGGGGGGGGGACACAATCTCCATCAGGGGGATGTTGGACACCGGGGCAGATGTGACGATCATTCCCTCTCGGGAATGGCCGTCACACTGGGAGTTGCAAAACGTGGATGGGCGCATCCAGGGTGTCGGGGGGACACGATTGGCTAGACAGTCCAAGAGCGTCGTACAAATTAAGGGGCCGGATGGGCAATTGGCTTCTGTTCGCCCATTCGTTTTGGATTATGTAGAGCCTCTCTGGGGGAGAGATACCCTTGCCCAGTGGGGAGCCAAAATTGACCTGCCGGCTCCCCAGGTTTTTCGGGCAGCGGTCACTGAAGAGCGCCCTATCTGGAAGCTGAATTGGCTCTCGGATAAACCAGTCCAGGTAGCTCAGTGGCCGCTCAATAAACAAAAATTGAAGGCGCTTGTGGAACTCGTGGAGGAGCAAGTCCAAAAAGGCAACCTGGTGGAGTCCATGTCTGAGTGGAACTCCCCAGTGTTTGTCATTCGTAAGTCATCGGGCAAGTGGCGGCTCCTCACCGACCTCCGCAAAATCAACGAAATTATACAAGATATGGGTACTCTCCAGCCAGGGATGCCATCCCCAGCGATGCTCCCCCAAAATTGGAATTTGGTTGTAATCGACATCAAGGATTGTTTTTTTCAAATTCCCCTTCACCCAGATGACGCGCCGCGTTTTGCGTTCACGGTGCCCACCTTGAACCGTGAAGCTCCCGGGAAGCGCTACCACTGGCGAGTGTTGCCCCAGGGCATGAAATGCAGTCCTATCATCTGCCAGTGGTATGTTGCTTCTCTGCTCCAACCTATACGCACCGAGTGTCCAGAGGTAATCATTTATCATTACATGGACGACGTGCTGGTCTGCGCCCCCAATGATGACCTGCTGGTTCACGCGCTCTCCCGCGTAACCGATTGTTTAATTGCCGCAGGGTTCGAGCTCCAGAGCGAAAAGATTCAGCGGATGCCGCCCTGGAAGTACTTAGGCCTGGAGATCACAAAGCGGACCATTGCTCCGCAAAAATTGGCTATTCACCACCAGGTGAGAACCTTAGCGGATATTCACCAACTGTGTGGGGCGTTGAATTGGGTGAGGCCCTGGCTAGGCATTACCACCGAAGACCTAGCCCCCCTTTTCAATTTATTGAAAGGGGGAGAGGAGCTTAGTTCTCCTAGGGAACTCACCCCAGAGGCAAGCACTGCACTCGAGAGGATCAGACATCTAATCGAGGCAAGGCAGGCCCATGGTTGTCATCCGGGCCTGCCCTTCAAATTCATTATACTTGGGAATCTGCCACACCTCCATGGTATGATCTTTCAATGGGATAAGTCCCGCAAGTCCCTGAAAACATCCAAGGGAAGGAGGACGGACCCAGGCTTGAGTGACCCCCTCTTGATTATAGAGTGGGTGTTCCTCAGCCATCATAGGTCCAAGAGAATTACAAGGCCACATGAGCTGGTGGCGGAACTGATCCGCAAGGCAAGATCGCGGATCAGGGAGCTGGCAGGTGTAGATTTCACATGCATTCATATCCCAATTGAAATAAAATCAGGCAAACTACAGTCCAAAGCGTTAAATCAACTCCTCGAGGAAAGTGAAGTTTTGCAATTTGCTTTGGCTGAATACACCGGAAGGATTGAGATTGGTCACCCTCAGCATGCTCTGTTTAACAGAGACATGCAGTTCAAATTTTCACTTAAGAAAATTCAAAGTCGAGTCCCCCTCGATGCTCTGACCGTTTTTACAGACGCGTCTGGAGGCTCCCACAAGTCAGTGATGACTTGGAAGGACCCTCAAACTCAGCAGTGGGAGATGAATGTTGCCATCGTTGAGGGTTCTCCTCAAGTTGCTGAGTTGGACGCAGTTGTCAGGGCTTTCGAGAAATTCAAAGATAAACCTTTCAATTTGGTAACGGACTCGGCTTATGTTGCCGGTGTAGTCGCCAGAGCTGAGAATGCTGTCCTCGAGGAGGTTTCTAATTCGGCCTTATTTAATTTGCTCTCGAAGCTGATTAAACTCATCTCCCACCGGGAGCAAAGATACTATGTAATGCATGTGAGATCTCACACCGATTTGCCTGGGTTCATTGCGCAGGGGAACCGGCTGGCTGATAGCCTCGCTTCCCCGGCCGAGTGGGCACTTGCCCACGCGGTGCAATGGGCCCCGCTCCCAGACGTGTTCCAACAAGCCAAGATCAGCCACCAGTTGTTCCACCAGAATGCGCCTGGCCTGGTTCGCCAGTTCCAGCTTTTGCGCGATCAGGCCAAGGCCATTGTGGCCACATGTCCCCATTGCCAGCGGGATCAGCTTC
This sequence comes from Setophaga petechia, assembly GCA_024362935.1. NCBI lineage: Eukaryota > Metazoa > Chordata > Aves > Passeriformes > Parulidae > Setophaga > Setophaga petechia. Next base: position 8,827,868 of record JANCRA010000020.1, on the reverse strand, counting down.
CATCTCTGCCCGCTGGCGCAAATCCCCGAGGACTTGCAAGTTGTGAGGTGTGGCAGATGGATGTCACCAAGATCCCTCAATTTGGCCGCCTCAAATATGTCCACGTCTCGGTGGACACCTTCTCGAGTGCCGTCTTTGCCTCTGCCCACACAGGGGAGAAAGCCAAGGATGTCATCAAACACCTGCTCCAGGCTTTCTCCGTGCTGGGCATCCCTAAGGTTTTGAAAACAGATAACGGGCCTTCGTACATGTCCAGGGAGCTCAAGAGCTTCCTGCAGCAATGGGGAATAGAACACAAAACTGGCATCCCCTATTCCCCCACGGGACAAGCCGTGATTGAGAGGACCCACCAGAGCCTGAAAAAGGTTCTTTCCCATCTGTCCTCGGCAATGAAGGTGGAGTCCCCTCATTCCCAATTATCGAGGGCACTTTATACAATCAACTTCTTGAATTGTTCTTTTGAAAATCTTAATCCGCCCATTGTGCGGCACTTCGGGCAGCATGGCAGTCTCCGCCTGAAGGAGAGACCACCGGTTCTGGTGAAGGACCCGGAGACCTGGCGCTTGGAGGGACCATTTGATCTTATCACCTGGGGCCGAGGGTATGCCTGTGTTTCTACCCCCACAGGTCCCAGGTGGGTCCCTTCGCGCTGGGTTCGGCCCTTTGTGCCAAGAACGGCGAAGGCGACAACATCCACGCCTCAAGTACGGGTCGCAAGCTGGCGGCGAAGACGGAGGGATGAAGAAGATTCCCTCTTTCCCTTAGATTCTCTGTTCCTCCCCGAAACCTGAAACCTTCCCCCCCCCTGGCAAATCCTTTTATCATTAATATGTTTCTTTTAATTTTAGTTGTTACAGACCAGCCATGGTCCAAGGAGGGAGTTCTGCCCTTGCCATCATTACAGTCATCCTCCTCCAAGCAGCCCCCGGAGAACCCGACCAGATGTCCCGAATCGGCAACAACATGTGGACGTCGTTGGCCCGCTCTCTTGGCCAGGACCACATTTGCCTCCACACCGAGGCAGCCACAGACCCTCTGTCGTCCTGTCTGGTGGGGATCCCTGTTTCCCCCCGTGATTATCCTCCCCCTCTTAGTTTATTAACTCATAGCAAAGATCAGGACTATACAGAGGCTTGGAGGAAACCTATCAACCTTCTCCCTCTCTCCCCTGAAGAGCCTCTGAAATTCGATTTGCTCGGTTCCGCCAAGGCCCCTTTCTGTGTACGTTTTTCTGTACCGTATAGTTTGGTTAAATCCCTCCGCTCCAATGATCCCCAGTGGACCATGGTCGGGGGGGAATCCGACCACCAGTGGTGTGCGGAGACCTTCTCGGCCAGAGGTCCGACCACCCCGGATCTCAAACCCCGTTCGTTGCCTCAGGGTTTTTACTTTATTTGCGGAAACCGAGCATGGAACGGCATCCCCTCTCATCTGTTAGGAGGCCCATGCACGATCGGTCACGTGTCACTGTTCACTCCCAGCACGCCTAAATTGGAGAATTGGCCTACAAAAAATTCTGAAAAGATAATTAGGCGGAAAAAGGACTTGACAGAATTCGGCCCAGACTGTGACTCCAAAATTTATCATTGGAATGAGGGCAAAAGGGTTGCAGTCTCTTTGTTCTTGCCGTGGGTTTCGGCCGGGAAGGCCATCGGCGAATTGGGCAAATTAGAGTGCTGGTCGGTGAAACAAGCCAACCTTACTTCCACGGCCATCGCGGGACTCCTTGCAGATGAGAAAATAACCAGACAGGCGATGCTGCAGAATAGGGCAGCAATTGATTATCTACTCCTCCTGCACCATCACCGCTGCGAGGAGTTTGAGGGTCTGTGCTGCTTCAATTTGACATCTAAGGCACCGAATGTGCAAAAGGCGCTGGAGGAAATGAGAGGCCTGGTCAGCAACATCAAAAGAGAGACGGAGGACTGGTTGGGAAATCTGCTCTCTGGGCTTGGGCTCTCGGGCTGGGCTGGATCAATCTTGAAAGATATCTTGTTTGGAGTTTTTCTTATCTTAGTTGTCGTCCTCGGATGCTCCATTGTGTTGGCAGTGGTCCAGAGACTGGTCTCAAGACTCTTCGCCAACAACGTTAACGTGGTCAGCTTCCCCGTCAACGAAGCTGACCCAGAAAATTCCGAGACCGGCTCCGGCCACCAGGAGACCATCCCATCGCCGGAGGAGCCCGAGGATGACCATGAAGTTTGAGATTTTGTGGACTTTCATGTATGGACACTTTTCCGTTTCCTTTTCCAGGGACTTACCTTTGTTTTTTCTTTTTATTTTTGTGTAAAAAAGAGGGAGATGTTGCGGTGCGCCCCCGCAGTCTCCCTCCCCCTTCTCGGTTCAGTTAAACTTTAATTTATTGTATTGTAATGTATTAGTTTCAATTACCCAAGATGGCGCTTGCCAGGTTTCCCCTCCCCCTGTTTTTCCCTCTGCAGAGCTGTCCGTCATTTAGTTGCTTGGTTACTCCCGCCTTTTTGTATCTTTTAATTCCCACCCCTATATGTTAAGTTGTCAGCCTGCCTGCCCGTCACTCTCTGTCCCTGCCTGCTTCTCCAGAACATTCTCCCCAGGACAGAGGGGGATTGGGCAGGAGAGGGCTGTCCCACCCCTTATGTAATCTCATTTGCCGCCTCCCCATGTCCGTTATGTTATGTTTCAAAGTTATTGGCCAGGGGAAGGGGTTCACCTCCCCCTGGTCCCCCTATATATGTTATGTTCTCCCCGCCCCTCGGTGCAGTTCCCTGCAGCCCCCTCCCTGTCAGTACCCTTCACTCCCTTCAATAAACCTTCCCTCTGCTGTGGAGAACTGCTGCCTCACGCCTGGTCCTTCACCTTCGGTCGTGCTGTCGCTTCTGTTGCTTGGCCTGTTAGAGCTGCCTCCTCCACCACAGACGTGGAGGGAGCTCCGAGAAGGGCATCGATTCCCAGTTGCTCCTGTTGGAGATCCTGGATTTTGCAGCTGCCCGTGCCCGGAAGAACAGGCTGTTGGCTGTGCATCTCTGTGGGCCAGCCGGGCTCAGATTCGGCACCGCCACAGTCCATCAACATGTGTGCTCATGTTCCAGTTTCCCAAATTCCAGCTTTTTCAGTTTTTCTAGCCACAGACATCAGAATCTGTATAAGTGCTACAGGAGGAAAGAAAGAGTAGATATTCCTGCTTTACAAGATCAGGCTTCTCTCCTGTCATGATCATCTCTCAATTATTCAGATGTAAGAGCTCAATTACATGAAAATGAAAATTTACATGAGTAAATCCAAGCAGGCAGTTTAAGGGTAGCAGTCCAGTACAAAATCTTAACAGATTTCCCTCTATATATGTATATATTTATATATGAATTTTTTGTTTAGTATTTATTTTGTTAACAAAAAACCATTCTTAGTAGAAATGTTTAAATTCCCTGTTGCTAGATTCAAAGCTCTGCATTTCAGAGTTGATCTGATTTTATTGCTTACCTTATAGCTTTTAAAAAATACATATACAGAGACATGCAATTTTCTTACACTAGGAAAACTCCACAATTACTGAAGGCACTCCAGTTACTTTGAAGAGCTCATTTTTGGCCAGGAATCAACATGGATATTTCCAGTCCAGAAGAAAACTATCAAGAAGGTATCACTGTCACAAAACTGGGTGTGATTATTAAATATATTTTACAAATCTAATGATGGCATTTCTTGCTTAGTGACAGCTATAACAATGATTTGCTGCAAGATCACATCACAATTTTCAATAACCTTTCCATTCTCGGCATTTGGACACTGCCATGAAAGATAGTGTAATAAGGGGAAGAGAAAGAGAGGGTGTCATCCATTTATGTCTTCACCTTTTATAATCAAATTTATCCAACAGATTTTAAAACCAATATACGAAAAACCATTTACAATTCACAGAGTGAACAGATGGCACGGCAGAATTGAAAAAGTGTGTATACACACCGAATGAACTGGTGTTCTGCTCTAGTTAAAAAGCTGTCAACATTTGTATTACAAACCTCAGATTTCAAGGGTCTGTAAGCTGTCTCTTTTAGGTAACATCTGGAAAGATTAGCTTACAAGCTACATGCCTAGGTACCATGCCTAGGTAAAAAATGCCTAGGTACCACGCCTAGGTAAAAAAAAAAAAGCAGCATGATTATTACTTTCATATCCTTTGAATCATTTAATAATATTGTAAATGTCATCTGAGACTTAAATTGCTGAGAGTGCTTTTATTTTCCAGAGGGATTTGTACAGGTAGATGAGTGTGTGAGTGGCTGTGCTGGCTGGGCACAGGAGAGTGTGGCTGTCCAAGATCACCTCCTTTCCACAGGAGGCTTCAAGCATGACTGCTGAGATGTGCCCAAGCACCCAAACACTCCCTACCTGGGATATTACTGTCTTCTGGGGCATTTCCAGATCCTATGTGAAACTATTCCCCAGAACAAAAGTGATCAAGATGCCAAACAAAAATGATAAACAATTTTAAGTAGAACTATGCCCAAAGTAGCATAATGTTTGGGTTAAATACCTCTTTAGGGCTTAGAAAGATTGCAAGTGTGCTGAAACAATTGTTTTTCATGCTAATAGTCTCCAATGGTGGTTTGCATAGGGGCAACAATTCATGGGGGCAGCTATGAATTGCGTGAAAATCCTGGTTATACAAGGTGTCAATTTTGGCCGCAAAGAAAAATCAGAAGATTGTAACATTTTGCCTTGAGAAATGTAATGGCAGCTCAGGAGGGATTTCATGATTTGGCTCACCAACCAAACAATTTTAAATTATATGCTGCTAAGCACTAAACTGCTTACAGGATTAGTATCAACATATTTTGCCCACAAGCTGTAGGTTTGAATCTGTACCGTGATCGCTATGGCTGGCAATAATCTTGAATTTAACACAAAGCCAAACTTTGGTCTTACTTGATAAATGGGCCTACAGTGTTTAGTTTTGAAGTAAAAGTGAGAAATCAGTAAATATTGTAGTAATAGATTCATTGAAGCTAGCCTATGAAGGAGTGTTTTGGACCGTGAAAGAATATATAGAAAAAGCAAAGAGTTAATTACATGTACTAGAAGTAATAATGTGATTTTCAACTTGGGTAACTGCAACCTCATTTTTTCAAGAGGAAACATCAGGAAATGAACAAACTAACCAACCAGTCAAATTGGAAATTACATTTTAATGCCATTTAGAGGAAAAGAAGTACAATGCAATCAATCTGAGTTGCATCCACTGAGACACCCATATGTTAAAGAGATTCTTTCAATGGAATTCTGAGTCATTCCCCTAAAGTCCTAAATTAGGATTTTCACAAGTGTTTGTATCCAAATGCTCCTAGAATTCCATGACTACTGTATGCACCAGGCACATTTGAAATTTCTCCCTTGGATGTAATATGTATTACAAAAACTCTTCTGTTTCAGGACATTTGCAGGAAAAACTTGAGGCATTTAAGAAAAACAAAATATAGATAAAAGGCTAGACAGGAGTGGGAGATTAATGTAAAAAAATAATGAATATGAACAATTTACTGAGAGAGTAAATAGTGAGTACCAGTATTTGCTGGTATATCCAGTTATATTCCACTATGCAGCCAGCATCCCAGTAAGAATGGGATAAATAACCAAAAATTTCTGATTTCTGTAACGTGACTTTAAGCAAATAACTAAATTCTGAAAGAGGAAAGTTAAGAGTAACAACTTCAAATATGGAAAGTGATGATAAATACCTAGGGAGGAAAGAATACAAACATTAGGACTTTAAATGAACATCTCATCTTTGAGCAGATGAGATCTGCTCAACTTCTGCTCCTCACAGAACTGGATGGGACCTGAAAACTGAAAGTTGTGTCTTTCAGTGAATGCAGCAGCAATGTCCCTGTTTTCATTTCCCTTTGATTTACTGAAACAACAGCACTTGCTCTCCCTGTCTCAGAGAGCTGCATGTACCTGTCTCCCTGTTCCCAGTAAGAACCCATTTCCTAAGGTCAGCTCTCACTCAACTTGATCAGGTATTAAATTCTCAACCAATGATTTGATCTCTTTTACCACACAAATGCTGTACTCACTGCACTGTGCCCAGGTTGTGCCCCTTACCTTGCTCTGACCCACGACCTCAAGAACACCAGGTGTCCTCCAGCCGTGCCCTTTGCTCCATGAATTTGGAGTCTGTGATGTATTGGCTCCCATTCCCTGTTGGCTACTTGAGTAGTACCTTGAGCTTGTATTTTGAAATTAATGAATTTTGATTTCTGAGGAAAAGATAATTAAAATACATAGTGTTGATCCTTTTCATCCTTTTTGAGGAAACCTGAGATTCAAATATCTCAGTACAATGTTAAGATAAATCCCGTGTTTCCCAACCTTTCTTTAGAGATTGTAGGGACTAAATTACACGGTTTCCTTGTATCAGAAAATACCTTTTGAAATATTCTTTGGAATCTGAATCTTAGTAACTGACATATTTTGCTGGAATCACAAATTAAAGCTGGCTATCTGCTAAAGCAAAATATTATTAAGAAGTTTATTTTTTTCAAGCAGAAAATAAGTCCTACAGTTTAGACTGAGCCTTCCATGTAGTAAGATTTTCAGGAAAATCAAAACCGGAAATCTCTGACTACTGACTGTGACATAATCCGGGAATTTTCTCGAAGACCAATGTTAAAATACTCTGGAAAAACTGGAATTTGATGACCTTTATTGATAAAACATTATAGAAGACATGAAATGCTGTTTGTTATCTAAAGATTTTTTAAAATTATGACAGTCTTCAAACATCGTGTCCAACAAACGCAATCCAGAAGATGAGCTTCCTTCTATGTCCTTGCTTAAAAAGTGAAACAAACATATGTAGCAGACTGGAAATTTCAGGTCCTGTACACTTGGCAATATCTCAGAGAAAAAGGGATTTATTTTGAGAGACTACAGGGTAATTTGAAGTGTCAAAGTGTTCAAAAATGACCTGAACTCTAGACTGAAATTCTCTGCATCTCCATCTTTCCAACTTTTCTGACGTATGTCAGTGTCTGCAGAACAGATCAGTGTTAACTGCTGTTTTTCTCTGCTAATAATGTGGGTCAGGTTCAGCTGTTAATGTGTTTTCTTCCAGGTATTTGAAAGTCTGGGTATATCTAAATTAGTAATAAATGTATGTCTGCACTGTCCCATCCAGCTTCTCTAGGACTTTGCTGATTCCTGAGCCAAAATAATTAATAAAAATATCAATAAGTATTTGCTGAATTGGAGAGCAGCGCTTGAAAAACATTATTAATAATTTAATTTCAAACTAATATTTTTTTCTTCCAGGACTCTTGAGTATTGACTTTTTATCAGGCCCTTTACTGTGTCATATTTTTATTTATTCTCCTCTTTTCCATCCTAGTTAACAAGTTTCCTAATCTGAGATTCTATAAAATTCTAATGTTGTTTAAACAATAGCATACATAAAACAACAGTTATAAAAATAAAGATATTAAATCTAAGTGCTAGCATCTCTTTCTATTTCCTTTTATTTCTTTCATTTCCTCACTCCATTAGCACTGGCTGGCATGGAAAATGCTTCTGGACACCACATGCCTTGTGGTTGCACAGATGCTCAGCCCTTCATTCAGGTCAGGGCTGCACTGGCCCTTGCAGAAAGCTGTATATTACAGATGTCAGAATAATGAGCCTGAAAGAACCAAGATCACTTCACTGTCTTTTTAAAGCATAAATGTTCCTGAGACTGCAATTTCATGCACCAATTGTTTCAGATTTCTGAAATGAAGATTACCAGGTCCCTTGCCTCACTCAAGAGGACTATAGTCTTTGAGTTTCTACTACCTCTTTTTTGATAATTTCTGTTTCCATATTATTATTATTTCTTTCTAATCCTAGATTCAATAATCATTTTTTCTTTCCTGAGATTTTCTTCAATAACAATGGAGAGGCTATTGAATCTGAGCCATGTTCTCGTTTTTTAGTGATCTTTTAGCTCTACTTTAACCTTATGCTGTTGAGAGCATACTTGTACTGTTTTCTTTAATTTCTGGCCAGTGACATTTTGGACATTTTTTTGTTTACTGTGCTTCCTGCTTTCTAATTATTTTATGAACAATAAATATGCTGTTGGTCCAGTTACATGGTTTGACCTGGTCCAGTCATTCTTTGGACAGTTGCACTGTCCACATGTTCTTTCTCACCAACTTCTGTGTTGCTTAAACATTGCCTTTTAGATAGTAAGTACATAAAATTAACTTTTTCTTATGTAATTCAATGAACTCCTACTAATATGGGTTTACTCCCTTTTCCCCCAGTGTGATATGCAGGAAATGTTGCTATTTCTTTCCCTTCCCTGGACATCATTGTCTTTTGCTGCCCAAATTCCTGAAGTAGTTTTCCACAGTTATGGCATCATGTTCATACTTCATTCCCTAGCTGGAAGAGTTGGAGGTTTTCACTGTGATTAAACATATAGCTATACTGTCTGCTAAATGAGTGTTCCCACCATCTTACTTTCCAAACTCTTGTGTTCATCCTTTTATTTATAGTTTCATCCACTCTCAAACTGTAAGTCACCCAATTTCCCTCTTTTAAACTTACAGAGTAAATTGATTTTCTACTAATACTCTTGTCTAATTTTTTCGTTTTAATGGTAAGATCTTCACATTTTGGTTCAATTATAGGTGTGTCTTGGATTGTAGAGCCACATGAAAACTCTTTACCATTAACCGCTGGTTCCTGATAGGGTATTTTTACCTCTAACCTAAGAAAATATGCCTGTTGCAAAGTGTGACAAGACTCTGGGGACTGATGCAAAATAAATGCAGCTATCCCAGGCATTATCTGGAAGCTGCACTGAAATACATTTGCTAAGTTTCGCCATAAATATTTTTAACTCTGTCCCCAGCACTGACTGAGGAACCAGTGGCTATTGTATGAGGCTAAATGCCTCAGTGAGAAAGAAAAAAACTTTCTTTTCCATAAAAAAGATAAATTTGTACTTAGGACTGCACAGAAGTGGTGAACACAGCACATTTCCCTTCCCCTCCCCCTTTTATTAGTTTGTAATCACCTGTTTCATGAAGCAGACATGAGTCTCATCTGGTATCTCACTATGGTGAATGGTGTTTGACATTTTGTGAACCATTTTGCCACCCAGCTGCTCACAGATCGTTACTGTAAACATACATTTCTTCAAACAAATGAGGCGTTTTACAGGAGCCCCATGTTGCATCAGCTATCAATTTTGTAGCTGTGGACATTTAAATGAAATTGTCAAAGTTCTGCTCCTCCTGGAATGAGAATCTTTCTCTCTTTAGTCACTGTTAGTTTGAGAATTGGAGGACATGCAAAGATGAAAGAAAATCCTGGTGCTGCTGCTGCTTGCCCAAGCCAACCAACTGCATATCCTAACAACGGAGAATGGAAAAAAATTACTTACTGCTACTCTGACATATTACATAAGCTTTTTGAATGTTTACATCATCATCTATGCAGCATACTCATATACACCTTATCTGAAGAGCTGACAAAGTAGGTAGATACCAAAGGTGGCTCATGAGAAAGGCAACTAATGCATTTTTATGTCCAATTTTATAAGCCAATTGAACATGGTATTGGTATCATTTTAGTACATGGAGGCTTTAATTGATATAGATAATAATGAAGATATTAGCTTAAAATCTGTTGGATCTATTGTGCATATATTTATCTTCTTGTTTCAATGATAAATCAAGGACAACAATAGTATTTATTTCATGTGTTAATTGTATTTTCATCCCTTTTATCTACTGCTTGCTATAAAAATGTGTTTTGGCCTGTATAGGATAAAAGAAATGTGTACTATTATACTAGGAACACAAAGCATTGATCAAGTTAAAATGTGCACATTTAAAAATCATCATTCACATATGACAATATTTTTGAGCATCTTCTGTTACTCAGATTAAGAAAGTCAGAAAGTTATTGAATAATTCAGGTAAGAAAAGCTTAATTCAGGTTAGAAGGACTTCCATAAAGCAAGATAAGTATACTGTTAGTTTGAAAGTTTAGGCATAGATATTTGAGAATGAAATCTTGTTTACAAGCCCTGTTAGAATAGTGGAACACTACTGTTCCTGGTTTATTCTCAATTTGCTCTATTCATAATATTATTTTATCTCAAGTCCCAAATTTTCCTGAAACTATAATGGAACATCCTTTATCACGTTTTCATACAGAATAAAAACTCTGACTCTTCTATGTAAAATTGTTGCATCCAATAAATACATAGTAATACATACAGTAGTACAGGAGTACTCCTGTGTATTGTGCAAAATGCAGGAGATGTGTTTCTGTTTAAAATGAGATAGCAAGGCCCATTCGACCTCTCAGCTTGGTTTGTTTAATATGGATTGACGTTTTCTGCTTGCTTGGAAGTGGTCTCCTCCTCTTTGTCTGTAGGTGGTCTCACTGTAGCAAACTGAAGGACCACCCTGCAGCTTTTTGCTGTGAATACATCTCTACCTACAGGCATAGCTTCTTGACATAATCCTTCTGCAATTCTAAATGTCCAAGTTTCAGTCACATCTGGTTGACAATCAGTTGCTGGTGTCGACAGAAATGGGACACATATGTTCTGATAATCCTGGCTATTTAACTTTGGCTGTCAGATTGGAGTGCACATATCTAAAGTCAAATTGAAGCTGCATCCTGAGGCTTTGCCCTTTCCCAGCAAAACACCTGAGGAAAGCAACTTGAAAGCTGGGTCAGAATGGAAGATCAACACAGTACTACATAGTCTCTGTTACACAAGGAAAGGAACGCTGTTATCCGACTTGACACTCAAGATAAAGAGCTTTGCTGATAATGCAAGATGCATTTCTTTTGATTAATACAATAACTGTGCCCAAATCCAACTTCACCTCTCCACCGTGTATGAGAATACCCAGTCTAAGCAAACTGCACCATACTCTGCATCATTCTCCATAGTGTTATGCAGAATAGCAAAAGATATTCTGTTGCTAATGAAGAGAGGTACTTAAAGGAGGATTCATGGTTATAGCCTGCAGGCAAGAAAACAACATTAAGAGTAAAGAGTGTCATTTAAGAGCTAAGGGTTATTTAAGACTGCTGAAGTAAAATGACTTTAAAGGGCTGAGTTAACAGCTTCAGCTATAAAGATGTTTCTTAGAGATATTTTTCCTGAAGTGATTGTATGCTTATTTCTGTCATCTTTCCCAGTCCATTTCTGTTGCGGTGCGCCCCCGCAGTCTCCCTCCCCCTGGGTATGTTTCATTTAATTTATTGTATTGTATTGGTTTCAATGGCTCAAGATGGCGCTTGCCGGGTTCCCCCTCCCCCTTGTTTTCCCCGTGCAAAGCTGCCACTCACCCTGTTACTTAGCAACTCCCGCCTTTTTGTATCCTTTAATCCCCTCCCCAGTTCTTTGAGTTGCCAGCCTGCCTGCCTGTCACTCTCTGCCTCTGCCTGTTTCTCCAGAACATTCCCCTCAGGGCAGAGGGTGATTGGGCAGGAGAGGGCTGTCCCACCCTCTATGTGATTTCATTTGTTGTCCCCCTCTGTCAATTATGTTGTATGTTAAGTTCATTGGCCAGGGGAAGGGGTTCACCTCCCCCTGGTCTCCCTATATAATTTCTGTTCACCCCGCCCCTCGGGGCAGTTCTCTGTAGCTCCCCTACCCACCCACACCTTTCCTCTCCCAGTTTAATAAATCCTGCTGCAGAGGACTGCTGCCTCACGCTTCATCTGTCTGCCTCCGCTCGTGTGCGTGTTGTGGATCTTGCTTCGTTGCCTGGAGGAGCTGCCTTCCCCACCAAGACGTGGGGAGAGCTCCGGGCACTGTCGCTCAGCTTGCTCCCTCTGGAGGTCCTGAGCTCTGCAGCTGCCTGTGCCCAACACCAGGCTGTGGCCGCGCGAATCTGTGGGCCGGCCGGGCTAATCTCAGCGCTGCCACACATTTCTCTTTACTTCCTAAGACTTTATAAATGATTCTTACAATTCAGTAAGCTGAGGATAAGCACTATTCTACATGAAAGAGGGGAAATGAGAGCCATTGTCTGTGGAATATTTCCACACTGCTTCTCTTGTTATCTTATATCTTGTAGTCTTGTATGCAGGTGCTGGTGGCCTGGTTACCTTAATGTTCCATTGTTTTCTCACAAGCACAAACTTCTCATTGTGATTGCTGCTGCTACCAATGCCTCACAGTCGGTGCCTTTTCTGCTTCCTCATGGCAGAAATGTTCTCCAGATTTCTTCATTCCCAGAAGAAAGAACTTAGAAATTATGTTAAAAATAAGATGCTGAACCTTTGAAGCCCCCTGTTCCGCCAAAGCAGGAGGGTATTGTGGGTATCACTGTGGATAGACAAGCATGAAATCAGCAGAGGCAGAGAAGAAAGAAGGGGCATAAACCAGGATTTCCACGTGTGCTAGACAGTGAGGGATGTGACCTCCTGAAGCAGAACTGGGGAGAAACCAGCAGCAGCAGAGCCTAAAGAGGAGAGGGGGGAAACCAGGGGAACCAGGGCTGAGCAAGCACCGTGGAGCAGAGACCTGAGGTACTGCTCTGCTACAGACGTGGTCAGGGGTGGTTTAGGGCCTCCTGCAGAGGCTGAACTGCTCTCTTGTCTCATGCCCTGAAGGAAGGAAAATAAAGTAATTTTTTGTGAATCAAATTGGTGGAAGTGATTCACAAGCTGAAATGTAGTGTGCCTGTGACAGGGAAGGGTAAAAAAACCAAGGGGTTCTAGAGCACTGCCAGACACAGGGCAGGAAGGATGGAGCCTGCTGACACTTGGACTTCAAAAAACGCATGCACTAGTTTTTAAGCAGGCAGAAACAGAAGTGAGTAATACTCGAGAGTAATCAGGCTGAGCTGTAATAAAACAATGACTGGAAAGCAAACATTTTGGCCGAGCTGGTTGTGAAATTTCTCTTTGCAAATAGCTAAAGATTAAAGAATTGGTTGATATTTCTAAAATCCTATCTCTACCTCTCAATATCTTTTTCCTTCAACCAGAAGTGCAGCAGACTTCACATACAGACTGAAGACATTTCCAGAAATGTATTTGCTACCTGGGTTAGAGATAAAACATAATTATAAATCCTGACATGGACATAGTACCAGCAGTTTGAGGACAAGGTGACTTTGTTACCCCCTATTTCTGTGGAAATGACCAAAGGATTCACTTTATCAAAAATGCAGGCTGTTCCTTAGGGATAGTTATATCTACCTATGTAACTAAGAAAAACTCCTTGGGTTAAAACAAGTACATGTTCAGTGCAGAGGACTACAGTGCATAGCATATGTACTGCACTTTTCTTACCTTTAACATTTCATATAAAAATAGATGCATCAAAATATTTGTCCCAAAATGCCTCCTCAGCTGTTAACTAATTTATGTTTATCAACCAGTTAATAAAGGACAGTGACAAGCAATAACATTTGTATGTTTTAACAGTCTTTCTAATGGATTATTCATTAAATATTATAAATTGACCATCCGTATCTCTGTGAGGTAGGATTGTATCCTTCTCACCTTTCATCATCCTAAGCCAATATCAATTTTCAGGAGCAGAATTGAGAGATAAAGAAATCAAATAACTTCCCATGCCATTCCCTTAATGTGAATGAAGTACGATGTTATTTCAACTAAGTATTCAAAGGCTCAACAATATTTTATCTTCAGTAAGTTGATGAAAAATTATCAGTGCCAGCAGATCCAGGCTGATGTATTCCTACAAGTAAAAACTACCAGGACACACATAAGGTCTGCTGAGTTGTTGAAATGTCTTGCTTTACAACAGAAAATGGACAGTACATTTGAGCTAACTATGGATAACTGTTTTATAAACCACTTTATAAATAATTGTTGCTACATTATGGATTAGTAAGAGCTTAGTTCCTAAACTGGATATTGATTAGGTTATACACTGTGGTTTCTCTTTAGTGGCTGTATTTGTCTCAATTGTCTTGGCTTATATCTCTCTGATTTTCTTTCAGCACCCCTTAAACCAAAGTAATCTTAGTTGAACTCTGGGTCTGGTCTCAGATGCATGCCATGAAGTACAGAAGGGCTGAACTACACACAAACAGATGTTACAGGGCTGGGAATTTGCTATGGCAAGACTGACTGGGGTGGGCTAATTGCATTCTGGCAGCAGGAGCTCTCCTGTAAAACTGTGCCATAGTAATTCCAGTAGATAACAGTGATTACCAATGACAAAGCACCTTCCTGTGGATTTGTGGATTTTTTTCCAGAAACACTTAATCACTGGAGTTCAGTTCTAGGGCAACAATATAGAAAAGCACAATAATGCTTTACTACTAGGTTGTGGAGGGTCTAGAGCTTGTTAAATGTCAGTGCACCCACTAGAATATACTTACTCATTTCCTGCTGTGAGATAGGATGAGGAGGATGGCAAAGCAGGCTCAAAACTTGAAAATGGTATAAAGAAAAGTTTATTAGCAGTTACTAAAATAAACAATAATAAGAATTAGAATAAAACTTTTAGAACACTTCTCCTCCCCCTTACAACGTTTCCCACTAACAATGTAAGAAGACAAAGCCTAAAAATTTTGTCAGTTTACCACCTCTAGAATAGCCTTTCTTTCAGTTTACATTGGGAGAGGAGTCTCTCTTGACAAGCCACGGAAACTTCTCTACAAGAAACAGTTCTTTTGTGGTTTTAATTTCTTTGAATAACAGCTGCCCAGGAATCTGCATCTATGAAACCCCTCCCATCTTTGGCAGCCTTCCCACAGCTGTGTTCATGGGCCATGTCAATTTATGGGGTACTATTTTAAGGATGAGTTGTCCAAAAGCAAAAGTTCTCTTCATTTATATCTGAGATCATCTTTATTTCTGGGAACAGAGATCTTCTCTTGGGGCAAAGGGACCTTCATCACCCTTATCTCTTTCTGTTTAAGCTTCATCACAGCTATTTCAACATTTACCTGCTTCAGCAAGGATGCTTTGTTCATACCTACAGTTTGAACAATCTATCACCCCGTGTTTTCAATGAGTCACAGGGGTATTTCAGTATATTATAGTCCATCACCATGGCTTATAAAACAAATTTTAGCCTAAAATTAAGCTCCAAAAATATCTAGGAAAAACTATTGACATTAATATTTTTTGAGCTTGATAGTAATTTGGGCATGTTATAAAGACATTGTTAAAAATAATTTAATAAATTAAGTATCCTTTGCAATTTTATTATACAGGCACATTTGAGATAATAGAATTGCAGAAGTGACACTGACACAGAAAAGATCCATTCGCTGATGACATCAGTGCCATCGTTTATCTGCATTACAAAATGTAATTAGTTAGGCAATTGTTAGGCATTTTTTACTTTAATTATTTTTAATAGATGCTGCACTGTATGCTACAGAATGCATCTTATTCTTCAGACTTCCCTAAAATTCCTTTCCCTGTTCTGAAAAAATTCTCAAGTTGTAGATACTCTTTGGATAATTTTTTTTCTCCTTATACTCTTTCCTTTTGTTGTTTTCTCTCCTCAAGATGGATTTTTAATTTTTATTTTAATCATAAAGACTTAAGGAATGGAGTATAATATAAAATACACTTGTTTGAAGAAAATCTATCGACATCCCATCCCATGGCAACAAATCTATAAAATAATGCAGTGTGGTTTCACCATTTGAGTATATTGAAGCTACACAAAATAATTAATTTCCTCTAGTGTACTACAGGAAAATAGTTACGAGATCCAGCACTGAATTACTGCTACAGTCTTAATCATCTCCTATCCACCATGAGGCAATCTTGTCCCATATATATAAATCCAGCTGGAAATGGATTTAAAGCTAGATAGCTCTTCAGATTTTTCTTGGCCAGGTGTAGGAATAGAAATGTCTTGACAGCATAATTAATAGAAGCACCACTAACATTAAAATGCACCCTATGTAACACTTCATGTGCCAGGTGCAATGCTGTGTCTTTTTAACTTAATGCTACAATTTGAAGCAGCTATGAAATGCCTTTATGTTATTCTCAGTAAGACTGAGAATTAAATTTCTAATTTAAAACAGGGGTAGTTTAGTGGTTTAAGGTTAATCAAGTTAAAATGCAATGCTATACTGGAGATTCCTTGTAGATTTTTAAAAAACAAAACATTCTGCAAACTTGAAACATTTGAAGTTTCTAATATTGGTGTTTGCTAAGACATCTGTTGTGAAATACAAAATATTCCTGAACTACTTTTTCAGTAAATTCTCTGTTTCCACATCTGAGGATTGTCAGAAAGTTTCCAGGATGTCTTGCAGCTCTTTTTGTAAATGAAGGAAGGGTATATATCATCTACCCATAATACTCCTTCCTGAAAAATTGGAGTAGTAAGTTTCCAATAAGTTAGCTATTGTACTTTTCTTCAGTCTCAGAAAAACTATTTCACTCTGGTAATTCAATCAAACTGCTACTCAAAGCCAAGTGTGTCTTCCATTTTGTCTCATGCCTTTACAGTAGCTGGCACAAGATTTTTTTTTTAAATAATCATTCAAAAGTTTTTTTCCAGTCTCTGAGACCTTTAACACACACTTGGTCATGGTGCCTTTCTTTTATTTTCTTTTTCCTTGCTGCCCTTCTGACTCTTAAGACCAGATATCTCTTCTTTGTCTTCCTTTCTCTTTCCCATTTTTAAACAGGTAAAAAAGCCAGCTCAAATAAGCTATCCAATGGTTTTAATGTTTTAGTTTGTAAATTCTCAGAAGCCAAAGTAATTTCAAAGTCATGAAACTTGACTATTCAGTCTTCAGTTCTGCAACCAGATGTCTACTCCATTTTCTCTGAGGCACCTCTGTCATTCACTTTGCAGGCTGTGTGGAACTCATCTTTTGTAGCAATTATGGAACACCTTCGTCCGCTTTTCAGTTTTTTGTTTGCATGCCTACATTTCAGTTATGTGTGAAATTCTTTCAGCATCTGATCTTTGTTCAGAGTTGCACACGATGAAAAACTTAGGCTTTTCCTTTATCTGTGAAGAATGTTTGTTAGGTTGGCCAAAGTTCATTCTTGCTGATACCATGTGCTAGGTGGAGTCAGCTCTGTGCTGTTATGGATGGCTACAATTTGGAGGCTTATGTTAGGGTAGTTTCAAACTAGAACATTAAACCTGTTCTGTGTGTTCAAGCTTGGCTGTACCATGAGCACCTGCCTTTTAGGAGGTAGCTTTACAGGTTTCAAACTGGATGCTCAGACCAGAAAGGTGGCACAACACTGACTACTTTGAGGGACTGATTTCTGATCTGGGGTGACTGCAGCATAGTGTGAATGTACATGAGTTATTTTTCATGGAGCCAGCCCACCTCTGGGTATCCATCTATTACAGCAGCAGGAAGTGCAGTTTGGCATCATCATGTCGTTAGGACTGATTCCAAATCTTTGACCTCTGAAAAGCTGACAAAATACTAACAACCTGCACTGGAAAAGAGTGAGCCATATGTTTAATAAGCCTCTTTTCAAAAAATTTACTAACTAAAAGAAAACTCACAAATGTTTGGATCTGCTAAGCAGCGATTTATCAGGGATGACACTTGGAGTTAAGATTACCTGGGGCTAGGATCAGGATGGATAATCTTTTTGAACTAATTTTCCTGCTATTCCCACTCCCATTAGTCAGTGGTAGGCATTCCTTCCTCTTCACTCAGTCTTGGTTTTCTCCAATTTACTTCTCTTACCTCAGCTCCCTCAGAAACAATGTTGATCTTTATCATAGAGTAGGAATTTATGATTTCAGGATAGTTTTACCCTTTTCCTCCTTAATCTTGTCTTCTCTTCCAAAGAAAGAACTCTGTGAAAAAGGTTTATTTTGCTTTAAGAACAATTGAAACCATGCCTTTTAACACATTTTGAAGTTCTTCAGCCAGTTCAAAAACTAATCCTTTTTCATAAAAGTCTTTGCACCTTTTCAATAAATCATAATTTACTTTTTCTTTAGGAGATTGCTGTGAAAATGCTGACAAAATGAAACTGACTGAACTCAGAACCTTATAACATCAAGTATGATGCAGCCTGAGCATTTTAGAGCTGCAGGATAGGCAGCATTATTGATTGGGAGGTGCTAAATGCAGCTTAACTGTCAGCCAGCGGCCTCACATAGAGGCAACAGCCTAAATATAGGGTCAGAGAGCTCAAATCAGGGTCACCAGGCTGTGTATGACAGCCTTAGCTGCCCGACTGCTGCTGAGCAGAATAAAGTCTGAGAAAGCTTCCAGGCTAACCACAGCCCCTCTCAGTAAGTGACATGTCACACAGAATGATCAGCAGTTCTGCATCTGGGCAACCTGGGGGACAGGGGGTTGATTTTATGCTTAAGGAAATAATTTTATCAGTTATAAAGCTAATCATTTGGTATATACAGAAATAATAGAACTAATACTGAAACAGTAGAAATTAAGCTGAAAAGATGAGGGTTTGATGCACAAATTTTTCTCCACTTAAGGAGGTTTTTAAAATGCATGCATACTAATCTGTGTCTACTTGCAACTTTTAAGGACTTTCACAATTGCTAAAATGAAGAAGTCATTAATCTTAATACAGTTTACTAAGACATTTCTTCATTTGTTCAATTGAATTTAGAAAAAATAACTAGTGTGATAAGAATTTTTACTGTGTCCAGATGAAAAAGTAAGCTATGAAATGGTGAAAGAGAAAACATTGAAAATTATTTGTTTTCTGTTTGGTTGTTTTCTAAATAATTGGAGAATATTATAAATAAAGAAAAAGAAATCCCTCAAGATTTACTAACCCATTAAAGTATTAAGGATTTGAACTCCTCCCATGCTTCCAAGTTTTACTCTTATTCAAAATGAGATTTGGGTTTTGGTTTTAGCACAATTCATCTGCCATATAATGAGGGAAGATTTTTTTTTTTTTCTGCTGTATAATGTTCCTCCTTACTGCACTTTTTCTTCCTTCACTCTCTTGTGTTCAACTGCACTTCTCTGGGATTAGGGCCATGTACACAACCCTAGGTGAACACAGCTAGTGCAGGGGAAAGATTTGTCAGCAGGGGTAAGGAGGGGTTATTGTCAATGTAAGACAGTTCAGGTGTGTGTTGGTCTCTAGGTATGGACAGGCTTCAGGCTACAAGAAGAACCAGACACTTTGAAGTGTTCATGTGTCTGCAGAGAATTTGGTCCAGTCCATGTGATACTTCAGGCAGACAACCTAAAATACTTCTTTTATATTGTTAACTAAACTCTGGCATCTGAAAGTCAAGAATCCTTCTCCTTTTAATCTTCACACATTGGAAATATTTGTCTCTGTAAATCCTGGAAGGATTAATTTCTAAATTAAGTTGTCAAGGACTGGGTTCATATTCCACTTGGTTGTAATTTATTTTCATTCATTATCTAGAGCACAAAGAAATAGGTTTGTTGTGTGTTGTTGTTGTAGTGAGGTTAAAGAATTCCTTTCCCTTATATTTTTTTATAATATAATTTCCAAGGTATCAGAACATTTATTAGTTTTAAGTAAGAGAGATAATCTTTTTTTGAAATAAGAATTGCACCAAATATTGTCCTCTGTTTAAACAAATATGTAGATAAATACCTATTAAAAGAAACCCCAAAACCCCCTATGTTAAATAACTTAAAAGGCCTTGTTTTCTGGAATATTTTTAGACCTCATCTTATGATGGACCTTAAGAAATCATGTTCTCCATTTTGCAGGAGAGCTTTAATCTAATTTTAGGGAGTTTCATTGTGCCTACAGATTTATCCTTCAGGTCATGGTTTTAAACCTAGACCTTTTGGAAAGTTTTCATATATTGACAAACAACCCAAAGACAAACACCTTGGACAAAAATCTCTCTAACTTGTATACTTAGAAAGAGACACAGAAAAGTAGTTTTGGAAAGTTTTGTAGGGCAGTGATCAGATTATCTCTACAACTCTTTGGAATTTTGAAATAAATCTTGAATCAACTCTGGCACTGCTGAGAAAATCCTACTATGAATCTCTGTTTGCTATTCAATGACTAAATAAATTTGAAAACCTGTCCTTTAAGTCTGGAGATCAACTCAAATATCTGGGGAAAAACAGCATAAAGAGCGCAGACTGGTATCCTTGTTGCTGAAGAAAGAGTAATTAGAGGGGCTTGGTGAGCTAACACATTTAGGTACACATTTTTACTCTAGCTATTAGTGCTTTTAATATGGATAAAATGTCTTTGTGTTTTGAATAACTGATAGAAAAGCTAAGGTAAAATGCTATTGTGCTACTCTCTCCCAGACATGTTTGCCTTACTCTTAATGGCTACCTCAACTTTGAACCATTCTGTGAAGAACTTGGGAGCATAACATTTACCTAAAATTCGATGCAGTTATCTAAAGACCCAGAGATTTTATCTGTGAATTTGAGAAATCACTGATGGAATGTAAGAAAAAGATTGCAGTTATAATACTTCTTTTGAGAAATTTAATAATCCAGAGACATAAAAGGAAGATGGGCTCATGACAAAATAACAAAATAAATGCTATGCTTTTTTTTGACAGATCAGTTGGCTTTTTGAATATCAGTCTTTTCATTATTTGACAACACTCCCAGTATTGTGGGGAGATTTTTAACTAGAAACAGAGGAAATGGAATCAGAAAGTATAGATCATCAAAATATGACAGTAAAACTGCACTTAGTTGCTACTCCTAGGTAAAAGCTGTCTCAGCATTTTAAGATATTTCTTACTCCTCTTAACAAACTCAATATCTTTAGTAACATAAGGCCCTTCTAATTAGGGTGAAGTAGCAAAAAAATTATTTTATTTCAAGTAGCATTGAATTTATGTAGAATATTTCAATATATCTCTTTGTCGCTAAGTTGCTGGTGTTAAAGTCAGTTCATTTTACCCATATTATCAACCAAATTAATTATTGCCCTATGGCCACAGAGCCAAATACTTTTAGGAATGTGGTTTTACTGCTTTTAGCCACAATGTCTTAGAAAAGCTAATTTATGCAAGCGTCTGTGTACTGGTCAAGACTGTATAGGAAACTGTCTGGCACAAGAAAAGGGAGAGGTCTTTACCCCAGAATGTCTAATGTTGCCCCTCTCTGCTCTGTCCACAGACAAGGGGGCTGCCAAGCTCTGAATCTGGAATAACATGGTTAAATCAATGGAATTACTCTGGATTTTCTCCAACTCAAGGGCATGCCGCTTTTGGCAGTGAGTACACACCCGCTCATAGAAGCCTGACCCTCACTTTATGTGTTGGCACAGCTCTCTTAGCTCATTTCTGACAGTTTTATTAAGTAAAATTGGCTTAAATAAACTGGCATGTGATTTAAGATCAGTTACTTCAGAAAACTCCAGTACTGGAGTTATTGTTTGGAAGGCCCACAAAAAGTCAAAACCTTATACACAAAAATATGAACATCTATAAACTAATCTCTCAATATTTAAACTATATGTCTCCGTATATATAAACCCCTAGTTAAAGAAGGCTTGAAAATACTCAAATGTAGAGATGTGAGCAAAGTTTGAAATTAGTCCAGTTGCATGTCAGGAATGCACATCATGTCTAGAGGACAAAAAAAAATTTTTTTTTTTGGAACTGATAATGTTTTTCCACCTATCTACTCCCACACATTGTCTGACCACTTCTGATTTCATTCAGGACTATATTTTGAAGAGACTAAAACTCCGAATTTTCTGGTTTTTGTGGGGTTTTTTTCAATTGCATTTCTTTGGATCCTACGTCCATTGCAGAGTGTTTGTAAGTCTTTCTTTTGGGGTTCGCAAGATTCCGTTTCCCTTCCCGAAAGGAAAGGGAAAGATTTCCTTTTCCTTCCCGAAAGATTTCATTTCCTTTCGGGACGGGAAACGGAATCTTGCGATTTCAATGGGGACTAGTAGAAGAATCTTTGGTGCATGTCCCTGCACTTGAAGGCATGCCATGCTTTTTGATGGCTTTGACTTTGGGAAAAATTTTTTTTTGTTTTTTTGGTATCCATGCCCTGTTTCTTCTATCTTGCCCTGCAAGTTGTGTCTTCCTCCTTGACTTATTGCCCTGCTTTTGCAACAGCTGTGAGCTTAGTTTTGGCATGTTTTCATCCTTTGCAATGCGCCGGATTTACTCCTAGCCATATTCTCGGAATGACAAAATTTCCCCAATTTTTTGTTTTTCTCCTCCGATTGCAATTGCTTTGATGGTATCTCCTTGCAGGGAGTTTGGAAGTCCTTCCTTTGTGTTTTGGCCTTCAGCAGGGAACAATTTTGGCAAGCTTTGCTACATGTGCCTGCACTTGATGGCATATAGCCTGCTTTTTGATGGCCTTGACTTTGGGAAAGAAATTTCTTTTTTTTTCCTTTTAGGTATTCTTGCCGTGTTTCTTATATCTTCCCCAGCAAGTTGTGTCTTCCTCCTTGACTTATTCCCCTGCTTTTGCAACATCTGTGAGCTTAGTTTTGCATGTTTTCATCCTTTGCAATGCGCCGGATTTACTCCTAGCCATATTCTCGGAATGACAAAATTTCCCCAATTTTTTTTTTCTCCGCCGCTTGCAATTGCTTTGATGGTATCTCCATTCCAGGGAGTTTGGAAGTCCTTCCTTTGTGTTTTGGCCGTCAGTGGGGATCAATTTTGGCAAGCTTTGCTGCATGTGCCTGCACTTGATGGCATCTGGCCTGCTTTTTGATGGCTTTGACTTTGGGAAAGAAATTTCTTATTTTTTCCTTTAGGTATCCTTGCCGTATTTCTTATATTTTCCCCAGCAGGTTGTGTCTTCCTCCTTGACTTATTCCCCTGCTTTTCCAACACCTGTGAGCTTAGTTTTGGCATGTTTTTCTCCTTTGCATGGCGCCGGATTTAATCCTGGCCATTTTCTCGGAATGACAAAATTTCCCCAATTTTTTTTTTCTCCGCCGCTTGCAATTGCTTTGATGGTATCTCCATTCCAGGGAGTTTGGAAGTCCTTCCTTTGTGTTTTGGCCTTCAGCGGGGATCAATTTTGGCAAGCTTTGCTGCATGTGCCTGCACTTGATGGCATATGGCCTGCCTTTTGACGGCTTTGACTTTGGGAAAGAAATTTCTTTTTTCTTTCTTTTAGCTATCCATGCCATGTCCCTCATTTCTTCCCCAGCAGGTTGTGTCTTCGTCTTTGTCTTTTTCTCCTGCTTGTGCAACATCTGTCAGCTTGGTTTTGCATGTTTTGGTCCTTTGCAATGCAGCTGATTTCCTTCAGGACCATATTTTGAAGAGACTAAAACTCCGAATTTTCTGGGTTTTGTGGGGTTTTTTTCAATTGCATTTCTTTGGATCCTACGTCCTTTGCAGAGTGTCTGTAAGTCTTTCTTTTGAAAGAAATTTAATTTCCTTTCGGGAAGGGAAACGGAATCTTGCGATTTCAATGGGGACTAGTACAAGAATCTATGGTGCAGGTCCCTGCACTTGAAGGCATGCCATGCTTTTTGATGGCTTTGACTTTGGGAAAAATTTTTTTTTGTTTTTTTATTATCCATGCCCTGTTTCTTCTATCTTGCCCTGCAAGTTGTGTCTTCCTCCTTGACTTATTCCCCTGCTTTTGCAACAGCTGTGAGCTTAGTTTTGGAATGTTTTCATCCTTTGCAATGCGCCGGATTTACTCCTAGCCATATTCTCGGAATGACAAAATTTCCCCAATTTTTTTTTTTTCTCCTACAATTGCAATTGCTTTGATGGTATCTCCATTCCAGGGAGTTTGGAAGTCCTTCCTTTGTGATTTTGGCCTTCAGCGGGGATCAATTTTGGCAAGCTTTGCTGCATGTGCCTGCACTTGATGGCATCTGGCCTGCCTTTTGATGGCCCTGACTTTGGGAAAGAAATTTCTTTTTTTTCTTCTATGTATCCTTGCCGTGTTTCTTATATCTTCCCCAGCAAGTTGTATCTTCGTCTTTGTCTTTTTCTCCTGCTTGTACAATATCTGTGAGCTTGGTTTTGCATGTTTTGGTCCTTTGCATTGCGCCGCATTTAATCCTGGCCATTTTATCGGAATGACAAAATTTCCCCAATTATTTTTTTTTCTCCTCCGATTTCAATTGCTGTGATGGTATCTCCATTCCAGGGAGTTTGGAAGTCCTTCCTTTGTGTTTTGGCCTTCAACGGGGATCAATTTTGGCAAGCTTTGCTGCATGTGCCTGCACTTGATGGCATCTGGCCTGCTTTTTGATGGCCTTGACTTTGGGAAAGAAATTTCTTTTTTTTTCTTTTAGGTATCCTTGCCGTGTTCCTTATATCTTCCCCAGCAAGTTGTGTCTTCATCTTTGTCTTTTTCTCCTGCTTGTATAATATCTGTGAGCTTGGTTTTGCATGTTTTGGTCCTTTGCAATGCAGCTGATTTCCTTCAGGACCATATTTTGAACAGACTAAAACTCCGAATTTTCTGGGTTTTGTGGGGTTTTTTTCAATTGCATTTCTTTGGATCCTACGTCCTTTGCAGAGTGTTTGTAAGTCTTTCTTTTGGGGCTCGTAAGATTCCGTTTCCCTTCCCGAAAGGAAATTTCATTTCCTTTCGGGAATGGAAACGGAATCTTGTGATTTCAATGGGGACTAGTAGAAGAATCTTTGGTGCATGTCCCTGCACTTGAAGGCATGCCATGCTTTTTGATGGCTTTGACTTTGGGAAAAATTTTTTTTTGTTTTTTTAGTATCCATGCCCTGTTTCTTCTATCTTGCCCTGCAAGTTGTGTCTTCCTCCTTGACTTATTGCCCTGCTTTTGCCACAGCTGTGAGCTTAGTTTTGGCATGTTTTCATCCTTTGCAATGTGCCGGATTTACTCCTAGCCATATTCTCGGAATGAGAAAATTTCCCCAATTTTTTATTTTTCTCCTCCGATTGCAATTGCTTTGATGGTATCTCCATTGCAGGGAGTTTGGAAGTCCTTCCTTTGTGTTTTGGCCTTCAGCGGGGATCAATTTTGGCAAGCTTTGCTGCATGTGCCTGCACTTGATGGCATCTGGCCTGCCTTTTGATGGCCTTGACTTTGGGAAAGAAATTTCTTTTTTTTTCTTTTAGGTATCCTTGCCGTGTTTCTTATATCTTCCCCAGCAAGTTGTGTCTTCGTCTTTGTCTTTTTCTCCTGCTTGTACAATATCTGTGAGCTTGGTTTTGCATGTTTTGGTCCTTTGCATTGCGCCGTATTTAATCCTGGCCATTTTATCGGAATGACAAAATTTCCCCAATTATTTTTTTTTCTCCTCCGATTTCAATTGCTGTGATGGTATCTCCATTCCAGGGAGTTTGGAAGTCCTTCCTTTGTGTTTTGGCCTTCAACGGGGATCAATTTTGGCAAGCTTTGCTGCATGTGCCTGCACTTGATGGCATCTGGCCTGCTTTTTGATGGCCTTGACTTTGGGAAAGAAATTTCTTTTTTTTTCTTTTAGGTATCCTTGCTGTGTTTCTTATATCTTCCCCAGCAGGTTGTGTCTTCCTCCTTGACTTATTCCCCTGCTTTTCCAACACCTGTGAGCTTAGTTTTGGCATGTTTTGATCCTTTGCAAAGCGTCGGTTTTAATCCTGGCCATTTTCTCGGAATGACAAAATTTCCCCAATTTTTTGTTTTTCTCCTCCGATTGCAATTGCTTTGATGGTATCTCCATTGCAGGGAGTTTGGAAGTCCTTCCTTTGTGTTTTGGCCTTCAGCGGGGATCAATTTTGGCAAGCTTTGCTGCATGTGCCTGCACTTGATGGCATATGGCCTGCCTTTTGACGGCTTTGACTTTGGGACAGAAATTTCTTTTTTTTTCTTTTAGGTATCCTTGCCGTGTTCCTTATATCTTCCCCAGCAGGTTGTGTCTTCGTCTTTGTCTTTTTCTCCTGCTTGTGCAACATCTGTCAGCTTGGTTTTGCATGTTTTGGTCCTTTGCAATGCAGCTGATTTCCTTCAGGACCATATTTTGAAGAGACTAAAACTCCGAGTTTTCTGGTTTTTGTGGGGTTTTTTTCAATTGCATTTCTTTGGATCCTACGTCCTTTGCAGAGTGTTTGTAAGTCTTTCTTTTGGGGCTCGCAAGATTCCGTTTCCCTTCCCGAAAGGAAATTTCATTTCCTTTCGGGAAGGGAAACGGAATCTTGTGATTTCAATGGGGACTAGTAGAAGAATCTTTGGTGCATGTCCCTGCACTTGAAGGCATGCCATGCTTTTTGATGGCTTTGACTTTGGGAAAAATTTTTTTTTGTTTTTTTAGTATCCATGCCCTGTTTCTTCTATCTTGCCCTGCAAGTTGTGTCTTCCTCCTTGACTTATTGCCCTGCTTTTGCCACAGCTGTGAGCTTAGTTTTGGCATGTTTTCATCCTTTGCAATGTGCCGGATTTACTCCTAGCCATATTCTCGGAATGAGAAAATTTCCCCAATTTTTTATTTTTCTCCTCCGATTGCAATTGCTTTGATGGTATCTCCATTGCAGGGAGTTTGGAAGTCCTTCCTTTGTGTTTTGGCCTTCAGCGGGGATCAATTTTGGCAAGCTTTGCTGCATGTGCCTGCACTTGATGGCATCTGGCCTGCCTTTTGATGGCCTTGACTTTGGGAAAGAAATTTCTTTTTTTTTCTTTTAGGTATCCTTGCCGTGTTTCTTATATCTTCCCCAGCAAGTTGTGTCTTCGTCTTTGTCTTTTTCTCCTGCTTGTACAATATCTGTGAGCTTGGTTTTGCATGTTTTGGTCCTTTGCATTGCGCCGCATTTAATCCTGGCAATTTTCTCGGAATGACAAAATTTCCCCAATTTTTTTTTTTTTCTCCTCCGATTGCAATTGCTTTGATGGTATCTCCATTCCAGGGAGTTTGGAAGTCCTTCCTTTGTGTTTTGGCCTTCAGCGGGGATCAATTTTGGCAAGCTTTGCTTCATGTGCCTGAGCCTATGGCATATGGCCTGCCTTTTGATGGCTTTGACTTTGGGAAAGAAATATAATTTTTTTTCTTTTAGGTATCCTTGCCGTGTTTCTTATATTTTCCCCAGCAGGTTGTGTCTTCGTCTTTGTCTTTTTCTCCTGCTTGTGCAACATCTGTGAGCTTGGTTTTGCATGTTTTGGTCCTTTGCAATGCAGCTGATTTCCTTCAGGACCATATTTTGAAGAGACTAAAACTCCGAATTTTCTGGTTTTTGTGGGGTTTTTTTCAATTGCATTTCTTTGGATCCTACGTCCTTTGCAGAGTGTTTGTAAGTCTTTCTTTTGGGGTTCGCAAGATTCCGTTTCCCTTCCCGAAAGGAAATTTCATTTCCTTTCGGGAAGGGAAACGGAATCTTGCGATTTCAATGGGGACTAGTAGAAGAATCTTTGGTGCATGTCCCTGCACTTGAAGGCATGCCATGCTTTTTGATGGCTTTGACTTTGGGAAAAATTTTTTTTTGTTTTTTTAGTATCCATGCCCTGTTTCTTCTATCTTGCCCTGCAAGTTGTGTCTTCCTCCTTGACTTATTGCCCTGCTTTTGCAACAGCTGTGAGCTTTGTTTTGGCATGTTTTGATCCTTTGCAAAGCGCCGGAATTAATCTTAGCCATATTCTCGGAATGACCAAATTTCCCCAATTTTTTTTTTTTTCTCCTCCGATTGCAATTGCTTTGATGGTATCTCCATTCCAGGGAGTTTGGAAGTCCTTCCTTTGTGTTTTGGTCTTCAGCGGGGATCAATTAGGTGTGCTTCAAATCATTAGCTGGAAACAGGCCTGAACAGTATAGTTTGCTACATAGGCCCTAATTCAGTAAAGACGTGACAATGACTGATTTGCTTAATGACAAGCATTTGTCTTAAAATTTTCTGTCAAAAATTTTTCTTTTTCTGCCTAGTTCCTCTCAATATTTGTTTACATTATCATAGGAGACCTTTATTTTCTAGCAAGTGGTAAGACATTTAGTCTAAAATTCCTTTGCATCTATGTGTAAGGGGATAGAATATTAGAAAATAAAGATAGTGTAGAAAGTAATCTTACCCCTGAGGACCAATTATCAAAGATTAGGGACAGGCCTGACTTTACCAGGCTACAGCTGTAACCAGTGAGAAGAAGAGTGCTATAAAAGAGCGGAGTGGCTGGTTGAGAAGGAGCTGGAGTCAGCTCGCTGCTTTGTGAAGAAGAATGAGTCAGTCCTCTGAGGAGATGCCCACGAGACAGTATCAAGAAGGTATGAAACTTCTGTGATTGGAGACAGCAGTATGGAACCCCTGCAGTAAGATGACAACATCTATGGATGTAGAGAAACTGGAAATAAGGGCCTGGGGCTGATTGGTGTCCTTCTTTTGGGCCATGAAACAAGTAAAACTTAAATGCGTATCTGTATTTCCTCTAGATTCGGTCCTCAGAAGACAGTGAAACATAATGATGATCAAGTCTGCCTATTGATCAGTGAAAAAGGTGAGATCACATTCTTGCATGTATGTACTTACAGGAATCCCTCAAACAGTTAAAACTCAATGGATAGTTTCTGCAGAGGTATCCTACCCTCTGCCTTGGAGAACTTGCAGATTCTCTGCTTAGAATGAAAGGGACTCAACAAATCCCCATCCCTTGAATAAGCTTGTGCCTCTGCATGGAACAGACTGGTCTGCAGGTAAGGACGTGCATGTAATTCTGGGCTGGCTGAGGTTAGCAGCTGATGGCTGGAAAGGAATTAGACAGGGTGGAGCAAAGAAAATTAGACAGACAGAGCAGCACCTTGGAAAATTATTCTTCATGTGTTTACCAGGAGTCAATGCACTCAGCCATAAATGGACAGCAAGGGCAGCAGGAGTTGAACTTGATGGAAAAATTAGTAGAGAAGATACCTGCTATAAAATAAACTGATCAAATTTTGCTCAAAAGTCAAACTGAACCTTGTCTACCTCATCAGTCATCATTTTATAGTCTCAGATATTACTGTGATGTCTGATCAAGCCAGGCTAAGATGTACAGAATAGAAGCTATGAGGCATTTCCCCTCACATGTGCAGGAAAGGTCCTGTTACTCCCAACAATGAAGTCAAAAGTACCTGAAAGAAGAAATGAGTAAAAATCAATGAAGTGTGTTAATAAATGTGTTTTATTGTATTGAAATCTCTCAGGGAAGCCAGTTTATAGGAGGGAGAGGGAGTGCCTTTGATTTTCTATCATTGCTTTATTAAGTCCTTTTTGGCTGAAGGAAATTCAAGTTTGCTAATTCACTTAAAAGAAGAATGTCTTTTTAATAGAGAACTATATATTGGTGATATAATGCATGGTAGTAAATTGTCTGGAATTATCAACAATAGGTCAGCACAGATTTATCATTTTTTCCTTGAGGAAGATCAGGAAAGCTCAGATATGAGCCTTTCCTTCTTCGGCTAGTCTCAAATATCTAGCCAAATAAGTAGTGGTGTAGGTAGAAATTAGCTGGCTTTAAGGTGTTTATAAGGGTGCAAATATCATTCACTCAATTACTACCTAGCTACAATTTGGCCTTTAAAATCAACTGTAAAACTAACATCAGCTTTAAAGGAAGCGGAACATCAGCCCTACTATTAGTTTCAGTAGAGTATCAGTTCTGAAGAATAAAAAGTTTTTGATGTTCCTCCGTGGCAAAAGCCTGTTGGGACTCTAAACCTTTGGAAAATGGTAAAAATTCCTTTATATGGAAATGGTTGTGACATTTTTGTATATTTTTCTTGATGAATATTTGTAGCAAGGACTTGAGTAGAGCATTAAAAACAGTGTACAAGGCCTCACTTGAGAAATTTTCATCTCTAAGGAATTTTTTTTTACTTGAGAGCATTTATAAGATGCTTATTAATTTATAATACCTCTGTCAGTATAATTCTATTTATGTCTTTTCACAAACCTATTACTTTAAACCTTAGGAACTGCATAGTGATTTATATTACCTGGAGTTGATATTCTACTTGATTTACTTTGATTTTACCTTTTAATTACTGGTTCTACACTCTTGTAAGCATTTTAGCTATAGAATCATAGAATATCCTGAGTTGGAAAATAGCCACAAGGATCTTCAAGTCCAAGTCCTGATGCTGCACAGAACAACCTCCAAAATCATGCCATGTTTTTCCATAGTGGTATTGATACTAACAAACAGTATATTCTGCTAAAAGTGGTGAGAATTCTGTAGTAGAGGCAGTCCAGAATCTTTAATGGTCTTCCTCAGCTGAGAGAGTCTCTCTTTGATTAATATTGTTCTTGTTTATATGCTGGAGTAATATGTGTTCCTCTCCACAATGAATTTATTTCATCAGAGACTGACAGCTATTTTGATTCAGTGTCATTCATACTCTTCAGTTTCGTTTATACATCTTATGAAATTTTTAAGAGATGTATCAATGTTCAGTACCCTCTTGTTAGGAAAAGCTTCCACATTGTCTATGAGAATCTGTTGTTACCTGATACTTTAGTTTCAGTGGTGGCCTTTTTCAATTTACTTTTCCAAAGGATGAATTTATGTATGAGATTTTTTTTTTGTTTTCTTGAGGTAACCTTTTCTTTCTGATGACTTCCCATCAATGTGCAAGAGTGCAAGAGATACCTTTCATAGCTTTTCTCACCTATCTCAGAAAAAAAAGGTACCCTAATGCAGCCAGTTTCTATGATATTCCCAATTCTCTATCGCGTCAGTCTTACATTTGTGTTAAATATTTCACAAGACTTCTTCTAGTTATGTGTGTGCATTGTGCTGACTCAGTACTTTCAACTTCAGAAGTGTTTCACTGTAAAAAAAAAAAAAGACATACAGAATAAAATAAAAGAAAAAAAGCCCCAGCTATATTTCAAACTCAGAACTGTGTATATCTCTACTGACTTAACTTTCTACCTCAGCTCTCTTCAGTTGGCCTTGAGGAATCGAAACAATCAGCATATTAATAAATAACCTCTGACTTCTTAAGTTAAAAACCATCAAATCCGGCTGGTTTTCAATGAAACCAAAGGAATTTGAAGAAGATAACATTAAGGCCTTAGAGGTGCAAAACCAATGTTCCCCAGTTTTTGCATGTCTCAGTTGTCATGTCCTGCTATGTTACGATTTCCTCTTGAAAACCTTTAAGTTACCCTTTATGGCATACCTTCAATTTTGCTTTCAAGGAATTAACCTTTTGTGTTCTATTTTGATGCATTCTTCATTCTTATTAAAGGGTGTTTTTCAACACCATTTCATCAGTATTTAAGCTTTTTCCCGTGTTACTCAATCTATTTTTCAGTTTCTCTGCTACTAGTCTGTATTTCTCTACCTGCAATCCTACAGACTCTGCATGTGTAAAAATCTGGAACAAGTCAAGTAAACAGACCTTGATTAATTAAGCACAGTTGTTAACTAACAGCAGTTGGGGAAGAAAAAAGGAAATGGCTGGATCTATGTAAGAGCTATCTTCCTGTCTGAATCAGATGAGTACATTCAGTGCAGAGAACATTTCTTGTTTATTTTTCAGCAACTGAAAAATGTAATCTATATTCAGAATCTCAGCACTACTGCTGTTAACAATTTGTTCTTAATAGAAGCATTAATTGAACACCACTTCTTATAAATGAAATCATAATTACATTCTCATTATTACACTGGCATCATTTTCTTGGTAACAAGTTTCCTGAAGGTGCAATTTCAACTTCTAATTTTAATTTTAATAAAATACTTAATGCATTGAGACCAGCTGTTGTTTTGAAGTTAAAGAATAACAGGGAACATGCAGAATTCACATGTTTGTCCTTTTATGGAAATTATAATTGAAATTGTAAGACTGTATAAAAATGTTAGTGTAAGGTACCCAAAAGACAGTCTTCACACCTAACATATGTTTACAGTCCCTCTCAGGAAAATGAGTGTTAGGCTTCATACTGAGTTTCCAGTAATTTGGACTTTTGCAGATATTAATTTATGAGTGGGACCAGATTTTCAAAAATGCTGTAAGGCTAAGCCAGGTAACTGCGGTCGAAGGAGAATCCAGTGAGGTGGTATCCAATGAGGTTAACTGGCTGGATAGATGAGGGAGAACAGATTCTAAGAGATTAGAGACGGTGTTTCAGGCAATCTTGCCCTGATAAACTGCAGCTGTGTAAGACAGGTGAGCAGCATTGA
Source organism: Setophaga petechia (assembly GCA_024362935.1). NCBI lineage: Eukaryota > Metazoa > Chordata > Aves > Passeriformes > Parulidae > Setophaga > Setophaga petechia. The sequence continues at coordinate 8,795,882 of JANCRA010000020.1, read as the reverse complement.
AGGAGAAGCATGGAATGCTGATGTGCATTGACTAATCACAAAAGAGTAAAAGGGCACTCAGGTTTTATGCATATGAGATTCAGAGTATAAAAGGTTTTACTGGGGAATAATAATTGTGCTGATGCTTATCACTGTCTTTGGTATTAGTGTTGTGCCCTATGTTAAGGGGAGCGAGTGGGTGCTGTCTACTGGACTTCAGCAAATCTTCTGGTGCTGCCTCCTGTGCTGTCCTCCAGCACAGAAGTTCAGAAAATACAGGCTGGGCAAGTGCACATTGAGGTGGGCTGAAAACTGGCTGAATGACAGGTCCCAGAGAATCATAATCAAAAACACAGAGTCTAGTTGGAGGCCTGTCACTGATGGTGTCTGCCAAGGTTCAATACTGGGCCCAGTATTGTTTAATTTACCCATTAATGACTTGCAGGAAGGGGTAGAGGCCCCCTCAGTGAGCTCACTGCAGACCCAGAGCTGGGAGGAGCGGCCAATACCCCCGAGAGCTGGGCAGCCCTTCAGAAGGGCCTTGACAGGCTGGAGAGATGGGCAGAGGAATGGTCTGGAATGCAGAAAAGGCAAATGCAGGGTCCTGCTCTGGGCAAGGACCAGCCCAGGCTGGGGGTGCCCTGCTGGAAAGCAGCTCTGCAGAGAAGGGCCTGGGGGTCCCATGGACAATGAGCTGTCCATGAGCCAGCAGCGCCTGGGGCCGAGAGGGTCAATGGGATCCTGGGGTGCATTGGGGACAGCAGTGCCAGCAGGGCAGGGAGGGGATCCTGCCCCTCCACCCAGCCCCAGTGAGGTGTGTCTGGGGAGCTGTGTCCACTTCTGGGCTCCTCAGGACAAGACAGACAGAGATTTCCTGGAGCAGATCCAGTGGAGGGCATCAGGAATGATGAAGGGACTGGAGCACCTCTCTTAGAAGGAAAGGCTGAGGGAGTTGGGCCTATTCAGTCTCAAGAAGAAAAAAACGGAGGGGGGAACCTAATCAATATCTGTCAGTATCTGAAGAGATGGGGCCAGGCTGTTCTCAGTGGTGCTGATCAGTAGGACAAGAGGCAGAAACTGGAAAAGGGGACGTTCAGCCTGAACATGAGGAACAATTTCTTTGCTGTGCAGGTGATGGAGCACTGAAACAAGTTACCCAGAGAGGTTGCAGAGTCTCCCTCACTGGAGATATTCAAGAAACATGTAAACACAATCCTGTGGTGTGTGCTCTGGGATAGTCCTTCTTGAGCAGGGAGGTTGGGCCAGATGAGCTTGCTAGCAGTCCCTTCCTGCTTTAATCATTCTGTGATTCTGTGAATGTATGAGTATGAAGTGCACTTCTGAGGCCAAAGTTTGCTCTCAATGCTGACCTATTACTTTGCTATAGCTTAGACAAAATCAGCCTTATTAACCCCCCACTTTAAAATGTAACTTTGACAAGCACAGTCAATATAGGAAGCCCATAACTGGTCAGCATTCCCTTTTATCTCAGTGGTACTAGTCAAAACACTGGAATATATCTATGTCTGCAGGGAAACAGGAGATCTTTACATGAATCAGAAATAAACACCTCTAACACTACATAATGCTGACCAATATAACAACTTCTGATGCCACCAAAGCAGGATTTTATTGTCCTGCAGAAAGCTAATTCAGGGATAGACTGGGAAGCTTTCAGATTTGAAGCATCTGCATATGGAGCTGTACAATACACAGGACAGCATCCACAGCCACGTTCACAGTCTGTCAGTACGTGACTCCATTCTAGCAAACCTCTCACAAAGGCTGTCAGTGTGTGACACACCACAGTGAGGTCTCTGGCTCTCACTGGAAGATTTTTCTGGCTTCTGTACCACAGCTCCACACATCCAGTTTTTTCTCATAAAGAAGATCCTCTTTTCTCTGTTCCCTAGCCATGTTCAGGCTATCACTTGTTATCTTTTCCAGTTTGTCCTGGTCTCAGTCCCTGAAAGACTATTTGTTTTTCAAGTGGAGATGAAGGAATCCTTCTTTCATTTCCAAATCCTATGATCTTTGCTACAGCTCCAGGAAGCTGCACATGACAAATTCACAGGTTTCTGAGGAGGAAAAGAAAGAATTCAACTTAAGTAGAGAAATACAGAGGCACAAAATATATTTTACACTCCAAAAGAGACGTTAGGGTGACTAATTTAAAAAAATGTTTTCTTTAGCTTCTTTAATGCAAGACCATAAAGAATATTTTATTTTTTTTAAATCTAAATATTCCCCAAATGTTCTTCTTATATAATATCCTCTAAATATAATGGTAATGTTCTCCAAATATAACATATCTATAATATTCTTTTATACAAATCATACAGACAAAAAATTTCTCCCCACTACATTCAGTGGGGGAAAAGGGAAGCATAAGAAACTAAATTGAATTTTTACAGGGCTATATATGTAATTTTTCAACATTTTCCAGACTCTCATATTGAATATTTTGGAAAATGCAGGCAAAAATAGATTATTATATGAAGGTTTGCTATGAGAAAACAGATTGATTACTGAAAAGTTGTTTGCCCTCATGAGAAGAAAGACTCTTTTCTCAGTGTGGACTTGGAAAATGCGTTGCCTGAGATTTGAATAATGAAAAAAAAAACCCAAAAAGTGAATACAAGTGTACAGAAAAATTTTAGTTACACATATGTTTGTTCCTGAGACTTCATTTCTGAAACCTTGTAAGTTTTCCTATATCTGTAATAGAGCCAACCTGAATTTGTGAAGTATCAACTCATTTTTTTCAGCTGGAAAGCCAGCCTTTCCTTCAAATTCTGAATTAGCCTCAATTTTTTTAAATAAGTATGTAAGAAATCAAATGAAGGAAAGAAAGGAAGAGTTGAGACAAGCACTCAGAAGTATTTCATAAAAGGTATTTAATAAAATAGTAATTTTGTCCTCTAAAAAAGCAAATCTTAAGGTACTGAGTTGTACTTTTACGTGTGGAATATGAAATTGTGAAACAACAAAGAGATTTTTGCTGTGTATTTTTGTTTGTATCAAGTTGCTTTATGCTTCAAGAAATAAGAACCTTATGTTGAATTTTACTAGAATGCCACTAGGTTTTTGACCTACAGACATTTGCCCATCTGTTGGGTAAATTAGCTTTCAGTGAATGAAACAAGAGCAATGCAGGAAGAAATTAGTGTATTTTAATTAACCTACTTTTTGAACCCTAAACTTATCTTACTCTTGTAGCACTTATGTAAGGTTATGCTTTTATACATGCTAGTGAAAAAACTAAGATTTCTAAACGAAAAGTCTCTTGAGGAAAGAGGTGATAATTTATTTAAATTATTACTTTAATAGCTGGAGAATTAATAGGTGTGATGGAATGTGAATTTCAATAAAAGCTTATCTACAAAATGCTGGACATACAGGAAAAAAAGAGGATCATGATCAGTGACAGAAAGGTCTTAATTTACCATCTTTGCCTTAAAGTAGATGTTGCTGAGCAGTAACAGATTAAGAGGTGAGGACTGATGCCTAAATTATAGTGAATATACTCCACTTGTATGAATATGGGTCACTATGGAAGTAGAATTGAAGCTATCTGAATTTCCTTATCTTCCTCAGAGTTGCAAAACTCTGTCTCTGGGGTTAGTGCAATTTTCCATCCTGTTGCTGGAGACTTTCAATTCTTGATGCTTTTAAGATGAGTGGAGGATAAGCTAAATGTGAATTATACTGAAATCATGAGCAAACTGTCTGTTTCTTTATCCAGTGTGAACACTGTCATACCAAGGTATATGAGATTCTTCTTTCACCATTACTGTAAAGTTGTCTCATTTTCCTCTTTCATAATGGGGGCTATTCTTAATTTCACATCAATCCCAGAATGGCTCTTCATTCACACAAAAGATGGAGTAGTTAATTTCAAATTAACAGGTGTTACAGTTATGACCCAAATAAAAATTTATACTTCCCTTCCTCCCAAATAATTTTATAGAATAATGACCTTGTGTCTTGAGTTTCAAGCATGCCTCATGCATATGGATTCTAGCAAGGAGTTAAGGTCTATGGTGGCACAAACCAGGTGAAGCTCCCAGACAGGCTCCACTGAAAACAGCATCTTCCATGTACTTGTGCCCCTTTTCTTGTTGAAAGGGTTTAAAAGTGACTTAGGAAGATTCAGCTTTTGTCAAATTGAGACACAATGCAGAGGATTATACGTGAGCTGACTTCAAACACTGAATTTTCATACTCTGGAGTGAAGAAAAATCTTGGACTGGACATCAAAATAGTCACACTCAAAAACATTGAAATGGTCAATGATCATTAATTTTGTAGTTTTCTTAGAGCACTGACCATCCACCATCCAACCTGTCTTTAAGTCTGTCACATAATTTCTTTGAGCTTCTGTGTTTGATTTCTGTGTTAGCCTACTATTTTTCAGTGTACTAAAGGTTGAGACTGATATTTAAAATTTTGTTTTTAAAACTAAATATTTTTATAGTATTCAATTCAAAATTTCACATTTAGAAGAAAAAAAAAATAAAAGAAAAATTCTTGCAGAGCCAAGTTTCATTGCTGCAATTACAATTTATTAAGGTTTAGCCTCAGTAGGAGGCTCAGCCTCACACAACCACTTTCTCACTTCCCCCTGGTGGGATGGGGGACAGAGTTAGAAGGCTAAAAGTGTGGAGTCCCAAGGGTTGAGATAGAGATTGTATAGGTAAAGCAAAAGCTGCCAATGCAAACAAAGGAAAATAAGAATTAATGCACTTCTCCCCATGGGCAGGCAAATGCTCTGCCATCCCGAGGAGACTAAGACTCCTTAGTGCATAACAGCGACTTGGGAAGACAAATGTCCTCACTCCACGTGTGTCTGCTCCTTCCCCAGCTCAATATGCTGATCATGAGGCTGTATGGCCTGGGATGTTCCTTTGGTCTGCTGGGGTCAGCTGTCCCAGCTGCACCCCTTCCCAAATTCTCTGTCTGGGCAGCATAAGAGGAAGAGAAGGCTTTGATTCTGTGTAGCACTGCTCAGCAGCAGCTAAAATTCCCCTCTATAACCAAGGCTGTTTTCATCAAAGGTCCAAAGCACATCAGCATGCAAGCTGCTGTGAAGAAAGTCAACTCTGTCACAGATAAAACCTGTATAATAAACTGCAGTATTTTTTCATAAGTACAGGTTAATAACTACGGAAAATTTATTATAATTTTGAGCGGAAAATGTGTAAGGCATATTTATTCTCAGTGAGCTCAACTAAACAACTTTAGGGAAGATGTAACAGGTTTTCTCTGCTGCTTGAAGAAATAAATATTCTGTGTCTTCTCCACTATACATTCTCCACTGATAATGTACTATACAAGTTAAAAAGACAATCCTGGAAGTATTACTATGCATTGTCGAAAATATAATCAGTTTGGTACAGATGTGGCTATTTTTCAACTTTTCCTCCTAGTTTTACTCTAAGATCACTTTTTTTTGAACATTAATTTCTTTGAGATACTGTTAAGTGTGATTCAGTAGTTGCACCACTGTTATTTGGGTAAGAGACAAAGAAAGAAATTGTTCTGCTGCAGAACTGGTAAGGAATCAGAACTAGACTCATTGCCTTCAAATTCTAAGAGGAAATGTTACAGTGTCTTTCACTGGAACATTGATAATACACAATTAGAGCTGAAATAAATTCCTTAGAAGCTGAAAAAATGATCTGTCACTTAGAATGACCTTTATTTGCTTTCATTCACAGTGTTTGGGACATCACTCAAGACTTAGAAAACATTTTCACCTTTTCTCTTCAAAGACATTTATTAATGCTCCAATTTTACTTTTAGAATGCAGCTCTATCCGTGACGCACCCCAGAATGTGTCCTTTTCTCCTCTTCTATTTATTTTACTGTTATAGTTAGTGGCTTGTGCAATTAGGATTAATGATCAAATTAAAAAGTATCCCAGTGGGTGACTTAAGTTAAATATTCGTACTACACCAGTAATGCCTTGTTATATCTAATAGACCTAGAAAGCTCAATTAAATCTTTACTTGAAAAAGGCTACTGAAATTTTCACCCAATTCTTTATAAGATTGACTTAAATCAGAGGAATTTCCATTTAAATGAACTCTTTCTCTCACATAATTCTCACCTCCCCTGATGAAGCTTATTAGGTGTTTGGAAACCTAATTATTCTTAAATTAATATTCCTGTAACCTTAGTTAAAAATTTAATATTACCAAATTTGGGAACAGAAAGGTTTCTAAAATATTTATGAAAAGCCACTTGTTTATTACTCAAGAACGTTTCAAAGGTAGGAGATATTATGTAAATATGTACAGATTTCTTTTAGTTTGAATGGCAATCAACACTCTGAGATCTGAACTAAGACCTTAGGACAACTTTTGGTATTACCACATAGCATGATGCTTGCAGACACCTAAACAAATCTAGCAAGTATCACATGTTTGTAAGTGTAATCTGAGTTTGTTAAACCTAAAGCATTTTTTGGTCCCTAAGAGTAAATTGCTGGGGAGAAGTAGATTTGTTAGATTCGTTCCTTTTTGCAAATATGAGTCAGTAAAATTTTCAGTTCTATTAAAGGATTGTATATGAAAGTAAATTTTAAATGTATCTAGTTTTAAATGTTGCAGGGAATATGACAAACTCCATACATGTCCCTTAGGCTTACAGGTAGGATTATTTTTTTTATATGATTTTATTCTAAAGACCAAGATTTATTGAAAAAAGATTTTGTGATTTACCCTCTTTAAGATCACATCAGCAACAGATTCTTTCACACAGAATCACAAGGTTGGAAGAGACCTTCAAGATTACTGAGTCCAACTCATGCCCTAAACTGAACCATGGCATTGAGTACCACATTCAATCTTTTTTAAACACATCTAGGGATGGTGACTCCACCACCTCCCCGGGCAGACAATTCCAGTACTTTGTTGCTCTTTCTGTAAAAAACTTTTCCCTTATATCCAACCTATATTTCCCTTGGTGCGACTTAAGGCTGTGTCTTGTTCTGTCAGTTGTTGCCTGGAGAAAGAGACCAACCCCCACCTGACTACAGCCACCTTTCAGGGAGTTGTAGAGAGTGATAAGGTCACCTCTGAGTCTCCTTTTCTCCAGGCAAAACACCCCCAGCTCCCTCAGTTGTTCCTCACAGGGTTTGTGTTCCCAGCCCCTCACCAGCCTTGCAGCCTCCTGTGGATGCGCTCAAGTGTCTCAATGTCCTTCCCAAACTGAGGGCCCAGAACTGGACACAGCACTCGAGGTGTGGCTTCACCAGTGCCGAGTACAGGGGCAGAATGACCTCCCTGCTCCTGCTGGCCACACCATTCCTGATACAGGCCAGGTGCCCTTGGCCTTCTTGGCCACCAGGGCACACTGCTGGCTCATGTTCAGCTGGCTGTCACCAGCACCCCCAGGTCCCTTTCCTCCTGGGCACTGTCCAGCCACACCATCCCCAGGCTGTAACACTGCAGGGGTTATTGTGGCCAAAATGCAGGACTTGGCACTTGGACTTATTAAACTTCATCTTGTTAGACTCTGCCCATCCATCCAACCATTCCAGGTCTCTCTGCAGAGCCCTTCTACCCTCTAACAAATCAACACACACTCCCAGTTTAGTGCCATCTGCAAATTTACTAATGAATGACTCAATACCCTCATCCATGTCATCAATAAAAATATTGAACATATCTGGCCCCAGCACAGACCCCTGAGGGACATCCCTGGTGGCTGGCCCCAGTGGATGCAGCACCATTCACCAGCACTCTCTGCCCCGGCTATCCAGGCAGTTCTGAGCCCAGCACAGAGGGCTCCTGTCCAAGCCATGGGCTGCAGCTTTTCCAGGAGTGTGCTGTGGGAGACAGTGACAAAGATTTTAACTGAAGTCCAAATAGACAACATCCACAGCCTTTCCTGGATCAGCCAGGTGGCTCACTTGGTCATAAAAGGAGATCAGGTTGGTCAAACACAACCTAAACCCCTGCTGACTGGGTCTGACACCTCTGCCAGCCTGTAAGGGCTGTGTGATGACACTCAGTATAAACTGTTCCATTACCTTACCCTGTACTGAGGTCAGGCTAACTGGCCTATAATTACCAGGATCCTCCTTCCCACCCTTTTCATGAATGGGTGTCTCATTGGCCAGCTTCCAGTCCTCTGGAACCTCACCAGTGAGCCAGGACTGTTGGGAAATGATGGAGATCAGCTGCCCAAGCTCATCTGCCAGCTCCCTCATCAGCCTGGGATAGATCCCATCTGGTCCCATAGATTTGTGAACTCAGCAGTTCTCTGACTGCCTCCTCCTGGATAAAAGGGACCATTCTGCTCCCTGACACCCTCTGCTATCCCAGGAGGACAGCTGTCCTGAGGACAAGCCATCTTCCCACTAAAGACTGAGGTGAAGAAGGCGTTAAGCACTTGCACCTTCTCCACATCCAGTAGAGATCTTACCCTTCTTTTTGCCGTTAATATATTTGTAAAAATATTTTTTATTATCCTTTACACAAGTTGCCAAATTAGGTTTGAATTGAGCTTTGGCCTCTCTAATTTTTTTTCCTACATGCCCTAGCAACCCCCTTAAATACTTCCTGAGAGACCTGACCCTCCTTCCAAAGATGATGCATCCTCTTTTTATTCCTAAGTTCCTTCAGAACCTCATTGCCCATCCAGGCTGGATGTTTTCTTCGTTGACTCATCTTTTGCCACACAGGGACAGTCTGTTCCTGTGCCCTCAGGATCTCTGTTTTGAAGCATGCCCACCTTTCCTGGACTCCTTTGTTGTCAAGGCCTGCTTCCCAAGGAACTCTCTGAATAAGTCTCCTGAATAGGCCAAAGTCTGCCCTCTGGAAGTCCAATGTAAGAGCCTTATTGACGTTCCTCCTCATTTCACCAAACATTGAGAACTCTGTAATTTCATGATCACTGTGCCCCAAGCGGCCTCCAACCTCTACAAACATCAACTGCATATTATAAGATAAGAAATGCCAAAGATTTTATGCACTCATGCTTACCCAAAGGGCTTGAATGTCTAGTAATGGTGATTTTTTTATACCATAGATGAAGGAGAGGGACAGAACTTGATAAATAATTGAGTTTGTTCCAAAAAACTCAGTGGCAAAAAGTAAGAAATATACATGAAAGGGGGTGAAGAGAATGGATTTGCCAGAGCTAAGGAGTGTAGGAGAAGATGAAAGTAGAGATGTGGCTTTGAAAGAAAGCTTTGAAAGAAAGAAGCAGCATGGATAAGGGAGATTTGAGGCGATACACTGAGAGAGAAGCCATAGAGAACTGAGTTTCAAGTGCAGGTGAGCTGGAAGCATTGAGAGTGAGACTGTGTTATGGAAAATAGGAAATAAGGTTGAATATTCACAGTGGGGATGACAGCAGAGGGCACAGCTGGAGATGTAGACAGTGGAGAAGCTTCAGGGTTTGGATATGAGGGTTCTGCAAGTGAAAACAATGGGGATACCAGCAATAAAAAGGCTGATGTCATCACACTAGTAATACGGAAAAGAAATGTGGTATTATTCACATTGAGTCATATCCTCTGTGACTTAAATGCTCTTTGCCAAACAGAGTTTACCTACCAAGTACACTTCTAAGAGATCTTAAGGAATAATGATATCAGAAGAATACAGACATTTTAGGTGTAACAGGATCTGTAGGAGATGGGAAGCAAGTTTGAGGGTATGGCACAGAAAGTCGCATTAGAGACTGAAAGAGGTAATTAGTGTGAGAGAGTAATCTTATCTGAGAGAAAATCACATTAAAAACTCAGAATGTAACCTGAGAAATGTCATTGTTTTTTATCAGTTCTGCCTTTCCTAAAGATTTATAAAATACATTTATTGCACCGAAGTGTTGGTACAATGCCAGTGGACTACAGATACAGGAGCAGAAAGTTTGGTCCTTAAAACAAATGAAATTGCCTCTTGGGAGAAATGTGTGATAGTCTGCATTTTAAATTTCGTTTTAAATATTGATTAAATCTATTTGCATCTTCTATTAAAGTGGAAACAAGCTGAATCCTAATCTCATTTTGTCAGTGCTCTAGGATTTTGGGAAAAAAAAATTCAAAAGCTTGAACTCTACTTTGAAGAATCAGCATGAATTTTAGAAACCTCATATCTAGGCACACAGGGCTGCATCTTTGAATTCTTTTTACAAAGTGTGTTTGTGGTAAATATGTTCAATTAGTCTTTTAAACCACCACACTTTAGGGAGTGATCTAGTATAAAGTCCATAGTTTCTATTCTTCTCTGCATTTTATAGGAGGAAACTTTATAAAGAGGATTTCTTATGAAAAGGATGCATTGATTTCCTAAAAATGCCTAGAGAGTAACAACACTTAAAGCAGGTTGGTGTTTGTACCTTTGACATTCTTGGGGTGTCCTGTGCAGGACCTGACGTTGGACTTGAGGATCCCGATGGATCCTTTCCAACTCTGCATATTCTATTATTCTGTGATATCAGACAGATTAGCAAACTGGGCTGTTTGTTTGATTGTTTAAATAGAGAATATACTTCTGGCTAATTTTTTATGACCACTTCTTGAGAAAATCAAGATGCAGCTCTACTTGGTGATTCTTTAAATTTCTTTGAGAGGAATAACCCTTGACTGTGGGGGCAAATGGGTTAGAAGTGCTTCTCTTCACTCCTGGGAAGTAGAATCATGGTGGTAAAGAGATGTTAGTGGTCAAGGGTGTAAAGGGATGTCACTAAGGTCAAATATATATCTGAGTACAGAGAAGGAAAAATCAGACATATCTCTGAATAGGAAGCCATTATGAAAGGCTGAAGATCAAAAAAAAGAGCAAAAGTTTCAATCACAGAAGTAAAGAAAATCAGTTAGCAAACAAAGGCCAGCTAAGGAACATATTTGGAAAGGATTTATGCCAAAAAAAAAAATTGAATTAAACAGAATACTGAAATTTTGCCTTGGGCAGAAAAGGAAAGTTTTTTCTTCAACTGTAAGATAACACTAAAGTATGTGATATGCTAATCTGTAATATTAAGATGAGCTGGGAGAAATAAGGAAGATACCTTAATTTTTGAGATTTCTGAGGCTGAGATTTTTTACACTAAGAATGATGGCTTGGTATTTGAAAGTGGTTCTTTTGTTTACTAATCGAAAGAAGAAAAAGGGCAAAAAATATTATAGATTATATATCAGTGGATAAATAAATAGCCTGATTTATAAGTAACCTACCTCAGGAGTGATTCTTTACAGCTATTCTCCATATCATGCCTTTTGAGATCTTTTTTTCACCATGTTTTGCTAAGGTGAGCATTGAGAGAAGCAATGACATAAATAAGAATACCAAAGTCATAACGGATACACAAGATTTGTGTTTCGGTATTCTGTTTTTTCAGGCAATAAAAAATATCTCTTAATAACTCTGTTGCTACAATACCTTAAATATTGTTGGCTGAAGTCAAATCTTACAGAAACAAAAAATGTTAATTGGGCATTGCACACCTGATTATAAACTGATGAACAACAAAATATATTCCTTTGGTTTGATGACCATATTAGATTAAATCCTAGATGTGTGTTTTGGGATAAATGTGTGATTTGGCAGCGCAAAGCTTCATGACAGAATGGAAAATTTATTATGGTTTTTGTTTTTTGCTGTTTTTTCTTTATAAGTATTTGGTAAGAGACCAAGTGCCTTATTAAGATTGCTTTGAAAGCAATTCCAAAGCTATAGCTACATCTGAATAGCCAGATCTGTGAAATAACGTATAGTTCATGCAAAGAAAAACTCATTTGTGAAACACGAAGTGCCTCCTCTTTAATAATACTGTGTCTAATTTCTTCCTCTGCTTTCCTCAGGTTTGTCCTTGGCAAAATGCTGTCCAAATGCAGAGGGCTCATGCAGAAATTAACCCATGAGACATTTAATTTAAGATGCACCAAAACCCATGAGAATAAATTGCGGGTTTTTTTTAAACACCAATTAAATTACCAGCATTACCAATATTTATATTTTAAGAAACAGTGGCAAAATGAGTCTACATTAGAGATTGCATACCCTGCTCCTCAATTTAAAATACTTCCATAGAGCTCAGCTGGATTTTTTGACTGGAATGGGAGAAGAAATACCAGATAAACAGGCAAAATTATGATAGTAAAGTAGGGACAATCTTTCAGGAAAAGACAAAGTTACACTAGCATTCCTTCTTTTGAAACATCTGTAGGTGCTTTTGATTGCATAGTATTCCAATCCATTCCTTCTCCACCAAAATTCACAGCTCTTATTATTCCCTGCCTCTACAGGGACAGGATACTTTGTAGATGAATAAAGAACTAGCCAGTGTCTTTGAACTGTGAGGGAAAAAAGAAACTTTTCTTTGAAAATATCAGTAAGTAATACTTTACTAACAACAAAATCATCAATCACTTCTGATGAACACATGTAATCATAGAGCTTGTACTTGAAAATTAATAGTCCAATGGATGGATATAATAAAAACTGGAGAAAGGGACATTGAGGCTGGGAGCACACTTGTTAAGAAATAAATTTCTTCAAAAGTACCATAAATTTATAAGTAGATAGATAGATAAAGTAAGAGCAGAACAAAAGCAGACTAGAGTCTCAGTTTATGGAAAAAAATTTACATGAATTCCTCAGTCTAAATGCTGCTGTCTTGCTGCATTTGTATTCTCATCTGTAGTGGAATGCTTCTGCCACCAAAGATGAGGCAATCAATTGGACTCAACTCTGATTTATGATTAGTTAACTCTTAAGCCTCTTTCAAATCTCTGCAGCCTAAGCAATGTTTTTAACTGTAAGGACATGACATCCATAATAAAAAACCCTCAGCATTCAAGAATCAAAAATGTTCTTTCTATCATTTCTTCATTTATGGTATTATAGTATTACCTTGGAAACCTATTGATAAACGTTGATTTCCTCTAAAAACTGTGGAATGGATTACGGACAGAAACCTTATTAAATCCACATATACTGTATGTTATCCATAAGCTTCATCTCCAATGTAGTCTTTATGACATATTCTAAGAGATATGTTACTGCTTTCTGTATTGTTTCCATATCAAGTGACATGTGAAGAGACAGTGAACAGCAGTAAATTATAACCCAGTTCTAAATTTCACTTACTAAAATATTACTCCCTGCAGGCTGACTGTAAACATTCAGACAACTATTTTTTTCTCCTCTGCTGTATTTGGAGTTGTACAATTAAAATCCCCAGAATGGAATGATGACTTAGCTCAGGTGAAATCCAGAAAGAGTATTTGATGTGAATTACATTTCTCTAGTGCTTTTGACAAGAGTAAAACCAGAAAGTTTACTTATTTAAGGAAATGTTAATCAAAACTCATATAAATTTGAGTCAACACAAACACCAGTATATTCAAAGAGGATGGGGGAATTATTAATTTTATAAAAACCATGAGATATTTATCCAACAACATATTTAACAGGAATTGCTCAAGAAGTATTTAAAAAATGTATTCTGAATTTGGGAGTTTTGTTATGAATTTTATCCTTAAAAGAGATTCATTCATTTAAACAATTTGAGCCACAAAATTTTTTGCCAAGAGCCACAGCACTCATTTTTTTCTCATATTTTCTTACTTCTGAACTCACCCAGGATGCAGCATTTGCTTTTCAAACTGCTGGAGTCACCACCTAACATAGTGGAGTCCCTAGAGTAATGCTGGTTTAAGAAAGCAGCAATTCAACTACCTTAGTAAATCTGTGCTCTTAGGTCACAGACAAAGCAATTTCCTCATAGATATTAACAATTTTGTACATGTAGGTAGCTGTTGGAGAAACAAAAGCAGATCAATAATTCTCCTATCCTCTTTGAATATACTGGCATTTGTGTTGACTCAAATTTATATCAGCTTTGGTTAAGATTTGCTTAAATAAGTAAACTTTCTGGTTTTTTATTTCATCATGAAGGAACTTGAAAGAAATGTGAAAACAGTGTTTGAGTTTTTGGGAAAAAGTGGAGTTTTTTAGCTCAGATCCATTTTGGTAGTGCTACCATTATACTCTGAGCATGCAAACCAGGCACCCAGGAGTGTAATTACAAATGTGAGTTTGCATCACACCTCCTGTGAACAGAGGAAAAAATGTCAAATCCATACCAAATCTATATTAGTGTTTTGTTTTCTTTGCCAAGCTGCAATAATTAAGATAGAAAATATTTTGCACCTCATTAATTCCTAATCATTCTCTAGGGTTGCTGTTTTGCTTTGAGTTTGTACTTTTAAAATTATTCTTATTTTATTGAATTTTCATTTCATTATCCTAGATGTCATCTTTTGACAAGCTAGATCTAAGTTAAGGTCTAATCTAAATCAAATTGGTTTTCCTTCATTGCTTTGTTCAAAATACTGACATAAATAGCTGAAATTACTCTGAAATATTTTCAGCCTTGAAACGGTAGCATAAATTCTGTCCACTGTGTATGTGCCTGTGATTGTCCATCATGAACATTGCCCCAGTGCCTGCTCCTACCTAAAAAAACCCCAAAACCCAAAACAAATGGCCAAAAAACTCCTATAGTCTGAGTTAGTTAAATAAATTATTTATGAAAATTTTTACATCTGTGCTTATTGGAATAACTTTCATATTTAAAGTATAAATAGCAGTTCTTATAGTAGTTGTTTATCTATAGTAACAAAATAATTTTTGAATTACTTCCTTTAAATCCATTAAATGCTGGAGACACTGTCTTTCAACATATTTTAACAATATTTATTTAAGTGTGCTGTCCCTGATCCATTCTGAATTTATAAAGGGAAAGGTTAGAACAAGAAACAAAATATTTTAAAAGTCCAACTTGTTTGAAATTGGTTTTGAACAGGGAATATGTTGCTCTTGGGTATTGCTAGTCTCAGAAAGTCAGACATGATTATTATAGTTATTTCCATGTGGAAAGGACAGGGCAAAATTCCAAAATTCCAAAATTTCAATGCCCAAAATTCCTAACCTGCATCAATTATTTATTTGTAGGACTACACATGAGTTGGATTGCCAGCTGACTGCCTTTTTTTGGCAGATGCATACTGCAACCCGTTTCAGAGTTTTCCTTAATTTGCTCACGGTATTGGGATGAAATCTTCACATCACTGCATTCCCTTGCAGGTCTTGGAGCCAGCTCAAGTTTCTGATAGTTCTGTGTGACAGCCTGAGCAGGCTCTTCTACCAAGAGCAAAGCCACCAATATGGAATCATTGCTGCATGAGCAAATCACACCACATAAAAAAGCAGAGATTAACAAAAAACTGAGGTGAACAAATCTGAATGAACTAGTAAGAAATCAGGTATTTTGCTCTTCTATATTTATCCTTGTTCCTTGTAAAATATTCAGGATAAAAGTTAAAAAGCCAGATAAATGTACATGTTGCTCATATAGTTTAGCTTGGGACTGTGTAATGCTTTCACTTTGCCTGCCAACATCACACAGGTGAGCTGATTGTGACATTCCAACTGCCATTCCAACTGTGACATTCCTTTGCTCACGTGAAACTTCCCAGCCATGGTACACAGTGTGTGACCATAGGTCCAATTCAATAAATGTTGCCCCGTTTCCATGTGTATATGATGTTCAAATCCCCTAGATATAACAACTCTTAATTCTCCTGAAAAATATTCCAGAGCTGGAATGAAAATTTTGAAATATCTCACATCTTCCATGTTTGGTAGGACATCTGTGGAAAATAACATTGAGGCAATTACAAAGTTGAAGAATTGTACCATTTTATCATAATAATAACAAGTATATTTATTAAGGAAAATGTAATAATTGTGAATTGTAAGTCCCCCACTCTCTTCTATGTCATCTAAATTGTTCTTGTCTAAGCCATTCGAGATCAATGCATGTTCAAGTCTGGAAAATAAATTCAGAATAATTGACCTTGATATTCATTCACCACCATTCTTTTTTGCCAGGTATTTTTGATGGCAGGTTTGCAAGTCTTGGAATGCTTTCTTCATAGATAAATAGATAAATAAATAAATAAATAAATATATTTGTGGAATTCTTGAATCCAGAAATTTCTTTCAAAATATATTCAAATTGCTGTATTTTCCTTTGCTCATACGTGTGGAAGAGGGAAGGGAAGGGCAGGGAAGGGAAGGGAAGGATGCTATATATGAAAATGTAAGTTTTCTCAATTGTTATAAAATAGAGTAACACTTCTGGATTTTCTGTCATCCTTGGGGACTCATTGAGTATCTTGTAGATCTGAATCTCTGTTTTCTGAAATCAGAATTCAAATGTTCCCCTGGGGACAAGACAAGGAATATTCTGAATTTTTTTGTTACACTGTGTGTTTTATCTGTCATTTCAATGGCAAACTCCACCAGATTCCACAATGCAGCAGTTTTTCCAGCTGATTTGAACAGCTCAATACCATCTGACATCTGATAAACCCCTGCTATTAGTCTCATCAAGAGAATTAATTAGGGATGTATATTTTGATAAATTATGTTGAAGCAGTAAAATAAGTAAGAATTTAACTTGGCTATGAGGTGGAATCCCCAAGTCCATTTGCAGAAAAAGCCCTTTCTATTAATGGTGTACATAGATAAATCATGTGGGAGTGAGGGAATCAAGGAAACAGAGGGAAGTGATGAAAGCAGAGTGAGTAGGGTAAGGAAAAGTACATGTATCAAGCAGAGACCAGACCAAGAAATCAAGTGGTACTTTCTTTTGCAGATGGGAGAAGTGGATCAGCTATGCACTCTCATAAAACAGGTGAGACCTGTTTGTCCCAATGTGTTCCTCCTCAAGTAGTTGCCTTAGATCTGGTAACTAAACACTGCTGTCTCACAGAAAAAATACCCAAACTCCAAACTACCAAGGACACCTGTCTTAAAGGACATATTGCTGCCATAGAGATACAGTTCAGTGACACAAAAAACACTGGAGAGAGAATTGCATTTATCTTTGGGATTTTTAGCAGTAAAAGTTCTTGTATATCTCAAATATTAAACAGGGCTTCCTTGTGCCATTTCATATGTGCTTCCTCAGAAAAATAGTACAGATCTTCTCTCAGGTGAAAAAGCTTTATTTTTGCACTGCATGATCAGATTTTCTGTTATTGTTTAACAAAATGCAGTGGCTTTCAACGCAATAGTGTCAGCTACAAAGCTATAATGCAGCTATGATCAGTAATCTTCCAAGTCCTTTGTGTGGAGGTAAAGAGGAAATGGTTGCCAAGGAAAATTAATGAGTCTGTGAGACCTCAACTTTACTTCCTTTTGCCTTTTCTTGGATTTTAGAGTTGCCAGTACTTTTGTGAGTAAATTTTAAAAGATGGAAAGAAATGTTACCTAAACAAGTAAAAAATTAAATTATTTATTAAATTTTCCCCTTGTCAGACTATTCAGATCTCAGTCACCCAATTTGGCAGTGACTAGAATGATTGAGTTAGTATAACACCAGTAGGAAGTGCATTTTATCTTTGTTTGCAAACCTGCATACTGGAAGTCAGTGCTTAAAAACTGTGTAGCATTATGTACTCAAGCACTTCTCATTTTGTAGTCACCAAGGTATTCTGTTTCCTTATTCTATACAGCAGAACCTACTGTTTGTTTTAGGTGCACTTCCAAATGTGTAGGTTTGCACTTCTTGAATTATGTAGTTATGGCTCCAGTTTATTTTTCTTTATTCTACAAAGGGATTTTTCTCCCCTTTCTTCTCTGGAATTGGAAAAGAAATACTCTCAGCTGTTTTTTCTGTTTGTTTGTTGGTTTGGGTTTTTTTAAAAATGAACCTACACAGTGCTTAGTCAATTGAATTTTATTACTCATTGTTCAACTATAATTTGGAATTTTTTTTCCCTATTCCTTTGCATAAGGTCTTAGAAAATAATAGATGAAAAATAAAAGATTAATGTAACAAGTTTATGTTTTTCCAATAAAAATGGTACTTTTCTACACTTTAAAATGATGGATTTTGAAATGGAATTATTACCACATCCCTATCTTCATGTTTGTACATATGTATGGGTATATTTGCGCATGTGACTCCTGTCAAATAAGGTCAATTGATTAAACACACAAATTAATGGCAGTGACTATTAATACATCTTTGTAATTCATGTTGTTGAAGGCAGTGGAGGGAACTTGACTCTGCTCCCTTATGTATCATTAAGCACTCCATCAAAATAGAGTCAATGGGAAACATTCTCCTCCCTTTATTCCCAGCTGAAGAAATCAAAACCCTATCTAGCAGCAGAGCTCAGAGTGCAGACTGCCATGCAAGCTACTCACCCATTTTGGGTAATCAAGCCCTGAGGAACAGGCTGATATTGATGAACTTAAGATGACCACTTGTCTTCTGAGAAAAGATGTGTTATGCCTTATAAAGCTCTGGAGCTTGATCTGTTCAAATATGCCTGCATCAATCTCTATTTTTAAAGGAAACAAATGCTACCTGCTCCAGTTTCCTGATTGCTAATACTTAAAAAATACAAATACTTATAGCCCATAACATATTTCACAAAACTAATTGGAATTTGCCATAGATTTCTTTCAATCCTTATGTTTTATGGATGGAAATTTCTTTTTAACTTCTCTGTACTGTTCCAGAATGTCATCATATTCAATAGGTTAGGCTCAGTCTTCATCAGGACTGTGTTATATGAGAGACAGATCTAAGACAGGGAATATGTCTTTAATAGTGTAGAGGAGTGAAAAGACATTCTACATCACTAATAAATCTGCATATTCATAGGTAAATAGTTGATAGTTCTATGGAAAGTGGTTTTTGGAGAAATGTCCTGCTGTGATAAGCACAGACAAATAGAGGTCATGGCTTGTGGGCAGGACAGAAAAGTAATCTTGTTCTCCTGATGAAAAAGCAGTGGCAAATGAGCAAATGGAAGTGCTGAACCAGCATGACTTGTCTGCCTGCCAGGAACAGCTTTTTTGGTGCATTGCCAGATGGACAAATGCTGAATTGCTCCTGGCCTGTGAAGGTGGAGGGAAGTAGTCCAAGCGTAGGTTAGCAGAGCTGGCGTTACTCAGAAATAAAAGAGGAGAAGCCTGGCTCAAATCCAGGTGAAGGAATAGCAGGGTGGATCAAGGGGGTGAAGAAATGCAGTTTGTAAGTCCATACATAAACCTTTTCCCTTGGAACCCGCAGTGCAGCCACATCACAATATGAGCTCTAGAGATGAAATAATGACAAAGGCTGGTTTTGAGAGATTCAGTAAGAATCATTGTTCTTTATGATAAAACTGTATTAATTTTGATTCTACCTCCCCACACAACCTTTCTGCTATTTTACAACTGTCTTTTGCTTGGAAACACTAAGCTGCTGTGCATTGCTGGTGCAGGCTGTGTGTAGATGCTGCCAGGCTCTGCACATGTGGCAAACAATGCAATTCCCACAATGTGAACTCTTGCCAGCTCACATTGTGAACCTCAGCTACAGAGCTACCTTAAAAGCAGTCCAGAAGTCTCCAGATGAATGCAAATCTAGAGTAATAAAATTATGATTCCCAAGACAAAGCAGTGAGAATATGGGTTATTTAACAGGGACAAGAGTAAACAATCTCAAGTTGCACCAAAGGAGGTTTAGATTGGAAACTGGAAAAAAAAGTCTTCACCAAAAGGGTTATCAGGCACTGGAAAGTGCTCCCCAGCGAGTGGTGAAGTCACCATCCTTGGAGGCATTTAAAAGAAGCCTATTTGTGGCACTCAGGGGCATGATTTAGTGCAGGACTTGGCGTGTTGGTTAACAGTTGGACTTGATAATCTTAGAGGTCTTTTACAACCTTAACTTTCTCTGATTCTATGATTTTGATCACATAATAACACATTGTAGCTTTCAAATTATTTTGCTTACTGAAGTTTGCAAGACTCACTTTCTTTTTTCCTGTTTGGAAATGATCTGTTTCCTGAGGAAAGCACAGAATTTAAACTGGAAATGTATATATGCATTGACATGCTGTGGTCACACAATAGCATGCAAGAAGTAACATCTGTAGGAGTTCCACCCTTTTACTCTGTGAAAACATTCATGGCTTGGGAGATCCAAATTCAATTGGTTCCTGCCCATGGCAGGGTGAGTTGGGTGAGTTGGGACTAGATGATCTTTAAGCTCTATTCCAATCCTTTAACATTCCATGTTTCTGTGAATTTTCTTTCTCTGCTTCATGGATTTTCAGTCTGTATTTCAACTTTCTGAATAGGGCTCAAACCACTGTAATTGCAGCAGTCCACATAGGCTTCTCTCAGTCTCTATTAATGTTATTTTCTCTTCTGAATGAATATTCAGTAGTAGAGGGACTGAATCTCTGTCATCTCCTGAGTTTTACAGTTAGTGCAGAGTGGCATTTTTATGTTTTGGGTGCTTGAGTTCTTCTTTTGCTTGAGGGTAAGGAATGAAAAGCCAAAGGGAATATTAATTTAGCAGTCATTAATTTGAAATTATGTGTTTTTTTAATACTCTTCATGAGCTATTCTACTTTCTATTAAAAAATATGTAAGTGTTGATAGTGGTTTTCTGGGAAGTGTGGCACCTGAGTGTAACATCTGTTCTGGAATACATTTATCTTTTTTGTAAAAGTGGAAAAGCATCAAGAGAATACAATGAATTAGCTTATAATTAAGAGATTGTAGCTTGGTGAGTCCCTAGAAATCAGGAGGTGGTAGGTTCAAACTGACTGAGGGAGACAAAAAATTTGAACGGCCCCCCTCCCATGGTGACTGGATGTCCATCCTCGCTGTTACTCACACTGCTGCTTGTGCCAGTTTTGTGAAACCAGCCCTTCATTTTCTTAATTTTTCACATCTTCTCTGAAATACAATATTATATTTTGGCTCAGAGAAAAGCAATTTCATCTAAGCTTGGTTTTAGGAAGAAAAAAACCCAAACAATTCACAATTATTCAATTTTTTTTTTTTCTAAGTGGGCTTAATCAGTCAATGAAGTGGACATGGGGGTGGGGAGTGGGGGCATCATTGACCTATGTGTCCCAGCCTGATTCTCCTAAAAATTTCCCCCTTCTAGGCCAAGAAAACAAAATATATGTTTATTTATTCAGAACATGAGGAAGGATGAAAATCAACACACAGGAAAAATTGCAGTTTGGATAAATGGAGTTCTATTTACTTCCCCACAAGTAGCACTGTCTAAATCCTTTACTCAGTATACTGAAATCCTTACAGTGCTTTGCAGGGCTCTGTCTCTAACTTGTAAATACACAGGAAAGAGGAAAAGCAGCAGTGACAGACTAAGGCAGTAGTAATGAACTGTGGAGTCAAACTGCTGATAACAACAGGAGTTTAATATCAGCCATTAACCTCTGCAATATCCCTGCATTCAACTTGGAACCAGCTCTCAGAAAATATTACCTTCCCTATTGATATGCAACCGTGAGAAATATTCACTTCCAGAGTACATGCAATTACAATATCTACTGTTAGTTAAGAGTGTTGAGAACAAAGCTGAAGTAACAGTAAAGCTTAAAATGTAGTGATGCTCAAAATTTTGGAAGTAATCTTTTTTTTTTGGTGGAAGAGTTTGTCACTTCTGTGCAGCTAAATGATTTCTCCTGCAGAGTATGCAGGTTATCTTCAATAGTTAAAGATGGATTTTTGAACTGCAGGAGGCAGGGAAGTACATGTCTTGCTGAAACTTCAAGCAAATTCTCAGAGTTAACTGAGTAAATAAAAGAGTTCATGTGCAAGTACAAACACACTACAGGAAAAACATATTTCTACGTTTGGTAGGGGAAAGAGAGGGAGGCTAAGGATTTCCTTCATTATCATGTTTTAAGCAGCTCTTTTCTTTGAAAAGACTGCTGCTAGCTCATATGATGGCTTGAATTTTTACGATGAGAAGTGGCCAAGTTTTTCAGGAAGGGATGATGTATTTTATTGACTAGAGTTCACCTTCTTCCAGCTTTATCAGACAAGCTTCTGGGAACACAGTCTGAAGTATATGCCACAGTCTGGGAACACAGTCTGAAGTAACAAACAAGTGTAACAAAAATAGTATTGCTTCCTGCCAAACACTACCTTACATTTATCTTTAGGTTGTTGTGGATTCAAATAATGTTATTGCTATGAAAATAATACTAAAGGTGGGGATTTTTTTTCAGTTTTGGAACTTCTCACTGGTCTAATTTATTGCTCTTTGAACAATTATTATGCTTACTGCTCAGTAAACCTTGATTTCTAAGCTCAGTTCTTCTGGAAATTATAAAGGGACTTATGTATAAAAATATATGAAACATTCAAACTTCCATTAAGTTCCTTTTGTTCCTAAGTTTTACATTCAGTATGTAGAACTAGAGAAATCTGTGGTTCTTTCATTCTGTGAATATTTGAGAACTTTTCTCCAGCCCTATTGGTCTTTGAGAGGGTTTCAAATGATCTCAAAACTTTGCCACCTTAAAACGCCATGGTATTTTAATCATAAAATGCAAACAAAATAACAGCAACAACAAAAACCCAAAAAACTGTCCCCTGGAAATGCTGCAGTAATTTTGTGATGCAATTAATGTATAATTAATTGGCAATGTAAGCATTACTCTTAGCCTGTCGTCATATGATATTCTTTTCAAAATGGATCACAAGATGAAAGGAAAATAAATGATGACCTTTCAGCATGACTTAGCTTGCCTACATAATATTTCTTCTGCTCCAGCTAATTTCTCTCCTTCAGAGGGAAGGTGAGCACAATTATTTGAAATGCTGAACAAGTGGGAAAAATCTTCAGGATGTTTTGTTGGAAGCAGAGAGAAGCCAAAATTAAAAAATTAAATAACCAGTCCCCAAACCCCCAAGAAAACAAACTTCTATGTGGTTAACAAAGTATCTATATTTTTACATCTCATGGATTTAATTAAATTGTGTGCTTTGGGTTTAGATACTGAAAAGAAAATACTACATTTCAACAACAAAACCTCAGACCAAACAACTGCTGTAAGAGTTTTAGCACCAAAGGGGAAAAAAACCTCTTTTAAAATTCTTAAACACTGGAGTTTTCCACCTTATTAAATGTGGTTCTTCATCACTGTCTCATCTCAGCTTTTTTCTACTCTTCTGCTCCATCAAGAGAAAAAAGTCCTATTTCTTAGGTCTTAGCACTTTGTAGACTCCATTTTCTAAATCACACTGATTTGTCTCTTGTCATCATTTTGTCTACTTCAAGTTCCTTCCTAAGTTAACTTTTGCCTATCCAATGGATTTTATTGATAACCATAAGCAGTCTACTCCAAGCATCTCTTTTAATCTTCCATCTTGCAGATTCATGATCAGGTTATTTTTAACTGATTCAAATTACAATGATGGTATGTATCAAGTCTGTTCTAAAAAAATGAAAACAAGATTTAAACCAAGAAAAGGGTCGGGAAACCTCTTATAAGAATTAATCTTTTTCATCCTTAAAAATCGTCAAATTTTGTAGTTTTTCATGCAAACTGAATAGGGCACTAACCCCAAAATCAAAAAGTAGCATACTGGGACTTTCAGAATCCCAGTGGTGAAGGAGTTGAAGCTTTAAAAAAAATGTCCAATATTTAGAATATTGAGATAAATTAAAAGAGTTTGCACTATTATAAACATGATGTATACCATCATTTCAGTAAAATTTTGCTGTCAGGTATAATGCTTAATGCATTAATGCCAATTATTTAGTTTCTTTAAAAAGAATTAAAAAAGAGTACCATTCTCTTGGGCGAGACATTATTCAGGATAATGAAAATTTGTTAGTTGACATGTTTATGGTATTCTGAAAGCACAATAGGAATATTAAAAAAAAAAAACACTTCAACTTCTGCATGATAAATTTGTTCACTCTTGCTAAAATAGTGTGTTTATTTTTAGCTCTCCAGGAAGTGTTATCACCAAGCTAAAGTCATAACTTTCCACTTTGATGTCTTAATCAAAGTTCCTCTTTCTTTTAAAGAATTAAAATCCTACAAGGGACTTCTTGGGATTCAAAGGGTGGCTAAACTTAAAACAAGGTGTTGAGACAAAATTCTTGGGGAAACCCCTAATGCACACCTGGAAAATATGACCGAAAAGCCAAGGAAATGTATGACTAGGCTCCTTTCACATGCCCATCTCTCACTGAAAAATGGAAAGGGTAAAATATCCGTTTCCTATAAATACTTCAGAAAAGAAGGCTAATGTAACAGGCAGAGTTTTTAGTAATATATGCACCATCGTTTTGCTGCTTCTTTTACCCAGTACTGTCTCTCCCATGCCAGGATATTTTTTTCATTAGCTATTCTTTCCAGAAGCTAATAGCAATAAAAATATCTTCTGTCAGAAGCCAGGAACCTGCTTGGCATATATAACAATATTTTTTTATATACAGGCCACAACCATATCGTAATTATTGAGTGTTGTTCTAATTTGATTAAAGGACTTTAACATGCAAGTTTTTTGCAAGATTGAAGCTGAAGATTATTGACATGAGCAGACCAGTGCCATTGGGGTGATGAACTATATAGGTATTTGAAAAGAGAGGTCACTTTAAAGAATATAATGTATCATGGTTTACTAAACTTCAAATCAGTATTGTTAAAAAAAAGCCACCATTTTTTGCTCTCAGCCTAATTCTTTTTCCTTTTGCTTTTAGATATGTTTTGTCTTTATTTTCATCCTCCTTTTAATGAAGATCCTTCCTGTACATCTACATCTTTGACTCCTCACACTGCTTTTATTCTCTCTTTCCTTTTAGCACCATTATGCTTGTTCTCCCTTTGTACTTCTACTTTGTAAAGGATGGTGACTGCAAACTTTTCCTGCAAGTCACTACTACCTTTCAGCAGATGGCACTGTTATTTAGTCTAAGCAGCAGGGCAAGATAATTAACTTAAACCCCTTTCTTAAACAATGAAATAAAGACACCTTTTTGACTGCATTTCCACCTTATAAACAAAACCAGTGGCAAAATTACTGATAAAATGCTGCAACATTATTTTAACCATGCAGAAATATGTTGCTGGATGCCAGACCTCCTTTAAAGGGGCTCTGGAGCCATTTAGAAAAACTGCTTCTCTTAGCAAACAAGTTTTGGGGGTGTTGGGGGAAATTTATAGCGTGCACATCATTAGCCTCCAGCCCTGCTGTGGTTGGTATGGTTACCTTTGTGTGTGCGAGAGGCAGTGCTCCAGGCAGGAGTGCAGCTGCCCTGCCTGTGTGCGGTACCTGCTTGCCTGGCACCGAGCCCGCCAGGCTCTGCACTGCAGGTTCCCACAGATGCCTGGGGAGCCTGGTGGAGAACAAGCAAGGGCTCTGCCAATGCTGTCAGGAAAACATGCAACTTCTGTCAGCTCCAATTACAAGGAGAAGATGAATCACATCTCTTAGCTCTGTCCCTGGTGGCACTCTGGCTGCTGGAAGGCAGCTGTAAGCAGGAGTTTCTCCAGTCTGCTGCCAGCCCCACTGTTTTTCCAGCAGCTCCATTCTGAGGTTCCCTGAGGTGGAAAACCATATTCTATTAGTTTGCTCCAACTGATCCACAAACTTCTATCGCAGTGTGCTCCCATGATGTTTCTCTTACAGTTAACACTGGTTCTTTTACCTCTAATACATCCTGTGGCTGTCTAGGTTCAGCTGCCTTTTGTGTTCTTGCCAGAGAAAACTCTCAGTGGTAGAGTTGCAACTATTACCCCTTGTTGTGTTTCCACCATTTGGGAAAGAGCAGGAAAAGTGGACTGGGATGGGAAAAAAGATGTGAACAGGGGACTCCTTGTGATCATCAATACAGGGCTGAAGGGGCCCACCTTGAGGCACATAAATAAGAGACAGCCTACAGGATTTGTGGGCAAAGCTCTCACACCTTTTCTGGGTGCTTCTCTGAAACACCTGAACAACAAGATGCACTGGAGGTCTGTGTGAAGTTACAGGACTGCTGCCTCACTCAGATGATGTGGGCAGGGTGGTACAGCTCACACAACGGCTGTAGCACTGTGATAGAGGCTCTGGAAAGTGTGGCTGGGAAGGCAGGGAGAGTGAACTGCCTTTTATGGGAGCTACAGGAATGCATAGAGCTCTGCCTAGACACCAACCACGAGCCAGTCACGAATTGGGCCAAGAGCAGGCTGACAAATATTGATGATTTTGTGGTGCGTGTCTGCTACACACCACCTGATCTGGATGTAATAGAAAATTAAGTCTTTTTCGGGCAAGTGGGAGAACCCTTATTTTTGCCAGATCTGGTCCTCATGGGTAACCTAAACCACCCTAATATTTGCTGGAGAGGCAACACAGGTTGGGTATAGTACTGACAAATTCCTAACACAGATGATCAAAGAGTCAACAAGGACAGGGCACTCTGACAGGTCAGATTGATCCAAGAACTGATCAGGGATGCGAGGGTCTGCAGCAGCCTTGACTGCTGGGAACACGAGCTGGTGAAGTTCATGATACTCAGATGAGAAAACAAGGCTAAAAGGACAATAACATCCCTGGTCTTCATGAAAGCAGAGTTTAGCACTTTCAGGGGCCTACTTTAAAAAATCTGATATAATACAATCCAGAAAAAAACCCCAAAACAACAGCAGACTTCAGGAAGGCTGGTTGACTTTCAAGAGTTGCAAGAGGCCTTCATGGATGAACCAGGATCTCCCGACTAGGCTCAAATGTTAAAAGGAAGTAGATAAAAGATGGGGGCAGTATTGGGAAATCCAGAAAGAGCGTAGAGCTACTGTCCAAGTATGTGGGGATAGTATTATGAAAGCTGAAATCCACTTGAGTTTAATCTGACAAGGGATTTAAAGAGAGACTTCTGTAGGCCCAATGCCAGCAAAGTTAAGAGCCTTTCCTCCCTTTTCCCTTCACTCTCACTTACCTCAACCCTCCTAAACATTATTGTTGCTCTCAATAGCAGGCTCTGCTTCTAATTTACTTTACTCCACCATGCAAGATGCACAGTTCCTTAAATATCATGTCTTTTCCTATTTGCTGTCTGAGTTGTATTGTTTTCTGCACTTCTCATCTCTGCTTTTCATTCTTTTCATGGTCCTGTCTTTTTCTCTTGACTAGCAAGCCACTTTCTAGAGGAAGTGATAGTCCACCACCTCCCAGACAAACAAATAATTAAGGCAAATTAAGTTGCCAGGTTTTGTACAGTATTTGTCTATGATTCATAAGCTGAGAATTGAGGTACAGAAGCAAAGCCTTTTAGATGCTGTACTTTTATTTCTGAAAGACTTCCTGCTGCTATTCCCATGCCCTCCATTGCTCTTACACAGCTTCCTTCTGTGTTTCATGCTTCCTGGTGCATGTCCATGTCCCATCCTGTCAGAGTACTTCCATTGTCCATTTGCCATTTGGTCACTGAACAGTAACCAAAGTCTTTCATCCTTCAATCATGATTCTGTAAGTTTCCCTGAAAGCCTTTACATTTTTGTCTGTCTGCTTAATAATTAGAAAATCTTATGAATTCTTTTAACTTCGGATGTGTCTTTCCTACTCATGAATTCATCTTAGCTATGATTCTGCAAATATTTTTTAGAATAAGTAGCTCATCACAGGTTCCTTTCATCAAGACTTAATCCTTACTCCAAATGTTGTGTTGCAATTGCTTTCCAGTCTTGCTAAAAGGGAGAAGGTTAATGTTGGAAAGCTTCCAAGTGCATCAAAGTGAGGAAAGGGTGCTAAACAGTAATGAATCTGTGAGCAGATGGTGTGGCTGTGTGATTGCTATGGAAAATATTTAGATTTTAATAAACATACAAATATTAGGAGAGAAAAAAAAATAATTTCAATTCTGCTAGTATTTTTATTTCAACATATTTTTCCTGGAAATGTGGTAATATGAAAACCATGTTTTCACAAGGCTGTCATTTAATGCCATTAACAAATAAGAATATCACTGGAGATGATGTTGTTTTTCAAATCACATCATTGCATGCTTATTAGAATAATTTTATGGCATATAAACATCATTTACATATGAATTGTAGTAGTATCCTATTATCTTTCTTGCTGAAACAACTCTTCTCACAAGAATTTTAGGTTTCTGGATTAAAAAGAACAAAAGTATTATGGACACTGAGAGATGAATGAGTTTACTACAAATTTAATATAATCTAACTTGATGGTTGCAAAAAGCCCTTTATCTGTTGGACCACAGATGAACAGAAACTGCCCTCTTATTGGGCCAACCACGTAGTGAACCCAGAAAATGTGGATGGAAAATGTGACTGTTGTTTTCTGAAGAAGCCAGAATATAACACAACAGCCTCATTTTTTATTAACTGTTATTGTCCTTCTTTGGCATGAATGTTTAAGATTTTAAAATATTTAGTATTTCAAAAATTAACTTCAAAAATAATGTGATGAAATCTGATCTGTGCTCCTTGTTTAAATAGATCATCTAGAATTGAATAAAAATGAGAGTTCATAAGCTTTTGAACAAGCAAATTAATTTATATTCTATGAATTTGTCATTCTTACATTGCCTTATTTTTTCATTAAAAATACTGTTTACAGCCAAAATATTTGCTGTCAGAAAACAAAACAGATTTTAGCATAAAACCCCCAAAACTCAATAGTTTTGAAACATTTTGCTGTAAATCTCAAAAGGACACATTCAAAATATTTTGTCTGCCTCTTTGGAAAAATGATTGTTACCCCTCCTGTTTCCCTTCCACCACCCAAAGCTGACATAAATTGCTTTATTAGAGGTGAGATTGTCAATGTTTAGCATTCTTTGATTCAGAAACCTCCCAGCATCATCCTCTGGCTCAGACCAGAATAAAACCTGCTCCAAGAGGAAGTGTCATATACAAAGGAAGACTTAATTTACGCACTAAAAAAGCACAAAATGTGACAGAAACAGATGCACTTTTCTAGTATTTGGAAGGGAACTGATTTATGAGACAAAGTCATTTAAACTACTTAAGTACTTCATGAGCACTGATATATCAGTAATATCACAAATCTCCATCATAGATTTTATTTGATTTAATTCTGTAGTCTTTAAAATTTTGGAAATATCTGAGCATTTTTTTAGTATCTTGAAAATTCTTCTGTATATTTCTTCCTTATTCCTTTTCTTTGCAATCATATTGCTGAAACATTTTTGCAGTTTTTCAGACAAGATGTTATTTTAAGAATTTTCGTTCATTTTAAATAAAAATTTTTAAAAAGACCAATTTTGTAATTTTGTGCTTCTATATAATTAGGGAGAATTATTGTTATTATCCATACTTGACTGGTATTGCTTTGCAAGGAACTGAAACTTTAAATTAGTTTTTGATTGTTTTGGGTTTCTTTTTCTTTTTAATATTCCAGATTATTTTATTTAACCACTTTCTTATCATTTTGATTGAGCAAAATATCCTTACCTACTGTAGAACATCTGACATGAGATGAATTATTAATAAGGGCAAACTACCTACCTTAGCAAGTCGTGCCTCTTGTGCTTTTGAAAGTAGGACTCTTCACACATCTAGAATAAATGTTTTCTAATTTTTTTTTTTTCATTTTTCTAGGAGGAAAAAATGGTTGGAGGGCAGGGGTCTAGGTTAAATAAGACTCTGAGTTTTACATAAGTCTAGGAAAAAAGTATGTATTTGAAAATCCACAAACTTTGTTTTTCCTTATCAGAATGTATTTACCTATTAGGATTTCTTTTGAGAAAAAATATGGCTAAAGCCTAGGTAAGAGAATACCACATTTCAGAAGCACTGAAGAGTATCAGCACTTTTGTTTTCATTCTAAAAACTAATTACAATACGAAAGTTAATTTTTAATTAGATGCAACTCATTTAATGATGATATAAAATTACTTCCCAGCTATAATAACGTAGTTAGATAAGGTATATTTTAATTAGTTCAGATATCTTAAATTGGAAGTACGGGAAGGCATCGATTTGGAGAAATGCACAGTTAGATGCATTTCAAGTAGGAGGACTGCAATTTATTCACATGATCAAACACAAAGGTAAAAGCCTTTTCAGGACTATTAATAACCAACTGAGGAACCAGGTTCCAAAAATCCTGAAGGAAGCATATGGTAAGGAATCTATTACAGCAATTATAGTGGCATCAATTAAAACCTAACTCCATTAGAATAATAGTGACACAGAATATTTTGAACCAGAGCAAAGTATATGCTTATGTCTCTCTCAAATGTATTTTAAATTGAGCTTTCTCAATGGCAATGTGGGAATTTCAAGGCTTGCTCTCACTTTCTTTTTCAGTTTAACTCTCTGCAAGGAGATTGTTGCAATTTCAGATCAAGAGGTAAAATGCCAGAGGAGATTTATAGCGGGTTGACCAGACTTCAGTGAGATTTGGAAGATTTTGAAGATTTTACTGGAATTTAATTATTAGATACATATCCAAAGCCAGTAGGATTCTTTGTGACGCTGATGAATTGCTTCAGTGTGACAGGACTAGAAAGCCTGTAACGTGTTTATGCCATCTGCAGGACGGAAACACACAAGTTTTTATGAAGCTGATGCAAAAGTACTTGGTGACCAAATAGAGTCCAGGATTTCACATCTCAGGACAAGCTGGTAATAGAAATTCCTGGATAGTGCACATCAATAAATTTACCTCTATAACTCAAATGGGCCATGAACAGTTTACTGAGATACATTTTCTGTGGTTAAGTCTGATAGTCAGGCTGGACAATACACTTTTAATCTGCTCCATCATCATTCTTGGTACTGAGGTCAGACTGACAAACCTTAAATTCCTTGGGTTGTCCTTCCAATCCTTCTTGCTACATTGTGGGTGTTACATTTGCTGATTTCCAGTCAGCAGGGACTTCCTCAGTTAACCAGAAGTGCTGGTAAATGAATGATTGAAATCAGCTTGGCAAGCTCTTTTGCCAGCCCAAAGATTTGTGTGTGTCTGTTTGGCATAGCAGGTCATTAACCATCCCTCCTGCATTATTCACTCAGCTCCCCAAAACTGACTTCCAGCTCTGAGGGATACTGAGTACAACTGGTTTTGTTACTAAAGACTGAAGCAAAGGCACAAAGTACCTCATGCTTTTCCTCATTCCTGACACTATGCTACCCTCTGCATCCAGCCAAAGTTAAAGATCTCCTTAGCCCTCCTTTTGTTGCTAATCTATCTGTAGGAAGTGATATCCAGTGGTCAATGATTTTGACATATCCATTGTTTTTTCTCTTCCCTACATCCCTTGTTTGTAGGGTTTTCCTTATAAAGCATCCTGCTCCCTGAGTATGGTTTCTGCAGCTGAAGGACAATGCAGGGTTGCTCTTTTTCCTGGAATTCCTAAACCCTCTTCCTGCAGCAGCCCCAAGACCCTTATCAGAGAGAGATGAGGGGGCCAGGACAGCAGGGAGCACACCAGGGCAGTGCTTCACTGCAAGGATGTGCCAGCATGAGGACCAGGGTGTGCCTCAGATCAGACATCATTTGGCTGCTTTTCTCTCTGCTTCTTCCCTTTCTTTCTCAATTTTTTGTTTAAAATTATTTGGTGTGAAGATTAGCAACCTTCCCTCGTTTGCACACACAAGCTTTTCTAACTGTGGCGAGTAAGGTAGAAAAAGATGAAAAGGGAAACAAGTTGTGCATCCAGCTTAGGTGTGTAACATACCAATGATATTTATAGAGTCTTTATCTGTGGCCTGAGAATGTCTTTGCTTCTCCAGCCTGAAAAACTAAGATTATATTACATATCATCATGAGAATTTCTCCTAACTTTTCCCTTCCAATCACTGACAGTCATTATCATTACAGGTTATCATTACAGGTCATCACTGTATCTTACTTTGTACAGCTTTCAGTCACTGTGAGGAAGTGAATATACTCCTTTCTGGTGAAGGGAAGGAACTGCGTGCTGTCTCAGAAAGGCTGTGGGGTAAGTACCAATCCAAAGCTCAAAATTTCCTCCCTTCTTTTGTAAATAACTGCAGTGCAACTAATGTAGAGGAGGAAAGAGAAGTCCTTCAGCAGCAAAATAGAAAAGACTTCTCTAAAGTAGAGTTTCAGGAAAGTCACAACATAGTAATTAAAAAATTTGCATCCTCTGTCCTTTCAAATAAAAAAATGAAGTTCCACAGAAATTAAGGCAAATGGTAGAGGCCATTCTTTATGTGCTTTCCTTTGCCATAAAAATGCACAAGCATGTCTCTGGTTACCTCTCAGTTTAAAGTTGAGTCATTTGCACTGGAACATCTTGATTTGTCAAAGCAAAAATTCACCTGGTCTAAAGGACAATCATTTGTTTCTGAGCAATTATGGATCTTCACAGGGGATGGGGGCTGCTTTCCTCAGCCCTGCTATGGCTGCAGCCCTTTGGCTGCTTGGCATCTCTGTGAAACACAGTTCTGCAGTGATTCCCAGCTGACCCAGATTCAGTGTTCCATGGAAATGCAGAGCTCAGTGATGCAGAACATGCTAATCACATCCTGTGCAAAGATCAGTAAGGTTGTCCTCATCACTGGAAGGGGACACAGCCTGAATGACTAAGCTGCGGTATTGAGGTGGCAAAGAGCACACAAAATCTTCTCTGCCCACTAAAAAGTCAGGGCAGTAAATCTATTCAAACAACTTGACACTGATTCTTGTCAAAGTGTGTGGGACAAGAATTTTTATTCTCTGTAGTTTTATGTGTATTTTTATGCTGTCTCATGCTCTGTGTCTTTCCAGCCACCCCTCCTTGTCGTCCTGCCCACATCAATCAGGCACAATTACACAAACCTATCTGATCATCCACATCAAAGAGCAAACCTGCACATCAACCTTCACAATTCCCTCTGGCAACACAAGAAATATCAAAATACAACTCTTCTCATTTAGAAATTTAATAATTTCTAAAATCGACACTCTTTCTGATTTTACAGGTAAAATATTTAAAATGTTTTTAAGGAAACTTGTCTTTATTCTAGAGACTATATATTTTTTCAAGCATTATACTTTGTCCATTTATAAACACATGTGTGTGTACATATGTTTATGTACACATAAAAGAAATGCTCTCTTTTCAGAAATGCTCTGGTCTCCAAGTCAATTTTAAAGATACAGCAAAGACATGGGATAAAAGCAAAGATTTTGAGACTTTTTGCAAGGATTGAGAAATGCAGCATGATGAATAAGTTAATTTTATATTATTCCTAAAATCTGGAAATGAATACATGAACAAATTAAATTTCAAGAGATACATAATTTGCTGTCTGAGTTCACAGTCAGATTAATGAAAGAGTCATGCAAAGAGTGATAGGACTAAATAATTTCAAATTATTTCATTTATGTCAGTGGCAGATGCAAAAGTTTGCATCTAGAAGTTTTAATAGCTGTTGTTAGGGGTTAGTATTACAGAAATAAAAAAAGTTTTCACCAAAAGATATATATATATTTACACATATATATGCATTTATGGTGCTAAAGTATCTAAAGGGATTTTTTACTTGAATCTGGAAAGGAATTTGAAACTCCCATTAGGAGGGCTGATTTTATGGTTTGTGGGCTGTTTTTTCTGTTTTTAATTTATTTTTTGGGGAAAGAGAAAGGACTGGACTCTCCTTTGTCATTTCAGAAACTCTCTCTCGAGCCTCAAAAGTTGCAGTCTGACTTTCAAAGTCTCCAAAATTCTCTTGCAGTTAGCATCTTTCCAACTCTGTAACTTTTCTGCCCTTCTCCTTACATTATTTTCTATAACATCAAACACGAGCTACTTATTTTTACATGAGTATCTTGCAGCCTGTCCTTCCTTTGGTTATATCTCTATATATGTACCTTATAACAGATAAACTCACAAGACTTACTGTAGTTTGAACATAATGTTCTCAGGTATTTTTTTCTTATTTTTTGACTTTCCTTGTCTTTACACTTTTCTACTGACAATTCCTTTCCCTTCAAAATCCATGTAGTTATTTCATTGTTCTTTTTCAAGTCCACAAGACTCTATCAATAATTTGCTCTTGTCTAAAAAGCTTAGTCTTTCTATTCTTCATAAACATGGGATTACAACCTGATCTGTTTAATGTAGACCCTGCCCATGACAGAGGGGTTGGAACTAAGGGTCTTTAAGGTCTCTTTTAACCCTATCCTTTTTATGATTCTGTGGCTTTTAGTAAAATTATATTGGGTTTTTGTTCCTTACCCATGCTATTGTCAGCTACAATCTCTACTCTGCTGTATTGTATCTGACAGAAATATCTTCCTCATCTACATTTTATCATTCAATGTCTGTTTGTCATTCCTTCCTTCAGGAGGATTAAGGTATTATCTCTGGATTGGGAAAGTTCACATTGTGAAACTTTTCCCATTTCAATCTATATGACTGGCTTTCCTATTAAATCAAGGGGAAATTTCTTCTGATTCCAAAAAAATCCCCGCTGACCACTTTTCATTTTTTTTCCAGTTAAGAACAGTATTTCCAAAGGACTGAGAGCAGAATTTATGTTTATGTTTCTCAAACTTGTTTTTCTATCAGGGTATTTATTATAAGAAATCCATAAACTTCACTGTTATACGTAAAGTATGTGACATTTTTATCATTTTTTCCTTAGCTGAAAAACTAAAACCTAGTTTAAACAGGGAACTGGTTCAATTGTTTGTGCTTAGGTAAGGCACTGTTTGTGCAAAAGGTTCTCTCACGTGCCTTCTTAGCAGTCAGAAGTTATTTCATGATAATTTTCTGATTTATAAAAGAAGGGCTTAAAGTTCTTGCAGGAAGACCAAACTCAGAAGGTACCAGTTGTCACCCAGAGCCACTTCTGCTCTGGTCTGAACATCCATAAACTACCAATGGAAGTCAGACCTTTATATTAACAACCAATTAATTGTGTGTTAAACCAATTCAACAAAGAGGGACACTGCAACTAGAAAGGGATTAACCGTTCTGCTTTCCATGCTAGTTTCAATACAGTCAATCCACATGAAGAAGTGCTTTGTTCATGAGAAAAGAAGCAGCTACTCTACCTTTCTACTTCCAACTCCGTTCCTTTAAAAAATGCACTTTACTGCTAAGACTCTACACATCATTATTCATTTGCACAAGAGAGAAAGACTTTTTGTGTATTACAACTCCAATAAAAAGTAGTAGGGGGTAAACAATAAGCCTTACTGCTGACCAAACATCCATTTATACCTTTCTGCATGTCCAGCTTTGCAAAGTCACTCAGACAATTCAAACTGACTGGGAAGATGCTCAACTCAAATTCCAAAATACCTGGTTGAAGAGGAAAATTGTCACTTGGCTTGGAATAAGTTCAGTCAGTCGATCTTCAAGAATGCAAACCTGCTTTCTTTGTTTACTTTCTCCTCTTAATCTCTGATGGTGAGAGGAAAAATATGCTGAGTGTGAGGAACTAAAGCAATTTTTTTTAAGAATCATTCAGTTTACAGAAGCACCAGTTCTGCTGACTTTAGGTGACCCTCTAGGTCTGTTTCTTCCCATAGGCTTTTCCTGAGGGAAAACACAAACTCTTAAAATAAGTTTGGTACAGCTGGTAGCTATGTCAAGAAAAGTTCAGGCTCAGAAAAAGCCTCCTTGTTGGCTGCCAAGTCTAATTATTATTGCTTTATTGGATGTGCATATGTCTGGAACAAGGAATACACACATTTTTATTAATAAGTTTAAAAAATTGAAATGACAGCTAAATCATTAAGTTGTGTATTTCAACTTCAATTTTGTGTTTGGCAAGTACTCCTTTATATTAACGGCTATTATTCATTATACTTTGAAAAAATTATAAATATTCATTGTTGCTTGGTTTATAACACTAATTGAAAATGCTTAACATAGACACATAAACAGTCTGGTGTATGTTAAAGCACTTACACCAAACCTGCTGGTTCTCCTGAGCCTTCTTTGCAATAAAGCAACAGAAAAGGTCTTTTTCAAAAAACAAAACAAAACAAAACCTCAAAAAGCCAACCAAAGGTTTTTTAAAAACCTTTGAGTGTTTTGTTATAGTTTTAAAGTATATATTTTTTTCTGAAAGCACTGAAAATTTTCGAGTTTCTAAAAACTTAGAAATATACACATTAATATATACATGATTAATATACATCTTAACAGACACATGATTATAATATACTTCTTAGGTAGCTTTTTCAACTTAAAAACAACATTATTATATTTTCAATTGACTACTGTAGTCTTTGTCATTTGAATTCTAGCATTAACTTTTTTACCAATTTCTGAGATCACAAAAAATGCTAAGTTTCATTTTGGGCTTTGATTTTTTAATTTTGTTGGAGTTTGTTTTTGTTTGGGGTTGGGCTTTACATGTTGACCATCCACATGAACTTAAACGCACAAGTGTGCACTCGTTATAGTACCCTGTTTTAAGAGTATCTTTAATTTTTTCTTAGCAATAATCTCACTGAAAGAGTGAAATCCCAAAGAGAATATATATATATATATAATCCGTGTGTGTATATATATATATATATATACACAGATAGATAGATAGAAATATATATATGTGAATTGTTCACAAAAGCTGGATTAAAAGCGGATTGAAAGCCATATGCATTTTAGTTTTATCAAGCTTAAGAATTCCTATGTAAGCCTAGTATATTCTATGCTGCTGTGTCAGCATATCTGACTGCCACAAATTCCACCTGAAGTTACTCTCCATCAGGAATGTTGCAGATTTGTGCTCTGAGGCTGTGGAAATCACTTGTTTGGATGAGGTGGTGGCCCCAGAGAGCACAGGGCATGTTCTCTGTGGGACTGTATTTATACTGAGGTAGACAAGAGCTCACAAGGTTTGCCATTTGATTTTTTTATTTTGAATAGATATAACTGCCCTGGATTTAGAGCAGCCAGAAACTCCTGGGTTTGGTAATGAAAATAAAAGTATAGATTTAATCTACCAACAGGTCAAAGCTTTGAGCCCACACAAATTATTTATATTTTGGCCATAATCACTGTCCCTTTCCAGCAGGTGTGTAATATCCTCCATCTAGAATGGAAACCCCAAGAAATATCATTGCACTGCAGTGCTTGTACCCTTTCTACTAATGGTTTAGAAACAGGCTTAAATTCATGGGTTACACTGCTTGGAGTTTTCTGACTATCATTATCCATAGCTATTTTAATCAATTGTAAGGATGTTTTCCACTTTGAAAAACTGTACTTTCTGTTTTGTTTCAGTGGTACTGCAAGACCATAGAGTGGTTAACCATGGCTGAACTATTTTGTTGGATTTTGGAAAACCCTAACAGCCCAGATCAGGAATTAAAATGTTTTAGAAGTTTAAACTGACATCTCTGTTGCACTGCCTTCCAGCCACCAGAGGAGAATAATACTTCCAACTACATTAAGAAATTTTTTTTCAGGAAAAAAAAAGCCAGAAATGCAACAAAACAATTGGGTGACAGGAAATTAAAGTAATTTTATATGACAAAGCTATTTGCAGAAATCAAATGAAAATAAAGGTCACAATGAATTTTTATACTATGGAATGTGAGATACCTCTTTTTTAAAAAAAGATAATTTTCTTGTATGAAAAATCTAGATTGTTTTGTATTATAGCTATGACAAAAGTTCATTTAAAAGTATATCAGACTATGACATTTATGGAAGAAAACATATTTACTTGAATCTCAACTCAGGAAATGTAGTAGCTGTGGAAGAAATAGAAACACACCTTTCTCAAATAGTTTGGCATTTTATTTTTGAATGTGGAGGGCCTCCATTGTTTTGGGGAAAATGCAGAAATGGAAAAAATTCTTGACTAAAATTTTACAGTTTTTTTCCAAATCTCCTTGCATAGCTTTAAGTTCTTGGGTATCATGAAATTAAAAGCCGAGTACTGCCTTAAAAATACTGAAAAGCTGTGATTCTTCATCTCTATGCATGCACCTTATCAGGCTTCCCAAATTTAAAATTACACTGAATTACTATCATGGAAGACCCCAGGAAACACATGGAGAACAAGAAGCAGCATGTCTTGAAAAAGAGATAAATTATACCATAAAATGTATTTTACTTTCATAACATACACTTACATTCATGCCTGGGGGAGGAGGGGCCATGGAGGGGAAGGCTTAGATCCACTTTCTAAGAGCAGAAATACCAAACACAATCATTAAATTCACCCTACACCAGCACCTGTTTCCTGGCCCACAGGCTGTTTCCAGGCAACTCACGCATGCTTACCTCTTTCCCATTATTCATACACTGCAAACTTTCCAGTGCATTAAACTGCAATCTTTCATCTCTCTGTAAAACCTGCCTCACAGTCCTTGGATGCTTGCTGCAGTCCTGAGTGCTTTCCCCAGCACACGTGTGTCAAAAAATCATCCTTTTAGGACTTGAGTTATATTGTCTGGCTCATGCTTCTTTTAATTAGTTTATCACTTGCAATATTCAAGCACACTTTCCTGCCATATAGCTACTAGTCAAAAGGCTGTCTTAATTATGTTAATCAGACTTTCCCAGCTAATACAATTAACTATAATTAGCTGATCCCTTTTCTCCTACACTTTGTTCCCCCAGGGGGATTAGAAGTTATTAGACTAGATGAATACCCAATCCCTCTTACATGACTACCCCCCAGAAGAGCCCCAGGGCCAAAAGGCAGGAGCTACACTGCCCCTGCTCCTGCCTGACCCGGCCTGAATGAGCAGTAGAAGATCCTTGAGGAGGCATTGACTAAAAATGTGCCTGCCATTATAATCACTTTACATGGAGAATGGAAATCATGGCAAGCCATTCTGCTTAATCATTAAAATGTATTTTAAATCTGAGCTGTGGACTTCCCTGCAGTACTAAGCTGGTGATTGTGACCAGCTCTGCTGCAGAGGCACAGGCTGCAGATGCACCCACTGCAGTTACTGCTGCACAGCTCTGGCTTTTCTTATACTGCAGACAAAGCCCCCCTTACAGGTATAGAGCTGATTGTCCACTGCCTGGCTTGCAGAGTGGTTCTGTACAGTTAGATGAGTCACAAAGCTGCATTTACAGTGAGTGAGTTGCAAAGGAATCATGTCCCACCTGTCATTGTTGATCTGTCACTGTTTTGCCATGAGTGACCACTACACTGCTAAAGCCATCTTCAGAGATCTCATATGAGATTTCTCTATAAGTACTGTCACCACCTGTTGTAGCCATGATATTTTCTGAAAAATCCTTTCCTTAAGATTTTTTCTCCTGAGAACCTGAGGGGCCTCAGGAACAAAATGTAAACAATGATTATCTGCTGCTGTGGAATGCAACACGTGGATCTGTGACTGGTCTCATAGAGTTGTTTCTAATTAATGGCCAATCACAGTCAGCTGGCTCGGACTCTCTGTCCGTGACACAAGCCTTTGTTATTCTTTTTTTCCCTATTCTTAGCTAGCCTTCTGATGAAATCCTTTCTTCCATTCTTTTAGTATAGTTTTAATATAATATATATTATAAAATAATAAATCAAGCCTTCTGAAACGTGGAGTCAGATCCTCGTCTCTTCCCTCATCCTCATACCCCTGTGAACACCGTCCCAACCTGTTGCAGAGGCACATTACCCACCAGCTAGAGGTTCCTGATGCTTTGTACAGGCTTGTGATGCAGAAGGCATATGTAAGATCTACGAAGGATGCAAATACATTTAAAAAAATATATTGAAGAGGTAATTTGGCTACTCTGGATGACCTGAAAATACATGATCCAACAACACAATAAAGCTTTTGAAAGCCTGGTATAATGGAATAGAGAAAAGAAGTGAGCATTTCTCAAAAGTGTGCTTATCACCACAAAACAGAAGTACCTGCAACTTACTGACAAATAGAAAGAATCAGAGAAATTACTACTAGAAAAGGGAAATATAAATGGGTAAAAGTAAAAAAAAATGTTTGCCAGGAGCTGTCCTCAATTAGCAGGGATAATGGTGGGTGACAGAATAACCTACTCAAGCCCAAGCTCAGCCTTTTACCGACACCATTCATCTCTTCCTGCCTTTCCTATGCCCAGTGTGCATACAAATGATCACAGTAGGTATAGTGACACAGTGCAAGATTTGAAAGGGTATGTCTGCTAGCATCATCCTGAGTCACATTCCTTGCATACTTTATAATTCCAATAGTTTTTACCATTGTGACTGCAAGTTCAGGCTGTGGACAGTGAAATTGTAAATGGCCATGCTCCAGGGACAGAGAGCCTACTCATACATCTCAGCCTCAGGGAGGAATTTCAAACTGAAACCACAAACTGATTTGGATACCTACTGCCATCCTTCATTTGCGTATTTAATGACAATTAAGTTATGCCTGTGACCTCTGTGAAAATGACAATTCCAGGTTCAGAGCCTACATGTTCCAAGGCATGTGTATTGCAAATATAAATGCTTCTTTTCATGGACAGCTTTACAATATTGCAGGGGGAGGATTGAAGGAAAGTGTGTCAAATGAGACTGCTGCAAGGAAAAGAAAAGATCAGCAGATCTTGCAGTGGTAAGGATGAGTTAAGCACAGTTATACCTTGAGATTGTCTAGAGATTATTAAAGAGCCTAGAATATTTGCTGAATGTATGTCTCTCTGTATATTTCTGTGTTGTATTCAAGATCTTGTTTCTTGGCAAAGTGGAAAGACACTTTATATACGAAGCAAATAATTTATTGTTGATAAAACTGATACTTTTACAATCTAATCTAAGAATCATTAATAGTCCAGACATATTTACTATGTAAAAAGAAAGAACCTTCTATATGAAAAAGTCTCAATGATCCAGCTAAAATTGCTATACATACACTTATTTTCTATCCCTTGGTGCAGTGCCTACTCTTCCTGTGGTTCTCTGGGTTCTGATGTTTGTGGTTTCACTCTTGTGGGGGTGGTGGGGTATTTCAGGGGGTTGTTGGTACCTGGAGTCCTCTGCTAGTAGGAACTTGATGATCATCATGGTGGTTTCTTCATCCTCATGTTAGAGATCCATATGTGGTCATATTTATGTGTTTGTATTTATGTTAAGCTAACATGCTTTTTCATCTTCCTCTTTCTTATTTGCCTCTGTATCCATGAGATACATTATATTCATAATTCATTATATGGTACATTTTACTTATGGCTTTAAAGATGTTAATTGTTGCTTTTACAGTATGTGCATAGAGATATGTAAGCCTTTCATTTATACATCTCTCTCTCTCTTTCTGCACTCAAATACAGAAATTAACACTGTTTTCTACATTACATTTTTGCAGACTTGCAAGTGAATGCTTTTGGAAGATTGTGACACAAAGTTTTACATTCACAATTTTTAACATGGTTTCTGTGTGGCAAGCATATCCTAGAAAATAATTCCTTCCACTTTTGTCTGGGAAATTACCCTGTGTTCTAAATTCTTCACATGTAAGTTACAACTGCTCTGGTTTCATTAGATATTGGTTGAATTGTCATAAGCAGATCTAATGGAATCCAAATTAGCATTAATGGATTTTAGCTCATCACATGTGATACACACTTCTGAATTAGGCTAAAAGAATTTTAATCTGATCTGTAAATTTAATTTATCCTGAAGGATAGATTACATTAAATTTAACTTAGTGGGAAAACATACATACACAGATGAACGTTAGAAATAACTTTCTAATACACATATTATCTGTCTCATATCTGTGTGAGAAATGAATCCATTGCAAGGAACTGTAGAGTTTCAATACTATTCACAGCCATAAACACTGGTACACAATGAAAACAGAGTTTG
The DNA here is from genome assembly GCA_024362935.1 of Setophaga petechia. NCBI lineage: Eukaryota > Metazoa > Chordata > Aves > Passeriformes > Parulidae > Setophaga > Setophaga petechia. The sequence goes on along the minus strand of JANCRA010000020.1, from coordinate 8,754,337 downwards.
GCAGTAAAGTGCAGCCTTGTTATAGAGCAGGGTACCTGGAAGTGTCAAAGCCTTTGAGTTTCATCATGATTAGCAATAAAGAGTAGAACAGTAACAAGATGTGTCATAAATGGGACACCTGTGAGATGGTGGAAGTAACTTACAGATTGAAGCACAGCAGACACAGCAGGAAAAAAGAAATCCTACTGTGGAAGAAAAGTGAAAACAGTTTAATTTTAAAAAGTAAATCTGGAAGCAGGGGGAGTCAATACCAAACAGAACTGTGAGAGGAGCCTGGGAGAAATGAAAATAGATGTGTCAGAACAGAAGGAGCATGTGGAGGAGGCACCTCTTCTCTAAAACAAGGTTACAGACATATCTTTTACCTTTCCATTTATCCCCTGTAAGGAAATAACTTTGCTCTCAGGTTTGTTTGCAGTGATGTGAACACTCCTAAGCCTTGTTTCAGATGGAAGAGGCCAGTTTAGCAAAAAGTACTCATTAAAATGTCTAAAGTTAATCTGGTTTCTTTGAATGGAAATACATTATAAAACTATATTCACAGGAGTATATTCCATATTCATTTATAAAAGTGGTGGAGGCAGCTGATTGAAGGGGGCAAAGGCAAGCAGCAATAGGCTGAGGAGCTGCTAGAAGCATCATAGACAGCACCAGAAGAGAATGCATTTTTCTCTTAGTGTCTTGCACAAAGTGTCCCTGGTACCCAGGGTAGAACAGACTTCTCAAGTGCAGTGTGTCCTCTTAGTAGCTAACTGTATGTCCACCCCTGGATGACAAAAACTGTAGAAAAATCAATATTTTATAAAAATAAGTGGTAGAAAGCAAGAAGAGACAAACAAAAAACTCCCTGCCAACCAATAAAAGCCCAAACTGAAACAAAATCCCCAAAGAAACCAGCAGAAAGATACAAAGTATGTTGGGAAGAAGGGGTTAAAAGTGAAGGATTTGGTGAGGAGTACAATAGGTTTGCTCAAGTGGCCTTGCAGCTGGGAAGGCCAAGGCTTGGAGAATATGGAAAACCATCTACTTTGCCTACTGTTGTTTATCCTTTGTCTATTTTGAGAAGTAGAATTTCTGTGCAGAGATAACATAGGTGTTTACAGAGACCTGGACACACTCTCCCAGATGTGTTTGACCTCCCTGTCTTGGGAGAGTAATCAAAGCAGAGATCATAAAAGCAGAGAGGAAAAAGCACAACCATGGGAAAGATTGCACATGTGCCAGGCCTTTTGGATTTGTGAGGCTGGGAGAGGGCTGGGCACTTTTTGGAATTAACTTGGCAGTGTGTGTGTCTGCTTTACCCAGAGTGGTGATGCAATAAATTTACTCTTTACACTTCAGCTCTGGATTTTGGCCATCTTCATTACCTGCTGATATTGGGTTCACGCTGTGTACCAGCAATTCTGCTCTGCACAGAAATCAGACCACCAGCAGGAGGTTTGGGAAATCCTGCTCTGTGCATTAGGCATGTACATGACTTTACTAGTGGAAATGGAATATTTTATTAGCAATGAAATAGGCATAGCTGTAATGGATAATGTGGATTTCCTGTCCTACAGAAAATTTTAAGTGTAGGTTGCAGCTTTTCCATCAATGCAGTGTTTGTATGACTCCATCTCTTTTTTCAATTTTGTTTGAAATTAGAGAGCAAAGGGGAAAAACTCACTAAAGAACATGCTGTAATCCTCTGTAAAGGCTTGCATTCACTAAAAAATATGACAGTAGTATGAATATTTATGGGTATTGAGCATGAGTATAGCAAATATATGTTTATAGTGACAAATATAGATATATGTATATGTACATAAATTAATATCCAAAAATAATAATTTATAAATGATTTTTTATTAATAATTCTTACTCTTTACCTCTTCTTTGGGATTCTAGAGACGTATCTTTCTATTTAGCTTGCTTTCTGTTGTGCAGCTTGTAAATAAAATTTGTAAGAATCTATAACTTGTAACATGTTTTAAGGTAGATGTGAGTGTATCTAGTTGTATCTAATACTAGAGTATTACAACTAATATGGATTTTTTTTTTCTGTATTTTGTTTCTTGATGACTGAATTATTATAATTTTAATTTGGTATATTAGACCAGTTTTGTCTTTTCTTTCAGCTTAGAAAAAAAACAGTGTGGTGATCTCAACTCGTATAAGTAGATATTTTTTTGGCCTTCTGCTAATCTAAGAAATTCTCTTCTTCTACACATTATTAGGACAGATGACAAGATTGTGTATTTTGAAATATCTTCCAGATGGAAGCATTTGCAGCTGGAGATGAAATAGGGACTGTGGGACTATTTACCCCTTAAAATTATCTCTCCATTTGCAGGAGGTAATGACAGTGTCTCTCATTCAACAGGACAGAGTTCAAGCTTTTTAACTTGTGTCTCTAGTTTTGGTTTCAGCAGGGAATAATTCTAACTGGTCTCGTTTTTATTTGTGTTACCAAGCTGCATCCTGCTTTATCCCAACCACTAATAATTTTATCCCTTCTATTTAATTGTGGCTGCCGACTACAGGCAAAAAAATTTATGTCAAATTGAACATGAATATATTACATATACAGTAATAGTCATTACTTTAATACATACTTCCATAATTAATAATGGTAATTACACACAGTAATTAAAAATTCCAAAATATCTATGGCAACTTCTTTACATTTGAACTCATTGCAAACTTTCTTCACCATTTCTATTTGTAAATTCATCATCAAGGTGAAACTTTAGCATTCAGTTTCCTGAATAACAAGTTTTGAACATGTTCAGCTCTCTCTTTTCTCTTTCTTCTTTTGCATCCATAGACATGGAGTAGGATCTCCTCAAAGAAATATAGGAAGACCATGTGAAAAAACCTTGCACATAGTTAAATTTACTACAAGACTCAAAGTTACTTCATGGAGAAATGCAAGCCTTGCTACCACTTGAAAAAGAAGTGCCTAGGTGCTGCCACCTAATAATTCCCTGTCTAAATTGGGCATTTGTCTAATTTGGGGATTTTGGTTGCAAGGGTCAGAAATTTGATGTTATTACTAAAAGTCATTAAAAAATAAAAATGTGGTAATGGTCTTGACAGCAGAGACAGGTAGTATATTCTCCTATTATTTACAGTGGTTTGGAATACTGATGCAGCATATGTGTTCTGAAAATTAGATACAGAACTGTATTTAATGTTAATTGAAGCATCATATACTGTTAATCCTTTCATTAATGTTTTGATGAAGAAACAGCAATGCAGGCTGATTTGCACAAGTAAGGTTTCTTGCAGATTAGAAGCTGACTGGAGAAGAGTTTATAAGCATCAATATATTTAATTAAATTTCATGTGTAAGTGAACTTCTGTACTTACATACTTGTAAGTTTGGGTTATTGATCCAGCAAAATATTACTTGAAAAGCAGAAATGCTCTGGCACTGGCTATCTGAATTATTGTCATACATATTTAGTTGAACAGAATCAAACCAGGTCTCAGAATCTGCATAGAGCATGTGTCCAAATGATTGGAACCAGGCTCTTTAGCTCACAGTCCTAGAGTGGAGGAAGAGCTTTTTGCATTAAAACAACTCAAGTAGCTTTGTCCTAGGCAGTGGTTTCAGTAATCAAAACAAATATTTTTCTTGCTGTACTGTTGAAGTTTCAGGTGAGTCAGCAGCCATGCACTAATTGGAATTCACCATCAAGGACTGCAAAGGTCATGGCTGGAGCAGCATCAGCCCTAACTCTATCTCCATTATCGAACTTTCCTATACAGGTAAATGTGTCCTTTGCATCTTTGCTTAAAAAAAAAAAAAAAAGTTTATACACTGCAGAAACCAAAAAAGGGTTCAGTGATCTGTTCTGGGAGAACAGCTGAAGGAGATTGCACCAGACTGACTTCTCAGAAATGTCTGACATTCACACCTTCAAAATAAATATTTTTATTTTCAAATAATGAAGTAGCAATACTTACTCTAAAAATTTATATTAAAGAGAATGTTCTGTTTACAGCCCTGTCCTATTTACTATTCAATGTCAGAATCTGTATATGGCAAAATTTTCCTTGATCCTGGGTATGTAAACACTGCTGCAAAATAATGAATATCTGACTTATCTGTGTTCTGCTATTTGATTTGCTAATATTAAACATTTTGTATATTAAATCTTATGTTTACTCTTTCTTCAGTTATGGAACAGATGCTGTACAATTAATTCCATGGAATTTCTTAAAATTTAGATTCCTCTTAGATTTAGAATCTCTTAGATTCCTCACACAAGTTGGATCCTAAATGCAGCTGGACATTGACAAGGTCTGTGAAAGCCTTGCTGCCCTGGGCAGCTCTGCCTGGGGAGGGGACCCAGGAGCAGAGAGTGACAACATCACAGGCACACCAGCAAGGACTGACATCTTGCAGGGCCTGAGCAAGATAAAGTCCAGGGATGGCAACCAGAGCCACTCAAGAGTTCAGTGATTGACAAGCAAGTCCATACTGAGGGCAAGCCAGAAAGTCACATCAGCAGATCAAGATCCTGATCACCAAGAGCAAGCAAAATTGCAAAATGAGTCAGACAATGAACAAGGACAATTGGACTGTTAAATCATACAAATACTTATGACTCACTTTCACTGTATGTTTTTAATTCTGGAAAATGCTGAAGCAGAAAATAATAGAATGATTAATATAAAATAAGAATTATTATTTTATTTCTAATATAATAGTAGAAATAAAATAATAGAGAAATAAGTTTCCCCAAACTGGGAATTCCACATGATTTTCAAAGTGATTTGGTATATTCAATTTTATTGCCATTTAGGAAAACTGATCTCAAGTTTTGGTTCCAGTATTTTTACTACTCACATGTAGATTTTTGTAGTGATTTTAATTTCTCATAACTATGAACCACCACTTATGCAAACAAGTTTTAAAGCCTGTGGTTCCTTTTGGCACTTCTGGTAGTTCTCTCCAAGAAGTTGCAATTTCTGAGAATTATGATTCAAAGCCTTATTTTTATTTCTGTAGCCATGCTCTAGTCTGATGACCTAATTAGATAAATTTGAAAAACTAATATGCAAACAGTCATGCAAAGCATGCAATGTTTTGTATTTTGATGATGATATTCTTCTTTCCAAGACGATGTAAAAAAATTGTTTTAGAGATAACCATAGAAAACAAAAAAAAAAAATCAAAAATATTTGAAGAAAATGTGTGCTATGAGTTGATGTTTTCTTGGCCTTCCTTTTCTCCTTCATGTACAGGCAAAATGGTTTGATTGTGTTATTCATATTGGTGTAATTTTAGTTCTCATTATACTCTGTGTACCTGATTTCTGTGGCCAAAGGTCTTCAGTGGTGTAGCTGGACTACTTTTGTAGCCTGAGGTGTTGATGTTTCTGCTGCTAATTGGTTTTCATGTTTACTTCCCCTGAAGTACTTAAGAACGGATTTGTATCATCCATCTCTAAGTGGAGAGGAAATGTTTCAGCATTAAGCTTTATTACATTTCTAGCTCCTTCCTTAATACTTCCTCCTTACCACCTGCTTGGCTTCATACTGTTTGTTCTCTTTGCCTCTTAATTTAAGCTTGCTAATCATCTGTTAATGCAGTTTCAGTGAAACATCCCTTGCATGAAACCTCATCAGCTACCTCATTACCAGATCTTATTGAAGTCTCTCCACCTATTATCACCTGGCCAAACTTCCATTATGTTTTGTCATTGAGAGTGTGGGCAAGGAGAGATTCAGTTACGTGAGCACTAATAGGAAATAAAGAAAAATTAATTTGCCTTAACCTTGGTACAATGAATAAATGTGTCACCACTAGAAAAAATAGAGTCCAGCTTAAATTACACTTCCAGGCATCTGTTTGCTTGCCAGTTTAGCTGGATATGACATTCAGGTACAATAAATGCATGCAAAAGCCAAATCAAGTACATGTAATGAAGTATTCAGAAGGGCTAGCCATTCCAAATAATCCCTGGCATTAGAGGATACAAGGCAAATATGCAATTTAGTAATATTACCACTTATTTGTATTTTAGTTCTTGGGTTAATAATTATTTGTTCTTCTCATCTTACACTGGGGCAAGAAATAAACAGGCTATAAAAAAGTCACAGGTTATGATGTCAATATATAAAAGTGTCAGTTTTGCAGAATTCTATAATTTTCTTTGTACAAGTCTGCCTTTTCCTTTAGGTATACCTAAATAAAGTTCTTATAACAGCTGTGAGATTATTATTTAAATATAAACTTTGCACTGCAGATGTTAATAAGCAGTCCAATGAAAGTTTCATGGGCTTCATAATATTTTAAAAAAATATTAATTTTTACCTTCTCAAAGTTATTAATTAGAAGGTTTAAGTTACTGTGTAGTACTGACATGGACAAAGAACTGCAACAGCAACACAAAGCAAAAAGGGTAGTTATGTGAGTACAATAATTTAATCTTTACAATTTAACCCATGTATTGCAGGAGAGACTATAGTTCTCATAAGATTCAATCTCTAAACAACATATTGCTCATGAAAACTGTCAATTGCTTGCTGTGGTGAGTGGACCTATTTGTTTGATCCCTCCACAGAAGCTGAGTAATTGTTTTGCACTGTGCCTTGCCAGTATATTTTTCACACTCAAGAAATGGGAACAATTCAATTTCCATGGTGGTAGCAGTTTTGGCCCTTTCTTTGAATGATACTGACAAGTGTAAAATCTCTGTGAGGTTGTAATATCAGAATTGAAACTCACTGAATTTTTCAAAATGCCAGTAAAATAAATAAATATTTATTCAGATATCTGATGAGATAAGAAAGTTTTTCTCAGAGTAAGAACAGTGTGGAAAAATTTCACAAATGAAAAGCAGTGTAATATCCCATATTCCAACCTAAATTTCAAAATTTTTGCTTATCTTATCTATCAGAATAGAACTTTAAATTATTCTAATCTGATGTCATATATAATTCAGACTGTACAATGCTTTCATTATTCTTATATGATAGCTAGTATCCTCTAAATGCAAAGCCTATAACTTTACATGCTCAGATTTCATATAAAATATTAATTTCTATGAGTTCTGCATAAGAATGATTTCTAAATTTATTGCCATGATGTCTACATAGTTATTATGCGTATTTTTACAGTAATGGGGATCTGCAATATCATCTTCCAACAAGACAAATATTCTTGACTTGCAAGTCAGAGAATTTTTCTCTTCTTTCTAGTTCTGATGGCTAATTCCACTCTCAATTAAAAAAAAAATCCCTAATTTGAATATGCCTTTCAGCCAGTATTTTTTTAAATGGTTTTCTCTGCTAGATCAACAAATTCTTTGGGAGAAAAAATTTGTATGGTGAAGAAGACTTGATCCATTATGTGCAGACCTTCCAGCCAAATTAATGGCTGTCTTAAAATAAGACTTTTTTACTAGCCCTTCCATTATTATTGTCCATCACTTTTTAAATATGATTCTCATAACTGAATTTAATTCTTTATTTATGTACCATCTTTTTTGGGTTTGTTTTGAAATTAAATACATATTTCCCTTCTTTATTGTGGTTCTGTTTATACTTCAGAATTCCATATATCTTTGACAGGTCTGTGTTCTTGCTGTGCAATGTCCCCTTCAGAGATCAGTATTATGTCTTCCTTTATGAATTAGATCTTAGGGAATTTTTAAAATTTAAGTTTTCATCAGTAGTTCGGAATTTAAAATCATGTCAAAATTAATGTTAATTCTTAAAGAAGCTGTTTAGGTAGATCCAGTGTATTGATTCTGATAAAAAACTACTTCTTGCTGTCTTCTGGTTAGTCAGTTCTTAATCCCTTTTTTCGAGGGATTGTGAATACTGTCTGTTAATTATTTAAGTCTATACAACTGTAAATCATGCTTTTGTACCATGTAAGTATATTACATCTGTGGTTGCCTCTGTCAGTCCAACTTGTAATCTCATAAAAAAATTAAATTAGTTTTATTTTATAAGATCTGTCCTCCATCATGTGTTATTGATTGCATGTATATTCCTCTTAATTTAATTATATATTGATTGAAACATGATAGCATTCCATTCCTCTGCTCAAGGATGACAACATGGTAAGCATATATATATATACTTAAACTGGGTCAACCTACTGTCTCCATTGGGACATTATTAATCTCTTATCTTGAGAAATTACACTTCAATTCTACTATTGGTGTCATTTTCTATTAATCATTATCCATAAATAATAAATAGAAGGAAGCTGGACAGAACCCCTGCTGAATGTTTACAAGCCTTGGGTTCCTTTAAGTTATTTGGACCTGCTAATTTAAGATGTCTTAACAAAGAAAAGAAATAAATATGAAGAGTGACATTCATATGATGGTTTTTAGTTGCTTAAACATCATATTTGGGACTTTGGTCAGGATCCTCTGTCTCAAAGAAAACGTCTGATTCATGAACAAAGTGTGATCACAAGATCTTTGTTACCTTGAGCACAGCAGACACACAACAATTATTCAGAGATTGTTGACATGTTTTGCCAGCTGGTCTCAGATCTCCCTCCTACCTTCCCGTGAGTGATAGGAAATACCTCTCTACAGTAAGTGTTTTCTATTTCTGTTGTGTAGAAATGCACTTGAACTCCATAGAGTGTTCTGAACTCTCTTATTGGCAACATTAATTATTTCTCTTGATCTTGCTCAGATTGTCCTGTAACCAGGACTTTGAATGGGGCTTCCAATGCTCTGGCCAACAGCCTCCATGACACGGCAAAGCTTCCTCCTTCACGCTGGTGTGAGAGGTTCACATCCTCCCAGCTGCTCCTGGTCTGCCATCACTGACACAGAGACAGAAAGGGAAATGGGGACAGAGCTGGGTGGGTGTAGCAGATTCAGCCTGGAAGAGTTTAGATCTGCTTTCTTTCTTTACAGACTCTGCCCCCTCTTTGATCCTGCCTACCAGTGCACTTAATATTCCTAATTAATTCATTCTATCACTGCAATCACCTCCACAATAAAAAGCTTTACTGATAACAGAACCTTTGTGTCCTGAAGGAAGCTCGGTGTATTTGAGGGACAGAGGCTCAGCTATCAACAGAGCAGACACAGCTATCTATATGTACCTTCCCTGACACTTTCAAAAGTAGGTGTTTATGTACAAACCAGTATGCACCTAAGGTTTCAACTATCTAAATCCATCAGAAATACATCTATTAATCACTTATTTTTCTGTTTGTCACTATAAGGAGTGCTACTTTCACAGGAATGACAAATATATCACTTTTCCATCTGAAGAGTTTTTTAGCAGACCACCTCTCAGCCAGACTGAGAAAAAAGTATTTAAAGTTACTAGTAAAAGAACTGATAGTTTCTATGCTGTGAGCAGGCAAAAGGAGTGCCCTAACACAGGGTAATGGATGATCAAAAGTTTTGAATGCATAGTAATAGTGTTAAACTACCTAAACTGTTTGAACTTATCAAGAAAACAAAAATCCAGAATTTTCTTTGTGAAATTAATAGAAACAAACAAACAAATAAAACTTTGGACATGAAATTAATAGCAGAAAGTTAGTTGTTTGAAGATTCAACGGAAATACATACATCAGTATTCTTTTAATTATATTTTTACTGAGTTGATACAATAGTGTGGTGGTTTAGATTTTCAAATCAGTAAGGCTAATATTGTATTTACTGCTTAGTGTTTGTACCCATCAGAGCACAGATTCATAGTACTCATCCATTTAGCCATTTCATTGCTAACACTAAGAGAAAAAGAACCACTGAAACTTGCAGTTCTTCTCACAACAGATGTGTTTTATCCTTAGGGGTATCCACACTTTTTAAGTTCCGCCATTGCATTAATCCTACATTTCTACAACACATTAAAAATATTCACTTCATATCTTTTTTTATAACCAGTTGGTGTAAGGGCTAAAGTTTAAATACATGCCCCCAAATCATTGAGTACCTCCCAAACCTTGTTATTCTAGAAGGATGTGCATGTATCACTTGAGAAAAATACTAAAAATGTAAAATATAACTCCAGTTATGATGCTTAGTTTTCTATATTAAAAGGAAAATGTGAGCCACTAAAATCAATACTTCCATTGGAATTATTATTTCTTCCACAGCTCTGAATACAAATAGACATGAGGTCATTAAGCTTTTACCATTTATGGTCCTTAAAATCTATATCCTAATCTCAGAATCCAATGTGTAATACCACAGAATAAAACCACTCAATGAGAAACATGCTGAGCTGGGGAAAGCCTTCAAAGTGTAGAATAAGTAAGTCAGCCCAAATTTCTGACAGTATAACACTAATAAAAATAAGAGTTCTCCTGTGAGATTGGAAAGAACTACACTGGGTCTCTTTCAGAGGCATTCTGATGAGTAAGGTGACTTTTGTCAATGATTTACTTGCATTTTTTACATTTACTTGCATAGAGTGGTCTAGGCTGTCTAGATGTGATCCTGCTCTGTCCTTCCCAGAAGTGACTGCTCCTGGCTCCCAGCTCCCATTTTTTGCATAACGCAGAGGAAACCCCTCCTATAGAATTTTGCCATGGGAGGAGCTAAAGACTCCTGTTCCAGGGGAGCTCTGTGGGAACTGGGAGTTTCCAGACTGTGAAGATGCCCTTGGCCACAGTCCTTGTGTTTTGGAACCACAGCTTACAGGCCCCTTGTGAGCAAAGCAAAGTTCTAATTTACACACTGAGTGATAGTAAAGTAGAGCTGACACATCCTAAATTAGAATAATACAAATAATCATATCTCCAAAAGCAAACTCATGAGAAGATGATTACCTTCACACCTTCAACATCCAGTTGTTTTCTGACTAAAAGACATTTTTGTCACATTATCAGCATCTCTTTTAAATCGCCTTTTATTTTTGGAGTATCCCTTTCATTTTAATTGCAGGTTATATATTGGATTACAGGAACAAAATTTGTCATCCTTATTAATCATTATGCAAAATATTTGTTAGATATTTAGAATAATATGTGTTTCCTGTAAAAGGTTAATAAAAACTAACTATATTTATAAACTGGTAAGCTGCATTCAATAATGAGGTAGTTCCATCTGCTTTAGGCTTGCGTAGACTTATGATTGTTATCTGTGACAACTCAATTCTGTGGGCTGATTTCTTTATAATTTTGGAGTGATGTAGCTTCATCCTTTTATTTTCTTTAAAAAGGTGGATAGAATTTGTAATTACTGATGGTGTCTGCCTTCTTTATAATGTGCTGAGCTCATACAAAACCTAAAAATAAAGAGAAACATGAAATTATAAACTATTCTCATACAGAGATTAGTATATTTGTTTGATTTAATTTCTTTTAGCTCTTTAAATCTGCAAGGATTCTGCCTCTTCTATGAATTAATGTTTTGAAATGGATGACCTGTGAATATGTGAGGAACAGCCTTTAACCTGACAGGAATAAAGCTGCTGTAATTAGGTTAACAAGGGAAAAGAGAGGAAATTTGAATGAAACTCTCATTTTCTAATAGACATGGTTCAGGCAGGTTGTATCCTGTGGATTCCCACTGTCTGTGATTTGACAAGCTGTGGCCCTTGTTGAAGAGACCTCTTCAAAGGAAGCAGAAAATTTCTCATCTTCAGGTGCAGAAGCAACATAAAACCAATTCTAGAACAAGAGGAAAAAATGTCAGACATAGAAATGAGGTCACTGAGCTGGTTCCAGCATCTCTTTCCATCTCAGCAATGTGGCCACAGAAGATTAAGCACCAAATCATACTGCATAATTCTTTACCAGTGTCACCTTATCATTCTATTAATTCATAGTATGAGAGATAATTTTAAACCAATTTCTGTTTCAGCTTTTGTGCAAATGCCAAAGAAAAATAAAAGATGACCTTGAAACTCATTGAAAGTCATGGTTAGGGACTCAGGACAAGTTAGAAAAAGTGCTTTCTCAGTACTTTTTCCATGAGATCTTATACACTGGGAATTATGGATTATTTTCTGCAAAAAATAGTTGTCAGCGATTTATGTTATGTTTAGCTTTGATACACACATATTCACTGGGAAGAATATATTTAATATTCAGTTTCAAAATAACCACAACTTAGTTAAGAAATTCCACAGAAAACTGAAATACATTATAGATTATTCAGCTTCTTTACATTTTTTTTTGAGGGCAGCCAAAAGGGGATTTTCCTGAACACTTAGAGCTTTTTCTATAATAAATTAATTTTTTTACCTATAAGAATTTTCAGTTTAGTTGTATTTTTCTTATCACTTTAAGTGTATGGGCAAAGACACAATGTATCATATAAAATTATCCTGGATAATAAAATAGAAGCTCTCTGATAGGATTAACTCTTTCATGAAATGCCCATGGTGAAAATTTTAATCAAAATACATTTTCAAACTCAATCACTGCATTTATTCCTAACCTCACTTGGATTTCAGGAAAATTTCTTACCTCAATATAGAATTTTAGCACATGCTCTACCTGTTCTTCATACCTTTATGCTTCCATTTATTCTAGTAGTTAACACTCCACATAATTTCTAATATATTTATTGTGTTACATATCCCCAGTAGTCTGTAGAGCACTTCGACTTCACAGGGATAGGAGCTGGTCTGCTGGCAGGACAAAAAACATTTACTTCTGTTCATGATGTCCTTTTCTTAAAAGGTCTATTTGTAACTTTCTTTTACTGCAAAAATGAGTTTAATTCTTACTCATCACCAGAAAGGCAAGATGGCAGCTACATTTAATCTTCAGCACTGACAAATACTTAAAATAGCAATGTCTTACATCAAAGAGTAGAATATATCAGTGTAAAATCCTGAACATTCTCAATGAGAAGTCAGCCCAAGTTTAATTAATTAAGCTGTCAATTTATTTTCATTATCACATGTTTGTTTCTAAGTCAGTGTATACTAAAAGGCTTTATCTAGAAGAGAATATTGTATTGTTGCTTTTTTAAATTAAGTAAAGATAATAATAATTACATCTGTCTGAAAACTGGGGTGGGTGTTTATTAATGTTTTGTGAGTGTGTAATCTAGATTTTCAATGAAAAAGAAATTTTGGTTTCCAATCAAAACAAATTTGAATGTTAAATCCAATCACAATTGTAAGGAAGATCACTGGCTACTGTTAAAGATGCTCATGGAATTTGGGATTTTCCTTGTGATACAATTTTCAAATGAATATTTACAATTTTTCAATGAATAATCTCCTTAGACAGACACTGAACTGATACACTTGACAAGAGACAAACTGTTTTCTTGTCCATGGCACATGCGGCTATAGAGTTAGTGTAATATTCTCATCCTACCAATAAAATCACTGTCTGTTGATAGGGGAGGATGCCTACAGCTGATAGAGCATCTGAGACAGATTAATTTGTTACTTTCTCTTTCTGCTAAGACTAGCAGATAAGGTGACAATTAGTGTCATTTAAATTTCTCTTTTCTTTGGTACAGATGTTTATGACTGTATTTAAATAGTCACTTACACCCTATTTTAAAGCTGCATTTCCAGCTGTATACTTATATTAGGCCAGGTGAATCCATTGAAGGGTGAATAGTGGTGACAGGAAGAAAATAAAATGTTCATTTACTTCTGTACCTAGACAGGCCTAGAGTTATATGTGTGCATTATAATCTGTAGCTCCTTAGGCATGTCATAGCATAATTTTTCACCTATTTTTTGAATACACTTAGAAGATATTGTACAAACACATAGCACTTCAATTGAGGGAAGGGCATTAAGTGACAAAAGCAATAACACACAGTGCCTGTGATGCAAAATGTATTGCTATGCTATGAGTACTTTGTTGTTACAAGGTTTGTCAAAAAATGTCAGAACAACATAATCTTGTCTTGTATTTGCAGGGTTCCCAGACAAAGGAAGGAACGATGAATCTGACTCCATGTTCTTAGAAGGATAATTTATTATTTTAAGATACTATATTATATTAAAAAATGCTATACTAAACTATACTAAAGAATACAGAAAGGATACTTACAGAAGGTTAGAAAGATAATAATCAAAACTTGTGACTGCTTCCAGAGTCTTGACACAGCTTGACCCTGATTGGCCAATAAGTCAAAACAATTCACATGAAACCAATGAAACAATCACCTGCTGGATAAACAATCTCCAAACACATTCCACATGTGAGAACAACACGGGAGAAGAAATTGAGATAATAATTTGTTTTCCGTTTTCTCTGTGGCTTCTCAGCTTCCCAGGAGAAAATCCCGGGCCAAGGGATTTTTCAGAAAATATGATTTCCACAATCTTATCCTCTGAGAATCTTGATGGTTTTGGCTGGGATTGAGCTAATTTTCCTCAGTGTCTGGCACGGTGCTATATTTAGATTGTGTCACCCAAGGAGTGTTGATAAGACAGGATCTTTAGCCATGGCTGAGCAGTGCCTAATCAGCATCAATAGAGGACTCTTCCTCATGCTGTACAGCCAGGGAGGATGTTAAGGGATGTGCCATAGGGTAGGAGGGGACATGACCCGGCAGATGACCAGAGCTAACCAAAGAGATATTTCACATCATAAAGAAAAATAAGGATGTCTGGAGTTATGGCACTTCTATTTCAAAGTCCCTACTTTGCATGATGGAGCCTGGCTTTCCTGGGGATGGCTCCAAGCAGCTGCATAGCCATGGGAAGCAGTGAATCAACTCCTTCTTTTGCTCTACTTGCATGTGTAGCTTTGGCTTTACCTACTGAATTGCCTTTATCTCATCCCATGAGTTGTCTTGCTTTACCCTCCTTGCTCTCTGCCCCAGGAGCTGCAGGGGGCAGCTGCAGTGATAAGGGCTGTGTGGGGCAGAGATACATATTGGGGTTAAACCACAACAGAAGCTAACATGCAGGGTATTTCCAAAGTGCTAATCCTCAGAGGTGGGTGCTCAGCCTGTACTGAGCCGGTTGAAGGGATGTTTCTCTCCATACCTGCAGATGGCTCTGTGATCAGAGGGATGGAAGGAAGAAAGGATACACAAAGGATTTCATTATTGCTGCTGTCCTCAGTATGCTGTCCAAATTAGCACTTCAGAAACACAGCACCACATTTTTAAAAGTAGTTTGAATCTGTTAATATGAGATTAATATTGACTAATATTGTCAAAACTATGCAACTTCTGCACCCTGACACCTTTTGCCTGCGTTGAGGCAGAAGTAAAAAGTTTCCCCCACCAGTTTCCTGTCGTCTTAATAGCATATGATGTTTTACCCTCCACTTCTCTCAATTTTTCTGCCTTTCCCTATCTCAATCACTCTGCATAGTGAAAAGTCCATGTATTAAAAAAGCATGTTGAGGCTTTCTAGCCGAGTCTCCACTCAAACTAACCAGACTTTCAATTCTATTATGTACAAAAGAGAATATTGATTTCCCCACTGTCAGTAAGACTTTATTATACAACATGAGGATGAAACAGATCGTATCATTGAGAGCTGCATACTATAAATGGAATTGCTGTGAACAGTGAGAAAAACTAGAAGAAGGATTGGAAATGTCTTTGCTTTACCTTTGGTTACCTAAACTGTGTCAATTTATGATATTTAGTAGTCAGAGAGCTTGTTAAAAACTATCAATTAACATTCACAAGAATTCCAATTATGCTTAGATTAAAGAAAGAAGTTTAAGTGTCTTGCAGGGATTACTTTGGACACTGTGGCATATGCTACTATGATTTTGTTTTAAAAAAACCTCATTTACCTGCCCATGTCCTGCCCATGCCCTAAAAGTAAATTTCCATGAGTCTTTCTCAATCAACAAGTAGATTATCCGTCAACAATCAAATTATCTTCCTGTAGGATTCAAAACTAGGGAGATTTTCTTTTCTTTCATCCACCTATGAATATTTATTACTCTACTAGGTGAGTCTAATAAGAGTGTGATTTAAAACCTATTCAACTCAAAGGAGGCTTTCAGATTATTTTAATGGGATTTGATGCTGACCCCAAGACTTTGTCAGTAGACATTGCTGAGAGCTGTAAGCATCCTGAAGGGATAGGGAATGAACACAAAGGAGCAGAGTCGGTGTTGCATGTATAAAAAGCTGGGTGTTTCAGGTTTCACTAAGAGGTTTTTGTTTAGCTGCTACATCATCTGAAGCTGACTTTGGTATCTTATTCACAGGGTGTCAGAACTCTGCTTAATTCTGTGTCTTTTATTGGCCTACATTCTCTTTGATATCCACAAGAAAAATGAGATTGTACTGTGCTGCAAACAGCAGAGTGATATTTTCTGGAGTATCTGCCTAAGTTGTGGTTTGAAGATTTTTCCCCAAAATAATGGGAGACTGTACCTACCAGAAGTTTACAAAAAAAAAAAAAACTCTAGAAAAATATATCTTGAACCAAAATATGCATTTTTTAAATACACATATATATGTGTACAAGATGAAAAGCACCAGAAGTTTATTATTCATATATGAATGCATAAAATAATGTAGAGACATTTAAATATTCTCAATGTCCAAATGGAAACCAGTAATGAGTGTTACATCAGGTCCAAATGGGGGCCATGGAGATGGCCAGAGGTCTGAAATATTTCTCCTGCTAAGAAAGTATGAGGGAGTTGATGTTTAGTCTGAAAAAGGGAAAGCTCCAGAAAGATCTTATTGTGGCCTTTCAGTATTTAAAGGGGCTTATAAGAAACATCAATAAATACCATTTCCCAGGGCCTGTAGGGTTCTGTGTATTCTTTATAGTATTCCCTGAAATATGGCTCTATATATATGAGAAAGCATGAATATAAGTAATAGTAGATTTAAAAAATATTTAAGATGCAAATCTTGCATTTGTTCCTTGGTACAATTTAAAGCAAAAAACATAATTAGACTGGAATTAAGGATTGTCAAAGTTTTTTGCTAAATTTATGTTTAAATTAATTTTTTTTATAATCAATAATAGTTTTTAAACAGAAGAATTAGAAAGTTTGTCAAAACAAATTTAAGTATGGTCAAAAAATATATAAAATTAAGACAAGTAATTTCTGTTCTGCATTTTTGCATTTATTATTTCCCATAAATTTGAGATGCTTTAAATTAAATTTTTCTTCCTTTTATTGCCATTGAAAGATGTAGCTAAAGTGGCTTAGGTGGTTGAAATATCTTATTGTATCAAAGGACAATATAGTGTATTTCCACTTACAAGTAATCAAAGACCTTACCAAAAATTTACCAAAAAAAGTGTTAAAAATGGAGGAATGCACAATATCTCTGTAGTATGGGTAGACATCAAATTGCAGTGTGGGTGTCTCCTCCACCATGATACTCCATGGGATAAAAGGGGGCAGCTCAGTCAGGTTCAAGTGTCCTAAATCCAACAGTGAAAGGACTCTGCAGGTTTTGGTGTGGCCTTTGAAGCTCCACATCCTGGGGCCTAAGGTACGAAAACTACATTAAAAAAAAGTGCAGGTTTAAAATTTCCTGTTTCAATGTTCATTTCACAGACTGCTTTTACACCAATTAGGGCACCATGTAGTCCATGACATGTCTTGGTCTCCACGTTTTTTAGGCCACAGTAAACAGTGAACAGTAATTTCCATTTTACGGTAAAGGTAGTGAAAGAGACTGAACCCATAGTTTCCATGAATGAGTCTTAAATTTCAAGGTAGAGTTTAAGTAAAAAAAAAAAAAATTAAGTATCTTCTTCAGACTCATGAGAGTGATTTCAAACTCCTAATAAGAGTATGTCAACTGGCCTTGAATTCTACACTCAGAAATATGAAATTCTGCAGGATGTTTCAGTCATATTTTTAAGCTTTTTTCATATATAGGTAACAGAGACTAGAAATATTTTCCATATTAAAATAGAGTATGAACAAGGTTCAAAGACACTCTTTTTCAAATTTTTATTATGCATATGTATGTGTGTGTTTTTGTACTCAGAATGTGAACCTCTATGATAAAGATGGTAATTATTTTGCTCGGTAGGGCTATTATTGCTCTACCATTTTATATCTTTGGAAAGATATCAAATTTTGTTCTATTTCTAGGCCTTAAATAGTCCACTATTCTTAATTAAATATTCTCTTGTTAACTTCATAAGGACAGTAACATAGCCTTTAACTTCAGCTAAATTCCTTGGGGTTTTTTTAAAGCTGAAGATGACGAGTTTATTTGAGTTATGTTTATTTTGAGGTTCTGTTTCATTACTATAAAAAATAGATACACACTTGGGTCATTATTTAAGCTATTGTATATGCTGTTTTCCCTCCTGCATCTGACTCTTTCACTGAAAAAAGCTGAATATACTATTGAATAACACAACAAGTCACTTTGTGTACAACTGAAATATTTAACTTCTGACCAGATTTCCTTCCTTTGCCAAAGGTATACATTAGGACTTTAATGAAGCATGAAGACAAATCCCAGTTGCAAATGCACAAGCCTTCTTAATATTTTAGGGAACCAATAATTAGCATTTTGGAATTGTGTGTGCATCTCACAAGCAATCTGGTCCTCCTCCCCCTTCTTCCTGTTTTGAAGTCAATAGCTGGTGTTGCACCAGCCATCTGCAGTTCTGCAGGCAGGTGCAGGGTCAGCATCACAGCTCCAAGAATGGGGTTCAGAGAGAGATGAAAAAATTGCTAAGCAACTAAGAAGAATTTCCAGCATAATTAAAAACCTCCACCAGAACTCATTTCTAAAAATATGCATGTTTTTATTTGTTTGGTTTTTTTTTTACATTTTTCTGGACATGGTTTGTTCAGAAGAAACAACACATGGACTTGCTTGCAAATTTAAACTGTGTAGGAATAATGAGAAATATATAAAGCTAGCCATAAAACATAGGGAAAAAATGCACATGGTTTGTTGAAGGCTTGTGCCTTGGAGTTAACAGAGTTATCCACAGTATTGATTGCCAGGGGAACATGGTGCTGCTCTCTAGGAGCAGTAGGCACCATCCAAAATGCTGAGATGGTGCAAGTGTCAGATAAGCACAGGAGATCAGGGTAGTGAACTCTCCAATCTTTACACATTGTTGCACCTGATCAAATTTCAGGTTTTTTTCTTTTTTCCATTTACTGTTGCTTTAATGGACTGAACACTTCCTACAAACTCCTCCACTTTCTGCATATTCCCTCTCCCTTTAATTTGGACCAATCAGTGGGGTTTTAGGCAAAGACAATTAAAATAACACCATCCTCTGTGTAAATAACTATAAACATAACAAGTACATCCTGATTGAAATAAATTCTGTTCCAAGACCTGTCTTACAAGCACGGGGTTCAGTGAAGTACACAACTGGAGATTTTATATGCATTGAAAAGCACTTCCTACTTCTCAGGCAAATAGAATTTTTTTCCAATATCTTCTGAAAATATTGCTATTGGGTGAAATTTTGGTACTAGGTAGGAAAAGATCTTTTTCCCTCTTTTTTGTACACAAAGTGATTTCAGGATCAGTAAGTCTAACTTGCATTCACTGGTGAAAATTTCATATGTAAAATATATTGTAGTTGATATTATTAATGTATCTAATGATGAAAGCTTTTGGTATTACTGTCTAGTCATATCAGGGCTTTAGTGACCCTCTAAATTATCAGAAGTTTTAGCATATAAAAATAACAACTTGGATTATTTTATGTTTCACTCGTAAAATCTCAAATGTGAATGATATTATTAAGGAAACATAGATCAATAACACTGAGAAAAGTATACATTTCTTCAAAATGTTGTGATTTAGTGAAGTGGAAGACTAAAGCCAAGAAGTTTCACTTAAAGATCATTAAATTTGTATATGCACATAATTAAATCATAGGTGGCATTTCAATTTAGCAATTAGAAAGGTTAGGCAAGGCACCAATATCTTTTCAGTGAAAATCCTTGCTAAATGACAGTGTTAGCAAAAAAAGAAACTATGTTCTTTAATTGTGTTCCAAACTTATCTTAACCTCCAAACGTGAACTGATTGTATAAATTTGTAATTATCCAGCCCTGGTTTTGTTTTGGTTTTTGTTAATTTGATTGTTTTTTCTTCAATAAAGTTACTTGCTGTGATGTTCCTACTGCTATAACATAAGCAAAGAATGAAATGAATCTTTTTTCAAAAGTAGGGCATACATTTAGTATATTGACATTACTTCTTCATTTTCTCTTGTGCATTATCTAATACAGTTGCATTGTTTGATTTCCATTTATATGCTGATATTTCAGAAAAATGTTCATCCATTCCAGAAATTTAGATGCCTAGTCATACACAAATTTTGATCTGCTTCTCCTTCTGCCTACAAAAGGCATCAGTTTCTTATTCTAAATCTAATTTCCAAATTAAAATAGCATTTTAAAATGAGAATATGAAGGTCTTTTGAGAAGATGTACTGTTTAATAATTTGTTTCCTATGTGCTCTGATGCTGAGCAGTAAGTGTTAAAAATGATTAATCCAGTCTGGCTACCAAAAGGTCCATTCTTAACTCATTCCAGCAGACAAACAAAAGGGAAATTCTTGTGAAGAGTGAGCACAATAAATGCAAACAGGCACATGTTAGGGCATGGCCTGGGGTTTAACTAACTAAACTGGATGTGAGAAGCTGCTGGACATGGCAAGAGAAATTGCTGGGTACGACAGATAACAGAGGGAGAAGCTGACAAGCGTTATGGGTGAACTGTGAGTAATGGGCAGATTTTGCACAGTTACTCACCATGAGGGGAGAGATGGCCAAATCTCATAAATAATTGAAGGTCAGCTGGGGATCTTTCAGAAGTGAGAAATAACAAGGTCAGCAAACCCTCAGCAACCATAATCTGTGAGATACCAAACTGGAGTAAAAAAAGCAAGTCCAGTAGGGAAAGTGTGATTAACAACAGGGCATTGATTTGGGATGAAGCACAGGTGGAGAAAGGGAGGGATGCAGATGGATGGGGAAATACAGGGGAGCTGGAGCAAGAGAGGCTGATTGAGGGCAAGTAATGTGCTCTCCACCCTGCTGCTGATGGGACATGGCCACAGGGAGCCCCTGCATCCGAGTCCTGGGTGGTGGACACCACAAGGTCTGAGAGGGACAAAGGTCCTCTCCACATTCCAGGAGGAATTCCATTCTCATGGAATTCCCTGAGTCACAAAGTCTACCAGGCCTGGCTGCCTTCTACTGTAGGTTTCACACATTAATCAGGATGAACACTAAGTTGTCCTCTAGTCTCTAATTCATCCTTAAAAGAGCCTTCACCAGCAAAATGAGAGAACATTGTTTTTTTCATGAGAAAAACAATGCATACTTGATGTAATGACTTCTACTATTTGTGTTAAGGCCCCTAAAATCATAGCAAATTTACTAGGAACAAATGATACAAAATATACCCATCGTATTTTATAATATATCCAAGCTTGAAAGTCAAATCTGTACTAGGAAAAAAGCTAGGTTATGTAATTTATTATTTAAAGAGGCCTATTTCTAAATCTTATTATATTTTGCTGCTAGTTTCTGCTGCAAGGCAGAAATTAAGTGTGTGAAGTGTCTTAGGAGGCTGAAAAGTCTGACAGGAAACATTAATACTTTTTTTTTTGTTATATGCAGGTATTTTGACAAATATATTTGAAATTATATGGCATAAAATTTATATGTATTTATTACTCCTTGAAGGACACTTATTTTTGTATCATTTTACCAGAAAATTTATCAGCACTGGTTTTGTTTCCCTGATTATGTAAACCAATTTCCAAGCACATTTACCTTCTATCCTGCACCATTACCAGCAGTATGAAGTAATTTGTAGATAAGTCATTAATCATTTCCTTTTATGTTTAGTGCAATAATATTAATCATGAGCAAACAAATTGAGCAATCACATAGCTCTAATATGTGGTTCCCTCAGGACCCCAGTTGTAATTTACTAATTACAACCATGACACAATATTGTAGGTTCAATCAAAAAGTACAGTTTACTACTTTAATAATCTTTTAATTCCCAAGCTGCAGCAGCAATACCTGGCCATGAACACGCCCCCTACTTCAATGGACCCTGCAAGGTTCACAGTGCCAGCAAAAAAAGAGACAAAGAGGTTGCAGAAATGATCAAACCACTAGTAATTTTAGTGTGGACCTCTTCCTGATGAATTAATGAAATTATTAACTTTTTCAGATAATTATTTATTTAGCAGGAAAAAAAAATCTAGTTCTTGCTTATGATCTGATGCACAGTAACTATAATGCTGACTAAACCCAAACAAAATAAAGCAGAGAGGCTATGATAATCTATGCAACTCTGATAACATGGTTCCTTAAAAATTTTACATCTATTTTTTATTTTTCGTTCATCTGTAGAGATACTATCATAAATGTGAACATTTTGGGGAAGGGTAACCAAAGTGAGCAGCCAGTGCTGTAAAAGGAGTACAATGTGATATGCACTTTGGTCTACAGTCAAAAAATCACATTTTTGTTACATCACCTTAAGCAAAGATATTTTTTCCTTGTACTTGATTGTTGTAGAGTTGTGCTAACCTTTGTATTTCAGCAGGGGTTCACAGAGCCTTATACAGTGTTTCAGAGGGGCTATTTTAACAAAAATACAAGGTTCACATTTCTTTGTGTGTAAATACACCAATGTAGGTTGAACATGGCAAACATTGCTAAGCATCTACTCTAAACATTTTCTGCAGTCACCTGTTGGAGCAATGCCCTGCATCTCTGAGGAGTTATCTACATGTTATTGTAGAAACATTAATAATATATATTTTGATGTTTCATTTCTTGGTAGTCTTTAAATCCTCTGTGCCTTTTTGAAAGTCTTCTGTCATACAATCATAAAACTCCCAAAAGACATTTCTTTTTCTTCAAAATATGCATGGCTCATGGACATTTTCATTAAGCTTTATTCAGTGTCTGATTATTCTCTCTTAATCCAGAAACTCATCAGAACTTTTACCAGCAAGTATTGAAACAAATTTCTACATCTCTCAGTTATGATAAAATGTTTGGGAAGGCTTTGGTTGGAAAAGTTTCTGTGCTATCATGTGTTGTCAATTCTGAAATGACTTTATTTTGTGTGTTTGCTTGTTTGGGTTTTTGTAATCAGCTGCCTTTATAATAAAAGGTACACATTTTAGTTTAAAAATCTTCCTTAAAGATACATGAAAAATAGGAGACCTTATCAAGTAGACTCAGAATGAATATTTTGCTGTTTTACATGTTATTCTAGCTTCATCATAATCATACTGGAAATCCTTTCTTGGTTTAATGTTTGCATTATGTCTTCTTCAGTCAGTGTTTTATTCCAGAAGTCTTTAGTGCAAAATATTATCTACTCATATTCTGTTGGTGAAAGGATATTTTATTTAATACACTACTGTCAGTTATGAAGTCATTAATATAGCAGTATTTCAAAGAACTCTGCTTGGGAAAAGGCTTAATGTGTTATCTCTTAAGAGAGAAACTTGTGTGCTGAAAGAATTTTATGGAGTTAAATTCCATCAGAATGCCTGAGTTAACTATAAACCACTACATGATTATGGCATCTCCAGCATGTTCTGAGTGGGAAGAAATTTGAACAGCACAAATCTCTGCTAAGTGTGTTACCCTGCAGTAGAAACTTTGTCACTGAGGTCAGCAATACCACTGACAATTAGGATGTTAAATCTGACCACTGACTTCCTGATGGCTTTGTTCTTACATTAAATTAAGATTAAAATTCAAAATATACAGACACTTGATGAACCATAGGAGATTCATATAAACTGACCTCTTTTTAGCATTGTCAGTGATGCTTAGGCCCCTTGAAAATGCTGGGGGGTTTTGGTTTTATTTTATTAGGCTTTTTTTTTTTTTTTTTTTTTGGTGGTAGGAATCAGCTTTTTTTCCCCCACTGTTCACACTTCATTTTCATAAAAATTTTTTAACTTGTAAATTTATGAAACAGAGACCAGGGATGAATAGATGATCTAACAACACTGAAGCAGGAGTTTGGTGAGTCTTCCTGCTGTGTGTGCTATTGTGCTTCATTGTTCATCCCAGAAGAGTTTGGAGGAGACAAAAGTATAAAACTAAGGAATTAAGAGCAGAAGGTAGGGCAGTAGTCACAAAACATTGAATTTAGTGCATAATGGGTACAGTGCACTGACAGCAATCTGTCAGCTGCACTCTTAACTGGGCACTTGATAAATATTACCAGTAATTCTTAGAGGAGTAAGAGATGGGAAATTTGACTACAAAGAGGAGCAGCGAATTCACTCAGGTGAGTGACAGGATTTGGTGGTGCTTCCTTAAGCCTAAAGGTCCCCTGGGCCCCTAGAGTCGTGGGGCAGGGTCACCTGCACTCCCCAACAGATAAAGCAGCCTGTGCAAGCTGGAGAGCTGCCTCAGTCTCTGAGTGTTAATCTTGTTACAAAATTCTTCTTGTAACCTGATTAGCTTTTGTTTAATCTACATAAAAAAAAAGAACCAATAGCTTCTCATGGAATTCCAGAATGGTTTGGGTTGGAAGGGTGCTTAAAGATCACCTGCCTCCAACACCCCCTGCTATGGGCAAGAGCACTCCACTAGACCAGGCTGCTCAGAGCCCCATTCAACCTGAATGAACACCACCAGGAACGAGGCATCCACAGCTGCTCTGAGCAGTCTGCTCCAGTGTCTCATCACCCTCAGAGTTATGTTTTTTCCTTACATCTAATCTAAATCTGCTCTCTTTTAGTTTATATCCCGTGTCCATTGTCCTATCACTACATGCTCTTGCACATAGTCCCTCTTCAGCTCTCTACTAGGCATCATTTAGAAGCTGGAAGGCTGTTTGAAAGTATCTCCAGAGCCTTCTCTTCTCCAGGATGAACAACTTTCAGCCCATATTCATGGCAAAGCTGCTCCAGGCCTCTGATCATCTCCTTCTTGTACCTCTGTTCCTTGCAGGACTTTATCCCACACTCTGCTCTCCTGATGTACAGTGTGCTTGTTTGTGAACCCTCCTCACATTCCTAAGGATGTTGAATTCCACTGCTCCATGGTCACTGCAGCCCAGGCTGCAGCCCAGGGTGCCCCTTCACATTTCCCAGCAGAACCCCTCAGTGTGGGTGAGAACAAGGTCCTGCACAGCACCTCTCCTTGTTGTGTCCTGTGTCACCTGGAGAAGGAGGTTATCATCAGCACATCCCAGGAACCTCTGGGATCGCCTGTGCCCTGCTGTTTTGTTCCTCCATCCTGTGCCAGGGTGGTTAAAGTTCCCCATGAGGACCACAGCTTGTGAATATGAGGCTGCTCCTATCTGTCTACAGAAGCATCTTCTGCTCAGTTGTCCTGGTCAGGCAGCCTGCAGCAGATCCCCTATATAATGTCTCCTGTCCCTGCTGTCCCTTTAGTCCTTAAACTCTAGGTCAGCTTCCCACCCACCCTCAGGCAGAGCTCCATGCACACCCCTGGATAATCTGGAGACTGCAACTTCTTTTTCAGAAGGGTATGTATATTTTACAAGATTTTTTTTTCCAGAGAAAAAGAAAAGCTATTGCTTCTACCAGCTGCTCTGAAACTCTTGACTATGGTATGACAAGTGATAACACCCTTTCCCTTATGAAAGTGTAGAAATGGTAAAATAGTCCCATATTCAACATAGGAATAATTCAGGCCCTTTAAAATTTGGATCTAAATCCTTGATGCAAAAATGGTTGTCAGAAAGTCCTTGTCTGACTCCTTGACGATTTGCTAAATGTAGCAAAGAACAGTGAACATATGCATTAGATTTGCTAGGTGAGTTTCTTTTTAACAGATAAGGAAGAACTATTTAATTTTTTTCTGGTCATTGATCCCACCTATTATTTTTCATTCAAGAATACACAAAGTGGGAGTCACTGATTGCCTGGGTGAGTGTTTTTTAGTGAAAGCCAGATATTGAACAGTTTTTCTTATTTTATAGAAATTAGTCATTTTACTTGCTCAATTTTATTAATCCTATGTTGCTTTTATCTAAACACCTCACTGTCACGTGAGTGTTTGTAATTAAAGGTTCAGAAATAACCTGTGTACAACATTTTGCAGAAAAGCAACACCGTACTTTTTATTTCAATAATTACAATTAGTGGATGAAATGTGCATTAATCTGGAGACATAAATATGCAGAGTTTGTTTTATATTCAGTGTATTTAGGCCAGCCATCCACACACAAAATCTTTTCTGGTCCATAAGACTTTTAATGAAAATTGAGGTGGAATATTAGCAAGAGGAGCTAGGAAAATAAAAATATTTGTTCAGGGTCCTCCAAGGAAACTGTTCAATTTTCTCATATTGAGAAGGGCAAAGCTTTGAAGTATCAAGCACAGGATTCCATTTGATCTCAATTCTCTGAGTATACCATGAAAAAGGAAGCATCCCTTTAGAAAAACAGAACGGAAATGTTGTAGAAAGTTATTGACAAGTTTTATATGCCCAAACTAATAACAATCATAATAGTTAGGATTAAAGCATAAAGGTCTGGTAAAAAGCCTATATCTTCAACATTAATAATCAGCAGCAATTAGATTGTTTTCCCACCAAATACTTCCATTTGCTCCCTCAATGTGATTTTTTAAAATGGTTTTCCAAAAGGGAAAAAACCCCAAAACTGATTAGCTAAAGATACAGATGCCAAATGCAGAAGATAGTCTGAGAAAATAACATGAATAAAATGCAACCCTGTCAAAATGTGCTGCTTGCTGCAGAACACCAGCACAGGTAATGTGGAGAGCTGTCTCATTGCTGTGTAAAACTTTCAGAGCCTTAATTAAAAGTGAGAAGAAACAAATTGTCTTTTTTCTGTTCTGTCAGCCACAAACTGCAGCCTTGCTGAGCATTTCAGCTTGAGACGCATATGGAGAACTACTTATTATTTGATGTCCCAAATTTCAACAGAGGCTTCAAAACAATTATCAGTATCTGTAACTTACTGATACATCTGATGCACTGTAACTTTATTGTCATCAGCAGGTATACTCCTATTTATTTTTTTCTCACTCTGAATAACAGATGAGTGGATAATTGCAAGTTTAAGGTTTCTGGACATATTAGCTCTATGCACAATTTTTTTTTAAAGTCTTTTGCCTATTGGGTGTTGCAGTAGGCAGCAAGGAAGACATAGACTGCCTTGTATCCTGCTGAAATGAGAAGGAGAGAGACATATTTTTCAAATGTACAGGAGATTAATTTCTTAATCATCCAAAGAAATTCCTCTGCTACATGAACAAATGCACCTCATCAAGTGAAAAAGCATTCTATCTTTTCAGGTGTAAATATAGAAATGAGTTTTCTATTCCTCTCAAGTGCACACACCAAAGTGAAGTGTCACAGAACTGTCTCTTTGGCTAAGAAGTAGCACATTGAAACTCTGAGTCCTAAATTTAAAGAAGAAAATGAAAAATCTGAGCTCTCTTTTGTAGAATTTTGAAGAATTTCTGTTCTGTGAAAGCATTTGAGAAAAATCCTCCAATACCTTGGTATTTCCAGAATTATTGTGATAGTGAAGGATTCCCAAACATCCTGCTAGAAATTTTTAAAGATATTTCAGTTTGATGGACTCAGGAAAATGAGAAATCTGATCTCTGAGCAGATCAGCTGAGGGCTCATATAACTTTACTTACCAAGCTCTGATCCTGCGAAGTGAAGACATAGAAAAGTGTAAAAGAACCTAGTGAGCTTCGTGTCTTATAAAGCTCTGAAGGAGCTGGAACAAAGCTTACCTTCAGTATTGGATAATAATTTGTCTCATAACTGCCTTCATCCATCTCCAAATCTGTGATGAAAATGTTGTCATGAAAAGGCTGCTGTCATGGCAGGAGAATTTCACTGTTGGTATGAATGAAAACATAGATGTACTCATTCCTGCTGTCAGTATCCTGTGTCATTTTCCTAAATACTGTTTTATTTCTCAGTGAGTAAGGCAGATATTGCTACTTTCAACATGAGTTAACTAGTTTGTTCCCATTTGAGGCAATGGGATCTTTCATTAATAATTTACATAACTCATAGTTCATGATGGTATTCTAAGCTATAAGTAGCATCTAAATTATTAGGCAACTGCTCCTGATCTGAAGGGATATAAACTAAACCAGAAATCACAAAATTGAGCTTAATGACTGATACAGAGTCAGAAAGAAATATATATGCATAATTATTCTTTAAAAATGCTGATTTCAACATTATTCTAAAACTGATAAGAACAATGTATTTGGTATTTATGTCAGCTTTGTCAGTCACAGACATATTTTCATTATAATTAGATATGTGTTATTACCTATAAAACCCTTATTTCTTATGCTAAAGCATTCAACCTACTGGTCATGTATACAGCAGATCTGGATTGTCCCAATGTGGATATTAGAATTTAAAAAAAAAAAAAAGAGTTTAGTGGTTTGGTATCTTAATCATAGCATCTTTTCTGTTTTTTTAAGTGAGAGCAACACAAGAAGTTTTGTTCACTTTGGTGCCTTTAAATGCTCTTAAGATAAAATGAGTTTTGTAATTAAAAATTGTCTATTCCTATTGAAACTGTTACTTCTTGAAGCATTGCAGAATTGGTTAAATTCAGGCTAGTCTATTTTTTACTCTTTATGGAAAGCTGTTTTATCACATTTAAATAGTTCCATTACCCGCAGCCTAACTGATGTTTTTTGAGTGGAACCCAAAGTGCTGATTTAAGTTGCTTATCAAATCTTTTCTGCCTGAAAAACTCTCTGCCTCTTGTGGAGACTAACAGGAATTCTTCAGCTCGGAAAGTTTTGATTCCCTATGAACTGCTATATGGTTGCATGTTTAGAATTTCAGTGCATGCTTTCATTTTACTTAGAGAAGGAGAATGCTCATTATATTGGTTTTGTTCTGTGTCTCTCCTACCAGGAAGCACATCAGCTACTAGAGAAGGGTTTGTCCAAAACTCTTGCTTACCATTACACCAGGATAAAATTATTTCAGAATATATATAATTCTCTCTTACAAAGGGCCATAACTTTAAATAAATAGTCCCAGTGGTTTGAGCAGGCTTCCTAAGTGTTCAGATTTGTGTGTAGTGACATCTATGTAAGGAGGCTTTGTAATTAGTATAATTGATAAGTACAGCTAAAACTCTTACTTGATTAACACAATGCTGCTTGAATCAGCAAATATTAGTGCTTTCAACATCTTTTTAGTCTGGATCCAAAATGTGTTGAGAAGCTGTCAAGGGAAAACTCTGAATCAGACAAAAGTATTGTGTAGAGTAAAACACAAATCATCAGGGACATGAAATTCTCTCAGTAAAAATTTATGCAAATCCCATGCATTGCTTAGATTACTTACAGAGCTGCCATTCTCATTGATTAGATTAAAGCTCATTCACTTTTCAGCACATCAGTATGGTTCTTAAAAGAAAAAGTTGTCATATTTTGATGTCTCTATGAACTCTTCAAATATATATTTCTATGCCTTCATTCAGATGAATTGTTTCTCTGGTTTGGATAGGCTTGTTAAACAAAAAATGAGTTCAAGAGCATCAGTAATGAATTAAAATTAAAGAGAGGGCAATAGCCTCTAAAATAGTAAACACACTTTTCTTAATCTTTGAAAATGAAGAGGAATATTTATAATGTTGCAAATTTTCTTCTCACAGTAATTTGAAAGTTTCAATTACATTCGAAGATGGAAAAAACTTTTCACAAATACTTCAGATTAAAATACCTGGCTGGCTCCTGGTCCAAGTTTACAGTGGACTTTTCTGAGAGCCAAAAAAAAAATTCAGCTTTAGAAATCTTGGTTCTAAAACACAGGTGCTAATGCAGGATGCAAGCAAGCCTATGAATTAGTGTTTCAAAGCAAACTGGAGCAAATGTGGCATATAATTTTTCATGACGATCCACCCATATTAAATTTGAGATCAAAGCTTATAGTTGCATCCTCAGGTCCCAGAGGTTATGAAATTTTATTGTCTATGAAAATATTATTCCTTATTTCCTTTACAAAGGGGAAAACCTGGAACACAACTTTCATATCTGCATAGTTTGTGGCTGTTTAACTGTCACAAACTGGCAGTTTATCTTAAACTCATTTTAAACTGTTGCCACATTCATGATTACACCACATGGGTTGTTTTGATTAATCAACTCCTTTTCATTACCCAGCATTAGAAACAACTGACATCTTCTCTGAACCACAAAATGCTGTGCTTAATATTTTTACAGGAGAGCAATAATTTATTAGTCAAATGCCTGTAATGTTTAAAAAGAGGAATGGCATCATGGGAAGGGCAAAAGAATCATATAATTGCCAAGAATAACAGCATCTTCTGTCAATCTGTGTGTGCAGTGCCAGGTGAAGATATATGTAAATAACTAAAGGATTGCTGGCACTGAATTGTCTCTTGTGCTTTTAATCCTCTGGGACAAATAGCAGGTGCTCCATCCAGTGTCTGCCAGATGCCAGGAAGAGGAGGTAATGAGCTGTGAACCAACTCAACTTGGCTGATTTTACCATGCCCAGTGGAAAATGATGCACAAGACTCGCACTAGACAAACTCAACGGTCAAATGGCAAGTGAAGAAGAACCTTCTCCATGCATGAACTAAATCAAGGGACTCCTGCCCTGCTTGTTCCTGTGACAGGTCAGTGCCACTCAACCAACCAAAACATGGTTTTTGATAATTCACGAAACCTAGAAATGTAGGCAACAGTGGGAAAGCACCAACCAACAAGAAAATTTTCAAGAGCAAGATGTAAAATAGGATGCCTTAGAATTACTATTTGTATAAATACCTATTAAGTCTGGATGTTGCAATTTGCTCTCATACTTCAAAAAATAAAAATGGAACCTATTAGTATAAATATTATATATTTAATTACATAAATAAAGTTAATGTAATTAAAAATGAAACCATATTTTTATCAAACTGAGTGATATTTAATAGTCTATCTACTCACAATACCACTGAACAAAATAGAAATTAAGATAGTAATTTTATACTGGTAAACCAAAAATAAACGGTTAAAAAATATTTTGATTTCATCTCTTTTTTCCTTTGTCTACCACAAAAGTACAAGGTATAAAAGTGTAAAACACTTGACTGTTTTTGGGAAATACAAGTTATTTTAGTTCAAGGAGTACAAGTTTTAAGTTAAATAGTATTTGAATGTTTCCTCAGGATACAGTGATATTCATCTTTTTCTCAGTACAAAATTGATTGAAGAAGTAATCATCATTGGCATGTAATTCCTATTCCATTATTAAATGTTATTACCTACCCTGCACTGTTGATATAAGGGTTGAGATAATCTACCTAGTAAATCAAAACAATGAAGTGATCCTGATTAAAATAATTTACAAATATTTTATTTCTATTAAAATCATCCATCATAAAGATTTGCTTCTATGAATGCATTGATTGTTTTTGCTAGTTAGTAATATTTCACAAATTTGCTTCCCATAATGAACCATTCTGAAACCTTTTCATTTTGTATATGGCATAAGTCACCTAAATCAAGTCAATGGTTTCTAAATCTTATCAAGATGATTAAAATTGGAGCTAGGGACATTTTTCAGATGAATATAGAATATTGAGTACTCCTCAATACATATCTGCACTGCCATATCTTGACAGCTGTTTTGATCTCTAGAAAATAACATAAATGTGCATAAACATAAACAAGAGAGAGCCAAAGCTCTCAGAATTTTCTGTCCTGGCATAATCGTGCTGTAGATTTAAAAGCAGTTATAAAGTTTCTCTAGATCAGTACCACAAACATAATGAATACACCCACTAACTGGTTCAAAGTGAAAGAGACAATGTAGCTGCACACATATATCCTCTCTTACTGCAGTTAAATGGTTCCTTTTCAAGCATTGAAAAATACAAACTTTATTTTTCTCATAATTCTGTGTAAAATTTCCCAAAGTCTTTTAAAACTTAAAATATTAGATCGTTATTTGAGCAAATTGCATAGAATTCATTTGATTTTAATTACCTAATAAAAGAAAAACTATTTCTTTTAACAAACAGGAGGAAGATTGTCCTGGGATCAAGTCAGTTTTGAAAAGGGCTTGTGGGTTTGTTTTGTTTTGTTTTGTTTTGTTTTGTTTTAAGAACTTCTTTGTGGTGCCTTACATTTATGAATTCTTTTCTGGCCCTTTTAACTCATGCTATTTATATTCAGACAAAACTATGGTTGTTTCCCATTAAATCAATAAACCCAAAGTTATTAAAATTCTCTTAGACTAGACTTCATTGCTCGCAAACGTATTGGGGAATACAACTCAGTGTGTTTTTAATGTTACACATATCCCTAAGCACCATTGGGTTCATTGGGCTTTATGGACACACTTTAAAATTATCACATGCCTAAGTTATTTTGTGCATAAGGAATGTCAAACAGGAGCTTAGTTAATTCCAGAAACTTATTGACATCCAGTGGCAGAACTATCCATATTTATGATCCACCAGAGAAAATAAATATTTTCTTTGACTGTTTAAAAATATTTTAACATTAGAATTCACATCCATACCTCAATAAAAAAGATCTAATATCTTAAATATTTTTCATCTAAATAGAATTTTATTAAGCATTTGATCTGGTTTATATAATTTACATGCCCTGGGTCATAATTTTCTTCATTCATTACATGGCTGCATTTGTAATTATGTCTTGAAAACTCTTCAGTTGGGAGATAAGAATTCAGTTCCAAAACACTCCATGTCAATTCTGTCTGCACAGAAACTGGTACTAGGCTTGATAGAGTAGATTTACACAGCTGTAGGAGCTTTGCCTTAGGATTCATCTTGATCTTCTTTTTTTTAATCAAACAAGAAAACAGAGACTGTTTATTTTCATCCACAACAAGTGGAATCTTATAAAGACAGTCATCTTTCATTTAAATCAGAGGGAAGTTTTCTAGGTACTCCATTTAAGACTGAATCAGGTCTCAAAACATCCTGCACACACACCAAGCAACTCCTGAAAGCGTTCTCAGAGCCAGGCTCATGTGCTGACAGCTTTGGGACACACTTGAACAACTTCTATTTGCTGGTGCTGCCTGAAAGGACTTGAAGAGGTTGTTTCTGAATGTTATTATGGGAGCTCAAATCTCATTATTCTCCCAGCCAAATGTAAGGTGATTTCTGAATAGAATAAAAATGAGTTGCTGTTGTAATTTGCTGATATCAAAAGCTGCATTTATTAATTCAATAAAATAATCTTAGATAAGTAGTCTTCAGAACAGAAAAAATAAAAATTTCATGCTCCTGCATTCCATGTATATGTTGTGGTGTTTACAGGGTCATTTAAAATGTGTTACTACTGGTTCAGAAAGGGCTATTTCACTTTCATCTTTCAGTGTATTAGCTGCCAACATTTTCCCTTTTTGGTCTATGCTCAGTAAGTAGAAAATATTCCACTGCTTCTGTTCATTAAAATTTAAATGTATCATTTTCCTTACCTGCTTAAAAAAGCAATAGATTTCAATGCTTCATAAAATATGTTTAATTTCTAAAATTACAAACTATGGAGTTATTTTTCAGAGTTTTTTTGCTAATGTTTAATTTTAAGTGTTTCCTGAGATAAAGAAATAGCTCTGAAATCTGATTATATTTTGATCTGAATATGTAAAAATATATTTAACACATAGAAAGCCTGCAACAAAAAATGTTCAGTCAGTCAGAAGCACAGGTCTAGATTCTTTTATTCTCTGACATCAGAATCATACCCTAGTAGTAAATTTTCAACCTTATTTTTTAGAAAATATAAAAAAAAAAGTTAGCCAAATCATTGCTTCATCCCATTTTCTTTTACACATGATTTTTTAGAAATCCTATATGTCAAAAATATTTTACATATTTATAAAAGACATCCCAAAACCAGTAGAAATGTTTTCCTGCCTGAACCACTGAAAGTGTTTCAATCACAATCCTAAATTTTGCATGTGTGGTCCTCAAGTAGCTCAGATTGAAAAGGGCACCTTGGGAGAGCTTTGGTTCAACCTCCTGATCAAAGAAGGTCTGATCAAGGCTGCATACAGTAGGGTCTTGAAAACTGCTAAAGACAACTGTACAAACTCTTGGAGCAGGTTGTGCCAATGCTTAGTTATCCTCAGTAGTGGTCTGGATTTTGGATTTTGTCTTTTTCTTTTTCCTTTGTTTTTAGTTCAAATACTTACGTTTTATGAGCAAATAAAAAACTATGTAAAAATGATCTGTGGTACCTGTGGTTACCTGTGGTAACCAGGGTGATTCTGCTGCACCATTCTTGTGGCTTGATACATCATTTCATACTTTTTCACATAATACAATTTATTTAACTTGGTTGACATAGAATAGCACAGTTTCTCAGCAGGGGCTCAGCCACAGGAGGTGCACAGTATTAAAGATGTCCTTTTTTTGAGTTGAGAAAATTCATCTCAAAAGTCAAACCAGATATTAGCAATATGATTTTACCAGTAGATTAATACAAGGCATGGGCAACCTGCAGTTTGGTGGGTGACTGAATGTTAGCAGGGAAGCTG
This sequence comes from Setophaga petechia, assembly GCA_024362935.1. Taxonomy (NCBI): domain Eukaryota; kingdom Metazoa; phylum Chordata; class Aves; order Passeriformes; family Parulidae; genus Setophaga; species Setophaga petechia. The sequence goes on along the minus strand of JANCRA010000020.1, from coordinate 8,719,968 downwards.
CAAGCAAGTTTTATATTTAATGGTTTCCAGTAATTGCACCCAACACTGATATTTTACAATGACCAGAAATTTGTTATTATGTGTCACCAATAAATCCATGGCCCCAAGACATGTATCTCTGGTACCAGCCCTTTGCTATGTAGAACATGACAAACATAAGCCTTTGAACATCCTCGTGCTTGGCAATGCTTTTCTGTAGGAAAATGTGTAACTTTAATATATATGGATAAGAAACCTTGCTGTCAACAGTCAGTATTTTAAAAATCTTCCAGGGAGGGAACTGATGTTGGCCTGTCTTGTAGCATCATTGTAAATATTACTCTGGATAACATTTGATGTTTCTGCTAATGAAATATTTGCCTGTGGGAATCCTTAATATTAGAGGGTCTAAAGAAAGTTAGGAAAAAGGCAGGCCTCAGTTACAGCAAAGACAGTGAGATGCTTAAGCAGCAGAAAAATTAGTAATGTAGACGTGAGAAATAGAACAGTAGGCCTATGTTAGGTGCTGCCTTAGGTGGTAACAAGTTTACTTAATGTATATCTTTAGAAGGTTAAGAATGAATAGAGCTTTGTGCCTTGTTTCTTATGAACAAGCTATTGTGTTTGAATGTAGGCCACGATTGTTTTAACCAAAGCTACATGTGCTTTAATTGATTGGATGGAAGTATTGTCAATATTCCTGTATTCTATGTGTGATTGGCTGAAACGCAGATGGAAATGGCTTTATGATATGCTGTAACATTACGTCTCTTTAGCATTCTGCTTGATTCAGTGAGTTGGCTGCATCTCTTGTCTCCATTGTTGTAACAATGTGCTGAGACTGATGCGTGAATAAACCTCTCAGACGCTGATCAGAGTGTCCCGTCCTGTTCATGCTGTACATAGCTGTGCCAGGGCATAATATATATGGATAAGAAACCTTGCTGTCAACAGTCAGTATTTTAAAAATCTTCCAGGGAGGGAACTGATATTGGCCTGTCTTGTAGCATCATCATAAATATTACTCTGGATAACATTTGATGTTTCTGCTCATGAAATATTTGCCCAGTTGATCCACATGCCAGTCTCTTCTATCCTCTTTTACAAAGTGATATAGCTACGATATAGAAAAGTTTAGAATAATTTATCACACAGCAAACAGTAGCTCAAATACATCAAGTGGAGAATATTTTGCAGATATTATAGTAAGATTTAATATTAATATGTATTTACAGCAATGCATGAACATGATCTGCATATTTTTATAGATTTTGTTACCTCAGCCTCTCCTAAATTCTATTTTGTCTCCTGGACTCATTGCTAAATTTGTAATGAATTGTTGCAATAGGTGTTCGTCAGCGGACTAAAAGAGACTGAGTGACGTAGGAAACCAAATTTATTTATGAGATATTCCCTTTTGGACTCTAGACAAAAAGCTCTTGCTTCCCAACTATATTTGAAAGGACATTGAGGTGATGGACTTTGTCCAGAGAAGGGCAACAAAACTGGTAAAGATCTAGAAATCTAAATCTAGAAAAACATGTCTGGAAAATGTCCTGTAAGAACAGGCTGAGGCAACGGGGTTGTTTAGTCTGGAGAAAAAGAGGGATTTCGTTGCTCTCTACAACTACCTGAAAGGAGATTATTGGTATCTTCTGCCATGTCTCAAGTGAAAGGACAAGAGGAAATGGTACCAAATTGTGTCAAGGGAGGCTCAGATTAGATATTAGAAATTTCATTTTTCTTTGGAAGACTGATCAGGCACTGGGGCCGGTGTCCAGGGAGGTGCTGGGATATTGTCTCTGGAAGTGTTCAAGAGGTATCTGGATGTGGCACTGGGGGCAAGGTTTGGGGGTGACTATGGTAGGGCTAAGTTGAAGAGTGGACTGGATGATTTTCAATAGCTCTTCCAACAATGATGATTCTGTGATTATAACACAGCCATGGCCAATGAAGTGGCAGTGCAGCACCTGTATGTTTGTCTCTCTTACTGAAAGAAAGCACCTTCCTCTTTGCTGAGTACACTGCAGAGGCTCGTACCAGATGGCTGCAGAATCTGGACCCTGCACAAACACTTTCCTTTGCCTCGGCTCATGGCTGTAATAAATTAAACCAAACTCTGTTAGCTTGGCCGTTTCACACACCAGTAATTTACAGCCACCTCTGGGGAGCATCATGCACAGCCACAAGGATTTCAAGCACAGGGTCTGGGTGACTGAAAGCACACTGTGCACAGGAGATAAATACATGCATGTATGACTCCACTGGGCTGGTATGTGGCCAGGAGCATGAGCTGCTCTTGAACAGATTTAGTCTGTTGGCCACAATACATAGAGTGGTCTAAAAAGTGGTAGCAAGGAATGAAAAATGCAACTGATTCTTCTGTAGTGCCTATCAGCTGCAAAGAGCTCATTGTTCTTCAAATGTTTATTCAGGAAGAGGAAGGAGGGTGGTGATGATATTTGAGAGCCTCGGAAGAGTTAATTAGGAATGTGCATCTTAGGAATATGTACTTCTTTAGCTTGAGTCTCAAAATTATTTTTATTCCAGTGTTTATATGAGATTTTCTGTTTTCAGTTATCCTAACTATGTTAAATTTGAGTCTATGTGGCATCAGAGGTTCATTTTATAATTCCCTCCTAGAAAATTTAAAACATTAGTTAAATAACATTCTGTTAGTTTCAGAGAACTGCAAGGCTTTTTTTCTTTTTATTTTGTTTTTGAGATGCCAAATGCAATCCCTAAATAAAGAAGAAAAAAAAAAGTGTGGGCTTGTTTGTTTTTGTAGAACTCTCTGGTACTAAACTGCACTGTTACAAGTGTTTAAAGGGCTGAAAACCTGGGTGGAAAATTTAAATGTTTTGTTGTTTATTGTATTTATCTGTGATACATATTTCTGGATTCATTGAAATATCCACCTAAGGCCCTAACCTCATGGAAATCCTGGTGAAAAATGAGAAAGCAACCTGCTGATTGTGTCAGAGCTGGGGCACCCCAAGTCTCATAAAGAGGATGGAACCCTTGCCTCCTTAAGGCTCAGAAGTGAGAGGAAAGGGTGAACTGAGCTCCTGCCCCTCACAAATGGCAAAAAGATCCTTCTGTAGAAAGGCATCTGCTGCTGGCTCACACCTCTTGCTAAATCCAACAACATTCTAGCTCCAAGCTGGGAAGGGCCCTAAGCATGTCCTTTCCTGTTCCAGACACTAAAAATACTCATCACTGTTTTGATAATAATAGCATGTAATCCAGGAAATAAGAACATAACGATAAAAGTTTCATTCAAATATCCGGAAAAAAAAAATTGGAATACTGGTGTGGACATAAAAAGAGAATTTACTCTGTGTGAGTGGATGTAAAGAAAGAAACCCTTAACACCTTCTGCCATAGAGTGATAACAAGGGTCATTCCTTTCTGGGAATCTCAAATCTGACCATGCACCTATAAAACACACCTAGCAGGCCACGTGCAGGAGGGAAGGTGTCCTGCCCCTTCCCAAACATGCAGGAGTCTCACAGGCCAGTAGTCATTTTGTCCCAGATTGTAGAGTCTGGAGGTGATCATCCAGCAGAATGGCTCAGTGCCAACTATTTTAACAGATAAATGGGCAAGCTGAGTTTGTAACTGGAAGAATTTATTTCTCAGGGGTTCAGTAATAGCCTCCTATAAATGTGAATCTTGATCTAGACTTGTGTCAAATTTAGGAGCATTCAAGTAACCTGGGGAGTTAGAATCAGCCATTACACAGTTGCAGGTAGTGCCCCAACAACAGAAATTAGTGTGGTTTGATTAGATTTGCCTAATAGCTTACCTAGAAAGAAGAAATTGAATGCTCCTGAAGAAATTGGATTGTATTTTAAATGGAAAATGAACCATTTTTTTTTTTATTGTACATAATTATAGGGTTTTCCTAACCTTTACAATGTGGAGAAGAGAAGAGAAGAGAAGAGAAGAGAAGAGAAGAGAAGAGAAGAGAAGAGAAGAGAAGAGAAGAGAAGAGAGGAGAAGAAGAGGAGAGAAGAGAAGCGAGTTTGTTATTTTCAGGATCTTGTCTGTTCAGGTGGTACTCTATGAGAAAAAACAAAAGAAAGAAGGAAGGAAAAAGAGATGAATGAGAATGACATAACAAAAAAATATATTTTTTTACACTTTTAAAAATATTATTAAAGATATTTTGCAGTCTTAGAGAATGATAATTTTTAGAAAAATCACAGTTTGTTTTCAAATTTACAACAGAAATTATTTTCTTTTGCTTTCAAATTAATGATAGATAACTAAATTTTTTTCAACTTTAACATTAAACAAAATGTTGATTGAGATTATTTTCTATTTCCCATTGTCTCATGCATTATTCTGACTGTTACAATGGTTCTTTCAGTTTTAGAAAAAAAATTGATGCAATGTCTAACTTGAGTCACTTTGAGAGGATGGAAATGGTGATTAATTAGGACTTTTACCTGTCTGTTTTGAAAACTAAAATTGAAGAATTTTGTGCCTAAAGAGTTGCAAATTATGAATTTAATATTAATTAGCCTCCCTTTTTTTGAACTTCTTGTCTTCCAACAACCAAAACTCACTCAGAAACATCAGAGATACTTAACATAGTTCCCCACATGCTCTGGTGATATTGGTTAATATCTTTGTGATCTAGAACAGATTATTCAGGGAGGTTCTCAAGTCTCCATCATTGGGGATATTCAGACTCTGTCTGGACATGGCCCTGAGCAAGCAGCTCTAGGTGAAGCTGAACTGGTGACGCTGGACCAGGTGATGGATGACCAGAGGTGCCTTCCAACATCAACTCTTCTGTGATTATGAAAATATAGATTAGAATCAATGGAAATAAAATAATAATAATCCTTGTCCCATTTAGATACACCTTCTCCTCACCCTCACATTTCTATCTATGCAAGTAGTTGATCAAATAAGGCAAAATAAAAAATTAACATTCAAAATTTTGTCTGTTTTGGGAAAGGAGAAATAATTCACCATACTCTAATTTAGGAGAAAGTCTGTGCTTGCTGATATTCTACTGTGATTAGCCCTCGTACATCACTATGACTCACTGAAAGGCATGGAATTAAAAGGGAGAAAAACTGATACAATGCACTGATAAATAAGGTCTGTATGTTTATAAGAGGAAATTTATTCAGAGCTTATGCCTTTCATAATAGATCATTAATCAGAAAAAATATCACATTGGAAATGCTGTGGAGGGAATATGATCCTCTGGCTTTAACTATGTTGGATTTTCTCTGTAACTAATAGATTTGAACTCTATTATTTTTTCTTCATTTCCCATTTATTATTTTTTTAGTTGCCTTTGCCAGTTCTGCAGTACTGTTTGTTAGGGAAATCTTATCCTTAGTGTAATACTCTTATTGTATCCTACAGTACCTAAAACATCTCTGATGGATTAATTGCTTTCTATGCATCTACAGATAATTTATCAGAATTATTTTTCTTTTGATTGTGGATATATAAAATTCAGTTCTAAGTTTCATCTGTTCAGAGTAATGTTTCCTACAGTAGATGAGTAAATGCATCGTATTATTTCACAGTTTTGTACAGTTGTAATACTCAACATTTCCATGAGATACACTAGGGGGAAGGGACATGATTTTAAATAATATAAATGTCTGAATGCATAAATAAATGCTTAAGGGTATTAGCACTTTTACAGAATGAAGGAAGTAGAAAAGCTACAAATTATATTGAAAAGTTTTAATCACTTCAAGGAAAGTTCTGATATATATGAAATTCAGAATACTTTCCAAAAATACTTGAGGCAAAATAACAGCTACCAGGAAACTTGAAACTTGTTTTTTTCTCTGTGTATTGGCATGTTGTCAATCCTTTTCACCTGTGTTCCCACAGCCTATAGGCTCTTAATAATTTTGTTTAACATGCCTTGATAGAAAAACAGGCTTTTATTCCTATGAATTCCTTCTTAAAAATATGTATATTGCTCACTCATTAATTTTCATTTTAGTAAAAAGTATGTTCACATATACAACAAAAGCATCAATTTAATTAATTATTAAATTTCTGAAAATTAATTAACCTTCATTGTCTGAAACTTCTGTCTCTACGGATAAATAAGCAAATTACATTTCATGTAAGCTTCTACAGGACACTTTATTTTGGCCAATCCAACCAGCCAGCACAGTCTTCCAGCAGTGAGAGAACATTTCTTCCAGAGCTGACGATACAACATATGTCAACTCTGCAAGCCTTAAAAAGGGTTATCAAGTACTAAATCCAAGGGTCTCTGATCCCTTGAAAGTTTGCAACCTGAGTGGCAAATCGGGTCTTACAAGTTAAATAAAGGGTGATAGAAATTGATACCTGTACAGCAGCTTTATAGTACATCCTTCAGGAGAAAAAGACAGTATTTATTTTGATATGTTACATTAATTTTGATAGGAATCACCAAAACTGTGTAACACTGAGATTTGCTAATGTAAACTTAAATTATGTTTTTTTTTCCAAATAAATGAGGGGTGATACTACAAGAAAAGTTATACTCTTGATGTTAAAGCCTATTGTTGAATTTTATTAGAATGTAAGCTGAATTATTTAAGAGTGTTCAAAGTGGTTTTTCTCTCATCATATTAAAATTAATGGTGAAACAGCAGATTTAACCATTGTGGCAACAGGCACACAGCAGTCACCCCTAAGCACAAGTGATGCATGTCCCTTTCAGTAATCAGTGTCAGACCCAGCTGAACCAAGATATGGATGTGCAAAGAGTTACTGAGCATCTCTCCTGAGGGGGTGCATTCTCACAGCAAGCTTTTAAAAAAGATGATGATGCTGATTTGCTGCTGTCACAGACTGGTAAGAAAATTAAGGGTTTTTTCACTGTTAAATTTTAATCACTAAGGTTCCAAATATCCTGCTTTCTGCTCCCAGTAGAGGCGAAATAAGGCAGCAGAATCTGTCCTCTCTTTGCACCAGTAGTGTGAAGCAAACTTTGGGGTGTAGTGACTTCTGAAATCTGTGCTTCTGGGTTTTTGTGAGAGTGAAAAAGCTTTCTGGAAGGCAGGACTAATTGTACACTGCTCCTGGACCACAGAGCAAATATATACAAATATGTACAAAATGTATATTGTGTAGAAAGTACTCAGGCTATATATCTCCAAAAATCACCACTTGGAAAATCAGGTTGCAGATTTCCTTATATAGCTGAATTAATTGATTTGAAAAAAAACCCCCAAAACAACAAAAACAAAAGAAAAACAAAAAAACAGGTATCAGAAGAGAACAAGTCATTATCTTTTTAACTGAAGTGTTAAAAAGGACCCAAGAACCTTAATTTGCATGTTTCTTCTATATATGTGGGTGTAGGGTTTGTTCATATGGAGGAAGAGTAAAATGTTTTGAACTACCAGAGAGGAGAGACTGAAGATGAGTCAGTTACATCAATCCATACCTGCAGGAGTCATTTCAGAGGAGAGCAATCAGATGATCATTGTTTTGCCCAATACAAGGTGTGGACAACACTGAGATGTCAGATCTCTGAAACTCAGATCTACCAAATAAATTTTCAGTTACAGGAAATTTGAGGAAAAAACCCAAAGTTATTTTTTCTCTCTTATGTTATCCTGGAACAATTTTCACATGAAGCTTGGTAAATAATTTTGTTCAATACAGTTTTTTCCAGAATTTTCTATTTAGGAAATAACTCAAAATTGCTCTAGAGAAGGAAGCTGCGTCCATTTTTTATTTACTGGATAATGCTTTAATGGGCATGGGAGATAGGTTTCATTTTCTCATTTACCTGAAGGCATCTGAGCTCACTTTTTTCATCTGACATTTTCAGCCATCACAGGACTCAGAGCCCTATGTCTAAAAGCTGTAAAATTGCAGACAATTTTAGCAGATCAATTTGATCCTGCCTTATATAATTTGCCTAATCAAGTGATAATCTAGACTAATCTATAATTGCAAACAAATATAATTACAGTAATGCAAGTGTTCAGTGTGGAAAAAACACAAAAAGAGGAATGTGACATATAAAATATTTGCTGAACACCTAAATTTCATATAGAATTCTGCAGGAGTTTGAGACAACTGCCTTTGATAATCAGATCACAGAATTGCAGACAGAAGACATCTAAATTACAGGGTGCAGCTGTGTACTTCATTTATTATCTATTCTAGATCTGGGAGGGAGGTGAGAATCCCCAAAATACCAAAGACTGTAATCACCATGATCATTATTAATCTTTTCACACCAGCTGCACACAAGCAGACAAACACAAAACTTTGCTTTTGGCACCTGGTTAAACCCTCATGCATGTCCTGTTGTTTCAGGAATTTGAGAGAAGGCTTATAAGCAAATAGAATAATTTCAGTTCCTCTAAATATGGAGCATTTTGATTTACTTTTAAGATGAAAACCAGACTTAATAATTAGGGGGTTATTTTTATACAGTGGAAAATTTACTGGATGTTCTATCATACTGGAGGTATGACAAAAATTGCACATTTATTCATCATATTATTTTTATATTTTAAAATATACCTGCTTCAAGGTCAAAGTAAAAATCTCAGTAAAATATAGTTAGCTGCAGGGAAATTATTTTTAGAAAATTTTAGGATTGTTCCAAAGAAGAAAGTTATGAGGTTTATACAGAACAGCTACAAGATGGGAAGAAGTTTGTGTGCAATTGCTACCAAGTAAAAAGCATAATTCAATTTATAAAACTGCTTAAATATAAGCAACTCCAAATTTTATTTGCATATCAAAACAGAAAAGAAAGTTTCTACTAATGTACAGAAATTCATACTTTTCTGTGTAGGTAATTAGAAGGATCAAGAAACCCTAAAATCATAGGAAAAATGAGATTGAGAAAGAAAGTTTATCTGCCCTTAGCTTCTTGACACAAGCCTGCTCAATCTGTATTTGTCTGGTGAAATGTACAAATTAAAAACAACTCATAATTGGCACATGAAAGAAAATTCAAATCTTCTCTTTTTGTCTCCCTTAAATGAAATAAACCAGCAAGCACTTATGGAAGAACCTTAGTTATTGTTTTTCATTTAGATTTTTTATTGATCTGTGGAAAGAGGAGGCAATGATTTTTCTCTCTCTAGGACAGTAGGTCCTTCCTTCCAAGGACACCAAACACTGATGCTGAACTCAGTCATCTGAACCAGTGAGTTTATTTAGTGAAAAGGAAGTCTGATGCAAAATTATCTCTGGAGTACAACATGAATACTGTGAGCAGTACAGTCTATAGAAACAGGCAAAAGTGGAACAGCTGCTGAGGTTCTGTTCAGCAGTCATGCATTTTAGGTAGTTTAGTAGGGATTTATGAACTTATAGTGACAAAAATGATTCTATTGATTTAAACTACTCAAATACCTCATTGTAATACCTGTGGAAATCAGCAAGATCCTGACCTAGGCAGGTGAAATTTTTGGCTGTTCAGGGATTTCTGTCTGATTTATTTTTGTTTCTTGGAAGGGTTGAGGGGTTTACCTGTAAAATGGGGGGCATGGAAGAGGAAATTTCATTTTCTAATATTATGCTGCCTACCTGAATGAAACATAGGTGCTCGAGCTGGAACTCCATCAATACAAAAAATAAATGAAATGGAATTGGAGCCTGAGCCTCTTTGATAAGGTATTCAGTGACTGGGATGCAGAAGCACAGGCTGGGAAATGTATCATTTAATTTAAGTGTCCTCTGCAAGGTTTACCAGGCCCATGGCTGAGCCAGCACTCCTTTGATTATGTGACTGTTCAGTCATCTGTCAGGCCTGGGGGGAAGGCACTCAGGTGAGTGGGTTTGGTGTAGGAGAATAAGGTGGAAAGTTGATTCATGGAACTATGGTATTGATCTAGTTAGCATTCTTTAATCATTCTTACATATTTTTATAATTATTACCTTTTGTGATAGAAGTGCTGGCTGCTCCAGATGGCTTGGCTTTGGCTCATTCTGCTGTGGTTACTTCTCACCTTTGGATGACTTTCCCTGGCCCCTTGCTCTTCTCCAGATCTGGGAGTTATTTCTATTTTTGAACTTCCACTGTGTTCCTGTGGTTAGCTTTTTTTCTCTCTGAGCATTAGCAATCCTGTCTGTGTTATCTTGATTTCCTCTAAATTTATGACAAATTTCATCATCTTAGAAAGCCAAAAATTTTCATATTACACAGAGAGTGGAAGGAACAGTCGACTTCTCTACTGACCATAACAGAGTTTGATTTGAGGGCAGGATAATAGTGCCATCATTGTTATAATTTGTTTACATCAGTGTGGAAAACATAGATTCTAATCAAATTCATGGTGTGACTTTCTTCCAAGGAATAGCCAAGACACTGACAGAAAATGAGGTTAAAATCCTCTATGAGAAGTGATCAGATATTTTCTCCAAGACATTTTTGAGGGTAAATGCTGCTAGTTTTTAGCCACTATTTGGTATGTGTGCAAGAATATGCCCCCTCCAATGACTAGGAGTTTACCTCATTATGTAATATCCTGGCCAAAATGAGAGAGAACATCCCACAGCTCAAAGCACAGAATAGACAATAACTTAGTATAACTATAACTTATATATAACTTATAAGTTATATAATAACTTAGTAGTTGTGGTCTTTCAAAAGACAAGTGACCTGAATTCTTGATGGATACTGACCTGAAAAGAAGCTTCATCATCCCAATCAGTGTCCTGCAAGATGTTCAGGTGTGTCTACATAAGAAAGAGAAAAGACACTCACCTTTTCCCAATCTAATGGGAGTTCAGAGGGACACTCAGTGCATCTTTAGTGCAGTGTCCCAGCTCCTTCCTGCTTACTACCACACTCCTTCCAAAGACAATTGGCAACTTCTTTGACAAAGTGTATCTTTCTATAACTAAAAATTTATGACTCTATTTGCAATGAAATATCTGCAATTTAGTGGTAGACCATTCTGTATATTCTTGGAAGCCCAACTACCAGTATGGTGAGAGACATTCAAGGAATTTGCCATTGGAAAATGATTTTGCAGTGCCTAGATGTGTGGTATTGGAGCTTATGTGTAAGAATATTTAGAGTCAGTTCTATCACTTCAACATATAAGGGGAAACTTTTAAAATATATTATATATAAGAAAGAAAAATATTTATGAAACATATTCTTCTATAATTAAATTTATATATACTGCTCTTTTTTATCTTAAGGCTGAACAAGCATCATTTGCCTTTTAAAAAACTTATTCTCTTGCTGCTTCTTCTTGGTCTGTGTGAAATCCCACACTGAAACAATGTTCAGATAATTTTCTGTCTCCCTAAATTTCTTGAAAAATATTTCTATTTTGTGCCCTAATTAGCAAATTCCTTGCTTAAGACCTTAGCATGCTTTCCCCATTTAAAAGAATTAAAAGGTTTATTTTGAAACAGATTTTACAGAGAGTCTACTTTGAAGGTTAAACACACCAGAAAACTGATCTGAGGATCAGTTGCCAAGAACCCTCAAAACCTGCCTTGTTGTTATTAGGGGAACCACAAAAAGACAGGTATTTTTTCCTTTCGCTGTTCCAACTACACAGAAACAGGGTGGCATTTAGCCCTTCAACCTTATAAATAAAAGAAAGAAAAAATAAGGTATCACAGAAAACATCTTTGCTAGCTGCTCTCAGAATTTATCCTCTTCCTGTGACTATCATGACCAAACATTTCTGTCCTACAGCCTCCCCTTTCCAGACCTTCAAACAGATTTTTGTCACAAAATCTGGATCTTCACTATTTACCCAAGGTGTATTTTTTGAGGTACTGCATTTTGTTTTCAGTAGGTTCATTCTTTAGCATCACAGAGATCAATGCTGGATGAAAAACAGCAGGCTACCTCTCCATGGATAACAAAATAATTCAGGGATTATACAGTACCTTGTCATCACAGCACAGCACAGGTCATTTCTACCACTTATCACCAGCAAAGGCAGGCACCCAGCAGCAGAATCACCAATGCTCTCATTTGTTTTGGTAGTAGGCATCACCTTTGACTGTGCAGCCAAATTTCAAACTATCATTAAAAAATCATTACAACCCCAAATGGGAAATTGTGAACCTATGCTTCATCCAGAGTAGTTTTCCTGAGCTCTCACAAAGATGAGAGCAGCAATATCAGTAATGTAAATAAATTGCTGTGCCATACCATCGACATTTTTATTGTGGGTTTCTTTAACCCAGTGCTTCTTTTAAGCCTCTCTGAAGTACAAAGTGAGATCTTTTTTACACATTGAGAGAATAGGGAGACTGTGTAAAGCTTCACCAAAGACGCTTCTTTATGCAGATCATTATTGGTGCCATGCTATTCATTTTCTATGAGGCACTTCATTTTGAAATGCCTTGATGGCCTGAACCTTAATGCTTCCTTTGAGAACTCTAGTACCTGTAAAATCCATGAGCCAGTCTTTGTGTAAATGCTTGATATCACTCTTCAATTGCATACACACTTTTAACTAAAAATAGTTAACTTAAAACAGACTAAACCTGATTTAATAGATAGCCAGTAAGAGATGTTATTGACATCACAAACTTCTGTGGGACTTACATTATATATTTTGCAGGAAAGAAATAATTTTCTTCTTTGAGTCTGAAACTTTTCATTTCCTGACCAGACACAGCTCTTACCTCTTTTGCAGCCAACTTCTTCTAAATGGCCCAATGTCAAGCAGAGTGAAAAAATAATGGTCTTTCTTTCCAGGAAACCTGAGATTTATGTGCATGTATCAAGCAGATGTAGCTATTAAATGCACTGACATGTTTCTTACTCAAAGCACACAGAGCAGCATCACCCAAAGAAACTGTTTCATCACATTTGCTTAGCACAGTCTAACTCCTTTCTTATGAAAGTATTTTGATAGGATTGAAGTAAGAAACCTAAAATTTATATCACATTTCAAGCCAGGAAAAGGCCCTACCCATATAATCTAAAGGAACTAATGCAGTTTGTCTGTCTGTCAATGTACTTTCTTGAAGAGGGAAAGTTCTGCAGAGCCTTTTTACAAATTAAAGATTTCAGTTTTCCCAGAAAATAAAATATTCAATTACAAACCATGAATAAAAATTTCTTTGGGGAAGATCTACCTGCATGGAAACTGCAGCTTCCTATAGCTGTGAACCCAGCTGTGACCGTGGTCACAGGGGTTTTCAGGATGAGAGAGAGACGGAAATGTTGACTCCATGATCAGAAGGTTGATTTATTATTTTATGATATATATATATATAACATTATGACTATACTAAAAAGAAATAGAAAAGAAAAGGCTTCTTCAGAAGCTGGCTAAGCTAAGAATAGAATAGAAAGAATGAATAACAAAGGTCTGTCTCTCGGCAGAGAGCGAGAGCAGCTCTGCTGTTAGTTGTTCAGTAAACCCAAACACCCACAGGGGCCCAATCACGGGTGGACCTGTTGCATTCCACAGCAGCAGATAACAATTGTTTACATTTGTTGCTGAAACTTCTCAGCTTCAGCAGGAAAAATCCTAAGGAAGGATTTTTCACAAAAGGTGTCTGAGACACCCAGCCTTGTGAATTTAATGTTCAAGTTCAAAATCAAAGGTCATGTAAGGATTCTGGCTAGGGAGTGCCTACTCATTTAATTATTTGAGCTCCCTGGAGACAAAAGCATTACCAGGACATAAATTAGGCCAGACTCTGGTGCTTACCAGCATTATCTACAACATCTGATCACACATTTGTGATGGAAGGGGGATCCTCCATAGGACTGATCCCTATGGATGACAAACAATTGTACAGCTCTTGCTGACATGTGGGATCACTCCTCAAAAGGCTGACACAATCCTGCAGTGTGGTGCAGCAGCTTCTTTTGAAGGGCAAGTTTTCTACTCCTTCTTCAAGAAGGGACTCCTCATTATCCACTGTTCTTCACAGAGACTGTAAGGAATGTATATCCCATTCCTCTCTGGTCCCTCTGCAGAGTGGTCCTCTGGTGTGTGCTCTCACTGACCCCACAGAATGAGAATATTCAGCAGAATGGAGTGATGAGGGTAGCAGAGGACTTCATGAGGCTCTTCTGGAGGGATCCTGGGACACTTGTTTACATGGCTCCTGAAAATGACACTGCACTTTCTGGTTTTGGAAAAGCTGTCCGTAAACTTCTTGACAAGTTCTGTCTTTTTATTCATTCTCTGTGTAGGATTTGATAAAATTCTTGTGTGTTTTCAGCTATAACTATTTCCTCTTACTTTTGACTTCCAAAGTGTCTGCAAAACTTTCTTAGTCAAAAACAGCACAGGAAAATACTGTGTGAGAAGAGGATTAGAAGCAGAAATGGAGTAAATATTGTTTCACTCCATTGAAGGTGGTAATAGATAAAACACAGGGAAAACAAGTCTTGTAATCTGGAAGTTTGAAAAAAGCTGTATGAAAAGCAAGTTACCTTTTTCAGGAGAAAAACAAGTGTTTTCTTGCTTGCTATTTTCTGGTTATGCAAAATGCTGAGAGAGATTTAAAAAGAGAGAATTTATTTACAATTCTGATGGAGGAGTAGGTGTTGTAAACATTGTGTGACTGCAAGCATGATGTGTTCTAGGCTGCTGGAGACTGATGTACTGTGCAAGGAAACTGCAGAGCACTGCTCACCAAGCTCTGCAGGGCTCAGCTCTGCCCTGCCTGCCACTGATCAACCTCTGTGATGTGCTCTGGGCTCTGGCTTCTGCCTTGGGAGGGCTCAGCTGTCCTGCTTGAAGAATGCAATTAATATTTCTATCATTTTTTGCAAGGGCAGGAGAAAAGGATGAGAATAGATAAGTATTTATTTCCATCCTATTCAGAAAAAAAGATAAAGGAGGAAGGGTTTTGCTGTGGGCAAAATGTGTCTACAATGCAGCAGGTTTTCTGAGGGACCTAAAGTGAGATCAGATGCTTTTAATCCAATTGAAAAAAGAGCCTAAACTATTTCCTGTTGTGGCACTTGTGTCATTCATGGCACTGCAGCAATAGCAAGAAACCCAGGAACTGCATGGAGCACCCAGTCCCAGCCTCTGTCAGATAAAATGTGCTCATTGATCTGAGGGCAGGATTTTGACCGCCTGCCATGTGCATGTGATCTATGATAAAGGTTCTGGATATTTAAGACTAAATGTTTTAGGAAAACTGAATGACCAGAGCTCCTAATCTGATGAAAAATTCACCAGCAAGAGACTATTTAAAATGTTTGCAATATTTTCACTTTACCTTTGTGCTGTATTTCATGGTTGTTTCCAAGAGCTGAGAATTATATTTTTCTAAAGAAGACCTAAAATGGAGATTTTTATGTTTCCTGTTTGTCACTATTCCAACTGCACTGGAACCCAAGAATATTCTGCATTTTTTCAAACAAATAAAGATAGTTTGCATCAAAATAATCAGTGTAAATTTGTACATATATTTCAATATATATGTAAATAATTTTGAAAACTTGCTCCTGTTTTGTGGTTATTTACTGTAGGATTGATAAGTATTTGCAAATGAGGTGTCATGACAGGAGCTGTGCAATTCAATGAAGCATTAAAAAAAAGATTAATTGCCCATTTTACTTCTTAAACTCCATTCTCTTCTCTGCCCCCTTGCTCAGTTGAGTGCTTGCTATTTTTCACTGAAAGATCTAGGAAAAAAAATATACTTAATATAAATAGAGAGCTCAGGTATTTTTACTGATATCTATAATCCCTGAATATTGCTTCTGGAGTCAGCTGAAAGGACACATGATATTACTATAAAACATATATTTATTGGGAGCTTCCCATCAGCTTTTAGCTCAGGTAGTCATGGGAATAAAATATTATATTAGACCTATTCTCTTGAAAATATATATACTCAAAACAGTGGGCTCAAGGAGCTCACATAAATAATTTTTGATGTTACTTCAGTGGCCAAATCCAAGCACAGCTGAAAAACTAGTCACCTTAGAGAGAATGTTTCAGATTTGATTTACAATTCATCTCAAATCCCAGAAAAGCCATCTACATCTGGTTTTACCAGTGCTTGTCTTCCTCCAATGCTCTAGTACTCTTGACAAAAATGTTAGATAAAGATTTTAGCAAAAGTTCAGATTTGTCATATATGAATTTATTTCAGGGACATTATTGTTTTTAAATGTCTAATTTGCATAGATTTTTTGTGAACTGCTAAGCTAAATCTTTTTTGGTTCATTTCCGTTTTATTTTCAACAATGATATTAAGTGGATTAAACTGATCCTTTCTGTGACTCTACAGATGTCACTGGAGCGACATTAGGGACATATGAAACCTGTTTGTCTCATCAAGCATCAGGGAAATATGTTTGGAAAATGCTTGGAATTCAATGTCTTTTGATGCCATCTAAATATAAAATATAAATTCCTACAAAGATTTACCAGTCTGGCAAGGTTCAGAATTTCATTTCAGTAGATGATATGAAACCAAAAGCCTTAAAAGATGGCAACAAAGGCAGAAATATTATATAAATAAATAATGAATTATTAATTGTTTGAAAACAGTCTGGTGAGTTACTGTAATTTTGAGGAATTTTGCTTCCTTTGATCCCATCCCAAAGTATTGTATTTAAATTTTTAGAGAAGCTTAAATAAGACAGTAAGCACAAAATGAAACACATGAGGTTCTTTTTGAATATCAGGAAACATTTTTGCATTGTTTGGGTGACAGAGCACTGACACAAGTTGCCCAGGGTTGTTACCTCTATCCTTGAAGATATTCAAAAGCTCCTGGGACAAGATCTGGAGCAACTGGCTCTAGGAGATTCTTCCTGAGGAGGGTGGTCAAATCAGAAGATCCCCAGAGATACAAGCCCATCTCAGCCATTTTGTGATTCCATGACTGGAGCTAAGGATGATCCTAAAGGAAGGACTTTTGCACAAATCTCTATTGCCTTAATGTTTCCTTCCCAAGAAAAGTGAAAAGGGCCTTGCTACATAGCTATGCTTTAATATTAGATTACAAGGTCAAGGCTAATTGGAACAAAAATATCCATTTTTCCTTAAATTTGCCTTTTTTCTTTTTCTGAGAACTGTTAGAATCTTAGCTCTCTTAACATTCAGTATTAACTGATTGTTCTGCCTTTGATTTTGTACAGCAAATTTATACTGAGCCACATTAGACATTTTCATTAACCATTGAGACTTCTATTGTTTCAAAACTGGCAATAAAAAGCATGTTCCTTGAAATCAGCTTTGTAACCTGACAGCACTGGAAATAAAGCCTGCAGTCCTTTATTTTAAAATACTGTCTCAAAACCAGTTTATGCATCTCTGCATTTCCTGTTCAATAGCTTTTGTCATAAGACATAGCAAAAAAATTTTTAATTATCTCATTATCTCACACATTTCTCCATGGATGCTGCATATGAACTGCATATATTTAGGAAAACAAGGTGCATTTTCCCTAAAAAGTGACTATTGTTTTTTTTTTTCAAAATACAAATTTATCCTGAAACTCTTTACTCATGATCCATTTTTTTTCTCGACATTTTTCCCAACTTTTCTCTGCTTTCTGAGGCTGCACAGTCTCAGGTTTTGCTCTGGCTTTGATGAATTAAGTACTGAAGGTATCTCTGGTGATGAGAAAAGGAAAGACCTATTTCAATAGCTTTTTGTGGTGTTTTTCAATAGCATTGTGGTGTTGTGAGGTCCCCAGGACGAGGTGAGAGATGAGAATTTGACTCCAAGTTCTCAGAAGGCTGATTTAATTTTTTATGATATTATATTATATCAAAAAAAATTATATACTAACACTATATTAATGAAAGAGAAAAGATAAAGACAGAAAGCTGGAAAAGAATGAAGAAATAACTTGTGACTCTCCAGAGACTCGATGCAGCTGGACTATGATTGGTTATTAAATTAAAACAATTCACATGGTGCATAAACAGTGTCCAAATAACATTCCAGAGCAGCAAAACATGGAGAAGTTGAAGCTTCCCAGCTTCCCAGGAAATGAAATCCTGGTGAAGGGATTTTTCAGAAAATATCATGATGACAGATATTTCAACAGAAAATGGAATTGTATACAAATAGAATTAGGAGAATAGGAAATTTTCCTAACACATAAAAATCTTCTGAAAAATTAACATGTCTGCAATTGTTCTAGGAAAACAATAGGAACTTGGATAGGAACTTGCTGAACACATTATTTCTCATGTGGAGAAAAAGTCAGTTGTTGAACCACATTGTTACCAGTGCCTGCACCTCTGTCTTGTAAAAATTTAGGAAAGAGAATCCCTAAATTTTCTTGGTTAACTGCAAACATAACCAGACCAGGGACAGCTGAGTATTTCCCTTCTTACTTGGTGTATTTTCTGTCTGTCCAAGAGCTCAGGAAAATTTCACAGATAATATTGCAGGGTAACCAAATTGACACTCCAAGTTTGGTTTCATTAGAACTCTCAGGATCACAAAAAGAAAAAAAAAATTTAAAAAAAATAGAGTGGTTTTGACATGATAAGTCTGAGCACATTTGCAGTCCCAGATGCACCAGTAGCATTAGTTCTTCTATAAGCCTGGGCACATTAGGATTCCACATTCATAAATAGTGCAATTTATTGATTAATGTGACAGGATTAGTTTCAGAAATTGCCATTGATAAATCCACTGATATCAGAAATCATAAGCAATACTACTACTGCAGAATAAAGCTTATCCAAAAGGCATTCTTGTAGGGGAGGAGATGAGTACACCCTTTTGATCTCCACTATACATAAGTAAACTATCCAACCTTCTTTATCCCTTGAATTACATTTATATTGTTTTCTTTAGGAGAGAAGAGAAAATTTCATCATTAGGTGGAGTTTAAGTGACTTTAGTAATTACATGTAAAGCATGTGCAGGTTTTTACTTTACTAACATATCTGGAGCATAAAAATTCAAATGTATTTTTGAGTTGATAAAACACAGTTCAGCTTTTGTTTGTTGTTTTTTGGTCATTCCTTTGGCTTAATTCCCATTACCTGCATTGATTTAAACAGAACATGACCACAACCCCTCAGTGCCACTGCATCCTTTGTTTCATCCTCTCCCAGGGCAGTACACAAAGTTCCCTCACAGTCCCTGCTCCTAAGGTTTGTGCAGTTTGTTTCTGGTGAACTATTGCCAACATGCCACTTCTCCTTGCTGAGTTTTGTCTTTTAGTGTTTTTCCACAATCTCTCTCACTGAAATGTTCCTATTATCATTTGGTTTTTCTCCAGGAACCTAAAAGTTATTTCAGTCAGATGAGAGAGGAAAACAGAATACATGATAGCATTGCCATCGTAGCTCTTGCTTTTCTATTAAGAAAAACCAATAAAAGCTCTATTTGTATCCTGGTTTTTGCTTTATTCCTGTCACCTCCTATCATTTTATAGTCACAGTTTGCTTCCACTTCAGTGGAGTCTGAATTAAGAAAATGCTTGATACTCAAACATTGATATTTTTTCAGGTGTCCTTCAGAGCAAGAGGAATGGTCTTGTGCAGGGCCAGGAGCTGAATTTGATGGTCCTTGTGAGTCCCTTCCAACTCAGCATATTCTGTGATTAAGGACAAGAACAGCTGTAGTTTCCTGAAGTGTAAAATAAAACATGCATATCACACAGCTGGAATACAGGTTAGTATGTAATGCTAGGATATGTTAGAAAACAATTACTTAGATGGAGACTTGATCAAGTATTTGGTTTCAGTTTGGTACCATGAGCAGCAGCAGGTACACTCTCTCTGGGTTTCCAGTCAAGGGAGGCTCAGGGGAAAAATACTGATGCACTTGTTTGGTGTAGCCTTATGTTTACAAGGTGTAAACATAAGGTCTGTAAACACATGTTTACATATGTTTACAAGGTAAACACATCCAGGTGTTGGGACACTCTGCCCAAACCTAGTGTTTCAATCCCATCTTTGTAAAATGAATCTGATTTCCAGCTTCCTGAATCCGTGCTTTGGCTTTTCTCAAATTTTGAAATTTATATTAATGTTTCAGATCAGGAGTTGCCTGTGCTTAATTAAATATTCAGTGTAATCACACGAGGTTTAAGGTCTTTCCTAGGTATTTAAAGCCTTTTATAGATTTTCTTTTCCAAATAATTTTTGCTTTTAGATATATGAAACTTTGGGCACATGAATTTCTTAGACTCACTGTGTTTTTTTCCTGCTTCACCTGTTACCAAATGACAGCTGATCAGTTTAAAAAAATGAAAATATGATGTAAAGTTTTAAATCATATATTGAATATTAGCAGGCAGCTGAAAAGTAGCTTTTATCACATTTGCCTGTGATTTTGCCAAAATACAATCAGAATTAACATTTTACTGGCTGCTAAACAGAACAAAAACAAAAACAATCCAAAATCCAACAACCCCAGAAAAATAAGCACTGTAGAAACTGCACTGGTGGCATTCATTTAAACATCAATGTAATATAATATAATGCAGTGTAAACTTCAGATACTGCTCTCACCCTCTCTGGTGACTGTGAAAACATTTGCTAATTGCCTGTACTCCCACGATCCTCCTTCCTTCTGCTAAGACTTCATCAGCAGCTGCATAATCATCCATCTTTGAAGTCAGTAGCAGTCTGCTAACAGAGCAATTAGTTGAAGCACCAAGAGCCAAAGGTGGTAGATGTGTTCCTTTTTCTTTGTGACATATAAACAGTACTTACATGAACTTGAAAAGATTAATAATATACACATGGATTTGCTACATGATTTTATTTTTTCCTGTTTGAACAAGATGAGTGAATGTCAGCTATTATTATTTGAAAAGAGAGTTGTCAGGCCACAGAAGTTGGTGTGTCAGATCCCAGGATCCTGACCTACAACACACATCATGGGGCATCAAGAATCCATATCTGAACAGCTGGAAAGGCATTCATATGACTGAATGTATTAATTTTATATTGGAACCATCTATATAGACTTCCATTTTTGTCAATGGGAAGAAATAGATTTATTGCTTCTTTAAAGTGCTTGATTTAAAGTACATGCATAATGGTGCATGGTCATTCATAGATAGTTTTATGATATTAATAAAAATGGACATAGTCATTGTATTAGTTGGAACTCAAAATTATCTTTCCTGGGAATCTGGATATAGGAACAATATTGAGTATTTCTGGGTAATAGCAAAAACCAGGTTAAAAGAAAATTTCTCAGAATTTTTACTGTTACCTGTTGCATTTCAAAAATCATAGGAACACTTCAAATTTTGGGAAGCCTTGAATATGATTTTGTTTCTTTTCAAATCCATAAACTTCAAAATCACCTCTACAAAAAGTCTTGCAGCTGCAACAGTTATATGAGAAGAGTCCTTTCTAGGTTGTTGCATTGGTCTGCTGAATGAGATCATCAAGGCACCTTTACAGATACTTCCAAGTATATGCATCTATTTTTAATACGTTTAGTGAAGAAAATAGGGATAAATAATAGCATTCAATAAAATGTTCAGTAATACTTGTTTGTATTAAGAATTATCCATTTGAAATAATAGTAAGAACAAAACATAACCAAAATGACATAACTATGCCCTGATAATCCAGTTCTTTTAGTTAATAATTTATTAATAAAAAAATATTTAAAAGAAAGAGAAATGTAAAATCATGTTTCCATCTCCACTTGCCTCTCATTTTTTATCTTATGCAAAGTCTCAGATTTTTTCAAAGACTGGAGGCAGATGACAGTGAGCTGAAGAATCACCTTTGCTGCAGAGTAGAGGAAAAGTGCAGTAAGGAAAAAAAATAGTATGCATATTGGTATTATCTGATATTCAGTGCAAACAGAACTCTAGAGAGCTGCCCAAAGACAGCACCTCTTTACTGAAATGATTTACTATATTCACACTCTGAGCCACAGATGCACAGTTTAAGTAACAAATCTTCCTTGTAAATGTGTTCTGCTGCATCCACTACAGCTTAGAAAATGCAAACTGAATTTGTTCCTCTTGACAGAAACATTTAATTATTAAAGTGCAGCATGTTACACAAACAGGCTAGAGACACATTAGGCTGCATTTTATTGAGCACACAACATTTTCTGATGCGAATTTTATCTTAAATCTGCAATTAAAAATCTGGTCAGTGGACATATAGTATAAATAATCATGAAAGCTATTTTATCATGTGTGGACAGACGTGTGGACTGTGGTGCAGTTTTAAGGTATTTCCTTTTTTTAATAAACAATATGAAAGTATTCCCTTTCTTCCCCCCTCTCCCCTCCCATTAAAAGTTCTAAATACAATGAAGGTATGAAATAGCAGTACAGATGAATATATCATTGGAGCTGTAGTACAAATGGAACTTCTCTCCCATGGAGAAGGTGGAGTAGAATGCAACAGGCCACGGTACTAGAGCAGAGAGAAGTGAGATCTGGGAAGAGTCCTGAGAGAAGGGATTCGGCTAGATAAATTTGTTCAAAGGCTGAAAATTGCACTGGTGTTCATGTCCAGGAAAAAAAATTTTGTCCTGAAAGTTTACTTTTTATTGCAAAGTTTGAGGTTTTGTTGTTTTTCCTCAAAGTGGGGGAGTTGCTCTTCATACGACGTATCTAAAGAACAAATGTACTTTATCTGAAAGTTACCTCTGCATAATGTCAGGACATAAAATTTCCTCATATTATTCAAGCCTAGCAAACAGGTTGATTTAACAGAGGAGTTAAATCAAGCTTTATTCCATACATTTGTACAAGTATGATTTCTGTTCAGCCAAGTGAGAGAGTATGGCAAGGTATTTAAGGCCACCATGACTTGTAGCAATCAGTCTACATAAAACAAAACATAAAAGAAATCCCTTGCCTAACGAAGGGTACATGTGCAATCACACAGTGAAGACACCCAAACCTGGAAACAGCAATCTCTCTGTCTCACACTTTTTGAGACATTTGGTGTGGCTTATGATCTTTTGAGTGTGTGACTTCTCTTTATATCTGTGCATCAACAATTATGTGGAGATCTGAGGAATTTCCAGCTCATGAACAAAAATTACTGGGGGAAGCAGGAGGAGTAAGAAGGCTTTGAAAATTCTGGCAAGGACCAGACAGTTTTCCCTTTGCCTGCCTGATGGAGGAAGGGCTGCACTGTAATGCAACACCCATCCAAACTGCAGCTGCACTCCTGCCCACCAAAGCTTTGCAAAGGGCAGAGGGGAAGAAAAAACTGCCCCTGCCCAGTCAGGCTCTTGAAGATAAAACAGTTTAAAGTGTTTTCTAGGGAAAGGTATCTTCAATAAACAAATTTGAATATGTATCTAGCTTTCTCAAAGATGTTGTTGCCTCCATAGAGAGAAACCTTTTTCTCAGATTAATTTCCCATCTTATTAATTCAGAAAAGGTTATCTCTAGGCTGAGTACTGATTAGCCTTTCAGGAAAGATAGAAAATTCTGTAAATTACAGAAAATTTCTTCGGAAGGAAGAGGAAGGGAAAAGGAAGAGAAAAGGTGTGTCTGCTTTAGGATACAGCACAGACCAAAAGGAATGAATGTATTGAGTAAAACAGATGAGGCTGAGGATCCACTACCAACACTGTTTTTTGGGCTCAGCTGGTTACTACAAAATCTCTTGTCCAGTCTCATAACAAGAAGTTTTTGTAATCAATGTAGTTTTCCTCTAGAACTTGATAAGTTTGTTTATTTTTTTAATGACTAGCATAATATTGTGTCTTAATTATTTAAAGAATATTTGTCAAAGATCTTCCTGGTTTTACATAATGCTATGGATTGAAAATATCCTGTCCTGTATATTTGAATTTATTTTCCTCATGTACAACTGGTAGTGACTTATTTTTATTTATATGTCTACACTTTCAAAGATCCTTTTATTTGAGCACTTATTTGCGGAGTAATCCTCGAGGAATTCCCTCCCACTTCCACTTAGCAACAGGTGTATATATATCTGGCATTGCAGCAAGTAAAAATTATCTTTTGAAACTCCATCTGCTTATGTGGGAAGAAACGAGAGCACATAAACATCTCTGTGAAGATGTATTTGTTTCAAAATGCAGTTTAGAATTTTTCTTAATGGTCTGAAGTATTGCTCTCATGTATTTATATATGTCTTAGTAGACAAATTTATTGTCCAGTATTTGAAAAACTGAAAGAGTACCTATTTTACCAGTGTGCATCCATGGCTACTTTTACATCAAATCGTTTAGAAAAGGAATTCACTTTAAAAACAAAAAAATCATTACTTTTATTATATACATTTTTTCCTTATCACAGACCAGTATTAGAGCACACATAATGGATTCTTCTAGTGTAAAACTAAACCCAAATACTTGTTCCCAGAAACTTTGTTAAGGCAAGTAATCATATGGAGAAGATTGTTTCTGCATTTGTGTTTCCAACTTAATTTAAGAGATGTTAAACTTAAGACTGGAAAAGATTTTCTGAAAGACAGGGATTTGGTGTTTGCAGCAGAGGGAGAGGACAAAAGAATGTTCAATGGAAACATAAGAAGAAGTCATAATCTCCAAAGACATTGAACATAAGCTTTTCATGATTATATACATTTCATGAGTATATTTATTTCTGTTAGAAATTTTTTTAAGCAAGGAATTGGGAGACTAGTTCAGATTGCCTGAAAATCAATGTAATTTACAGAATTTTCTACCTTTCCTGGAAGGCTAATCAGTACCCAGCCTAGAGATGACCTTTACTGATCACAAGCATTTGCCAGCACCAGATCCATGCCCTGGCTGAGGAGTTCAAGGATATCCAAATCCTTCAGCTCCAGCTCTTGCTGCCCACCAGGGAGCCAGATTCCAGTTGAAGTTGTTTTGCTTTGCACAAAACATCTAAATATCTGCTGGATAAGGAGGGAAATGGAAAGTTGATTCACGAAGGCATCAGGACAGTGAAGAGACCATTGTGCTTCGCAAACTGAATTTACATTTTATACCTAAATCGCCCTCATGTCTAAGATGGAAATTGGAAGACTTATGTTTTATTCAATTTTGGCAGAATATTTATGTTTATGGAGGGAGGTATTTATATGAGATGAAAATCTTGTGCAGTAACTGGCATTCCAAGCTTCAAACCTGAGTTTTTTAATTTACAGACCTTACAATGATGACGGGTAGTTTGAAACAATAAGATAAAATTCATTTTTTCTAATCAAACTCTTGCCAAATCCTTTATGATTGTGGCAAAAAACCAAAAAAAAACCCCCAAATACTAAACCCAAAAAACCCCAACCTGTCAGGAAAAAAGATGCTGTAATTTAATTGAATGGTCACAAAGTCCTAGAAATACCTCTGGTGAATTTATTCAATAAATTTAAGAAGTGGAGAAGAAAATCGAAGTACAGCCATAAAAACAAGGAAGAGACAAAATATGAAGCAAAGATAGATAATCTTCTTTAAACTGGTAAGTACTGACAGGAGGATGACAATCTTCATGACATCTACAAGTGTTTGAGTTGTGATAAAGACTGTGAAGAACTTGAAAAGCAGTAGAAGTATAGAAGGTAAAATTTGAAAAATTCACATAGTGTTTTGGGTTCCCTTTTCAAAATTGTATTTTTTTAAAAAGAACTTTGCATTATGGCCATCAAAATTCCAATTCCTCATAGATGTATCTTCTAGTACCTCTTTGTTGACATCAATGTAACTATTCTAGGAGTTCATGTGGTGTGCTGAAGAACATCTCTTGTTTAAGAATCACTGGGAAGGACAGGTTGTGAGCAGATTCAAAATAGTCTACAAGTAACGTAAAGGATGCATTTATCATCAATGAACTTAGTTTTAGTTGCTCTCCCTACATTAAATGGCAAAAATGGAATGCTTTATTGGGCTTCCAAATAAATGTACACAAAGTTGTCTTAGAGGTAGGAAGGATTATGTGTTAAAAGCTACCATATGGCTGACATAACAGTGTTTATGTGCTTAATATAGGACATGTATAGGCAGTTAATCATTTGGATATGGAAACATTCATGTTTCTTAAAAGAAAAGAAATTTACACCTGCAGTTTTTAAGGTTCTGTTTACAATGGACGGTGTCCCAAGAACTTAAAGACATTTTTCCGAGGAGCATGACTTTGATTTCCTATTTCTGAATGAGAATGACTCATATTTCATTACTATTTTAAGATGAAGGTCCCCTCTCAGTAATATCTGAGGAACATACTGTCAATAACTTCGCTCATGTGTATAGGCTGCCTGTAATTTATTTCAGGCTCCTGAGTGTCTACACTTGTGACAACTTGTCAACAAGTCACAGAATACTCACAGGACTGCATCAGAGCTGTGCACATGTTCACAATTTAACCAGCAAACCAAGGGGCTGGGCTGGATGCTGGCTCAGGAGTCCAGCTCGCCATGAGGTCCAGCTGAATGGCTGAAAAGGACACAGGGAGGTGAGGAAGTGTAGAGACTCCCAGGGGATACCCACTGGGCTGCCATACCAGGCAAGGGATTTCTTTCATCCATACAGCAACTTCATTTGAGAAGGGATACAGCAACTGGATCTAAGTAATTTCTCTTTCACTGTGAGAAAGGTCTGAGGATCTTTGTTGTGCATCCATTGTGTCATGTGTCTGAAATATTAATGATAATTCCCCTGATCAATAACTAGTGATGCAGACTACAGACTTTAGCTAAGAAAGGAGAAACTATGCTGGTATAATTCTGTTTATGTGTATTTGTACATATTTCTTGCAAGCTCAGGACCATGGGTGGAGTTTTGAGACATCTTCTGTGAACTCTAACCTGCTGTGAGCACTGTTTGGCACATCACAACAGAATATAATTTTGTGATTGACAGGAGGGAATTCTGACTCCCTGACCCTTTTTGAAAAGATTTAAAAAGACTGAATGGGCTGTAGTGGACAAATGTCAGTGCCATGTACTGTTTCATCTCCCTTCAGAGATGAGAAGTAGCCTAACCTTCCATTTTTTAAAGTGTAATGCGTTTTGGAGAGTGACAGGCAGACTATCTGACAGCATAAGCTTGAAAGGATTCATTGATTCCTTTTACTTCTGTTTTAACGAGATGTAACTTTAATATCTCAATGTTCCCTGAATATTTTGCAGATTTCAAGCATTAACAGAAGGAGTTCAAAAGGGCCCTGAAATGAGACACTGAATCCAGCACACCAGTCTTGGTTACCAATCCCAAGCTTCCAAAGCCAGTCAAGGTTCAGATTTACCTTAGAGATCTCTAGTTCCAATTTCAGGAAAATTTACATCTGCATATGCTCATGGGAGAATACTTCCTCAGGATGCTGTCCATGGAGAATATTGCAGAAAACACAGCATAACTAATTTTCTCCTAAATAATTTTTCTTTCAGAATGATCCATACAGAAATTGTGAGATAAAATGTGTATACTAGACTTAAACTGAATTCTGTAGTCCTAGCTCTGTGATTAAAATACCTTTTTCATTTGACAGTTATGAATGTCAGGGCATCTAAATTCAAACACATTTAATGTAATGCAATTGATAAGGAATTATGATGAATAGTTTATGCCTTGGTTGGGTAGTACTCCCAAACTGACTGTGAGAGGTTAAAGTGCTGTGTCTCTCATGGTAAAGAAAATACATGGAACTTCTCTTACCTAAACAATGAAATTTTCATCTCTGCTGTGAAGAGGTCAAAGAAAATGGCAAGAAATCAAATGTGCAGTGGATAATAATCAGAATTAGTAGAGGAGCTGGAAAAAAGAATTATAGGTTACTTGCCACTGTTAATTGTAGGTTTTGAGCTTTTTGTTATAATTCCAGACATTTATGTAAGAAGAACCACTAATTAACCTCAATCAGTACCAAACCATGAACATGTGAATTACATACTGGTTTTTGATAATAGGCCAGGCTGTGCTAAGAAAGGAACATGTTCCAGTAGAATGTCACTGAAAAGAAAGAAGGGATGGATACATAAAGCATGGCACTCTAATATGAGATGGCCCGAACTGTTACCTTCTTTTGCAAAGGCATGAATACTCTTTTGACATTTGGGTTGTAGTCCAATTAATGTATTGATCAATGCACATTTTGTGGCTCAGTAGAAAATCATCATGATGTTTAAAATTGTTTATTTCAGCCTTGTAAAACTGTCACTCCTCTAGCCAAAGAATTTTATTTTTTTTAATCTCTCAGACAAGACACAGTGTGAGAACTCTGTTCTTGTGCTGAAAGCAGCTGCTCCCAAGCTGATGGGTGAAAGGCCTTTGGCAGCCACAGTCAGATGCTGTGAAATTGCATCTGGCTCTTCTCATGTTTTGCCATTGCCAGTAGGTGGGGATGATCTTTACAAGGCAGCAGATTTCACTGCAGTGGTAGGAGAACAAGGTAGGTATGCAAGAAGTAGTCCCTGACTGCAGAGAAAGTAGGGGACAAGGTTCCCCATTGTGTGGACTCTCATTTGTTGAACTGCAGAGAATTACATATTTCTTTTCACTGCATGGTTTTATTTTACATTTCTGAGCAATCAAAAAAATGCTAAAGCGTGTGCAGACCTAGATTTATGAAAGCCTTACACATGCTCATGAAAACTTAAAAATTAGATTACATTATTTAATTGCCTTGTACCTACTTATTAAATCTTAGGACTTCATATTATTGTTATTCTGAAATTTATTATTATTATGTCAAGATAAAATATTATTAGGTATAGCCTTAGCAAGTATGAACAAAAAATATTTTATATTAGAATTAATTTGTAGTAAAACTCAGTTATTTAACTTCATTTTAGTTTAAACATGTTCAGAAATTCTTATCTTTCTTGAGGTGTGTATAGGAAAGGACTGAAAATAGTATAATATATCTGCTTCTAACGACAAAGCTTACAAAGACATTTTGGTTTCTTACTCACATTTTAATGCCTCATTGTTCACTGTTTATCACAGGAGCTTTAAGATTTCTGAGAACTTTGGATGTGACCTGTTTATTTTGTGTCTATTTAAATGCAGATAAACTCTCCAGGATGTTTTACAGTTTCCTGTAGGTACCTCCAAAAGACAGACCAGTCCTCCCAGTATTCACTATGCATGAATGAGAGACTCAGATGTATACAATTAAAATAGCTAAATAAATATGACTAAAAAAAATTAGAATCATAGAGGCAGATCACCAGCTGAAGTATCAGGGTGCATTAGCACAACTCTAACCAAACCAAGTATAATTTTGGGGCTATTTTAATTTTAGGGCTAGTTCTGAGCTCATTTACTTTAGATATGTTCTTACTTGGTTTATTTTATAGGCCTAAAATAATGTACTTAGAAAATCCCATTCCGATATGTATCAAGGCAAGCATCAGCAATAGTATAAGGAAAAAATTAATTCCTGTGTAGACAGCCAGCAATGTGCACCCTTTTTTCTTCTATATCAGCAAATTAATCCCTAAACCATTTGAAGCTATCTGTTCCTGCTACAAATGACCTGGCTTATTTGAGTTACTGACTTAATGCCACTGAAAATGCTGGTTGTGGGCTGTGGTTGTTCAAAAGTGTGTACAATTTCATAGCAGGACCTCCTCTGGAAATAAAAGATGATGAATGAGATCCCTTTTGTGGGATCTGGTAAATGGGATGGCTCCCAGACTCTCTTCTTTTGTTCAGGACTAGACCAGTGGAATTTGAGGCAAACTGAGGGAGACTCTTGTACCTAGCACAAGCCAATGCTGGTGTTGCACATTGTTTTTCTCTGTAAAAGCTTACATTTTAAAGTTTGCTGTCTTTCACTTCTGGGAATACAGTCTGCCTTTCATTTTTTTATTCAACCTGACACACACACACAACCCCAGACTGCTGTGGTAGTACCTTTCCTTTTTTTATCCCAAAGTGCTGTTAGCCTCACAGCCTCATCCTGGAGGATTCAGGAAATATTATCTCGTCTGTAAAGCTGGGATGTGTAGGAAATGATTGCCACCAAAATGTGAATTTTCCTTTTCCAGCCATTGCTTCAGAGTTTTTAGTTGATAACCTTATGCTAGGGAGCACCTAAATCTTAAAAGATAACTCCAGTAGAAAATAGTGATGTAGGTGGCCAGTAAACATTTGCTGATAATGCACATGCAGAAAGGTAAACAGCCAATCAGTGAGTGCAGCATCTGTGCCTGATAAAAGCACAGTCTCATACTGCAATGCAGCAGCCTGATGAAATCATATTGTTACTGTGTGAAAATACAGAGAAACATCTGCAATGGAGACTATGAGCAGATGAGGATGAGCTGGGGCAATCCACACCAGTTATTTTGTTGGCCAGCAACTTGGAGTTTCCCTTTCCCTTTCCATTGGCTTGTTACACAGCAATGCTTTTTGCTGTATACACTCATGATCCAGGAATAACTCCTTGTCCTTGTTTACTAAGTGTTTTTGAAGGCACTAATTTTATCTAAGTTGGCTTTAAAGACTGTGAATACAATAAACTAAAAAATGTACAATACAATAATACAATAATACAATAAACTAAATATGTATTCCAATAATAATAAGAAACACTGTTGTGACAAAATAGAGCAATTTAGGCATGCACCAATAAAAAATATCAGGATTCTCTATTATTTTTTTAACACATAGTCAATATCAAGTGAGATGGCACAGCTGCATTTTCTTATAGATTCTTCCACAGATTGAACTATTAATTGTTATTTAACAAGACATGTATAATTTGTAAATATCACTGAATATTATAGATCTTAAATGATATAATTTTTTTTACATCCCTGTGCACTCATTACAAGACCTTTTATGATTTTTCTTTGTTGTCATTGTTGTCCTAAAA
The DNA here is from genome assembly GCA_024362935.1 of Setophaga petechia. Classification (NCBI taxonomy): domain Eukaryota; kingdom Metazoa; phylum Chordata; class Aves; order Passeriformes; family Parulidae; genus Setophaga; species Setophaga petechia. The sequence goes on along the minus strand of JANCRA010000020.1, from coordinate 8,689,326 downwards.
TTGACCCTACTGGTTTTACTTTTTGTCTTTTTCCTACTCTGAAACAAAAAACTACTCCTTGGGGTCAGGCAGCTGCCATTTTACTGAAAAAAAATCTGTAGTCCTCCTTAGCCAACTGTCTCCCCAAAATAGGCTAAAATGCATGAAAAATGAATCCAGTTAGGAATGGAAGTTAATTTCATGACTGTAGTGCTACCGAGGAAAAAAATAAGGAGAGAAATTTTTATGATCTACCATAAATCCCCCTTTCCTCATTCCCTGTGTGGTGCAGAGGGTGGGAGGAGGTGGAATGTAGAGGAGTTGAGAGTGAAGGACTAAAAGCAAGCCTGGTAAGGAAGGATGGGGAAAGGCACTTTTTTAAGGTTTGTGTCTGTTTCTTACCACTCAAATCTATTTTAGCTTACAGAAAATAAATATTTTTCCCTCAAACTGAATATTTTTTCCCCATGATGACAACAAGTAAATGATCTCTCTGTCTTTATGTTGACCAACAAGCTTTGTCATCACATTTTCTCCCCCTGTCCTGTTGAGGAGGGTAAGAGAACACTTGTGTGGCATTTTGACCCTTAAACAATAATCCCTCAAAAAAGTTGTTAATGTGATGGAGATCACTCACCGGAAAGACAGACAGAGGAGAAATAACATCATTTTGACCTATAAAAATATTGCATAGCAGTATTCTGAATGGTTGTTAGAAGGACAAATTATGTAGACAACAATGAAGATATTTCTGTACTGAAAAGGAAAATTATATCAGCTTGATAAAATTTAGAATTATATTAACAGAAAATGCTGTGTCATTGATGTATTAAAAGAGGAGAGAATCAAAGTTAGAATGATAAAGTTAGAATGATAAAAGTCAAATAGGATTCCAGATCTGATGATGATGTCCACAGTGGTACAGAATGCAGTTGAGGGTTTCAGAATAAAAGGCTAAACTGTGCTTTTTAGTCTCACTAAATTTTATCTGATGACTAATTATCCATGATGGGTTTCTGAGGAACAAGGAGAGGTTTTGGACGGGAGAGATAGTGATATAAATTTGTCTTGTACAAACAAAGTTTGAGTTGAAAATATATTTGTGCAAAAAGTCACTCTAACAAAACTTTTTAGGATCATATTCTAAATGAATTATATTATCTTTGATTTTAAGAGATAAGTTAAAATTCAAAAGACTAACCCCTTTTACTTGTCTCAGAATCTCAATACTGGTATTATCAAAGTTTGCTTTCGAAGTTATAGACTTCTGTTATTAAGTCAGATATCAGACTTTATATTATGTTTTTTCTGTCACTTTAATTTCTGATTAACTTTAGAAAATAATTAAAACCATCTTTCCAGGACAGTCACTTTATCTTTATCATTGCTATCTATATTACAAATGAATTAATTAGCATTCTCATCACAAAACCCAAGTTCATTATCTGATAAGAATAAAATTTCTTCAGATACGTCCTGAGGTATTTGATTTGTCTTATTTATATTCTCAGTAGGCAGCTTTTTTTCACTTGGTAGGGATGGGTATAAGCAAATCATGATTCTGCTCATTACTTTCCCCTGATTGAGATTTTATTTCTGTCCTTTGTTACATGGAATCTTTATTTGTTTTCTTCTTCCTTTGTTTAATTGGTTTGTGACTCCTGAGATACAATATACTTTCCATTCTTGAGTATGAAAAACAAGTTCTAATTTTTTTTAATGTTGTTTATATTCAGCAATATATTAAACTGAGAGGCTCGTCTGGGTAATAATTAAACAAAAAATTAACACATTTAAACATCTTTTTGCTGAGATGTGTTTAGTACTGAAGTAATGATAGCCATACTACTAAATAAGTACAGACAGCTTAATTGGAGGGGGACAGTTTTTTGCATTTAGTCTTAGCTTTTCTCCTAATAAAAGATGTACTTTTTCCTCTGTTAATCTAAATTTTTTTATTCCATCTCTACTCAGTTTAGTACCACTCCATTCAGGTACGTGCTGCAACTTTTGCCAGACTTTCTGTAATATTCAAATATATACCTCCAAAAGGAAAACAGATTATATTTAGAGTATGGAGACTTTAGGTCATTAAAATTCCTCAATAACCATCTCTATTTTCTGAATCACTCTACAGTATTTCCTTAGTAGCCTATGAAGTCTTTTCTTCAGAGTTAATAAAAATTTTTTTGATTGTTCTAATCAGAGAGAGAAGTCCTCTAAAGGAACCCTTTGCTACCCCACAGCCAGGCCAATAAAATATGAAAAAGCATCAAGTTGTTAAAAGAGTGAGCTCATCACAATTAGTCTCTGCCTTATTTCCCCATTTTACTTACAGAGACCCATTCTTTATTCAGTTATTCCTATGAAAGATTTCAGTGCAATTGTGAGACCCCTGAGAGTACATGAAAGAACCTCAAGGGTCCTGGCACAGGAAGCACAAATACTACAGGAGGTCTGGAGTGATTTCCAAAGGCAGCTGGAGGCCAGTTAGATTTCCAAAAACATCCAGTGGTGCTATATTGCTTATTTTAAGGGAAGTGAGTTGAACCCAGGATGTGCTACAACTTTGTCTTCCAAGATCTGGAAGCAAAAATTGGAAACTCCAGGGACTCTCTTGGAGATACTCCAGATACAAATTGTTCAGTTTATGGGACTAGATTAGAAGCGAGACAAATGAAAATTTAATGTCTATAGTGTGGACATCAGATCCTTGTCACCAGTTCTCCAGTTCTGCAGATCCATCCTTTCCATTTTGCATGGCTTTCTTTCCGTTTGGTGTAACCACAGCATCTCAGCTACTGCTGTAGTAATTGGAGATCCTGTGAAGAAAAATCATCCAGACTGTCTGAGATGAAAAAAAAGTGTTAGTTATTGGTTGACAGTATCATTCTATCCTTTGTTCACTTACAGTGTCCTGGTTTTGGATTGCTATTGTTAGTGAAATCATTGTTCAGGGTATTTAAAGCACAACAAAGGATTGCATTCAGAAGGTGTCAGAAGGATGGAGCCAGATTTTCTCAGTGGTGCCCAGCAACAGGACAAGAGGCAATGGGCAGAAAGTGGAACACAGGGAAGTTCCATCTGAGCATGAAGTTCTTTCCTGTGTGTGTGGAGTGTCCCTCAGTGGAGGCATTCAAGAACCATCTGGACACAATCCTGCTCCATGTGCTCTGGGATGGCCCTGCTTGAGCAGGGAGGTTGGACCAGATGACCCCACGGTGATCCCTTCCAACCTGACCAACTCTGATTCTGTAAATAACAAGTTCTTAAAGGCATTTCTGGAAGTTTCCTGATAGGTGATTTTATACTGACAAGATACAGCCAGTTTTATTTAATGGCAAGCACACAGCTTGCAGCACTATAGCTAAATCCTTTTAAAATTGATTGCTAAAAAAAAAATCAAAGTTTTGACAGTTTTTGTACTGCATACTTTGTTTATTGTTTTCTTTGCCTGTTACATTTGAGCCATAAGTAACCCTTTCCTCTGAGGTAAATTCAATGCATGAAAAACTTAATGATTTATTACTTAACCTCTGCTTAGTGGGATTCACTGTGACCTGGAATACAGTTGTATAGAAAGAGTATTCCTAAATAATGCATTTACAGTTGTAACAGTACAAAGTGAAATGTTGCCAAAGTGAAACAGGTACCCAACAGGTACCTTAGCACTAAGTACTAATTCTGAAACACGGGTTTTTAGGAAAAATGGGTGCATTGGGCAGAATTGATGAGTTTAAACCTAGAATGATAGCTAATGAAATGGCAAAAGAGCAAAAGGAAAAGGCCATTGAGTCATTCAGTCAAAAGAATATTTAACACAGAAATCAGTATTTACCTAAAGAGATGAAATTTTCAGTCCAGCAGCTTCTTCATTGCATTTACAAGTCAAGATTCCTGTTTCATAGTCACACCTGGGGTTCCTGGGATCTTGGTTACCCAGAAGTCATGCTGCTGACATCGCCGTGTGCTGGCCAGCTGAATCCTCCTTTCCCCAGACAGGGTGATTCCTCCCACACCAACCTCTGCAACAAGGCTCACATCAGAGGCCAGGCAATGAGGGGGACAGAGAGGCTTCCAAGGCTTCAGCTTGTGCTGGGCTCTGCAGATGACCAGAATGCATATCCAGGTGATACCAACTGGGAAGTGCTTAGAAATCCCCGAGTAGTAACATAACTAAGGGTTTGTTTGTAGTATTACTGTAGCCCCCAAAGAGTAGATTTTGCAGTGATTAGCTCTCTTTGTACAGATAAGGTATTTTTTTCAGTTCAAGTGCAATCCACTTCAGATAGGTCAGACTAATTCTCTTTACCCAAGAGAAGAGGCTTAACTTTCCAGATCAGCTGAGTATTTCCTTCAAACAGAAATTGAGTGTGAGTATTTCCTGTCAAGCTGCTAGAAAACCTGACTAATTATGATTGTATTGGACTAGATCTGAATAGTGGTACTAGAGTATCTTTAAGGAAGACTTCATGATCTTGATCTTCAGCTTTCTTCACTTTTTGATGATGAATGCAACATAGCTCTGACCACACTTTTCCTGTATTTCCTTCAAGAGTTTCTTGACATTCATCAAGTCCTTTAACCTTGTCGTCTTAAGTGGTACTCAGGCTGTGTTTGATATGAGTGTTTTATTTACATGATGGACTGAATTTGTAGAGCAGAAAGAATAGCACTCCAAGTGAAAAAGAGGGGGAAAGTTAAAAGCAACCCCTAAGCTTGCCTCTTCATTATTGAAAGGATGCATCATTTCTATAGGCATGCTACAATTCGAGTAGGTCAGTAACTGAAAATAGATCACAGGCAGGGGAAATATTTCTCTTTGCTTGTATTATAATAGCTTCAGAAGAGCTAAACAGTTGCTGTAAGCATAGTGCTTACCTATTTAAATCTTCATTAAGCAGCAGTATTGTTTTTCTTCTGCAACACTTAGGTGATGATGAACAAAAGTTCTCTAGGCAATTATGACTATATGGCAGCATTCTCTATATAATAAGTTAAGTTTGGAGATTGGTATATTAATGATGGGGTTTGTATAACAAAGAAATGGATGGTCATACAACCCCATTCAGACACACTTTTGTTCTGTAAAGATTTTCCTGTCCTACATTAAATGGACAAAAAGCAATATCTTGGCTGACAAGGAATTGAACTAAATCTGCTAGTTCTTTCCCTTGTCACACTATATTGTTGGTTTGAGCAATAATCTACTGACCTCAATTATGCCTGGGAGATGACCTTCTCATTACTGCCATGTCTACAGCTGTGAGATGGACAGAAATCTTGGCTGTGGATCACTTAATACATATTCAGCAAATCACACATGTTTCAGCACACATCCCATGTCTTTTAGTGACACTGGTGTTAAAGTAGATAATAACACAGCACCTAAAGTGCTCTTGCTTTGAGGGCCTGGGAGACAGTTTTAATAGGCAGCAATTTATTGGACTTATTCTTCAATATACTCTCTTTTGCTTTTCTTTAAAAGTCCCACCTTCTGTGATGCATAAGCATATTTTTCTGCTCATCCCTCCTAATAAAGAATCACTGCTGAATTTCAGATATGGCCTTTTTTTTTTTTTCATTTCTCTAAGCCTCTTCCTAATCCATTCTCTCATCTCAATTAAGAGTCAAATCTGCATTCTACTTAAACCATAATAGGTTAGGAATCCAGCACAATTAATTATTAACAAGACTTGGTCATAGAAAATTAACTTGCTGGGTTTATTTGTCATTTGCATAGATTCTTCCTTCTCTCTTGGCTGTGTGACAGATGGGACACTAATAATGAAAATGTTCTATACAGCTTCTGAAATGCAAGTTATTCTTGTTTAAAAAAATCAGGCAGTTAAGATATGAACATAATATGAAACTAAACAAATTCAAACTTCAATACAGCATATCATTTCCTAGCAGAAAATGTATGTGAGCTGCTTACCTATAGCCCCATCCTTTCAATATTCATTTTAAATAGCTCATCTTGGCAAGACAGGGTTTAAAGAATAAAAGAAAAACAGAGAAAATGAAATACAACAAGTAATAACAATAATAACATAACCATAAGCACAGGAACACATTTAATGGAAGAATTAATTTAGAGCTAGAAAACTTTTGGAAACTCCTAGTGTGAGATCAGGGAATGAAAATCTCTGTGGACTTTCACAAACGTTTAAAAGGGCAGCAGTTATTCAGCTCTTCTAACTCTGTCTTTTCTGACATGAATTGCAACCTGCCTTGTCGACATCATTCATAAGAAAGCCAAAAGATGTTTCTTAAGACTTTCCTTCTTATAACAAATTGTGACCAAGTAGTAGATTCAACAGTTCAGAAGAAATGCACAAGGTGGCAATGCAAATTTCTTAGAACATTTTTGGAACATGCTAATGAATCATTGTAATCAACATGACCAAGAAGTGAGAGCACTGAGTATCTTTTATTGTCTTTGCTGGAAAATCTGACTCAGGTCACTAATTTAAAAATGGAAAAAAAAAAAAAAAAACCCAAACAAACAACAACCCAAACAACAAAAACCAAATAGATATGGTTTGAAAATATTCTAATTTTCAGGCAAAAGTCAGACATATAACTTTAGCCAAACCCAGAAATGTTATGAAGGAGCTTTTAGGTTTATCATAATCGATTTTTTAGGACAATTTGAAATCAGTGGTGCTGACATGGTACTGTGCAAAATATGTATTGGAAATAAAACATTACCTATCGCTGAAAAATGTTAACAGAAACCTGAGGCTGTATGAGACCATATCACATTCTAGCTCTCTAATCTATTGTGGAAGAGACCACTGTGCAAACTTAACAAGTCCTGGCTTAACAATAGTGCTTCCAACAGATCCATTCAATACTCTGAAATAAAAAATTCCTCTGTAAGGAATCAGTCAGGAGAAAGGTTGATGTTACAGCAGTCTGGCTACGTGCAGCTAATGGTTCAGAGCAAACCTTCTGGGATGCTTGTTCTAGTATCAAAGTCTTAATAGAGCATGACCTTGAGTGGAGAAACAGGCAATTTGTGAGAAACTTTGGGTGTCAGTGCTTGCTCAGCAATACTTTGAAAAGATCCACACGTGCAGGTCACATTATGTTTGAAATCTGCAGAGGAATAGGGAGCCTATATTCAAGCAGAAACATCCTTATGCTTCAACCTAAATAATAGAAATACTGTATAATGTGCTGCTATTTTTACCATTTAAAATTTTTCAGGTTGTTTTCATTTAAAACCTACAATGCATATGAATCCTACTGTTTCACAAGGAAGCCCTTATTTTGTGCTCATGTTTGTAATGTCTTCTATAATGAATAAATATTAATCTCCAGAGGAATGCCTGCTAGATTTGTGTAAGATACCCTGGAGAGAATTTACAAAAGCTGAAGGTAGAGTCAGCAATTTGCATATAAGATGCATCTTTTTCAAATGCAATAAGGCTTGATCAGACATTGAGAAGAGAATTTAAACACTTGAAAAAGATCTTCCTATTTTGTCATAACATTTTAGTTTTAGGTACTCTAAGACACAATCGCAGAGCTCAGAGAAACTCATGAATTTTTATTTTTCTTTTAAAGATGTCCTTGCAGATCTTGCAGATCTGGCCAATTGGCCAGAGAAAAATTCACAGACCCCCAAGTTTTGGGGTTCATAAGGATAGTGGAAATGTCATTGGACCGTCTTGTATTCACAGACTACTTTTGACTATATCACACATCACATAAATGGCCATGGTATTACTTGTGCAAATGAAGACTAGAAATACTGCTGTACGATGCAGTTTAAAAAGCTTAGTTTTCTTTGTAAGTCTTAAATAGCAACACTTCCTGCATGCTATTCTTGAAATATTGACCATCAAGCACTGATCCTAATTTTCTATCTAATCAGGATAGAGAAACCATGCCTGTAGCAAGTCATCTGTCACAGAGTTCCATTAGCAGATATCAAATATTGACTAGCAAAGAAGTACTCACTTTCCTGAGGTTAACAATCTATAGGATAATATACAATGTGTCTACAATAGCCATTAATGGAAAACTGATGAAGATAAATCTAATTTGTAACAAAGTTACTGGTTTGCAAACACTTCATAAATAAAAGACAAGCCTAACGCAATGAACACTTCCTAATGAGTCTTTCAACTTTATTGATGCCAAGAACCAAAGTAATACCTGCTATGAAGTAATAATATTGTTTTAGCTGCATGGATTAAAGTTGTAACAGTTTCCTTGTGATCTTCTTTCAATAAACTCTACTTACTAAATCAGCATGTTCTATAAGTTTATAAGGCATACTGTCTCATTTCAGAACATAATCAAAACTGGGAAGTGCAGGTATCAGCTCTTTCATGGTTATAGATCCATGTAAGTCTAAGAAACATAGGTGAAAAAATTGTGTATATATCAAAATATTTGCATTTATATTATTTGTCAAGATGAACATTACTCATGGATAAGGAAAAGCATCCAATTATTATTAAAAAGGGTTTTAAAAGTATTAATAACGGGAGTTATTTTAACACTGTAATAGAATCTATGCTTGTGCTACTGAAACCGGAAATCTAGCATCCATTTCATTGTTCCTCTGAGAAAATGTAACAATTTGTCTTTTGCATGTATTTAGGCGACTGTTGCTTCTTTAGTAGTGTCCAGGTTTAGAGTAAATTTGGGGAAGAATCCCCCAAGGAGCTCCAGTGAGAAAAACAGATCCAATCGGCCCCTCCCCCCCTCAACTGGTCCTGGAGGAAAGAAAGAAAAAACAATACCTCTTTGGAGAAAGGTGGAAAAAACCTGTTTATTAAACAGTTTTACTAAAACAATATCAAACAATGAGACCCTTTGCCACTCTAAAAGAGATGACAAACTGAGAAAAACCCCCGTCCCCGGGTTGCAGCTCACTGTCTCTGATCAGTCCCTCCGGTGCTGGAATTGTCGCAGGCCAGGCCCGGCCCGGTGGGCCAGAAATGTGAGCTGCCGGTGCTCCCCTGGGTGTTCAGTCCAGTGCAGGTTTCAAGAGGTCCAAAGAAAAGGAAAAATAAAAACCACAGTCCAGGGAAGTTCTTTGCCTCAGCTAGCTAACACTAACTAAAAAGCAAAAGAAGAGTTCTGTCCGCCGTCTGTCTGTAGACAACAACCACAGGCCAGGAGAAGGAATGTGGGGGAGTGACTGCAATGTCTGGAGGAAAAAACCCTGCATTTTCTCTCCCCCTTCACTTTCTGCAATAAGTCTTAAAGGTGCAAAACTTACTATTCAGCATGATCAGAACAAGACGATTGGGGATAAAAGCATTATACAGCCAACCCAGGACAAGTTAAGTAGAGATTTATAATAGAAGAAATTCCCATTTCTCCTATTATAAATCTCTGGAGACATGTTTTTGAGCTCTCCTCTCAGTAATCTCATCTTGAGACTGGACAGGCCCAGCTTCCCCAGGCTTTCCTCATAGGAGAGGTGCTCCAGTTCCTTCATCATCTTTGTCAGTCTCTGCTGGACTTGCTTCAGGAGCTTGAAGTCTCTTTTGTACTGAGGAGTCCAGAACTGGATGCAGCACTCCAGCCTGGCCTCACCAGGGCTGAGTGGAGGGGCAGGACCACCTCCTACACCCTCCTGGCAATGTTCTTTCTAATGCACCCCACATGCCCCATCATTTCCTGGAAGACAAAGGAGAATACAGCTTGTGCTGGAGATCCCTTGTCCAGTTGTCTCCAGGGCCCTGGGGTTCATCTCATGTAAAAACATAGGTAGACCTTCAACAGCAAATCTGGAGATATTAGGATTGTCTTTCATTGGTATCCTTTCACCTGTGTACATGCAAAGACCAAAAATGTGATCATCATCATTATCTTAGCCTGATTAGGTATTATGGAAGATGTTATGGTGTATGTCCAAGGACAGGACTGCAGAGGGGAAGACTTGGACAACCTTCTCATGGTTGCTGCATTGTATTTTCACTCTTTGCAAAAGGTCAAAGTCATTCATCCTACTAGATGTTTATATAGTGATCACACATTGGGCCTTTGTTGCATTATAACTTCACTTACATTGTACATCACTTTTATTAACAGGAGGTTAGTAATTGTTGTACTTTGGTGTAGCACAGATCACAACATCTGTCTTTCACCATTTCCTTAGTTTTAATCCAGATTTACATTCTTCAGTTCTCCCCACTGCCTTGATGGTTTATGAACATGTGCTGCAGGATTCATCAAAAATAAGGTATGATCATCTGTTTGCACCTTGTTGATTTTAATAGAATATCCCTATAATCTTTCTAGTATAACCTCCTGAGTCTTCTAATAGCAATTCTTCTAACGTAACTTCAAGTTATGGAATTTTTAAAAAAAAACTCTTTACTACTGACTATAAAAGGTGAAAATTAACCCTTTGGCATGGTTTTGTGTATCTTCTTTTGTAAGAATATTGCAAACATGTATGTTCTGACAGAGAAAAAAAGCTTTTTTGAAGTTTTGCATCTCTGTGTATATATGAGTGAGGAAAGAGAGAGAAACTAATCTAGGGATATAGCAGTAACAAAATATTTTAGGCTTCAATCCAATCTTACATCTACTCATTAATTTACAAAACTTAATTATCCCACTTCCTATTATTCTTGTCTACATAATTTTTCCCTCAAATGATACCTTAGTTTTCTAAGATGGAAAATACACCTACATGTATGCATCTGATTGAAGAATCACAAAGAAACTGAAATTTCACTCACTCCTTATTGAATCATTAGATTAGCATAGATTCCACTCCTTCTTTATCACTTTGTCACTCTTAATGCACATCATATCTCTGCTGCTGAAGTATTGCAGGACACAATGACATTGCAGCCATCTCCCCCGTTGCTGGAGGGATCCTGAAATAATGATATGAAGAAAAATGAATAAATTAGTATTGCAATATTGTGCTGTCAGTCTCTGGAGGTTTTTTTGCACTTCCCCCTCCATCTTCTCCAGGTGTCTAAAACTGTTTTGTCAAGATAAGTCTCTACCTTACAAAACAGCTCGTTGCTACTGAGATGCAATGTGAAGAATCTGTTGAGACTTAATCCATTTTCTCCAATTAGTACAGCTGATAAGTTAACCTAAATAGCAGAAGGAATAAAAGCATACAAAAAATCCACTCCAAACCCCACCATTGTTCTATAGGAATGGTAGATTTTTCTCTAGCAGATGACAAAAATGAAGCAGAAAAATTTAAGTTTACCTTGTTTACATTTTACTGTGAACCTTCTGAAGATGTATTAGCAAACATTATAAAGAAATTAGTGTCAAATATTGGTTTTGTGCTCTACAAGTTTTTTTTTTATTTTTATATTCAAATATTTATGAACCTTTATTTCCCTGGCAACTATTTAAAAATGTCCTGACTACACCAAGTTTCATTTTAAATGTCAATTATTCTATTGAGCATATTGTGGCTAGCAAAGCATATCCAATAACAATCCAGTAAACTAGAAGGTCTTCCAGAAGGTACTTTCAGATGGAGTAAAAATAAAAATGAAGAATTAAGTCCCCTTTCCAGACTGTCTTTAACACCATTCTGGAGTCTAAATTGTGAATGTCAACAGTACATAATAATGTATTTGATCTGGCCTGTGCTATTGATGCAAGCAATGTCTTAATAGCTTTCTCACTTTTGTTTACATTTGAAGCCACTATAAAGCATTTCCATCTCTCTTATTTTACAAGACCTTTTTCTGTCCTTTTCAGGACTAAAATTTTCTGTAATAATTATGGAACTTTCATCTTTAAAGGAGATCTCACCTAAAAGTGTGTTCTTAAGTGCTTTGCAGAACTAGAAACACATCTATTATGTGCCTCCTTACATACTTTTTTCAGTAAGTTCCGACTTAATTACTTTTTTCAGGGCCTTTGATTAAAAACATACCTCTCTAGCTGCACTACATTAATTTTATCAAATAAAATTTCAAATTCCAGCTGTAGCTGCACCTAATGGAAAAAAAAACCAAAACACTGAAAATGTTACAGAACCTGCAAGTATCATAGAGCTGCCTTCTGATTAGCTTCGTCATAAATAATACCCATTGCTACCAGATAGAGGGTAAAAAAGTCCTGTTTTCCTCCAGCTGATCCCTATATTCAGAAAAAAATTCATATCCAATGAAACTTTCATTCCTTATGCATTTCCTTATCCTATTTTTACTATCTGATGTTTTCAATGATCTTTCCACACTGAGTACTTACAAAGGATTCATGACATTTCCTTTGTCAATCTGATGAGTTCCCCACTGGAGCATGGTGCACTGTCCAGACTCTGATGGGGAATGTCCTCTGCTGCTGGAAACATCCACACCACCACCACACCCTCCCCAGAACAGTGAGGATCTATTACATCCTCCTGTCCCATCACCATTCACTCATTCACTCCAAATTTAGCAGATGTCATTGAAAATCATGACTATATCAAAGAGTTTTGTGCAGTTTTATTAAATCTCTCTTTAATGATCTATTCTCAGCTTAAACACACTACATAAAATAAAGAAATAATGCAGAATGTGTTTTCTTGGGTGCAGCAGTATGGGAGAAGGGGATAAATTCTGTTCATCATGTATGTAGGCATCCATCTATGTACACAGCCAATGCCATCTCTAGCTTCAAGAGGAAGAAAGGGGACAATTCCTTTCCAGCTGGGAAGAGAAGGATTCATGGACAGATGGAAAATTCTTTACTAAGGTCATATTGTGAAAATCATCTGGCATTAATGCATTTTAATAATAATGTATTATTTCCCAGAGCTTTCTGTCTGAGTTATGGGCAAAGGTCAAAAATTTTTAGTGAAGATCTTAGTCTTTTTTTTCCCAAAACCCAAACAAACAAACAGCAAAAAGCAAAGAAGAGAAAGAAGTCAGAATTTAGTCACAGTTTATTTTTTCCAACACTATATTAAACTTTTTGTTGAAGTTCTCTAAAATGAATTATATAAATCCTTTATGACCCATACTATGTTTATTTAATTGTGGTATAGCTACTGATACTCCTGCAAGCATATCTTCCAGTCTTTTAATATGAAAACCAATGGAACAGATTTATGACCTACATATCACTATTATTATTCATTTTTTAATCTTCCTTTAGTTTCACAACAAAGAGTTCTTCCCTGAATGAATTTACTTCAATTTGACATGCTAGTATATTTGAATGATTTATTCCATGTGTCCTGGAACGCAGAGAATCTTCTTATGGTGATCACATAGAAAGAGTTTGTTGTTTTTTCTTAACAAATTTAAAATACCATACTGAAGATGCAAAAGTACGTGGGGTTTTTTTGTTGGGTTTTTTTGTTTGTTTGTTTTGTTTAGTTGGCTTTTTAAAATTAAGAAATGCCTTTCTAATAATTTTTTTCTACAAATATGTATATTTGTAAAGCACATAAATTTCAAATGTAAACTAGTGCTCAGGAAATCATTGTTATGGTATTAATTAACTTCTGCATTAATTCATTAGTTGAGTGCATAGGGACACAGCTGATAATGTAGTTTTATTTGCAACACGGTCAATGTCTGGTACACCAAAACTCCCCAAGGTTTAATAACCTACAAATTGCCTACATCTTGATGGTTTATCTTCTTCTTCCTACGTGGCTAAAAATAGCTTTTCATTAAACATCAAACCTCTGTGTCAACATCCATGAAGAGCAGAAACCACAGATTTCCCTCCTGAAAAGCTGCTTCCAGGTCAATTTCCAGTTTGTTTATATTTTTAGAACAAAGCAAAGCGGAGAATAATTCAATCATCTCTATGTGCAATATAGAAGTATATAATCATAGTTACTGTGGAAATGTTCAATTACTCCTTGCCTTTTTTCTTTTTTCCCCTCCTTCTAAAACTATCAATTTAAATGTGTGAAATGAAATTTTATGAAATGAAAATTTAAATCCTTGTAAAAAAAATGGTTTTTACAATGTGATTTGATGAAATAAGAAAGGAAACAGAATTATCTTGGAGAAGAGAATAAGATGTTTTAAACAGATTAGAAATTGTTACTATAGAAAAAGTTTGTCTGAAACAAGAGTAATATGTTTGGGGGCTGGAATTTCATAATGTTTCAGAAACAAATTTCAAAGTTCTAAAAATTTTCCATCTTTGCTCTATGAAGACAATGGTAAACAAAGGAAAAATTAGATAATTTTATTTTCTTTGTTTCAATAATTTGAAATTAAGAGTAAAACTGCTCTTGTTTCTCAAGTTATAGTGAATTTAATCTCTACTTTGTGAAATCCAGAATGAAGAACAAGCTGTAGATGATCTTAAAGTAAATCTTTTCATAGGTTTAGCTCCACACCTAGCATGCTTCGGATAATTAATGATAGTGCTGGGGTTCTTCACAAATTAGAAATAACTCTGATATTATTAATAAGCTGGGTAAGGGCAGACATTTTTGCACCCTCTGGAATGTAGCAGTAGGTGCTTTGGAGTCTTCTGCTCTGTGAATTCACAAGATAACAAGTGAGTCACTTTGCTGACCTGAAACCATGCAAAACGTGTGTAAAATGCCAAAAACTTCTCATCACTCTAAGATTTCTACACAACCCCATCACTGCACTCTCTGACTGTGATATAATCCTACATCTGTTTATCCTCATATTAAAAAGACAGCAACTGTTCTTCCTGGCACTGAGAAGAAAATGGACAGAGGCCCCAGATTTTCCCAGTGTCAACAACTCTGGGATGGGTCCAGAAATTAAACTTTCAGCTGAAGAGCCACCAAACAAAAACAATTCTTGCTTCAATTATTTATGTAAATTTATTTGTGAGTTTTACACTTGTGTGTTAGAAGATGAATGGTGGATTGAAAAAGAAAAATAAAGAGCAGAGGAACAGCATAACCAGAAGATGAGAGACAGAATTTGACGTGTCTTTGAAGCAGGAAACACTGATGAAGACATATTTTGAAGATAAGGTAGACAGTAATAAAATTACCAGATAACGGAAAAAAAAATATCATGAGAATATCAGAAAAGAGGAAGACTATCAGCTAAATGGAGAAAAAAGAGACAATGAAGACCTTGAGAAAATTAATTCAGGCAAAAAAGAGTAAAAGGTCCTGAACCAAAATCAAATAAATAAGTCAGAAGAACATTTTTGTCCAGTGGGTTCTGTATCAGGAACAAACTAGAAAGCAGGCAGAAGAAAAATTTAGGCTAAAGAAAGTAGAGAAACCCTAGAAGTTAATACATTAAATGTTAACATTTTAACTCTTGAAGCTAAAATACATTAAATGATCAATAATTTGGGCCTAAACATCAGCAAATCACAAAAAATAGGTATAATGACAAAACTTATAGATTTGTGAAGAAAAATGTAATACAATATAATAATGTATTCATTTTCTATTTGCATGTTGAATTGCAAACCAGAAATCAATTAAACTGTGTCTTTACAGCCTGGGTAGGATAGAGGATTATTGACAAAGGAAATATACTTCTTGCCCATGCAGAAATGTCAGGTCTTAAAGCTTTCCAGGAGAAAATACAGAAAAAATAAAAAAATCTTAGTAAAGCTGAAGTCTGTAGGGACCTGCTAATATGCATTTTCTTGGAGAGCAGTTAAAAAGGAGTGATTCTAAAATGTCACAAGAAACAATAAGCCAAGAGAAAAGAATAAGTTTAGAGATTCTTAATATTTCCAACATCCATCTATAGTAAACAATTTTTTTTTTCAAACAATATCTCTTTTATTGTCAGGTCAGGATGTAATTTATGCTGGAGTTTTTTTTTTTGTTGTTGTTTGGGTTTTTTGGTTTTTTTGTATGACAAGTATTTCTCACATCATTTGTTCCTTTTGTTTTGTTTTTAAATTTTGTTCAAGCTTTATTTTTAAGACATAAAACATTTCCCTGATTTTTCTGATGGTGCAGTGGTGCTGCTACCATGAATTTGTGAGGTGACTGAAGACACCACATAATGTTATGAGCCTCATGTGAAAGACAAGGGTCATTCTCACTCACAAGAAAACTCAATCACAGTACTTCACATGAGGTAAAAGGAGGACAGCATTTCCACAAGTGGAGGAAAAAACAGCCCAACATGGGTAAAAAATTTAGATTGATTGATTCATAGGAAAGCAAACACTTCTCTGTGAGAAAATATGTGTTAGTCTGTGTCCTCTGATCTGAAAAATAGCAGGGGTTTTCACTTTCCATGTATCAGCTACCACTGCAGCTGGAAAAATATCAGAGCTGTTAAGAGAAAGAGTGAATAATTAATCTATCTCCAGATTGCTGTATCTCCTCCTTTTCCTGTAGAAATAGTAAATTACAGGTAAATTTGGTGGTTTTTTTTTTTTTTTTTTTGGTGTTTTGTCACTACACTTCCCCCTTGTTGGTGTTTCCTTTCAGTGTGAGCCTTTCAGTCCAGCTCTCAATTTTCCAAAAAACCTTTGTGGCTCTCCCAACAGCAGCAGCAGCTCTCCTCTGCCTTCTCTTTGCCTCCTCCATCCTCCCTCTCCTGATCTGCAGCCAGAGAGCTGGGCAGGGGTTGGCAGCTGCATCCCAAAGGGGGAATGTCTGTGTCAGTAAATCCCCAGGAGCGCTGGCAAGGACAGGGACAAGTTGGCAGCCTGTACCAGCCTGCCTCATCTCACCTGCTGTGAAGGTCCCAGCCATTGTCACCTGCCCACGTGGACTAAATCTCCTCTGGACTCTGTGGTGCTGGTGATTGGAGTGCTGAGTTATGCTGGCAGAATGTGGACCAGTCCTTCTGAATTTCAGCCCCACCTGTGCAGGTTCCTGCCCTGGGATGGAGCATTCTGAGTGCTCTCATGCAGTGCCAGTCCCACTGCAGCTCAGCAGCTTCCTGCATAGCAGTCCCACACAATCCCTCATCTGGGCCAGCATGTCATAAATGTTAAAAAACCTGCCTGTGTGCAGATCCTGGGGCCTGGGAAAAACCCCCATAATCCTTATTTTTCTTTGATCCTTTTCTCATAAGGGAAAATAAATTAGATGGTTTGTGCTAAATCCTGCAGCCTTCATATGCCTCAGTACAATGAAATCTTGCTCATATCTTAAAGCTTTTCCTCCAGCCCAGTTATCTCAATCCTTAACTGTATCTTATTATATTTAGCAATAGGAATTCCCTATTCTGTTTAGTCTGCCACTGACTAACAGTGAAGATCCTTTGCCTTCTGTTCTGTTGGAGTATATGACCAAGTACTTCAGAACTACAGAGAATGTCTTTCAGTAGAAAGTATTAAGACAAAATACATGTACTGATATAATCTCAAGCAACAAGAACTTGCATTCTTTTGCATTCTTTCTTTTTATTTTTAACATCAGAAGACTACAAGATTTGAACACGAATAAAAAAAAAAGTAATCCTTTGAAATTTCAATTTCTTTCAAATAAACAAATACCTGATTAAGGTAGCCATACTTCACACTTAATACCATCTACATGAAAATCGATTTTCTGCCAACTTAAGAAATTGCTAGTCATTATTTAACAAGTGGCACATTACACACAACCCATTGAAATCAATGTAAGAATCCTGTTTTCTTCAGCAAATAACTTGCAGGAGAGGACAAAGAAATAAAGCTTATTGCTGCAGCAATGACGTATTTTCAAAGGATGTTGGCACCAGGAGCAAGCAGGCAAATACTTGATCACGAAACTGATACTTACTGGTGACAAAGGTCTAGAAAGTTGGGCTTTTTATTATTTGACTGGCTTATCAAGTGCTTTGAGATCACACTCTGTGCATGTGTGATTTAATTGGTATTTTATCCATGCAGCTATTGGTGTGATGCTACTTTACAATTCAAGTCTGTAAATGTTAGGCCAAGAGCACTCTCAAGATTTTTGCTCTGAAAGTCAGCACTAGGCACAGCCTGACGATGCATGGAAGACACTCCAACACAAACCAACCTCCTGTATTTTAATTTCCATGGATATCTGATCAGACATGCATATGTGTAGGATGTGGAAAGGCATAGAATGTGAGTTTGTATGTAGTCCTAGTGATTAGCTTGTCACCCCTTTGGAATCCTGACAACATGAGTTTTTCAAATCAGTTGCAGTAAGAACCCTACTTACTCACACAGGTTTCCTGTAATCATCTTGAACACTCCCAGGATGAATGACTTCCAGCAGTACCATTGGGTATTTTGCAAAACTAAGAGATATGGAAGCACCTTTGAGTTGATACGAGAACAAACTTCTTCCTAAGCACTAATAGATAAATTCTCAAATGTTATTTTCACATAGTCTTTTCATAGTAAATGTTACTTTTTAAAGATAAAAGTAATTCAGTTTTGCCCCCTAAACTGATATGACATCTTTTCCTCAGTTTTCTTTCTTTTTATTTTTAATAAATGAATATGTCTCTATAAAACTGTAAGTCTTTGCTCAAAGGAAATGTAAATGCTGTAATTCAAAACGTTATTGACTTTCTTATAGCAGTGGGCTTGACATCAGCTTTGACTTATTAGAGAAAAAGCCTTTCAAAGTCTGCTGATATATACACCACTCAAAACAATCATCTACCAATTAAAGCAAGTACAGTGTGAAAAAAATTATAAAACTGTTTGTGCTCTTGAAGTAGTCTGATATTTTTTATCAGCTCATCTGGATTTTAGTTGTGACAATATGAATAAGGAGGAAAAGGAAACAGCTATATTAGATAATCTTAAAAATCAAAACGCTACTTTCCTAAAAATGTTTTGAGGCTATAAATATTAGTAGGGGGATTACAGGTCAAATAACAGTTAGGCAATCATAACTAATGGTCTAAACCCTGGGATAAATAAATAACACAAGTTTTTCCTTTCTTTCCCAATAAATATATCGCTCATTTTCCTTTGAGAATATGCAAATCAGATGTTGGGTTCTTATTTTTTTATTGATGATGAGACCTAAGAATACCAAAATTTTAGGGGTTTTTTACATATAATGAATTTTTTTTTCAATATTAGAGCTGATGGGACAGTGAAACCTCTCCACAGTGTTTCAGGAGAAAAGATAATATTAGAAGTCAAATTTTCACCATCACTTTCACCCTAATTTTACTAAAATAATATTTTCAAGATGGAAAAGATTACAGTTTCTTTTGCCCAAAAATCACAGAATCATAAAGTAGTTGTATTTGGCTGCTTGAATATAAAGATATGGAAGTCTGAGATGTATATAAAAAAGCATCCCAGAGGTCTTTTTCTGATGCACTGGCTCTTTCCTGTTCAAAAGAAATGAGAAGCTGAAAATGTACTCTATAACCTGAGTCTTTGCTGCTTCTCAATTCTCATACAAAGTGAAGATAAAATGCAGTGTGGAACACATAGCTTTATGTTTGTTTTGTAAAATTTTATATATCTGCTCCCTCTTGTTTCACTTCACTCTTCTGAAAAGTGTCCTAATCTGCTCTACACCTTCCATCATCACCTTGCAGTTGCAGAGTTGTACATCACAAAGAATGCCCTGATCTTTCTTTTCTGAAGGCTGAACAAGCCAAGGTCTCCAGTCTTCTCTTCAAAGCCATATCCTCCAGTGTCCCGACTGCCCTGGTGATCTCTCTCCAGTGTACAAATGGTGTCAGAGTGCCTGCTCTGTGTGTGTTTGCATATATCAGAACCCATCAGAACTTTGTTCTCAGCCTCGTTTGTCATTTAACCTTGACTACCGGATTCAGTGACCTCTAATCATTTTTGAAACACGTCTCTTTCATTCACACATGATCTGTTACAGATTGAGCCTACCTTCAGAGCCAGCCATAGATCCATAGTCCTGCTTCCCTGCACCTGCCCCATCAGACATTTGGAAAATGGCACTTGTTTGACACGCAGCAGTGAAAAGGGAGGGGTTATGCTGCCTGCATAAAAATGTGTCAGGAGAGGTTTATATTAGATGTTAGCAAAAAATTCTTCATCCACTGGGTCATTGGACACTG
The DNA here is from genome assembly GCA_024362935.1 of Setophaga petechia. Classification (NCBI taxonomy): domain Eukaryota; kingdom Metazoa; phylum Chordata; class Aves; order Passeriformes; family Parulidae; genus Setophaga; species Setophaga petechia. The sequence continues at coordinate 8,669,443 of JANCRA010000020.1, read as the reverse complement.
GAACAGGAAAATGGTCACAACACCAAGCCTGACAGAGCTCAAGAAGCATTTGGATGATGGTCTCAGACACAGGTGGGATCCTGGGGCTGCCCTGTGCAGAGACAGGAGTTGGACTCGATGATTCTTGTGGGTCCCTTCCAACTGAGGATATTCTGATTCTACACACCATATTTGGGTAAAACATGTAATTTACCTTTTTGTGGATCCAGCTGTAAAAACCCAACTCCAATGTTTCCTCCTGTAAGGCTCCAATGCAGTATGTGGGTCACTCAATCAAATACTAGTTTTGATCATTTCATTCAGCCTTTTCACTTACTGATGCTGTTTTCTTCATGTTCCTTTTAGGTTGCTGTGGTTACTAATCTACATGTAAACATTTTTCACTCCTTTCCACCAGTGGATCTGCCCTTCTTACAGCCAAAGTTTAAAAGGGTCAGTACATAACCAATTGTCACTGGCAAGGCCATGGCACCCAGGGAGAGCTCTGGGAATTCAATGTTATATTCTGCTGCAGGGCCCAGATCTGAAAGAGATATGTTCTCAACAGGGCTCGGTGGGGAGGAATGATCTTTCTGCTGGCCAGGACCACTCCTCTCAGGGTACACTGTCCTTGTTTCCCACTCTGCCCATCAGGATCCTCCACCCCTGTGGAAAAAGGTCCTTTTCCACAAAGCTGCTATCCAGACAGACAGGGTGCTGCAGGCACTGGTGCACGGAGCTATTCCCCCTCAGGTGCACAACTTTGCATTTACTTTTTTTGAACTTCTTGATGTTCCCATCAGCCCATTTGTCCAATCCCACTTGTCAGGTACCTCTGAACATCAGCCTTGTCAGCATATCACCTTCTGCCCTCAAATCTGTCTGATCCTATTGTCCAGATTTTAAAAGGTCACAGTTTTGATTTTTGAGAGATATCACCTGCAATCAGCTGCCAACTGGAGTTTCTATTGCTGATATTACCCTTTGATCCCAATGGGAAAGCCAATTTTTGACTCACCTCCACTCAACTGCCCATTTACTGAGTCCTTATTTGACCAATTTAGCTCTAAGGTTACTCTGGGGGAATAAGTCAAAGGCCTTGATGAAGTTAAGGTATACAACATCCACTCCTTCTCCTTGTTCACAGATCTAGGCATCTCAACATGGATGGTGAGTTATTATTTTTCCCTTGAGGTAGACATTAAGGATAAACCATCTTAATTGTATTCCTGAACTTTTTTACATGAGTTTTTTGAGAACTGTATATATTCACAATGAGCAAACTCTGGAAACTACAGTAGCTGAGGCAATGTGTCAGATGGGATTAAAAAGACTAGGAGATAAACAAGCAACTCCTCTTTTTTGGTAGCTTCTTACACAAATGAAAAACCACCTACCTTTTATATAGGTATTGTCATTCACCCTGTTCATAAAAATAAAATGGGGGAGAAAAATGTGGAATAGTAAATGAGTAGAATTTTTTTTCATGTGGACATAGTCCCAGTGGCAGTGGAAACTGTCTAATTTTGACTGAAACCAGTGGTTTTACAGGTTTTGGAGTCCATACACAATCAAGAGTTAGCTAGTCACAATAAGTTCAAGACTTGCAAAATGATAATACATTCAAATGATAGAAACTCAGATTATTTTTTGTTTTCAAATCATTATATAAAGATACAGAAAAGGTGACTGATTTCCCTATAAGGAAGTATCTTTTAGATAAAGTCATATTATATTGACTAATATGTTGTTTCCCTAACTCCTCTAATTACTTATAACAGTATTGTTTAGAAATGGCATTTTCTTAAAATTGTTCTGGAATTTCAAGTACTACTCAAAGCCTACCAAATTAAATGATAATAGGATTTATATCAGACTCATATGAAGTGACATTTTTGGAAAATGTTGTAGGTAGGCCTATAAGTGATGTATTGCACAAAGATTGATCTTGAAAAGTAGAAAGATACATTTAATTTTGCAACACTAAAATCTGAAGAGGCACTATTTATGAACATAAAAAAATAAAGACAATCCAAATTATGCCTCCAAGTCACTCTAGGAACCTTTTTCCTTCTCCTAGAAAGAGGACATTAATTAAATCTGATTTTTCTGGTAATGGTGGATTAGTCCTGGCTAAGAGCCAGATGTCCACCCAGCTGCACACTCAGTCCCCTCCTCAGTGGGACATGGGGACAAAGCCAGGGAGATTGCCTAGCAGTAATGTTGTAGGCCAGTTAACAGTTGTAGGCCAAATTAGTTTATTGACAATTAAAATAGATTTTAGTAATAAGGAATGAAGACAAACACTAAAACAATCTCTTAAAACTCAATGTCAGTCCTTCACTACAGACTCCTCTACCCTGCCCCTGACCAGCACAGGGAGGAGCATGGGTGGAGGTGAGTTAGGACACAGTATTTTCTCACTACCACTCCTTCCTTTTCACACTTTCTTCCTTTCCAGCTGAAGTCTTTGAGGTAAAAATTCTGTTCTAGTGTGGGCACCCCACAGGCTGCAGGGAATGCCTGCTCCAGTACCTCGGGCACCTCCTCCTCTCCCTCCTCCTCTAACTTTGGTGTTCACACTGTAGTTTCTTACTCTTTTCTCCTCCTCCACCTGTCCAGCAATTTTTTTTCTTCTTCTTCTTAAACATGTTTCCCCAAAGAAATAGGAAATTTGTCCTGTGGTTGGTCCAATACAGCCAATGGGAACTTGCACTCACTTCTCCCTTCCCACTATCCCTCTGCAGCAAAAACTTTTGCTGCCTATCATAGCAGTGAGTCTTTGAATGGGGAATAATTAGCATTGACTTTATTGTTCCAGAAGGCTGATTAATTGCTTTATTATACTATACTATACTTCTAAGAAACTTATTGCTCTTGCAGTCAGTCTGATACAAATTTGACCAGATTGGTCCTCGATTTCAAAACATCGTCACCAGTAGCCAATTAAGAAATCACCCTTTGGTAAACACATCTCCATAATACATTCCACCTGTGCACAACAACAGGTGCAGCAAGTGAAGATAAGAATTGTTTCTCATTCTTTTCTCTGAGCTTTCTCACAGTTTCACAGGCAGATCCTGGGAGAGCTATGTCTCTCTGTTCAGAGGATATGTGATTACCACAGCCACCTACACCCAGTACAGTGGTAATTCTGTTTAACCAAGGCCTGGAGCAGGAACAGGGCAGGATGCTGCTCTGCTGTCTGTAGAGCATCACAGGGCTGACATTCAGACACAGCAGCTGTAGGAATTCCACCTTTCCACCTGGTCTGCCAACTCTGTCAGTTATCAGACTGCTTAGATTGGAAATTACTGGAAGCATCTGGAAAAGATAGATTTTTTTTTGCTCAGTATTTTATGCTAAGGGATTCAGATAGACAGAGAAATTTCAGGAAGTATCAGCCAGATAGGTGCATGTGGATCTATATGTCCCTCCATAACCTTGTAATTCAGGCACTAAGTTCTTTAGGACATGGATGAATTATTCAATACAAAGCACTGCATTGTCTAAATAATCATTCTGGAGGGATCTCCACCAGCCAGGCATTTACAGACAGTTATTTCTACTCCTTAATCATTATGGGAAACAAATACATAGCCATTTCAAAAAATCCTTTTAAAATAAAACTGTATTTTTCTGTGCCTGTTGTGGGACATTAGTTCTTTAGCTTAAATAAATAAGCTTTAAACAGAATGAGTCACATATTGTTATAATACTGCAGGGTTTAGTATGCTGATTGCTTAGCTCTGTTTGCCTTATCTGAGAAGCTGCATTTGTTGAAGCCTTAGGCCATAAGCTGGGGACCTTCACCTAGATATGCTTCCTGCTGTAATAGAGTGAATTTTCTTAAACATTTTCCAAGTAACTGGTATGGTGATGTGTTTTGGCTTTTGTATGAGAAGAATGTTGATAACACACTGATGTTTTAGTTGTCGCTAAGTTATGATTATTCCAAATCTAGTACTTCAGTTTCCCAGGCTCTGCCATAGAGCAGGTACACAAGGAGCACACATCAGAGCTAAGGAGGGAGGCTAAAAATATCAGCTGAAGCTGCAGCTCATCAAGATGATAGCAGTAAATGCTCCACCTGAATGGAAAGAAGAGAAAGAATCTGATAAAGTGTTAGAGGACCCCAAAACAAAAATCACCACTGAACTAAAAAGGTGTGTGAAGAGCATGTGAAGGATGGGTGCGTAAATGGCAAGGGTCTATTTGCTCAGGGATTTCTTTGTTCTGGTTCCCTTTCTGGAGATGCCCAGCTCAAGCTGACCTACTGCTGTAAAACACTGTTAAATTATTTCTTTTTCTTACAAAATCTGATACCTGAGAATCTTCTGTAGGAAATACAGGATTGAGCCTGAAAAAAGAGGAATCCCATCTGAGCATGAGTGTGTGAGTGAAGATTTAGAAGGGGCATATTGGAACTATTTGCTATGAAGGATCTAAGGCCCCAGCAGCTGCAATCTTGAGTGATGGTCCAGCTCCCTGAATTGTGTAATGTTGGAGCTGTCTCTTATCCCTTAATGTTGCCCTCCTGCATAATTTCATTATAAATTCTGGTATGAATAATGTTACATAGAAGAAAAAGGTGCAGTACATTCAAACTGTGTCATATATATACATTAATGTAAAGTTTGTATCTGTAGAGACTCCACATTTTTTCTTCCACAAGTTAGATGGCAGATTTAGTTGAGAGCAGGCTAAAGAGCTGAAGAAGGAAAATGAACCCTTATGAAAAAAAAAAAAAGAAAAAAAAAAGAAAAAAAAAAGAGGGATAAAAGGAGGCAGAGGGAAGGAAAGGAATCTTGTTGCATCTGTGTAATAAGGTGTTAACAGCCTTTGTGAAACAAATTTCACTACAAATCAAAATCCCTGTTATCCCTGTTTTTCACACTGAAGGCAAAGGAACTTTCATTTCAACTTTGATTCAATGAAACACCCACTTTCAAGCATACACCTATTTTAGTTCTTGTTCAGTGAAACGGAGGTAAAGATAACTCAATGTAAGCATCCATTTGAGCCCTGCTGACTTCAGTGAGAAGGTAGTTTGCTTTGGAATTGTTAAATTTGATGACTCACATAATACTGGTAGAAATCTCTTCATCTCTTCAGTGTATAATACTTGGAAATGTAGCCCATATTTTAATGGTATTTAGAATAACTGAAGTCAACAGAATGCCCTGTGCACACATCATCTTCAGTGGCTTAATATTATGAATAAAAGTGGGTACTCTTCTAGAGAGACACTAGTTCGTTATTTGAAAATATACTACAGATCAGAGTTGCCTTCAAAGATGCAGTAGTCTTTTTTTTCATAGATTTTAATACTCAGTTTTACAGTCCATATTCTGAAAAATACACCAATATGTAACATTATTTTGTGGATGGAAAATATGGGTTGTGCACGATCATTGCACTTTGCATTTCCAGTTGCAGAGATAATATATTCATTACTATTGGATTTACTGACTCTACATTCTATTTTAGTTTTTTATATCCTTTCTCTTCCTGTTTGGCTTTGATGTTTAATGCATAACTGATATAGACAATAAAAAGATGCAAAAAAATCATCCCATTGTAGAATTCATATGTGACTTCACAAACATCAATTTGGCTCAGTCCAGGTACGATGATTGTGTGTGCATTAACTCCCTTGCTCTGCCATTTCCAGCCTTACCTGGAAGAACTATTCTTGCATTCTCTGTTAGTTTTTTTCTGGGAGCTCTGTGTAAGCCTAGAGCAGACAACCAGTTCTGGCTTGAGCTGCACTGCAGCAGTGCCTCCGCTCAGCCCTGTGCCCTGTTGCCCTGATCTTTTTGGAAGGATCCCCAGATCTACCTCCTGTATGATGACTCTGTCCTTGCCTGGGCTCCTGGATGAACAATTTCTAAAACAATTTCCCACCTGAGGATTCTGGTTCCACAAAAATGCTGTTTTCCTTGGAAACAAGCTGGGTTTTCTGCATCTTTTATGGAAACCAGGCAGACGGGGAGGCTTCCCTTCCACCTCTTGCAAGCCAGCTGGCACAGTGCTGGGTGAGGAGCTGCCTGCCCATCTCACTGGACTTCATGGTTGTCCTGGCTGTCCAGCTGCCCTGCTTCCCACCTGGCAGCCTGCTCCAATTGCCTGGCTTCCTGGCTAGCTTTCCACCTGGGTAGCCAAATCCCTGTACAAAAGTTCTTGAGACGCACTCTATGCAGTCTCATAACAATCAAGTTTTCTGAAATTAACTCAGGCAATAAAGCAAAGTTTTCTTTGTTTCCAGTGAGAAAAGCAGAAATAAAAAGTAGAAAATTGTCAACAAAACAAAAATTGCACTTTGATTACCTCTTTAGATTTCACAGCTGTCTCTGTGCAAAAACAAAAATAAAAAAAGAGACTATCATGGCAATATTACTTGTATTAGCAGACTGTATAAGCCATTTTCCCTTTGCTCAGGCTATTTAGTCTTTTAGCCTATTTAGCATTTTCCTTTTTATTTCCTTAAAAGGAAAAATGAAAAAAATCACTCTGAAATGTTAAAAGGGCTTTGAGATTTAGCATTGTCATTAAGTGAAATTAGGAACACATTTAGCATATCTTTATGTAGTTTTCTTGTAGTCTTGTAGCCTAATTTCTTGTACCAAGAATTTAGGATATTTATTTTATTTTTTCAGTGTTATCACTTATATATAACTAAAAAAAAAATGCTTGCACACGTAATGTACAAACACAGAATTCAACTTAGGCAAGAGGCAACTGCAGCTCCCGAGCCCCTGGGTAAAGGCTGCTGGGTGGAGGATCCAGATGAAGCTTTTCAGAACAATTAAGGCCTGTTAGTAGAGTCAGGGCATGGAAAATGAGTCTCAGTCCGGGGAAGTTTCCAAAGGGTTTGTATGAGAGATCCCTTGCAAATGATCTTTCCACCTTGGTCTTTGGCATGTCTCATGACAGAGGTCTCAGGGCTTGGGACAGGGCCCAAGCACAGAGAAATCTGAGATTCCACAGAAGAATGAGGCCAAACAGACAGAAGACAGCTGTGATGGGAGCACTCTCCAATGCAACCTTTGCACACAGACCTCCTTTCTCTGTGGTACATGAGGTAGACACTGGGTTCATAAGAGTTTTAAGACTGACTTGTCCACACATTTTGTTGAAGTACACATGTAAAAATCAAGAAACAGATTTTCTGTCTCTTAAAATAAATATTATTAGAGCAGAACTTAAACCAGTAATTTATTAACAGACAAATCCTTGATCTCATGAGTGAGAAAATAAAAATAAAAATTAATTTACAAATATGCCCTCTACCTGTTATTGCTCATGCCTATAAATCTGATGCAAAAGTTTTCAAACTCAATATAATGAATTTAAAATTATGAGGAAATCCACCTATTTCCTGTGAATTCAAGATAGTATTAGTGTCAGCATCAACATCGGTATTATCATTAGTATTACATTTTTCTTGGTTTCAATTTTTAAACTTTTCTTATCTCAGCCTATGAGGGTTTTTCCTTTTTTCCCTCTGATTATTATTCACATTTCACTGGAGGTGGATGGAGGAAATAGTGAGACACAGTATGGTACTTTGTGTCTGAGGTTAAACCAGTCAACTATAGTAAAATATTATCTTAAACCAGAAGACAGCAGCTAGGACTGGAACAGGCAAAATCTCTGCTGTTTAATTACATCCTTTTCACAGCATTCAATGCACATACAGAATCTCTAAACAAACCAATTAGTTATAACAGTCAGCACACATTGAATTTCAACTCCTCTTCCTTGGAAGTTCCCCAGAGTGTTCTCTACTGAGCAAAGAAGGAAGATATCAGGTGGCTGTTTCTGGAGGTTTTGAGTAGCAGCTGTCTCAGGCAATTTTTTGAGACCATGTCATTGCCATCACAGGTTAGCTTCTAGGCCAAGATATTTAAGAATTTAGGAATGTCTCTAAAAGTCCCAGTGAAAGATCCATTGAGTACAGTGGTGATTTCAGGGACCCTCAATGGCTGCTTGGGAAGAACATTAGACAGAAATTGTGACATTTCCCTAGGACACACTCCTGTTCCAGGTAATTTAGTTCAGAGACACAAAGCTGTCTCAGGCAATAGTCTTTACAGTCAGTGTAGGAGCAATGGTATTGGAGCACAAGTTGAATTCTGGGGTTTTTCTTTGCTTTTTCCAGTGTGCCCTTTTCCATTCAGTGTTCCCATTTCCTTCCAGCACTTCCAAAAAAGTGCTGATAGGTGACACACTTGATGTCATTTTCTAATCTCAGCATGGGCTGTTACCTCAGGGAGCTGAGCTTTGAGCTCCTAGTCATCCTACAGAGACATGGATGAGGTTCCTACTTCAGAATTTTGTTTGGTAATAAATAAATGTCTTCCCCCTAACATCCTTCTAGGAACTGCCTCTCTCCTTTGACTGGCTGCTAAGAACATGTCTGTCCTATACCTTTCACACGTCTGTAAGAACTCCTTTCTCTTTTGATTCTCCTTCCACTCTTGTAAGTACTTCTCTCTGCTCATAAGAAGGGTGGATTACTCTGATCCTTCCTGCTTGAGTATTTACTTTGGATTTTCTCAATCCAATGAAAATTAATAAGATCAAGTGAGTCAAGGGATACGAAGGGAAAGTAAACAGTTCATTTTATGAAAGAGGAAGAGGATAATATCTGAAATACTCTGTTGGAATCATTTCACCTGATCAGTCCAAATTCTAACAGATTAGCAGATGGCAAGAGCATTCTAAATGAGTGCAAATCTGTCCTTTGTGCTTTTAGGATCATAGGAATACAATTTTTATTCTAATGGTAAATATCTAAAAAAATTGCTGGGAAAAGAGATAATATATTATAACTATGGTACAGCACAAAACTGAAGGCACAGAAAGCTATGAATTTTAGAATCCCTGGCTCTGATGAAACTTTAAAATTAAATCTGACATGACATTGAGCCCCACAGTCCTTGTCCAGATTTTTTCCCCCAAAACTTATACAGAAAAGAAATCCTGAATTATTTTAAATTGCAATAACTTTGCAGGCTTTTTGCATTGGACTTTCTCTCATTTAATTTGTTCTTCTAGCTTAAACTCCCCCATATTAAAATTCTGTAGAATATGACACTCATACCTGATGGAAAACACTGACACAGAGGTTTTCCTGTTTCTATCTTTCCTTCTGATGCAGATAGTTAGATGAATTTGACCCTTATATAAATCCATACCTCATAAGTTTTACCATTTTTTAAAAATTTGGAATAAAAATGAATGCATTTTATACTAAGGATTTATTGTATCAATCTCATTTTCTCTATTATTTCCTTTCTCATCTACAGTGTCAGTACAAGCTGAGGTAACCCAATGGAAATCACAACAGTTGCATGAACATTATCCTTGTACTGGTCAAGAGAAAGTAGACAGTCTTCCTACATGAAGGGAAGTAGATTAAACAGAAGTGGAGAATCTGAATATACAGCAAGGACTTACTGGAAAAATAACTTAATGATGTAAATCTCTACAAATAAGAAACTAGGATATGCAGGAATTCAAAAGTAAGGTGATACTTAAGAGGCAGATAAACATTCTAGAGAGGTGAAGAGCATAGCTTTTACTGCTAAATGCATTAATTCATTCAAATAATTGAGTAAAGCCCTGCTCAATAAATCTGATTATGCACTTGCTGAATTCTGGGCTTGTTTGGCAGTGGATTTGATTTGGTTTTGTGTAGTTTTGTTTTGTTTTTTTTGTTAATGTTTGGCATTTAGTCTGAAACACCTGAATAGCCTCATTGCAATGAGATGACTGCTATTAGCTAGATCTGGTGCTGCATAAAAATTCTAGTTGAAAGATTCAGCTCCCTGCTACTGCTAGAAGATTAGACAGTTGGAACACAACTGAAAGTTGCTTCTTCCCAAGCTCACCAGCAGCATAGTTTCATGGATTTTATCACTAAAATGCACAACAATGTACAGTGAAAATATAGAAGAGACTTAACATCTTTAAGCTGTTAGTATATGCAAGGAATTAGGAGAAAAATCTTGTATACACAGAAGCTGACCTACTTACATTTAGCAGTCTATGTTAAATATCAAAACCCACATTCTGCTGAAGGTGTTAAATTCCTTGGAAAGTAATGGCACCTCTTCTAAACTGTTTTTCATTTATTCATTCTGAGACAGCTCTTTTTGACTGTTTGTGCATGACACAGCAGTTCTTGTAACAGAGATGGCTCTGAACTATTGCATTAAATTATATAGAAAACAGAGAGATACCAAGGAAAAACAGCAACAGAACACAGCTTTTAAGATATAGTAAAATCTTTAAAATAGGATCAAAAATTGGAAATGCACATTTATGGATACTATTTGGGAATTAAACTTCAAGAGGAGAGTTTTTGTTGCAGAGTTGTCATGACAGGTTGCCATGATGATCAAAGATAAACTGGTGAGCCATAAAACTGGAAAAGATATCAATGATGTCACTACTGCTGGAGACTGACATGATTACATATGTCTATAATTCTACTCAGCTAAATTTGGCAAACTCCAGCACCAAATCAAAAGGAAAAAAGGTATGACCAAGGACAATGAATAATGAATGAAGAAAGTACAAATATAAGGGTCAAAGTGTTAGGAAAACATGGCAGTTTATAACTGAATCCAAAACAAAATGCCCAACACTGTGATTTGATTGTCAGATGTAAATAGTAAGATTTGGATTGTTTTGAATGACCAAGAATTTTAAAAAACCCATTCAAATTAAAAGAACTATATGTAATTATTTTGCTCATTTTCATTTTGATTTCATTTAAGGGTACAATTTCATATATTTATGAGTCTTCCAAAGTTTGCACTTTCCTGTTTTTGCTACTCCGTGTAAAAGAAGGGCTAATGCAATTGGACTTCATCATCCAGAGGAGTGCTGCTTCCCAGTGTCCTCAGAGCTGACTCTGGCACACTTGGGGTTCCCAGTTCCTGCTGCCTTGGTCAGATGGGTGCAGCTCTGCAGTTCATGGCTGTGGGTGCAGTCAGCAGCAGCTCTTACAGACCTACCTCTTGCAGAGAAGCCCTGCTGGATCCCTCACCACTGGCTGATCAGCAGGAGGTTACTGGTGAGCAATGCCAGCCCTGCGCTCTGCACAGTGCATCTCCACACTTTGCATCAGATGGATCATCCACTGATTTAATCCTGTGGAACACCAAGGCACTGACCCAGCCATTGTGCCAGACTGTGGACATCTGTAGGTGCTGGTGTCCTTCTGCTCATCAGAACAGTCCACTCTGGAACTTTGCTAACAACTTAGAAAAACACAGAGCTGGACTCAGCTCGTGAGTCAGACACAGAAAGTTGCTTGAACAAACATTTTCAGTGCCATTATTGTGTGTCATGCTGTGGCTAACACATATAACACACAGACTTATCCATGTGAGCAGGATAGCACTGCAGTGGCACCAGGAACCTGTGTTTGGGCAGCTGAGTCCTTCTGCTATATTTATATGTGTCTACAACATAAACGATTACAGGGGACCAGGTGTCTGAACTCCTGTTAGAGTCAGTGGCCATCTAGTCAATACAGTCAATAGAGAAGGAAAACTATTCAGCTCTCCCAAAGCAGATATCTACTTTAAAAGGAGATAAATAGGTCCCTAGACTCCACTGACTGTGCTGGCTACATGAGATAAAAAAAGAACTCAATTCTCATGTTTCATCCCGAAATTTGTCATGATAAAGATGCTGAACTTCTGCTTCTTCTGGGGTTTTTTTTTTTTTTTTGTTTGTTTGTTTTTTTGGTTTTGTTTTTTGGTTTTTTTTTATTGTTTTGTTTTGGTGATTTTTTTTGTTGTTGTTGTTTTATTTTTTATGGGGTTTTTTTGTTTGTTTTGGCTTTGTTTTTTTCCTAAAAAATACCTTTAATTTAAGAACTGGTATCAGTTGGAAAAAATAGTCTATGCTTTCAAGTCTTTCCTCATATTATAAACTACATCAAACTGTGCTTCAGGAGTTTGATTTTCCAGTCTTCTAGAATGGACATCTGAAGAACGATACAACTTTAACAAGGTCATGTATGAAAAAATAATTTTTCCTCTATATGGAATCAAGAATTTCAACGTATGCAGGTCTCATTCTTATGTAATCAAGATGTGTCAAAGTGCACATTTTATAATTCACTATTTTTCTCAGCTTCTCTTGACAAAACCTAGCCTTGGTTGGTCTAGTAAATGGTATTTCTTTTCCCTCATCTAACTGTAGACCTCCAAAGTTATTATAATACTGTCATTGCTCCTATTGGATCTGGTAGACGTAACAGGCAAGTGCAGATGACTGAAATTCAAAATGAAACTTCAGGGTTTTGAAATCAACAGATGACTGAATCAGGAATGAGTTAGGACTTCAGAATTTTTGGATTCTGTTCCATTAGGAGAAGCTCAGTTGTTATTTGACCACTATTAGATTTAATTAATAATCCAGGAATAAAGTCAGTTTTCATCCTTATTTTGTTATTATAAATCCTAGTATTGCTTAGCATGTAGTTGTGTCCACAGCATCCAGGGCACATTTTAAAATTTTAAAAAGAGAGAAGATTTTTTTTTAATGAAGAAGGAAGTGGCCTCTTTTTTTAGCAGCAACAATAGGATTTCCCATTTTTACTGGAAATGGCCTACTTTCTATCAGCTTTTAAAAAATGTTGTGAAAAACATGTTTGTAGGGAGTTTATGAAGTATTATTCAAATATTAGTTTACAAGAAATAGCTCTTTTATACAAAAAAATGTCTCTGCTTTTGGTAGTTTTTATGAAAAGTAACTTAGCACGAGTGGACTACCAGAACAAAGAAAGGGGGAAGAAAAAGATGTTAAAGTAGTCTGAAAATACAAGATATACACAGATAGGAATTTCGAAATAAAGTTTTGGAAAACTTGTTTTACCCCTCTTCTGATAAATACGAAACTATTTTGTAGAGTTTATAAATTCAATTAATATTTCCACTGACATTAAAACCTGCACCTGGTCTTCCATGGGATGTGCACACCAGAGATGTGAAGCTGTATAATTATGAGCAGTCATTGAACAGAAGTTTAGTGAGCTCAGGCAGAATGACTGAGCACCAAATGGAGTGGAAAATTCTATTATTGTGTATTTGGTTTGGGGTAAAGAGCTTTTACCTACAGTCAGGTTTAGAGGTTACATGTCATCTTTATATCACTCATCTAATGAATTCATTTTTCAGAAAGATCCTTTCTTTTCTGTTACTTCACTCCCTGAGTGCAACCACACTGCAGGAGGTTGCTGCTAGTGATGTAGCTTTGTTAGAAAAATTCTTTTAAAATTTTTGATGTAGCAGGAACAGAGAGAAAAGCTTTATGTGTTCCAAGAACCAGCTTCAGATTTTAAGCTGAAACTGGCTTCCATTTGCATTTAAAAATCTCATTCACATTCAAAGACCCGATCAGAATAAGGAAGAGAGAAGAATAGCTAAAGGTTATAAAAGCACAGTTTTTTAGTGCAGTTTCTAATTTAATTACTAGGGAAAAAAAAAAAAAAAGAGAATGTCTCCTCTAAACCCAGGCATATTTCTGGTAAGATATGAGGAAAAAGCCAAAACAGTGCAAAATCAAGGGTTATCTCTGCTTTCTGTTTCCTTGTACCAAAGATTAAGTATCTCATTTGAAATCTTGTTGATTTCAGAGAAAATATGTTAAAATTGAAAGAGAGTCTGAAAATCCTTAGTTACGAGCTGCTCTATTTGAGAATTACAAGTATTCACCCCTGCCAACCTTCTACAAGAAGTCTTTTGGAGGCTGTTTCCCTTGTCTTGATGGAGGTTTTGATTTATATTTCCCTATTTTTTCACATTCTAATCCTCTGCATTTTTAAATGTATTTTTAATTTTAGAGCTATGACATTATTTAAGGCTGGATTTAATTTCGTGGGAGGTACTTACTGAGTGCAACACATTTGAACAGTACCCTTTACTGGATATTGTCTCTGTTTTTAATCAATTTAAAATAATAATATTAAGGCTGTATGGATTGATTTTTGTCAGGTGAGTAGATTTTCCTTTATTGCATGAATCCTTCAAACCCACCCAAACCCTAACCATTTATATGACACCATGCACAAGAAACTATATTTTGCTTTGATAACAAGGAACACCTGTAAATTTGTTTTGTAAGGGTTTTTTCCTTTCCCTGCCCCTAGTTTTTTACTATAGCATAGATTTGAATTTGTAAATTTAGATTCTAATATATGTTGATAGAGAAACAAAAATTTCATTAGGGTTTATTTTTTTGATGATGACTAAGAGTAGAGTGAGGTAGGTAGATTGCTAAGACAGCTGTTCCCCACTCATGGCAGTTTCAGCAATGTCTGGGATTGAGTCTGTCCAGACAGTGCCAGCTTTATTTTCTGGCTTTCCAGTGATGAGAATAATTCCTGTAGTAGTAACACCAGAATGTCTTCCATTTCTCACTACTGGCAATATTAAATGACCATAAAACTAAGAGATATAAAAGTTATCTGACTCCTACTAAGTGGAGGCAAGTCTCTGGATTGTTGCATTACATATTTCTTAAATTCGTGAACTCCCAGTCCACGAGATTCTTAATTAAAAACACAATCAGCAGTTCTAGTTTGTATAATCTGTTTTTTTGGGTTTTTTTTGTTTTTTTTTTTTTTTTTTTTCTGAAGACAATTAGAATTTGCCTCTAAGTATTTTTACTAGATTTATTTAAACATGAAAGAATTAAGTATAAAGATGGAATTCAGTTTCCTCAGAAGATCAAAAGAAAGCTTCAGTAAAAGAAGATGTATCTATGCAAGAATTACAGAAACACAGTTGTCCTGTTTGGAAAAGGGAATAAATGTTATAAAATTAGAAAGTATAGATGGGATCTTCACAACTTAAACAATTCAATTCTAGTGTTTGAAACAAATAAACCAAACCAAAGCAAAAAACCAACCCTCCCCAAACAAACAAAAACAAAGAACAAACAGAAACCAAACCAACCAACCAAAAAAAAAAAAAAAATTCCCAACTTGTTTAGGAGGCAAACATTCCATGTTTTGCTGTTATTTTCTGTGTGCAACACATTCAGATATCCAAAGTATTTAGAGCAAAACTAAAGTAAAGTAAGAATTTTTCTCCTTCATTTGTCCACCTCCAGACCTTCTAATACATCTCTTTAGACATAAAAGGTTAGGTTTTAATCTAGACACATGTTGAAAAGGTTGCACTCCAATTTCAAAACCCAAGAGAACAATGAAAGAAATGCTGGCTAGCTAGTTCTTTGGAGTTTGCTTTATAGACATGAGGGAAAGAAAAAATGGCCAACTTTGGAAACCATTTCTCTTTTAAGAGATCATACTTATTGGTGTCCAAGCCTTTATTATTGGTGACCAGCCCCCTTTACAAGTTCATTAGCCAGTTTGATTTTCCAGGTTAGCAGGAATTGTCAGCCTGGGTCATGATTAGAATTAGAATGCTATAACATCTCTAAAAATGGGCCAGGATTGTCAAACATGAATAGCTAAATTTTGGCATTTTAAACTATATATAGACACTGACATACAGAGATGCAGTTCTCAGAAGTGCTGAATATCTAAACTTTACTAGTTTAATGGGAGCACTTGCCTAAGAAGGAAGTGCTCTATGAAGCTAAAATGTAATTTATTTTAACAGCACTCTTCATGCACTGTGGCACAAAATGCTTTTCAAGAAAGGCAAACTTCTTTTCTCAGTCATAACACTATAAATTCAGCATGACTTTGGATTTAGAGATATCGAAGAGTGAGTAAATCTCATCCAAAATGTTTAAGAACTCTTGTAAGGCTTCTTAGAAATGTAAGGACACAGATTTATGATGGAAGAATGAAGAGAATGAGGAAATTGTCTTGAGTTGTCTGATTTCTCTGATTTTTTTCTGCCTTATTATTTGGTGGCTGGGATGATCTGCCATTCCCTGTGATGTCTGGCACTGTTGGGTGTCATGTTGGTATGTTTATATATGCCAGTATGGTTTTTGTGGGGACTCTCGGAGCATTGCCAGCAGCCATCCTTGCCTGCCCAGGGCCCAGGAGCAGAGAGCCCCCAGGCCCATCAGCCCCTGTCCCAGCAGTGCTGCTGCAGGGGGGTCTCCTCATGCCCACAGCCACATCCTGCCCATGGGGAACTCCCAGGGCACCCCCAGTGGTCTCAGCTCCCAGGACAAGTCTTGACAATTTGCTGCTCTGTTTTAGTGATAAATATCAGTACAGGAGCATTTAAAGAATAATTATGACAGCTGGTATGCAGTAAATAAAGTTCACATGGTAGCAGTTTTATACCTTAGTCTTATATGCAAAGAAAATAAAATAGAAAAAATAGTTGTAAGGTTTTATTCAATATCTCTTTGAAACAGACATAAGGGGCTCATATTTTATCAAAATATACTTCTTGAATCTCACACAGGTATGTTTTAAATAGCAAAACATCGTTTCCTTTTACTGCATTGCAATGTAAATTGTGGCATTAATAATTTTTTGCTGCTTTAAGGAAATTACTTATTCTAAAAGAGCTGACTGATTTTCATGGATTAGCAGATGTGTAGCTGTGCACAATATTTACTTCCAAATTCTCACTGTCAGATAAAAAAAAAAAGGAAGAGATAAAAGTCATTGGGGAAGAGAATATTTCTTCCCAATTTTAGCCAGAGGGTGGAATCTTTGGGCTTTTTATGACCTGTTTTATTTATAATTTTATTAACAAGTGAATGCATTTTTAAACTTTAATTTCTATAAAATTGAAAGCAAGAATTTAGGGACCAAGATCTGGGAAGTAAATTATAAGGCTCCAGTTCTGTATATCTTGGTGAGAGCAATATGTCCTTATGACATGGTTTAACCACAGCCAGACTCTTGCTCACTTTCCACACTCCTATTCCATTTCCCAGTGGGGAGGAGATTTTAAAAGAAAAGGTACACCTCATGGTTTTAGATAAGAGCAATTTACTGATTTAAACAAAACATAATCATAATAATAAATAAATGAATAAATAAATTTACTATAAGCAACATCAACAATAATAACAAAAATAATGGTAAAAATATTTTGAATAGAGAGGGAGTAGCAAAACCAGAAAAACAAGTAATGTACAATACAACTTCACACCACCTGCTGACTGATGCCCAGCCCATCCCTGAGCTATGAACAGTCCCCTTGCAGCTAACTCAGTTCAAATACTGGGAATGACACTCTGTGGTATGGGATATTCTTTTGGGGATTTTGGGTCAGTTCTCCTGACTATGCTGCCTCACAGCTTTTTGTGCAGCTCCTCCCTGGCAGAACATCAGGCACTGAAAAGGCCTTGATTTAGGGTAAGCACTGCTCAACAACAGCCAAAACATCAGTGTGTTATCAACATAATTCTCACACTAAATCAAACCCACAGTGTTCTACCAGCTACTAGGGTGAAAAAATGAAGTCTGTTCCAGACAAAACCAGGATACTGTGTAATAGCCTTTGAGTCTGGATAAAAATTCTGTTTCTTCAAAACTTCTTCTGTAAATTATGCAAAGAAAGGCTAGAAATTGTGTATAGCTGTAGTGATTCTAATTCTGTGAATTGGTTCATAACACTTTGGCCATGACACATATTTCCACAGCCATGAACATGACTGAGCATCTTCCTTTTTTTGGTATTTTTGCCACTGACATGATGGTATGAGGACAATGTTCTCATAGGATGGTAGAGTAATAAGGAAACAGTAAACATTTCAAAACGTAGAAATGTTCTGGCTTGAAATAAACTCAACATGGTGAAATTCCAATAGGTCAGCCACAATGAATGTGCAATCATACCTGATAATTTCAATGATATGCATTTTTGTAGTTGTCTGGAACCCCATAGGGATTTACTTCCACTCAGTTTGTTTCAGAATAAATTAATGATAGGTTTGAAACTGTTGCACTGTAGGGCTAAAGGCAAATGACAGAATGCCTTTGAAACCTGCCATCAGCAGAGCTACTGAACCTAAAATTCTGTTCAGAAGCTGTTCTCTTTTCTTTCTAACTTTCCTGCTATTTCCTCTGGGATGAGGGGACCTAAGAATCAAAGACAGGGGAACAAAAGATATTTCCCACATGCAGCATTTTCAGTTTTCCAGTTTCTTTTGTTGTAATCAGTTCTTGAATGAGACAGACAAAATGTCCAAAACGTTGAGTATTTCCTGACCTGCTTTTTTCTGGGACAGTTTTTTTTTGTGTAAATCTAATTTTCTACTGGCATCCCTGAGGAGTCATGGGATAATAATGCTATGTACAGCCATTCCTGTCTCATTTGAAACAGCCCTTGGCTGCCCTTCCCAGCATGGCTGGACAGCTGACTTAAGCTGTTTCAGAGCATGCTGCTTCTGAAATGGAGTATGGGAGAGGCAGTAGCCAGCCTATTGGAATAATCCACCTATGAGGAATTACACACTTACAACAGGATTGGCCAAGTTAGTTTAAAGGCGTTATCAAATATGAGAGAGCAGAAAAAATAGGAAAGTAACTACATTACACCCCAAAGAATTCCACACATATGCAACTGCAGTAAGATCAAACTGGTTTACAGGAATATGATCTATTGTACAACTAACAGGCATACTTCTACCACTTCTCAGGGACTAACATAAAAGGCAGAAAAGCAAGGAAATTATTTGATTTTGGGGCAACAGCTTTGCTTTGGCCAGTGATATCCAAGAGTGGTTGACTAGAAAGGTAGAGACATAGCAAGAGAATGCTGCTAGATGGAGGACACATTTCCTTCAGGCTCTTCTGCTCTGAAGTAGGAAAGCAGTTGACCTGATGTGACAACTGAGAAAGAGGAAGGTCATTTGTCTCCTGGGTGGTGGCTCAGCAGTGTCACCGTGCCAGGCAGAGAGGGCAGAGCTGCAGCAGTGCCAGAGCAGCCCTGGTGTCAGGGAAGTCGAGGTTTCCTGCAGACATTCCCTCAGGCTTCAAGCCCCTCTCATCACTTTTGGTGCTGCCGCCAGAGGGCACGAGGAGCCAAAATTTGGTGCCTTCACAGCAAAGCATTCACCTTTTCCTACTGAAGGAACAGAGTGACTAAACTGTGCTTTGTCATCTCTGCAATCCCTAACCAGGCTGCTGATTGGGAAGGAAGAAAGTGGAGGTTTCTTTTTGAAGGAAGGAAATCCAAGAATGAAACCCTTGTGTACAACTTTATTTATGAGTCTTTCTGCTTTCCTGTTTTGTATTCCAGATGTTCAGTACAGGGATCATATTATTTTTTGCTGTGGGAAGACATTCCTTTAGGACAGGACCCATTTATGTCCCAGAGTTCAGGTCAGTTCAGAGGGATGTCTTCCCAGGGACCTTATCAGATATAAGAAAGAGATCAGGGCCAGGCCTTTTTTACAAATTTATACAGACTACTGGCACAGTATTGTGTTCCATGAAAATTGCTGTTTAGTGATTTTGTCACCTATTTAGCAACTTTTAGTGAAATTAATAAAGTCAGTTTAAATGAGAAAATGCTATAAAATTAAATAGCAAACTACAGGCTCCAGGTGACTGTTTTATAAGGCTGCCACTCCAGTTTAACTCTTCTGTGTGGAAGAGACATGTGCCATGCCATGCCAATTTTCTATTCATAGAAGAAGACAGTTCTCTGAGCCTGATCAGGCACCTCCTCATTCATCCCTCAAGCAGCCACACAGTATTGTGGTCACACAGGATTAGTGCAACAGCCTGTGGTCTTTTTTGCCGTGTCACAGCAAGGCTGGCATCAAGGATTTCCTATGGGGTAGAACTTGGCAGCCAAGGTCCGTTCCACACCCAGCCAGAAGCAGGGCATCTGGGGGTGCATGTGGACAGCTTCAGCCCTGGGCACCATGAGCTGCTCAGGGGGGACTGAAGCTGGACCAGGATCTGGACCCACAGGTGGGTTTGGCTTGACATGGCCCCTCTGGTCAGGGCAGGGCTGTGAGGAACTGGGGACCCGTTCTGCTGTGGTGTCAGTGGGACAGAGGCTGATGGCCCCAGGGGGCTGACATGGGGTCCTGGGCCATGGGCAGAGCTGGAGGAGTCACACAGCAGCTGTGTAGGGGCAGCCAGAGCTGTTGGTGCCTCCTGGTGCCTGAGACTTCCCTCTGTTTCAATATACAGGTCACATTTCCTGCAGAAACTGAAAGCCAGAAAAAAAAAAAGCAATTCCCAGGAACATGTGCTTGTGGTCAACCCTCATTTCATAATGATGACCTAACTATCAAAGGAAATACAGCAACATTTGAAAGGAAGAAAGAAGAAAGGCGGAAAACATCAAACATAACATCACCTCTTCTGCTCCCTGATAAATAAAGGCTCTTCAACAGCTGTTTCTTCACCTTCAATTTGAAGATTTTACATGCATATTTTAGCTGTGTTTTACTAGATATGTGTGCCAGAATATCTATTAAAAGTCATTTCCTATGTTACTGGGGAGGTAGAAAGCTTTGTTGATGTAATTCCAATTTTTCAAGCATCTAAGTAGCTGAACAGTTGATATTAGCAGAAGCCAAGTGGCACCATGGCTTGCAAACCAGGATGTGTACAATTTGCCCAATTCACTGAAAAGCAACTTAGAGAGTAATAAAGTGATTGTGGTCTGTGTGCTCAAAGGTAAATGCATTTGGTGCATAAACATTATTTTTCCAAACTGAATGACATCATTGTGCACATCATATTTCTGATAGACATAATATCCATGAATTCCTGAGCTGTAATTTTAAAAAGCAAGAGGGTTTCAGAAAAAAAAATGCCTTTTAAAAACAGCTTTAGTAGAAGCATGTGCCTCAGAAACAAAACACTGTGAAAAATAACTTGTAAAACAAAATTAAAAGAAGATATTAAAGCAGAATAATATTCACCTTTTTTTTCTACTAATAAAACAATGAAAAACTTCCACCTCAACTCTTTTAACAAGACATTACAGCCTAAGATATGGATGTATTTTACATCTAACACCTTTTGGTTTGTGGGTATGTTTCTAACCACAGCCTCCACAGCTCTGTCAGATACAGACCTATGGAAGGGAAACCTTCAGTCCTTGTGAGGCATTGGTTTAAAATGAAAGAAATTATGTATCTTTGAAAGACAGTGCACAGGACTATAACCAGATCTAAAATGAGATGTGGCATCAATCAGTTCATAAAATAAATTACAAAAAAACAGTTTATGAAAGAAATGTTTATGGTACGTGAAATCAGGTGAAAGGGCGTGAGATACATATGTACCACGAAGTACATTACAGTCACAAACACAGCAAGGGAACTTTTTACTGCTAGGAACTAGAAAATGAGCCCTGAGAAGGATAAAAATATAAAATTAATTCAAAACTCACAAAAATCATCAATAAAGTCTCAGTTAATGGAAAAAAACAGATGAATATTTGGTGTAGTGTTGTGAGTGGACTTCTTTGCTAAACACAGAATTTTTCCCGGCTGTCTCAAGAAGGAATATGCTTCTGTAGCCCTGGCTTATCTAGGCACACATGTGCATTATTCCTGCACATTTTCCAATATTTCCTGAACTATGCTATCAGGTTACTCATGTTTCTTCTCACGGTCTATGACTTCTGTTTAGATGTCCAAGTAGAATTCATTTCATCTCACTTTTCCTGATCACTCTGTTCCACGTATCAAGGTTTGCTGAGGAGCTTTGCTGTACACCTTAGCTCTTTTACATCCTGTTAAGCCTAGTTTTTGGAAACATCCCCTTATTTCTACATCCAAATAGAATTTCTACATCCATAGTGTCTTCAGCAGGTATGGGTGGTATCCTTACCTGCTCCTGCTGGTTTGCAGATACTGAGTAATTTTTTTCCGTATTTTCTATTACTACTTAACAGAAAAACCTGGAAATGGGCAAATTCAAAGCTTAGAGGATAATAAGAGGATTGTTTCACTAGCAAATTTTTTCTTTTGAAACGCATCATTTTAATCTCCTGGTTTTTAATGAATTTGTGACAGCTTTTCAGCACATATATCTGGCAAGACATTAAGAGGACATTCTCTTTCAAGGTATTCAGGGAAATTCAGAAATGTCTTTTATCATTTCATCAAAAACAGATCAAAGAATAGCTTTCCTCTGTCTGTGGGGAAGAGATCAACAGCTCCAGGAGGGGCAAAAGCTGTTCAGACATTGGGACATCATACTCCTGTTTCTGCCTTGATGTCAATGCAAGTATTTTGGATCAAACCATCTGTTTTTATTTCTGAGTGTTGGTTTTCCAAATATGAAAATGGAAAACTGCTTTTGCAAGTAAAAATGTCCTGTTCTCAGCTGAATACCTCTGGTCATAAATGTTTAAAACAACAAACAATTACCCATATGGTGACGCAGTAACATCTTTGGACACTTCTAAGAAGAGCAACTCTTCCCATGACACATCTGTCTGGAGACAAGGTTTGGAACATCTCTCAGGGGTTATAAAGAGCACTCTGTATTTAGTTGATGCTGCAACTCTTTCTACATGACAAAATAATTTGGGATTCTGAAAAGGACACCAAGATGCCTGTGATATGTATACTTAGAAAAGTCTTTCTTGGTTTTGACACTTCACAAGCAGAATTAATTAAATCATTATGATCATATTTACCTTATTTGGGGAAAGAAGGGATTTATCGTGAGGACTTCAGTTAAGTTCCCCACAAATTTGAAAAAAAGACATTTACTGAAAGATTTCTAATCTATTAATTGTGAGAAACTATAGCACATACAGTATTTTCAGGTGTTAAAGAAAGTAACTGAACATCATTCTCCAAGGAATGTTAAAAAAAATTTCCTACTGTAGCTAGGTGACCCTGCAAGAATAGTGATAAAAGAGTGTTGCTAGAACTTCTGGGTCATCAGAAATAGACAAGAAAAACAGTAAGGGCTGCTGTTAACATTTCCAATTATTACCTATTTCCTACAGATCACCCTCTGCATCTTCAGGAGGGGCATGGTTCCTGTCATCCTTCTGTTTGTGAAAACATTATTAAGGAGGGAACCATATGGATTTATTACAAACACCTCTACACCTCAGAATTTAATTTTCTCTTAGATGCATTTAGAATGATAACCTTAAGTTTAAGGAAGTCATTCCCCTGGCTGTGAGAAGCTGCATGTTTTTGGATTTTGAAAAAATTAATGAGGTGATATGTTCATGAAATTGAAATTTACTTAACACTTCAGCTAAGTAGTCATCAAACCGATGAGCCACAATGTCCTGCAGAATTTCTGAGTATCCAAGCTGTGGATATCACCTCTGTCATGATGAAGGCAGTAGTCATGCAGCACATGGAAGAGTAAGTGAACATTGCACTATAGGGGCACATTCCCTTTGGCATGCTTCACAAGGCAGCAGAAAACATCATTGACAAGTGGATAATGTGACTTTTTCCTTCTGGAAGAACTAATTCCCACAGCTAGAGGACAAAGTTATGTCTGTTTCCTGTACACATCATCTGGGATATAGAAGATGAAATGTGCAAACAGAAAGACTCACAAATAAAGGTATGCACAAGGATATGCTCTTGGATTTCCTCCTTTCTGAAGGAAACCTCCACTTTCTTCCTTCCCAATCGGCAGCCTGGTTAGGGACTGCAGAGATGACAAAGCACGGTTTAGTCACTCTGTTCCTTCTGCAGGAAAAGAAGAGTTTTGCTGTGAAGCTACCAAAGTTTGGCTCCTCGTGCCCTCTGGCGGCAGCACCAAAAGCGATGAGAGGGGGATGAAGCCGGAGGTCTTGGGCTCCGAGGGAGGAACGAAAGCAAAACCTACCCCAACCTAGACCTATTTATGTGGGGCTTGCAAAGCCCTTGGCCACAGCTGGAGTGGGCACAGAAGCTCCTGGTTTGGCTCTGGACACATCCCTTGACCAAGTGTCAGCACAGGGAATGTCTGCAGCAGAAGCTTCAGCCTGCCCGGTCCCAGGGCTGCTCTGGCACTGCTGCAGCTCTGCCCTCTCTGCCTGGCACTGTGATACTGCTAAGCCACCACCCAGGAGACAAATGACCTTCCTCTTTCTCAGTTGTCACACCAGGTCAACTGCTTTCCTACTTCAGAGCAGAAGAGCCTGAAGGAAATGTGTCCTCCATCTAGCAGCATTCTCTTGCTATGCTCTACCTTTCTAGTCAACCACTCTTGGATATCACTGGCCAAAGCAAAGCTGTTGCCCCAAAATCAAATAATTTCCTTGCTTTTCTGTCTTTTGTGTTAGTCCCTAAGAAGTGGTAGAAATATGCCTGTTAGTTGTACATAGGTCATATTCCTGAAAACCAGTTTGATCTTACTGCAGTTGTACTTGCATGAGTGACATGATTTAGGAATTGTTTTCATGTAAAATTGTGTCACTGAAAAAAACAAGACAGGAAATTCTGAGTTTATTGGATGTTTTTGTCCATCTTTCTCAAAAAATGATTAGTAAAAAAGAACGTGGAAAGATGAAAATATTGCACATGGGGAAAAACCTTTTATTCCCCTGTCATTGTTTGTTAGCTCCCATCTTCCCAGAAGAGCTACAGGTCAGAGCTTTAGGTATAAAATAACTATGCCCAAAATTAATTTTAAAGGACTTCTGCCATTTCCCCTTAAGCCTGTGGTGAAAAACCTATTTTTGAATTCTAGTTTTTCACATATACAAATTAGAACAGCATAAAATCTTACCCATGAATATAATAAATGCACATTATTATATAACCACATATTTGCTTGCAGTTTGGGTGCCAGTTCCAGAGGAACCTTCTCTCTCTTTTTTTTTCCCCCAGAGCTTTTGATCCATGTTTTTTCTGCTGATGGCTAAGGCTCACATT
The DNA here is from genome assembly GCA_024362935.1 of Setophaga petechia. Lineage (NCBI taxonomy): Eukaryota > Metazoa > Chordata > Aves > Passeriformes > Parulidae > Setophaga > Setophaga petechia. The sequence continues at coordinate 8,644,675 of JANCRA010000020.1, read as the reverse complement.
ATGAATGCACCTTCCACACTCATAACAAGGATTATAAGGAAAATGGGATTACCTGTTAAAGACAGTTACCAACAGCAGAAATAAACATTTGCTGGATTGCTCTGCAGAGATTTTGATAGTATAATGTGGGTATGGATACATGAGATTATGTGCAATATCCTTACTTACATTGTTTCAGTAAAATAAAATACTGATTTTCTTTTTCTGTAGTACCACATGATTTTAGTCCATGCTTCAATTCTGGTTTCTCATTATTCTTTCAACAGATTTGTGTCACTAGAAAACTTTTTTGGAAAGAAGCTGCATGCTTCTCACATCGAGGGATGGGATCCAATCCCTATGGGATTCAAGACAACAATTAGGATGCATGCCTCCATTTTTACCTCTGCTATAACATGTGAGGCCACATGTTCATAATGACTGGTATATAGAAATTTTTCCCTATTAAGAATAAGGCATTGGTCTGTACATGACATTATTTGTTCTTATTTGCATATTTGGCATAGAGATGTATTGTAAGAATATAGATGCTTTAAGTAGTAATTTATGCAGTTGTCATACAGATGAGATATGTGTCTCAGATTTAAATCTTGCTCTTCATGTCAGTGATACTAAAAACAATGTTATACTAATGATGGTACAATATAAATATAGCTCTTAATTAACAGAAGTATGATAATTAATAAATTACATTTTATGTCCTGGAGCCTTTTGCTATTAATCATGATTTGTTTGGGGATATAAGAAAAAACATCGTTAATGATAGTAAGCAGACTGTGATTATGAAATTAAATGTAGCTTTTTTTTTTTTTACTGAATCCTATTAAGATAGTTTTCCAGTCAGAAGCCCATAGTTATTTTCTGCTGAAGCCTTGAACTTACTAAGCATAGTTTTTTGGGTTGGGTGGGAATTAGCAAGATTTTGACCATTCCAGAAAATAGGACTGAAAGACCAACAGTGCTATAATAGTCTCATCCTCTCATTGCAAAGTTTTATCTTGCTTTTATTTCTGAGACAGATTTGTTGCCATTCCTTACTCAGGACAAAACGATACAGCTGTGCTTAGAATGTATTTTGGAAAATAGATCCTGTGTCTTGCAAAATACAAGACACAGGATTTAAGTTCTTTCTGCCACTGCCTCAAATTTTGTTATGATATTTTATACAGAAGATAGTCTAAAATGTGTTACTGAAAAAACACAGCAAAACCAGAAACTGGTCAGGCAAGCTCACACAAATTTCAAAATCTCTGTCCCTGCATTACAACATCTGCCATGAATTGTGTAATTGATCTTCCTGTATTTAGGGAAACTCCAGGGGACAGCACAGCCCTCTTGCAAAGAATGAACCTCATCCTGAGAAAATCACCTTCCCTGTCGTGTTCTCCCTCCTCCTGTACAAGACTGAAAGATTACTCCCACACTTAATAGCCACAGTATTTGACTTTAGAAGCCTCCCTTCTTCCATAAATCATGAATTTAACTTGAAGCAAAAAGCTGTAACACACCTCCAGTCCCCTCTCCTTCTGCTTTTGAAAAGATTCCCTGGATGGACTCTGAATCTCATTGATAATTTCTTGTCCTGACTGTTGGCAGATGGCGTTACCAGCCCCTGCTCCTGCCAGCCCTGAGGGACTGCACTGTGGCCATCCAGGCTGTGCCCCTGCCTCATTCCCACCTTGGCCCACCCCTGCTCTTGCAAATCCCTGGCAGGAATGTCCTGCCTGTCCATTTCTGCATCAGTAAGAGCAGTTTCTGCTCACCTGACTGCATTTTACACACCCACACTTTGGTCCTATCTGCCATGAAAATTACTTGAAAAATACAAAAGGGTCTGAGTCCAACAGGACATGTCTGAGCAAATTTCTAAAGCTGGTTGAAATTCACACCTAGAGAGATCCAATATGAATTAGTCCAATAATTTGTTGTGCAGGTAGAGAGGAGCTAAATCAGCCACCTTGGCTAAAGTCAATCTATTGTTTCTTATCAACAGATTGTCTCAGCTGGGAACTGTTGGGGTGTTCCTGGTCTGCGCAGGGAATTGATCACTTGAGTGCCCTGGGTGTGCACAGTGGCACAATTGCTGTGAAACTCACCTGCACCATAGATATAACTACAGAGCAAGCGTAATTGTATGCCTATATCTCTCTATTTCAACTCTGGTTGCCAAATAATTTACACAAGATTTTCAGAGTCTTTCAGATAGTAAAAGTGTCAAATGTGTAGTTTAAGTAAAGTATCCACAAGTTATTGCACCTTTCCACAATTTCTTTTTTAAAGACAGTGTTATTTTAATATTTCTGACAAAGTATAAGACTAGGAAATACTTATTTCTGATAAAATTATGCAGTTTAAATAAATACTGTTGTTATTATTGTAGTCTGTAAGGACTAACTATTTTCTTTTACAAATATTTACTTACAAAAAATGTGGAAAAATTTTAAGAGCTGAATGAAAAGCAAGATTTTTTTAATATATATAAATTACTATTTATTTTTGTCATGAGTATCTTAAAGAGGAAGGACTTTACCTAACACAGAAAACAAACCCATATTCCAGGTAGCAATAGACTATGTGCTTGTGTCTCATTGGATTAGGTTAGCATGACAACTGCAAGGTTGGGTGGCACATACAGCTTAAAGCACATTTAATCTGATTTTAGGGGCAAACTGGCCCAGATCCTTCTGTATGTACAGAGTAACCAATGTATCTAGAGAACAATTTGTATTTATGCCATCTGCAGAAGATCATGCATCAAGCAAAGTAGTCAGATATGTACAAGTCCCTAAACATACCCCTTGATCTCAGAAATGGTGTAGAGTAAACAGTGAGCTAATAAATACATTCAGTTCTAGTATCTGAATGTTCCTGATAGCTACTGATGCATTGAAAGGATTCCTGGTAACATGTTGAAATTGTGAATTTTACATACTGGAGTCTGAATGATACTTGTGAAGCAGGTCAGCTGTGAAAGCAGAGTCCCTTTTCTGAGGATTGTAATTCTAGATGGATTCTCTGGCAGTTCTAAGCTCTCCCTATCTTTCTCTTTGCAGTTGGTGAGTGGACCATAGCTATTTGAAATGTAGTATTTGAAATGTAGGAGAGAGCATCTATGTAAAATTAATCTCTGGCAGCTGTTTTTGCCTCTTGAAACTGTTCAGAGGACATTACAGAGTTTTTTTATATGAATACATATGTATAAATAGATGCACAGTATGGAGTTTCTGGATGTATGAACTGCTAATTTTATGGTCTCTAACACCAAAAAAGAAAAAAAAAAAAGCAACATATAGATTCCTACTGAGCTGGCAAATTTTCAATATCTACCTTAGGATGGTCAATTGTACTCTGAAACTTAACATTCAGACTTCTTGAGCAGTTTATCATTTGAACTGAGTGTAAGTGAAACTAGAAAGACTAGTCTAAGTGTGGACATATAAGGAAAAAGACCTTTAAGATTATCAGTCAACAGTCCTAGCACCACCAACATATTTGCTGTCAAATCCCTTCTCAAGTGCCATGCCCACACAAGTATTTTTTTGAATACTTGTAGTGGTGGTGACTCCTTTGTTTCTCCAGGAAATCTGTTCCAATGCTTTACAAATCTTTCTGTGAAGAAATTTTTCCCAATAGCCAATCTAAGCCTCCCCTGGCACAACTTAGGGCCATCTTCTCTCATCTGGTCACTTGTTACTTGGGAGAAGAGACCAACACTCACCTTAGAATTACCTCCGTATAGACCACTACAGGTGATTTCACATTCCATATTGCTTCCACAGGAGGACAGTAAAATTGTGCACTGCACTTTGTGTGCAAATAAAAAGACTTAAAACAGTTTTGTAGCAGAAACATGACAGTTGATTTGTGTTTGTGTTTTGTGTGTGGGATGTGTTTGGTTTTGGTTTTTTTGTTTGGTTTGGTTGTTTTGTTGTTTTTTTTTTTTTTTTTTTTGATTTGTTGAGTTTTTTGCTTTGTTGTTTTGTTTTGCTTTGTTTGGAGAGGATGATCTTGTAGGGGTGTTGCATTCTTCCAAAGAACATTTTGGATTTGGTGAAAATGAAATGTGTGGGCTTGAATGTCTCCCAAAATGAAGCTAAGCGTTATGAAGTTGTGTCTGTAATTTCTGGTGAGATTGCAATTATTTCTGAGTGCTACCCAAATGCCTTTGGCAGTCATGGGACCTTCTCTAGACAGTAGTGGAAATTTTTATGTATGGACAAATGCAACATAATTTAAAATCCATAAATCTGCTGTGTAATCTCCATCGCTTTGACAAAACTATTAATAGAGAGCTAGGGGGATTCTTTGCTTCCCACATTTTCCTTTTTTATGTATGTGTATTTCAGTTGGTATATATTTGTGTCAATAGATTGAAAATTTTGGTCTTATACAAGTTGGTGGCAGTTTTATTACTGAATTGTCATTCACCTAATATGACAATGACTCTTTGCAAAAGAGAGCTCTGGGACCATTTTCTGTAAGTTTTTCTCCTTACCTCCTTCTTCTGCTTTCTAACCTAGTCTAATTTACTCTACTCTGATTCAATCTTTCTGCTGCTTTTAGGAATGTAGATAACAAGTCAGAAGATGGAGGGGTCCTTCTTCCATGGCCTTGTTTTGATTCATTTGTATAGGAGATTTTGGTAAGTTTTTGGTTTTGTTTTTGTTTTCCTTCTAGATTTTTGTATATTTTATTTCCATTAACAAGTTACAGAACAAAACTGTATATAACAAAGCAAAACTATAGATACAAAGAACTTGCACAGTTTCTTATTTACCTTTACCAGCTCAGAGTTTTTCTAATATACTCTGTTGAAATGGGATAGGGGACAAATATAAATTTTGTTAACAAATGGGAAAATCCTGTCTGTAGCAATGTGTCTGAGCAAGTTTTAGAGAAAATGGACATTAATTGTGGAATTTTTTTTTTAAATAAACAGAATTACATTCTTTTAAAATCAGGTAACCTATTCATAGAAAAGCCTACTGTGATAGTTTGACATATTATACTCACAAAACAGCTACCTATTCAGATGTTGTTTAGAATATGGGATTTATACTTTTAAAGCTGTGTTGGCAGGGATGAAACCGTGGTGGGAGAGAGAGTTCACAAGGGAATCTCTCAAAGGAGATGTCAAGTGGACATGAGTACATTACAGCTTTGCTGCCTGCCACTTGGCTTCTGCCAACAAGAAAGATTTTTTGAGTGAGGATTTTTGGAAGCCAATGACAGATGAATAAGGTTAATTGGTGAGAAGGTGAAGGGGACAGACATGTGTTGTCTTTTTATGGCTTTGTGTATTGAAAATACCAACTGTAAATTGCATGCAGGGTGGCGTGGTGTTAGAATATCACACCAGCTTTTCTTAAATGAAACTCTCCCAGATTTACATCTCCTTCATAAAAATATGTGTTATCTCATTATTGAAATGTGCATAAATGGATAATGTCTAATATGGCAATTCAAATCATATCTCCTTTGTTTGAATCTTTTGGATATCCCACATAGAATTTAAGATATTTCCCTTACCACCAGAACCAATAACTGGGTGAGTTACTGCTTTGATACAATGCATGATTTGCAATAGCTGTGGAATATTCAATCTGTTTTTCAACTTTGAAAGGAACTTCAAAGGACCTTATGGCTCATTTAATTTGCTGGAAATTCCAGAGAAATAATAATTTTAAAAAAATCCACAATTATTGTAGAATCTTATGATTTTAAAAAAATTTTAAATAAAGAATTGTATATTTGAATTCACAGTAATATTATTTAAGACATTGTAATACAATAATGTTGATTTTCTGTAAGGGCATTTAAGGAAAAAGGGAAAATCATGTTCAGACACAGGGTTTAATGACTTAATATCCAAAATAGGTATCTGTTCAATGGTCCTTATACAATAGCCTGTTCCAATGCCATTAGAATGGAACAGGTCTGTAAAAGGACATTGCTCATCAACAAGTCAAAAATTCTTCAATAAAATTTTGAAGATTCAAATTGTTGTCCTGTACACTCCTCAGATTTTAGCATGCAAGAGCTTTCACATCAGATATGCAAACACTGAGTTACTTAGCATGACCAAGAAGATGCCTTTTTCTTTTTTTTTTTTTTGTAACAGAGGCAATCAACTTACTACTTATAATTTCTGAACTGTAACCATGCATCTTAGAGTCCTCATAAAATCCTGTCATTGCAGCCTCTGCTTGACAGATTATGTTAACCCAGGTCCTTCCTTCTCACGTCAAAAATTCTGGAAGGAAAATGCAGAGCAATGAAAATACAGCTCTATCAGGAGGAAAGCAGGACACCATTGTTAATTTCCTTTCAGTCCCAAACCATTGGCTTCCACCCCTTGCAAAGATCAGCACTCATCTAGCAATTATAAAAGAAGCTCTTGCAAAGTACAGGAAGGGAAACAAACTCCATTTTAGCATCAAGGCTGTGGTCTGATGGATATGCAGGTAATAAATAGTTCTTCAGGTTTGTTGCTTTCCTCACTCTCTCCAGTTTTCTTATTTTTGTGTGACGGTGTTCACAGGGGTTTTCAGGTGATGGAAGAGATGAGAATGTTGAATCCATGTTCAGAAGACTTGATTTATTATTTTATTCTATATATATATTACATTAAAACTATACTAAAAAGAATAGAAGGAAAAGTTTCATGTCAGAAGGCTAGCGAAGTTAGGAATAGAAAGGAATGAATAGTAAAGGTTTGTATCTCGGGCAGACAGTCCAAACTAACTGGGCTGTGATTGGCCATTAATTATAAACATCCAAGATGGACCAATCACAGATCCACCTGTTGCATTCCACAGCAGCAGATAATCATTGTTTACATTTTGTTCCTGAGGCCTCTCAGCTTCTCAGGAGAAAAATCCTAAGAAAGGATTTTTAATGAAAAGATGTCTGCAACATTTCTGCATATGGATTATAGAGAATTGTCCCGCAGTATCCTCCGATTCTCATTCCACATTTTCAGCCAAGGCAATAGCACTTATTCTACTTTTATTTTATATTTATCTTCACTTTTGTAGAAAGGATATTCTAGATTTGGTAAAAAAGTTCATAATTATTTAAGTAATGTAACAGCATAAATTAGTGAGTCTCTACCCTGAATTCATCATCAGAGTAGAGTGCTAATTATGCAGAATATAAAGAAGATGAAGGAAAGCATGAGTAAAGGCCAGAATTTTCAGTCATTTTGTATAGTTCAGCAATTTGCAATCCTTGTTTTAACTTAGACAACTGAGAGCTCAGAATAATTTTGGCTGTTATGACCAGAGTCTTCAAACATGCAAAGCGACTTGTTTATTTTCTTTGCCTTGATATTTCAAACATCTGGTCCTTCTGTATTTTATATTTGAGTTTTACTTTTTTTAAACTGAGATATGGATGAAATTCTTTTTAAGTGGGAACTTGTTTCAAATAAAGAAATACAACTAGGTAAGACTTAAAGGAACATGGATGGAGGGATGGATGGATGGATGGATGGATGGATGGATGGATGGATGGATGATAGATAGATAGATAGATAGATAGATAGATAGATAGATAGATATCTTAGAGAGCCCCGTCTGTTTTCATTAGAAATGTTCTAAAGGCCTATGTACTATGTTTATGGGGCAAGGTTTGCAAGCAGGAGGGCTGCAGGGGTGAGTTTTTTGAGAAGTCATACAGAGTCAGTTTCAGCCAGTTTAAAGATGGACCCCTCACTGGCCAAAGCTGAGTTAAACAGTGATAGTGGTAGTACCTCTGCAACTCCCTGTGTAAGAAAGAGTGAAAAAGAGCAGCTGGGAGAGAGGAATAAGAATTTGAGCAAAACAGCCCTACAGACACAAAGAGCTGTGGAGAAGTAGAGGGTAGGAGTGCTGCAGGCATTGGGGTAAAGATTGTCCTGAAGCCCCAGGAGAAAACTTCGGGGATGCCGGTTGTCCCCAGCAGATGGTGGAGCAGATATCCACCTGCAGGCTGTGGATGTGCCCTGGAGGAACCTGGAGACCGTGGAAAGCCAACACCAGAGCAGGTTCTTGACTAGGAGACCACTGAACACCAGTGATCCACATGAAAGTTGACATGAGTGTGACCAAGCCTTTGCTGTGCCTGTATTGCACTTCACTGTGCTGTAACTGCATTATCTTGTAAGAACAAATTCCACTGCCTTAAATGAGAGAACTTTCTATGGATGGGGTCAGCCCAGTGTGCTGCACATGGACTGGAGATCCATGAGAAGCAAAACCACCTGGAGTTCCACAGAGATTTAAGATTATCCATACTATCATGTCCTTGTGGTGCAAGCTCTAATAAATTGGATTTTCTGAGTTTCCTTCTTACTGAGATCATAACAGATCAGCACGTCCTGGAGCAAAACAAAGCTAAGTTTGGGATTAGTATCTCAAGTCAGAATGCATCCTGGAATGTTCAAAAGATAGTGCTGACTCCAGTTGACTGTCCTTAATAACTCATGGTTGCAGTAATAACAGATGCAACCTACAACTCTCAGGACACAGAAATGTTTTTTTCTTGACTGCATATGAATGTACCTTTTAATTGATGTGGCAATCCACACAAGTCCCGGGTGCATTTTTTTATTTTTCACGATTTTTGTGCACCAGGAAACCATTTGGCCCTAAGAAAATACAGTAGCCAAGTTGCATCTGCTTGAAGCATTTTCCCATTAAGTGTAATGGCACTAAAGTGGAAGTGCCAAGGGCCATTATGCACTGACAGTATAGTCAAGAAAATACCCATTTGCAGAAAACATGCAGCAAGGTAGAAACAGAGCAATGAAATAACCATGAAAGCAGTTGGAGCCTCAGGATAAGAAAAACAAGTGATTTGCTGCAATGCTTAACAACAAAAGGAGAGATCTGAACAGTTATTTGGGCTTTCAGAGCTACAAGTGTAGTATGAGTGAGCAATATTGCCTTTGGCATAGATCCCCATTCCCACTGTAGTGTTCTCTTCCTTTCTGGAAAGCCAGGTCCCCCCAAGAGCATCATAGTCTCATCATGAGAAATAAGAACTGAATCACAAAAGGCTGCCTCTGTAGAAATCCTCCATACCTCAGCTCTTGGTGCAATAACAAAACTCCCTAAAAGGAGTTAGATCAGGGAAAAAAAAAAAAGAAGGAAAAACAAAAAAAAGCAATGTGCAAAGCCAAAACACCTAGTTTTATCTTTAAAGCAGTGGTGAATAGAAACAGTTGTTGAAAATTAAGATGCCTTGTTAATGTTCTAGCTCCTGCTTTGCATAGGACATTAGTTGAAGCTGTGTGGATGTCAGGACAGTAACTAAAGTATCTGAAGTGTAATTCAATACAGCATCAGTTGGACAAAGAAGTAGACCTTGGTTTTGGTTGTGCCATTTTGAATGTATTCAACCTCTATCTGTCATTATATTGTTAATTTGTGATATGAAAATGTCATACATGGTCAAGCAAAGGGCTGTAGAAAGAAGAAAACTGGATAAATAGTATCTTAGAGTACAGCTACAGAGGGAAAATAGCAATTTATATATTTTTAAGTCTTTTCTGAGAGTAATAATGCAGATGAAAGGAATGGAAATTTCATGAATAAATATTTACTAAAACAGAGACTAAATTTTGCTCAGTCCTGCTAAGAGCAAAATCTGATTTTTTCCTTAGCTATGGCATAATGAATTAATAGAATTTTAGTAGATCAATTATATAGTTCTACCAGTTTGAATTTCCTATTAATTTAATTGCCACCACTTGAGTCAGACCATAGACTTCTCTAGCATCAATGAGCTTTGTCTTCCTCTGGTCCCAAACAGGTTGTCAGGTGCACAAAGGGTGAAGTGCCACATGATGACTCAATTAAAAAACCCCAAAACCTGCATCCTTCTTATCTCTCTCAGCTTTTCTTCAATAACTTTTTAAACTATAGACTGTGAATTCATCAAATGTTCAGCAAGTTGATTAAAAAGTGAAACTAATTTTCCTGATTAGTTGAAGATTTGTTTTGAGCAGTATATTTTGCATGATTTAGAATCATAATGGCTCATTATTAGTCCTTTGTATTGTCATCAGATCACAGTAGCTTTCACTTCCATTTTTTCTCATGTAATCTACCTGTTTTCTCTCCTCTTAAATGCTGCACTTTCTCTATGGTTTGCATCTGGTCAAGCTTCTATTTGAGATTCTTTTTCCAAGCTCTACCTCAGTCACCTGTGCAACAAGCATCAATAGTCTCTGGTGCCTACTCAGATCATTATTATTATTATATCAACTTCTTTTTTAATTCTCCCCTGCTCTCCATCATGTTTTTTTCCTTTTTTTCTTCTATTCTTACAGAAAAAAAAAAGGAAAAAGGCATCAGTGATAAACAATTAAATAGCAAACATCATTTAAAAATGTGCAAATGAAAGATTATCTATTAACTGATACTCAGATGTCTACCTGTACAAGTAAATTGCAGGGAGACAAAAATCAAACTCTTTCAGAAATGCATGTCTTTAGCAATGAATTACTGCAACAGCAGGGAACCAAAAAAGAACTTGGCAGTAAGTAGCAAGCTCTGGTGCAGGATATTTCTATGGCTAAACATCAAGGTTACAAAATATTATAAGCAAAAAAGTATATGCATTGAGTAGGATTTTGCCCTGTTTTCTGAGTATCATTGTGTAATTTGTTTCAATGGCCAGAATGACAGAAGTTGAGTAGTTGAGTTTGAGGTAAAGAGTTGAAAAGTAAGCTAATATAAATATAAAATATTAAGCCTTATCACGGTCCTCAGTAAAAGAAGTAGAAAAAGCAGTTGAAACATAGAGTTTATGGAGAAAAGGATGAGTATCCATGAAGGCCCTGGTGCACCTTTCCAGCCCATTGTCCTGAGGGTCCATGATCCTGAGGTCTGAGGACAGTGGGAATGACTCAGCCTCTGCCTCCAGCTTGCGAGCTGCTCCTGCATTCAAGGGATTTGAAATTAGTGGGGTTCAGGTACTGATGGTGGTGTCTCTTTCTGATCTCTAACTCAGATCTGAGCTACTCTCAGGAACAAGTCTACCAGAGGAAATCCTGGGTTACAAGCAGCTCTTTGTTCTCCCTTTTTCAGTCCTCCCAGAATGCCACATGAGAGAAGCAGGGGCACCACTCCTGTGAATCAGCAAGTGACCTGCTCCTGCTCAGTCCTGTGTGATCAGAAATTATGCTACTCTCAGTTTGAGAAGTGAAACTCCTGAGAGTCAGCACATCCTCCCTATTGATTCTGCATTTCAGTTTAACATCTTTAAACTTAAATTTCTGAAAGAAATTGATTCTAAATGATTACACGATTAATGATTGTACAGCTCAGCAATAGAAAAAGATAAGCTGCAAAGCAGGAGTGTGATCTAATCTCTCACAGAACAATTTGAGCAAGATTAAAACTGGGCAGCATTTTTCCATTCTCAAGAATTTCTAGTTGCCTGTAACTATTGTAACTTTTTGCTAATCAGCAGAGTGAAAATATTTTTATACACTCAAACCATAATTCAGCTTATTCAAGTATATAATTAATTTACATTCATATGAAAGGATTATGTATGTGTTTAATGTTAAGTAGCTGTTTAAGCAGCAAGCAAAGAACAGGAACAACACCCCAGAGTGAATTAAAAGCCATTTTTTAAACAAAAATATATAATTAAATAATGAAACCTTCTGCCACAAGATGTTACATTTCAGATTTTTTTCTATATATAATATCAAAGAGGGTCTAGACAAGCAAATTAGGAGAAATGGATGCAAGGTTGGTTTTAATATTTTAATCAAAATATTTAAAAATAAAAATCTTCCTATTGAACCTCAGTGTTCTGCAGTCAAAACCTATGCACATTGAGGAAGTTCTATGCCATGCTTGCCCTGTTCTTGTATCCTGTCTTGAGCATCTTTTGGTCACAGCCAAAAACTGTGGAGCTACAAGAATTGTTATATATTAGTGAGCTATTTGGCCTTGAGAAGGACACAACACAACCCTTCTACTGGGGCTTTGATTAGTCACCTGCACAGACATCTGGAGAAATTAAAAAGCCCTTGTCATTGCCTACAGGAGACATTTAATTTAAAGTCTTCCCTTAGTCATTGCCTTTAATCCTGTGGTTTTGGAAAGTAACATAGCATCTCACCTTACTTTAGAAATTGTTGCATTTAACTTATCTTACCATTAATTTTTTTTCCATTGCTGTATTTTTCCTTGTATAGATTATTTGCATATTGGATGTGTTCAGGGGACGATGATGCATTCTTCATAGGCAGAGGAAGATATATTGCATTTTTGATGTTGTACATTTGTTCTCTCTGAAATGCATGGCAGCATAGTGCTATGGATAATTAAATATTTTTGAATGTAAAAATATTTTTGTATGAGGTTTATTGTGCCTGCTGTACTTTTCCTTAAGCTCCTTTCTCACCTTTCTGGACTGTGCAAACAGAATCACAGACAGGTTGAAGGTGGAAGGAACATCTGGAGGTCACCTGATTCAACCCCCTTCTTCAGCAGGGCCAAATTGGCCACCAAGACTGTCCAGGACCACATCTGGATAAATCTTTAACATCTCCAAAAAGGGAGACCTCACAAATTCTCTGTTCAACTTGTGCCAGGTCTCAGTCACCTTTCCACTGAAAGACTGGTTCCTGCTGTTCAGAGGGATCCTCCTGTGTTTAACTTTGGGCGCCTCTGGAGCCCGGCCTCATCCTCTGCTCACCCTCCCTGCAGGTGTTTGTGCACATTAGGATTCTCCTGAGCCTTCTCTTCCCCAGGCTAAGCAGCCTCAGCTTTCCCAGCTCTTCCATTTATGGGAAATCTCCAATCTATTAATGTGCTTAGGGATCCTGTGCTGGACTCTCTCCAGCAAATGAGCCCTGCCAAAGGCATTAAGAAGCTCTAAGGTGGGAGTTAAGTTCCTAACTTTTTAAAGCTCTCTTGAAAAACCCAATTGACAGCTATTTTTGGACACCTAAATGCCTTTGAGTGTCTGACTGTAATGTTCTTAAAATTATTTTAATTCAAATTATACAGGGATGAGTTCAAAAGAAGGTTTTTATTCATTTGGCCTTTCTACATTGATAAGTAAACTTTCATTTTTCCTCCTTTTCTGTAAAGCATAAAGCATATAATATGGAAGATACAGAGTATTTAAGATTCCAGCTTTCTTTACATGGTAACACAACTGAATACATAGGGAAAGCATATTTATGAATTTATGACTTATATATAATGTCTGTAATAATTTTACACAATTCTGTCTATTTTCATAGTAATATTAGAAGAAAAAAACCAATTTTAATTCCTAACTTTTAAATCTAGGAAGTATAATCCTCTACTGAAAAACAAAAGAAAATAAATCAAGTCTTTGAGTGGCTGACTGTGAAATTAACCACTGCAATTTCATCATACTTTTATTTAATTAATTCTTCCTCTCTTGGTTTTCACAAAATGTTTTCTCTCAGATAAGATGATGACTATATCATTTCTGTTTCTATGCAGTTTTGGCATAATGTGTTTCTGGATGTCATTAATATTTATAAAATGCATTTTCCTAATTGGTTTTATCTTGGTATAGTCAACTAACAAAATACTTACTAGTAAAATTACTGGAGAACTTTCATACTCCTTTTGAAGCAATGGATGAATATCCAGAGACCTGAAAGATGCTTTGGAATAAATTTTCAAAATATTCCATTTTATGTCAATAAGCATAGAAGAAAGTCGATAAACAAAGAAGAAAAAGGTAAATATTAAACATGAAAGGTGTGTATGAAAATATTTTTCTTACCAATCCTTTTATTGACTTGAAACATTTATGCATTTTTCTTGATATTTACATCTTCATTAGAAAGATGCACTCTGCTTTGCAGTTGCTATATAAAAATAACTTACAGAGTCTAATGCTTCTTTTTCTTCCAATTTTTTAAACTGAAAACCCTAGAGTGACTGGCTGCTGGCAGTCATACTTTTACATGTCATCCTTTATTATTCATTGGCATGAAGATTATTGGCAGAGGAAAAGAGGAGATAGTCAGCCCAGTCAAGCATGCTTTCTGCTATCCAATTTTTCTTGAAATACCACCAGTTTTCCACATTTCCTTTTTTCTCTGTTGTTGTTTTTTTAATCACAAGATGTACACCTTACTAGCAGAATGTTAGCTGAAAATAGCACCACTGTAAACAGCTATATTTGCTGAACTCTAATACCATATTTTTCAAGTCTTCCCATGCCCACAAATCTAATCAGTTTCTTTGTCTTGTCCTTCATACTCTGCCAATTTGGTCCTTGCAAGTTTTCTAATGTATTTTAAGAATTATTTCTTCTTGGAAGAGTTTTCTCTGCATCTCCTAATCCATGAACTGATTTTTTCAAGTTACTTTGCCTTTCTATCATTTGAGAGTACTTACTATACCTTGGTACTGACTGCTACTAATTTTATGGCATCTTGAGTCTTCAAGCAACAATTTTGATTTGTTTAACTTGGTTTTAAATGGTTTGGGTTCTTTTTTTCTGAGCTATTTTAGGGCTTATGAGCTATTTTTAGGGTTGACTGAAGCTAAAATTTGTTCCTGGACTGTAAAAAGATGAAATGCCGTTTTTAAATGTTTTCCTTGTAGTATTTGAGAGGAAATATTTGTCAAGTGATTTGCCTTTAAGTGTTTGAAGTAGATGGATAAGCTTGAGAAATCCATTGGAAACTCTCCCCAGAGTGGATTTACTATTTGTACATCAAATCGAAAGGTCTGCTTTTAAAACAGACATTGTAAATCATGAGATACAAAGAAGGTATTGCTTTTCTGCTTAGTTTCTTGGCTTCAGCAACTTCCTGGGGACATTTAGCAAAACAGAGATGGTAAATTATACAGGTGTATTTTGGCTAATTCTCATTGAGACAGCTTAGTAGTTTAAGCTGATTCATGTAATTTGGGTATTGGCACAGCTGTGCTGATTACACTAAAAAATTTTACCTATAGTTTTCATTGCGTATAATTTATATATGCTAAGGACACTCAATGTTTGATACATTAGCTTTCTTCCAAAATATTGCTGTAGCTTGCATTGTTCTGATATGTAGCTGCTCTCTTCAAATGAGTCTGATGTCTCAAACTCCTTCAGAATGCTCAGAAGAATGAATTTCCGAGCAAATGTTAGGACTGAAAATTAATATATTCTCTTGTGCTTGAAAAAAATCCTCTGAAACCACACTGCATATCTGCAAAATGACTCTCAAAGGTGATGAAACATAAGGAACATTTAAAAAAACATAGATTCCACTTCCAGCCTCCACATCCTCTGTCACCCTTCCTGTGCTGAAAGACATGTTGGAATGCTTAAGACTGCAAGACTTTGGGGATTTTGGAAGGCTTTTTTTTTCCCCTTTACCTGTTCTTATGTTTTAGCTTTTCTTTAGGATCAGAGGGATCATTTGGGTAGGACAATCCACGTTGGGAGCCTACAGTGAGGTTCATGTGCAGTTGGTGCACTGTGAGTTGCACCCCTGTGAGCTCAGGAGTTCAATTGGAGACTCAGCAAAGTGTTTGAGCACCTTCAACAATATTCACTTAAAACCACAGGATGGCAGCCATGAGGAAGATATGGCAAGGTAGCTTTCCTTTTTACCCCATGGTATGGCTTACTGAGAACAGCTTTACTCTCACTTTTCAGCCAGCAGATTTATAAACACAGGCAGATCAGTGTGCTTTGGTCAGTGGACTCTGCCCTTTTGGAAATTTTTATTCTATGAGTATAACAGCAGTAACAACTTTGGAGAGGTTCTTCAGGTCTGTGCAACCATGCAAGCCAAAGGATGCACAGTCAGAATGTTGATCCCCATGGCAGTGGAACTATGCCTCTCAGATATACCTATTAGGAACTGGAAAGTCAGTCAGATTTCAGGCTAGGATTCTTGAATTTTGGATTTAGTTCTAACTGAGTGAGGACTGCCATTCTGGCTCATCTTACTCTGGAAGGTACTCTCATTGTTGAAAAGTGGAGTGATAGACTAGATAGTACTGACCAGATTAAGACTGTATATAGTATATATTTTTTTGTTTGGTTTTTTTTTTTTGAAACCTATTTCACTTTCTAAAAATTCAAAAAATGTATTCATGTTGTATATTATCCAAAATAGACTTTGTCTTGGGGATCTGGTAGGTTAGATCACATAGAACATCAGAATCATAGATTATGATGAATTGGAAGGGATCTACAAAGATCATCGAATCCAACTCCTCATTCCTGTGCAGGACACCCCAAGAAACACACTTGAGAGCACCATCCAAATGTTTCTTGAACTCAGACAAGCTTGGAGCTGTGACCACTTCCCTGGAAACCCTGTGGCAAATTCCAGTGCCCAACCACCCTTTGGGAGAAAAATCTTTTCCTGACATCTAAACTAAACCTCCCCTGACTCAGCTTGATGCCATTTCTTCAACTCCTGTCACTGGTCGTAGGAGTGAAGAGATCTTTGCTCACTCCTCCTCTTCCTCTAACAAGGAGTTGTACCTGCAGTGAGGTCTCCCCTCAGTCTCCTCCAGGCTGGACAGACCAAGGGCCCTCTGCTGCTCCTCACATGGCTTCACCTCCAGACCCTTCACCATCCTTTTGGCCTCCTTCGGACACTTTAATAGCTTGATATCTTTTTTATGTTGTGACACCCAAAACTGTCCCCAGCACTCGAGGTGAGGCTGCCCCAGAGCAGAGCAGGACAATCCCCTCCCTTGCCCAGCTGGCCATGCTGTCCCTGATATCTCCCAGGACAGGGATGTCCCTCCTGTTCCTCCTGGCTGCCAGGGCACTCCTGGCTCATGTTCAGCTTTCCAATGACACATAAGCATAATGCAGAAAATGTGTTTTATTATATATAATATCAAGGTAGTGGTAAAAGTTTCCTCTTACATAAGATGTAAACTGCATTATAAAATACTTGGGGCATGTGTTTACTGTAAAAAAGAAAAATCATATAAGTTCTCCTTCAGTACTGTTGCAATAGTACAGTCTTTTCAGAGGGATGGAGGCCTTTTTTCCCTCCATCATCATGATAATCGTATCTATAATGTGTTTTCATCAGCTGGGTTCAAAATAATTTGACAGTCCTGTTTCATCAACAAGAAAAATACAATAATCATTGTGAATAATACATCAACACATCATCTCCTGTAAATAATGAAATTAATTGAAAATATTTACAGAGCTCAACACAGTGGCTCCTATTTTAGAGATAATTCAAACTTCTTGCTTCATAGGCTGCTGTTTAGACTCCAAGACTGAGACAAAGCTTCTATTAAAAACCCAACGTCAGATAAGGCTCCATTGACAGATAACACCTGGAAAATCTCCCTGCAAGAGCTTTTAGGATGTGACAGAATTCCTGTTGCTGTGACCACATGTGAGGGTAATTTCCTAAATGAGCCCTGGGTGGCAAAATGCAGCTGCTGTGGCTCAGGCAGGTGTTTGCCCCTGACAGCTTGAACAGAGGCAGTGGGCTTTGCACAGAGGGCAGAGCAGCCAGCAAAGGCACAGCAAGGGTTAAAGCGCTGCCTCTGTTTCCCCATGGATGAGAACCAGCACCTCCACATTCCCCTTCAGAAAACTCGCCTCCATTCCTACCTAAAATAGAAAGAACAAAAGTTGCCTGAATTTTAACTTTCCATCCTGTTCTAGGGAGGAGGAAAAAACCCAACAGCACAGCATCTGAAAATTAATTGGAGATTTAAACAAACAGAACAAAATCAAAATGGATAGAATGTAAATCCTAAGCTATTACATGTTTATCCACACAGATCTGTACAGAAGCCTTTTCACATAAAAAAAATTACAAGTTTTATGTTATACTGGAATTAAAAGGTAAATTATTTTATTAAAAACCACAAAAAAATCTTTTTTTGAGAATATCTTGCTTTACAACCTAAAAATATCCTGTGTTATTTTATTTAGTATATGTATATGCTAGAAATTTACCAGGGAAAAAAGAAATATAGGAAAAATACAGAAATGATGCTTGCTAGGATAAAGGTATTACAGTACAGGATTATCTAGGTATTGTTTGATTTTTTTCCCACAGGTGCCCAACAAGATGACAGGAGAAGCCTGCATCTGTGATTTAATACCTGCAAACAAAAACTTCTAAGAGCAATCAAATTGCAGGTCTGAAGGAAAATATTTGCTAACATTTTTAAGACTTTTCTAATTTTAGACAGACATTTGTGGAACACTGACACTAAAGTTTCAGGATAACCTGCATTAAAAGAACCCCACCTCAAGGCCCAAGGATTTTCCCAAAGTATCTAAATCTGTTTATGAGCTGAGGCCTCTGAAGCTGGAACCCATCCAGTCCTTACCTGTGGGCAGCACATTTCACTGGGTCCCTCACGGCACTGCCGCTCTCCGCTGGCTGCAGGCAAAGGAAATGCCAAACCCACTGCCCCAGCAAGGAATCCAGCACTGGGGAAGAAATCTGGTGGATCTGGAATTCCAGCTAAATAGATTTCTTTCCATGATGTAGCAACAAAACAGTTTGTAGGTTTTTTCCCCACAAATATTGTGCCTAGTTAAAAAAATCAAAAACAAACAAACAAACAAAAAAAAAAACCCCAAAAACCCTCCCCCCAGCTTTGATGTGCTAGAAGCAATAAGTGGTAGTTTTATTGTTCAGCATTATTGGACTACTTATGATGAATAAAGAATGCATTAAAAATTTCTAAGTAGGATGTCTCATAGATGCCATAATCAGAGCAATTATTTTCTCTGTCTAAAAAGATAGCATTTCACAGTCAAAATCCTTTCCAAATAGCAGTGAAACTGTAGAAGGGTGCAAAAACTCATTTAGGCTGTTCAATGTGTAATATATTTTCATGTTCATCTTGTATTTAATATTTTGAAATTTGTCAAAACATTAACATTAGATTTTTTCATTACATTTTTCTGTCTCATGTCATAAGCATTTTTAGATTTTATTTTTACTTTTTAATTCCATTTTCACAGAACATTTCAAAATATTAAAACTACTGAAAAGAGAAGAATAACCATCTCTATTGCCCTTTACTATAGTATTTTGGGTAACAGTGCTCATGTGCCTCAGTTAACAATGTTGAGTAGAGCAGCTAATTGTGTGAAATGTTCCATTTCTTGGAATGGGGACATTACATTTATTGTCATCTGCTCTATTAGTTCTTGAAGTGAAGCTATTCTCTTTTAGAAGGAACTGTATCTATAAAATAATTTAGTTCATCTTGTATGACAGTACTCTAGATTTATAAATTGATTTGCATTCCTCAAAAGCCTTATATGTGAACTTTAACTGATAAAAGTAAAAATTATTCGATTTCATAGAAGTAAATAATTTCAATCAAATATATGTAAGTTGACTTCTTTGTTTGGAATACAGAATTCAGCATTTCAAGATCAACAGAAGGGAAATTATTTCTTGTGTAAACTCATAATTTATTATTTTTGTGGTATTAGAGAGTGATCAAAGTGTTTAGAAGATGGAAAATCAAGGAATGGTTTCAGGGAGTGGTACTTTGGTTTTGGTTGTGTTTGGGGTTTTTTTCCCCATCAGACACAAAAAATAAGGGAAATTGTGGAACTGGAGATGCATAGAGAAAAATGCAATTTAACACTTAAATCTTAAAATTAATAGTCCACATTGGGAAACTAAATTTTAATTTATCTGATTAAATATCCCCACTCACACTTATTGGTAGAGAGGAAGGAAAGAGAGAGGATAAGGATGCTCGAATTTCAGATGTCTCTTCTAAAGAATATTTTTCATGTCGTAAAAGCAAAAAGGAATTGTTTGAATGTTTATGATTGCTGATAATTAAGCTTTAATTACAAATAACAGCTTGAAATAGATACACCATCTATATATCATGAATCCAAGCTGCACAGTCTGTTTCACCACCTGATTTGGCAGATTCTGTCAAGGACAGTGTTTCCCACCACGAGTCAATGGGACTGATAATGGGGGGTAGTAAATACTTATTTTCTTGTCCTAAAAATACTTGCTTTAAAGTCAGAAATTCTGTGGTTGCAACATGCAACTGGCCCTGGAATAGATCTTTCTGCTAATAGTTTTATTAAAATTTTCTTAACTTAAATATGGCATCCAGCCAGCTGGCATCTAATTCCTGGGGTCCTCTGTTAGACATGCTTGAAGTAGTGGGAGTGTAGAGACTGCTTCTGATGCAAATAGTCTGCAAGTTGCAGAAAAACACTTCTGTCTGGAGAAATACAACTGCTTGCTGTCATAATAAGCCGAGAGGAATTGGCTGGGGATGAGTCATTTCAGCGTGGCTGATTGCCACAGTGCCTGCGCTAACCAAGTTTTCCTGGTAATCTGCATATAATTCATATGACTGGGAGTTTATATTAAGTATTTTTTAATGTACAGATTCATACCTTCTGTGAAGTTCAATGACGAATACCAAGTCTTTCATTCTAGTGAAAAGGAAAATCTAACAATAGAAGGGGGAACTTCCACTCTCACAAAGTAATACCTATGGAATTGAAAACCTCTCAGTCCCATTAAAAGAGGATTGGACGGCTCTGGAGTGAGAGCACGTGGGTAGGACTCCTGGCAGGTGCTGAAGGGAAGACTGACCATAAGTGAAAATGTATTTCTTGGAGGAGAAGAAGGACTATCACTGTGTGAATCCTCAGTCCTTGACTACCATCTCACAAAGCAAGTTAATAGAGGTGAAAGACTAACTCTAGTTTACAGTCTTCAGGGTTATATAAAGATATTTTTCTCAACTATGAATTTTATATTTAGTTGCAACTAGATTGACTGTTCTGGATATATAAATGAAGGCTTGTATTTATCATTATCCATGTGAAGCACAATTTCAAAACAATGTCTAATGGAAAACTCTTAAGTTGTATAAGCTAAAGACTCGTAACCATTTACCAAGGACTTATCTCAGCAGTGATAATCTCTAGGACAATAAGAATACTTAAGTATTTATTTGTACTGCTAGTAATAGTGTGGTGCTGAAAGGTACTGCATGATTTTCTGTTCATGTAGATGCTATAAAATCTGATTAAGTGGTCATTTTAATAAAACAAGTCTAAGCCAAACAGTACTTAGGCAGTAAGTACTCAGCTGGGCTATGAGGTCAGAAATTCACCAGGGGTGTGTCAAGGGGCCATACAAATGAACTGCTCACTTTCCTGTCTGGGATCAACAATGTCTTTTAAGGAAAAGTAGTCTTTAAACATATTAATTACTATTATTACTAGAAAACAAATAGAAGGCGTTAATGGCAATAATTTTGATTTCTATTTGAAATGTGCTTTAAATTCCTCTGAGTATTTATCCTACTGAGGAGCCCCCCCGTTATTTGATGATGAAATATCACATTAGGACTCCCCCATCTTGCGTTGAATTCCTTATGTCTGGTTACAGATGTAGTCTGTGAGACAAAGAGAAGGGTGTTGCCTGAAAATCCTCCTCCCCTCTCCAAAACAGTCTGTCTTCCAAACAGACTTTGGAAAAACTGCTGAGTACATTTTACTTCAAATAGAAAGGAAAACTGTGGACAAGGGATTTTCAGAAATGAGAATATACTTAAAAATATATATGTTGGAAAGCTCATAGAGAGATGATGTCTATGCCATTCAAGACAAAATTTTATTCTCAGATGAATAGGAGGATATTCCCCCTGTTCCACTGTATACAGAATGAACACCAAGAATGAGTTACATACCTGAATGCACTCATATGAGTGGATCAGAAGGCTGACTCCCTGCCATTGATTGCTTAGGAAAGCAAGAGCTCAAGGCACATTGTCAGACAGAAAACAGAATATTTAAAATAGCATTACTCTAATGTCTTGACAGTTGTAATGATTAAAAAAAAAACCAAAACAGAAAAGAAAAGAAAAAGATAACACCACTGTTGATGTGCTATATCTGTGGGGCAGTAACCATGACAACTCAGCTAGCTTTTAACTTCTAAAGCAAATATAAGTATTTGTAGAAATATTCATAAAATGTGTTCATGCCACGTTGATAACATTCAAGGTTTTTAAAATAAACTTTTGTTAGTGCCCCTTCTTTTCTCATACTTTATGCATTCATATTCTTCAGAGTTGTCAGGACTTTTTAAATTTAATTCTTGTCATTTTGATATTTTGCCAGAATTAAGCTGAGTTGTTTTGATTTTCTTTCAGTGTTTTCTATTACATTGCTTTGTTTGTGCATTTTTTCCTACTACATTATTTTTAAATTCCTCATGTCCTTATATTTTTCTGAAATGTTAATGGTTTTCAATTAAAACCAGCTCTAAGAGTTTATTGATTTATTTTATTTGGTTGTCCTGCCAGCTCTGTGGAGCATTTCAGAACAGAAGCCTCCTGATGAGTTAGGATCCAAAATAATTTAGCCTGAAGCTCTTGGCAGCATCTCTGTTTCTTCACAGCACTGCTGTACAATGTATGGTTAGTAAGTTAACATTCTTAATAGGTGTAATTTTGAATATCTGCCCATTCTTGAGGAAATAAAATAGAAAAATATATGCTTTAAGACTCCAGAAATTTTCCATTGTCTTTGCCCTAACTGGACTTCTTTTAACACAGTGCCATGTTAAAGGTCAAATTCTGTTCAATTTATAAATATAATCACTTCCAGCATGAATTTTCTTGCAGAAGTGAAACCAACAGGCTCTGAATACAGAGCCTGAATTTTTTTAAATACTTGCTGAACTGTCTGACGAACTCTTTACATTAACACAGGCATTTAAGACAAACTGAGTTACAGTGTTTTGGATCAGAAATACGGCCTGAAAACCTCTCTCTGTACTTGGTTACCCTGCAATAACTGAGGGAGTAAGTGAGCTGGGCTTAAACAGGGTGACTGAAAGCTCCTAGTTTCAAATAAAATCTTGGTGATACTGCTCTAGTTAATTTGCTTTATTTATATTTTCTCTTCTTTTGTGAATTGGTAAGGTTTGAATCCAAACCTTCAGCTGTTTCTTTTTAAATTCCTTTTTGGTCTTTGTTTCTTCTTCAGGTGGTCTGGACTCAGCATCTTATCTACATCTCAGAATAATAATTTTGCATTTCAAAAAGTATAAGAGCTACACAAAAATCAGCTCCTTTAACTGACATGAAATATATCTGAAAGATATTCTAATATGTTTAAAACTTGATAATTCAGTTTTCCAATTGATCCCTTTTTAGTTGCTGTTTATTTGAACATCATCTGAAGCATAAGAGTCTTTCCTGTTTATGGAGTTTGGTGGAATGAAGCACAAAGTTTGAGAAGCAGGCTATTAACAGGAGTGTTTTCTCTCTATATCTGATCATGAAAGCAAAAGTTAAAAAGTATCATTCTGCTCTAAATTCACATTGCAGCCATTCAAACAACTCATGATAGTTGCTTAGGTTAAAGAAAAAGTTGCACGTTACCTGCAAAAGACAGTAAAACCATAGCAATAATAGTTGTCTTTATTAAACTACTCTGATGATTCCTCTGATGTTCAACTTGGAATTAATGTACCTCTTAAGGCTCTCCCTTGTAAAAGGGAGAAAAACTTCAGCCAATTGTTGAGATGGTTTAATATGGGCAGCATATTAATATGGGTGGCATATGGTAACAATAAACATAAAGGCATTTGTCTTTCTCCAATCCATGATTTCAGTTGAGATGGAAGAATCAAAACCAGATGAGACAGTTTTAGTTTTAAAAGAGCTAGAGGAGAGAGAATTCCTAAAAATCTTATTCTCACTTTCCTCTCTGTCTCATATCCTGCCTCCTGTAACAAGTTGCTTGCAATGGTGTGATATGAGTCAGCAGAACACACTCAACAACTTTGAACATTTCCTGCCAGTATCATTATTTGATAAGAGAGGGGTTTTTTCTAAGCAAATATTACAAACCTGTTTTCATTTTTATGGAAATCTTCCTGGCACAAAAAACATCTCAAGGAGATGTATTGAAAAGTGTTATTTAATGTAGGCAGTAGAAAATATTTTGACCATAGGAGAAAAAATTCAGCTATTCATGTTTTACATGGTGTTTCTATACCTTCTTGTTGGTGCAAAGACAGAAGCTTTGCAATCATTAAAGTTTCTTGGAAGGTCTTACATCTAAGCTTGTGAAAAATGAAAACTATAATTTGCACATGTTTTACATGGAACAAAAGACAAACCCTAATGCAGTTTACTCAGCACAGCTAGTAAGGATATGCATCTGAGGATATATGACAAATATACTTTTTTTTTGCATTGTATTGTTATCATAGCCCATACAGCTTTAGATCATCCTGGATAACAACCACCTTTTGTTTTTCCTACCACTATTGGGCAATATTTCTTTTAATCTTGCATGTAAGTGTCATGGAAACCTATTTATTCTTTAGTCCTGGCTTCAGCTGACTCTTAAGGGTTACAATCCTGTTATTTAAAAGTTATTTATAAATAAAAATAACAACTAACGAAATGGATTTTTTGTTTGGATAGTCAGCTTGTAGCAGGTTGAGGTTTTTTCTGCTGCAGTTTTGCACAGCACAAGCATGGGAAGGAATAAAGGGATGATTGCTAACTTGTCTCAAAAGCAGTCAAGTTGCCATGCATATCTGGTAGTTCCTGAATCCACTCTACTAGGAAAAGCAGTGAAAAATTAGGAGGGATTATTTTTTTTTTTCAGGAGAAATTTGAAATTAATTGGAAGGTTGCTCAGGTGGAAATTCACTAAAAGGTTGCACTAGATTGAAGAGATGGAAGAAGAAAAGCTGTGTTACCAAAAGGTAACAGAAAATGGAAAATAGTTTCTGCAAGACTACAAAGAAGGGAAATTAAAAAAATAAAGTCTATTTAGAGTGCTGATCCTAAATATGATCCTAGGCCTGCAGTCACTGGAAAAAACATTGTTTCACCAAAGAACAAACCTTATTCAGGACTGTATGTTCTGCAGTGATAAAAAACATTAAGTTCTAATATGATCTCGTCTTTGTAAGGGAACTTGTGTTATCATCTCTGCTGGAAGAACAACATTCAAACTGCTTACTGGCCTCCAAGCATAAGTGGAAATTAAATGTGTCTTTTTCAAAAGTGAAAATATTTCCTCTGCATCATGGATAGCTGGGGAAATTCAAGATACAGATTAAGAAATAAATTTCTCTGTATGTTAAGAAGCAGCTGAGTGACTGACGTTGTGAGTTCAGTACTTTTCATTAATTTTTTTTAAATTTCTATATATATTCTTATGGTTTTTTGCACGTCACCATTACGGGCTTTTTGTACTTGGCACTTTTTTAATAAAAAAACTCTGTTATCAAAACAACTATTATCAAAAAATCTGGACTTAATTCAGCTTTAAGTTTGCCACTGTTTAAGTAACATGATGGTGGTGTTCAGTCTGTACAGGTAGGAATAGAACACTGTGCAACATACAAATGATTGTATGCTGCACAATGTTCTATTCCTTAGGTATTAATAAGAAATGTGAAAAGTTTGAATGGAAAAGCAGGTTTTTATTCCAAGAGGGGGTAAAGTCACCATCATTAACCACCAGCTAGAAGCTGACTTCAGTGTTACAATTATTTCAGCATAGTGATAATTTATACAGAATACGCTGTTAATTTTATGGGGTTTTGTACTCTCGTTGTTAACTTTGGAAAAGTTTTGTATAAGGATACTTAAATATCTGTGCAATTTTTTCAATAGCAGATTGCTATACACATAGAAGCAAGAGATCCTCTATTCCTTATAATTTTTTGCTTCTATTATTAGACAATATTGTTCCTAGCAGATTTGAATAATTCAACCAACAATCAAATTTGATTAATATATTTTTCTTACTATCAGTATCTCAGAAAAAGCCCAATATCCCTTTACTGTTTCTGAAAACATAAAATAGTCACAAGATTATTCTTCTTTAAAGTAAATTTGTTTCTAAGGCATTTGACACAACAAATTCCTGCAGATTACTCAGGTGATATTTATTTCCAGAGAATATATTCGGTTCTGTGGAAATACTTTCCTGTTAGCTGCCTTTATAATTGCTGACATTTTGTGAATAGGGCAATGAGAAAAGACTCAAGGTTGATTGATAGCCATACTTTTGTAGCTCTCTAAACAAATTAGTGAAAATTTCCTAAGCCATGCAGTTCAAATTTCAAATAGATTTATTATTAACAATAATTATTATTACTAACAATAATTAATGTAGGTAGTATTAGTATTTAAATATTCTCTTCAAATTTCTTCCAATTCTTTTATTAAATAGATCAAAGCTACAACAAGTACATGATGTGAGAAGATTCGTACAAATGGGAAGGATGCTAATTTGGCTCAACAAATCACAGAGCTCACAGGAAAGACTCAAGTGGAATAAATGATTTTGTATGACCCAACACAAATACAAGAAATTAAGACATTTTTCTAGGCATAAAAAACCCATCAAGCTGTGTAAAATGTTATCTGAATCTTCCAGCAATGTCATGAACTGTCAAGAAGTCTGTGGTAGAGTGACTGCTGGCCTTCACAATGTGGTGTTTCACATCTCTTTTTAGTGTCAATATATGAAAGAAAATCAGATATGAAACATTCAGAAAAAGGACTGTATGGAAGAGCATGTCAATAATGCAGCAGTGAAACCAGATGTCTCTATTTCAGCTCATACAGAATGCAAAATATGAGCACATATTGCAGCATTACAAGCAAGGAGCTAACTGTGGAGTAGATCCATGACTGTATTTGAAGCAATAGAAATGCAAAGGCACTAAATATGAGTGAGTTTGTGTGTATGTGTGTGTGTGTGTGCATAAAAACTTCTTTAAAAACTGGGTTACAGGATGGGATTGGCTCACTAAACTGTGGGACAGTGAAAATCCAGATATCTATGGCTACTTGCAGGACCCTTACAGAAAGAGCACTGAAAAACCCTCGGTGTAAACATTTCCATATTCTGTTGGAAAAGAGAAAACAAGGCAAGGAGTGTTAGGAGTCAGAAAAGCCTGAAGTCAGCTTCCACTTGTCATATATATGATATGCTACCCTCTGTTTGGTCAAGCCATATGTGTTTTGCACACTCTGGCTTTTTAGATGAGAAAGAGAGGGTGCTATCTGCTTCCCAAAGTATGAGATTATTTGAAAAGTTAATAACTTGGTGGGTCAACAGCTATTTATAGCAAAGGAATACAAATTATAAGCATTTTAATAAACTGAGATTTGCTAAAGGCATGTCTGTGTTTTAAATCCTGTTTATGCAAAGAATTTCTGTTTCTGCAGAGAAGGGGTGTGTGTGTGTTTAGATATAAAAATACTGGCCTGTTTTATTTGTCAGTAGTTAGTGTACCAGTACATCTCCTATTATTTATCCTATCACTACTAACAGAGTTCCACAACAGATGGAGACACGATCCCACACAAATGGCATTTTTACTGGGCAGAACTAACAGGCTTTTCAGTAGATTGATGCTTTAGGTGTATTGAAAGAGGCATTTTAAAGTTCCTTAAGATATCCTTTTCTCTGTAAGTCTTCTGCATAGAATTAGTGTTTTACTCCAGAGAAATAAGATAGGATGCTACGCATACATAAAGGAATCCTCTGAGACAGAAAGATCTGCAGACAAATGTGAAAGATGTTTTTCTTCAGTATAATATTGGTACTCCTCTATAGCTCTCAAGACAGGATTTTGATGTGAATAGGGAAATGTAAGATCTTGTTAGAAAAAAAAATTACTCTTCAGAGCCTCATTTTTGTCCAGAGATTTAAATTCCTAGTTATGGAAAAAAGTTTTTGGTAATATTAGGGTTTTTCTTTTTCCCAGGAAAGGATTGCCAGGAGCTAATGCTTTTAACCTTGGTTTTAGTAGCAATATTACAAAGTAGCTCCGTAAAAGAAAATAAACTAGGACAACTCACTTGTTGATTCTATTTCTGCTAAATTTAAGGATAATATTATTTAATAAATAACTGGTTTAGTGTTAAGAATAGGCTGAAACACTAGAGGAACCAAAGGAAAATATCTTCTAAAAATCCCAAAGAACACAGTGGATCTCTTCAGCCCAGAGTGAGTGCCCAAAGTAAAATTTTCTTAAAGCTTAGTGATACAATCACAAAATTTATATTTGGTTCTTATGGTATATAGTAGTACAATTCTACAGTGAGCTCCAGGAAACATTTTGCTATACCAGTTGAACTTAATGAAACAGACAGTGATCTAAGTCACGACAAGGGTCAGCTAATGAAGGTTTTGCCACCTCTTGCAGTGGTTTCCCTGCACCAGGTACTAGGAAGGAGTAACTGTTATGCTGCAGCACCTAAGAGATCTTGTTTTGAGACTCATCACCAATGTGAGAGAAAAATGCTCCAACAAA
The DNA here is from genome assembly GCA_024362935.1 of Setophaga petechia. NCBI lineage: Eukaryota > Metazoa > Chordata > Aves > Passeriformes > Parulidae > Setophaga > Setophaga petechia. The sequence goes on along the minus strand of JANCRA010000020.1, from coordinate 8,616,363 downwards.
TCTGATTCCATATTTATATCAGAGTGAACGATAGAACATTTAAACATGTCTCACATCTTTTCTTTTTTCATCAAAAAATTAAAATTCATATGGGCTTGAATTTTTAAAACACAAAGGCTGAAGTAATGAAGTTATTCTTTACACATGAAGTACTTGGTATGTTCACATGTTGGTACAAATGATCACTTAATGTCTGCCTTTGATATGTAGAAACTCATATCTCTCTAAAAGAGTGTTTCCTAATTTAATACTTACTTTTCTTAAAAAAATAAATCTGCAAATAATTTACAATTATTTTCTGGAAGTAGAGAACACAAGTAGTGAGGAAGATTTAACAAGGGACACTTTGCTGTGACTGCACCCTCCACAAGCTCAGCAATCAAAGAGTTTAAAGAGAGTACAGTGACCCTGTTACTGTGTCACCACACTGAGGATCTGGTAGTCAGCAGGAGCGACTGCAAATACACTTGATGTGTTCATTTCTTCAGTTGTGCTAGCAAGACCCAGATTCTTATATGTTTTGGCAAATGCTCCTAAAAAAATGCCTAGAAGCACTCCAGATAGTTAGATACCTATAAAAAACACCCGGCAAATAAGATTTCCAAAGCCTAAACACATTAGTGTTTGAAACCTAATGTGCCCAGGGACTTTATAAAATATCACAATGTGCATGATAGTGATTCCCCACCTAAATAATTTTGAAAATCCATATTTAAATCAATTTCAAGGAACCATCTGAAAATTCCTAATTTAACAGTGACTTGAGCTTGGGTAGATGGGATCATTAATCTTCAGAACGAAAATTTTCCACTACTGTTCAGGAGGTGGATGCCAGGATTATGAATTATGCAGGGCTGTGACAGAAGCACAGACCAGTGCCATTCCAGGACAGTATTCAAAAGATTTTTGAAGGCAGAAAGAAGGGCCTGTGACAGTCATAGAAAAAGATAAATGTAAATTTCAGAATAAGGAAAAAACTTCAGAGGATAAATCTCAAACAAGAACAGTCAGTGGTGTTTTCTTTTGTGATGTCATGAGACTGTGAAAGTAAATATAATAGGGTAATATTTTTCACTATCAAATTCAGATTTATTATGTATTTATTTCAAAGCTTAATTTTCACCCCTAAACACTCACCTATGCTTTTAGAAATTCATATGTAAGGGGTGGGAACAGTAGCTGAAGCAAACCTAAAGAGCAATAAGCTCTTTAGGAAACATGAGCTGTCCAGAAATCCTGCAAATGGTATGCAGTGCAGTAGATCTGGACAGCCAGCTGGCATCACCAGTGCATCTTATATATGGAATTGCATTGCCCACAAAAATCTCTTTGGTGATCTGTGCATGCACCTTTGAAATGCACTAAATGGTTTGGGAAATGAACCATGTGACTAGCAGGAACAGAAATCCCTTTAAAATACTTGAAATCACAAAACAGGATGCCCAGAAGGTGAAGAAGAAGGCAGATTTCCATGCTTCATTGCCTCACACCTGGCCATGAGAGGAATCCAACAGATGAGCAGTTTAAAAAAAAGGATTGCCACTGGGATTTCCAAATCTCTGATAAGTTTGTAGTCACTAAGGACAAATATCTTCTTAAATGAAAGCATTAAAATACCTCAAAAAAAAAAAAAGTTAAAATACCCAATTTTCTCTTAACTTCTTCCTTTCCTCTATAACTATTCCTTTGAATTTTGTTAATTAAGATATTCAACCATATTATGTGTACGCAGTGTTGGATACGTATTATTTAAAAATATAAATATAAACTATTTGTCTCCATGATCTTTGTAGCAGGTTTTGTTCTTTCAGGCTACTCTGAAAATTCACTATAATTATGAGCAATAGTCACTAACTTCTAAGACTTCATATTATGTTTCCTGTTTTTGCTTGTCTTTCTCTCAATTTTTAGAGTATCCAATTCTCATTCTCATCTAACTCTTTTTGCTCACCTTTTGTGTTTTTTTTCTTTAGACTCTCCTGATCCACTTTTTCTGTCTGCACTCCTGCCTCTGGTCATCTGTTTATCTTAACATATTTCCTATGTTTTTATTAAACTTAGCTATAGGGTTTTGCTGGACTTTTTTGCAGTCAATAGTAAATGCTTCCTGTGTACTGCAATATTTAAATAATTCCTGAGGAGGCAGCTCCAATGCAGTAAAGGGTTGCAAACTGAAAGAACAATAGAAGCCACTGTGATAAATTGAAATGCAACATTCCAGTTATCTCTTTTTTTTTGCTTCAAAGTTGTCTCATATGAACTAAAAGAAGTCCAAGTCGAAATTAAAGTGACTTCAGCTGGGGAGCAGAAAATGTTTTGTCTTTTAAATATTTACCATGATCATAATTGTAAATCCATAAATATATTTGAAATTATGTTACAGTTCAAAATAGTTAAAAGTCATATTTTAAATGAAAATATCATGAAGATTCAGTGTAACAGCTTAACAATTAAATATTTTTCCTAAAATGTTAGTAGTTTCCTTTTTCCAAGAAACATTGTTTGTTTTCAGTCCAGTAAATATTATGTTCTGGAATATGTACTCTCTCTTTCAGTCTCAAAAGTACCCCTATAGTGCTAGCTCTGGTTGCATGGTTGGCTCTCAAAGGAGATGATGTTTGTTTAGTTCATACTTGACACCTTATCAAAGAGTGATTTTACTTGGAAATGAAATCTTCACACAAGGAGAAGGCAGAGCGTCTTCTCCTGTACTTTCCCACTTTGCTGGAGAAAAGCTCAAGAAGGAAAATAACAGGAAGTATTAGCAAATGTGCCCAAAAAATAAAACTCCTTAGCCTGAAATATATTCTGCTACTTGTTTGAGCTTGGAAATATCTGTGCAAACACTGCAGCCATTTAGCTAGTGAATCTGGCAGAAAGAAGTTCTTAAGGAGTGAGAAAATGCAGGCTCTGAAAGAGCATAATCACCATCAACAGCACCCAAAACCAGTGATCCTGGAAAAGAGAAAGCTTATGCAGCTCCTCCACTAGTTTGTTTGAAGAGCTTTTGTTTAAAATGAGGTTCATACTGTGCAGGCAGATGTCCCAGCATCCTCTGTAGCAGATTGGGAAATCTTTAATGAGGTTTGCCTACAAGAAAGCAATGCCACTGAACAACCAGGAGACAGGAGCACTCCAAACTCCCTTGGCCTGCTCAACCTGGATTTCACCCCAAGAGCACATTCCATATCTACTTTTCAGATATGGAACTTGTGAAGGGAGAAGCAGTCTTTCAGGCAACCACTCAAGTAATCCTCATTATCTGTGCAACTTGTACAGAAAGAATGACACCTTAAAATGAAAATTATTGAGAACAACTTGCAATGGAAGAGTGCAGCCTAGACCCACGGCAACACGGTGAGGCGACACAAGTGCTCGTGCAACTTAAAATTTGTTGCACTTTAGTAATTATTTGTGGGGTGAAATCTGAAATGTTAGACTATGAATCATTTACCTTTCTTAATGAATATGGGATGATCAGATTAAAGAATTTTTAATATGTTACCTGTAACAAGTTCATTTGAGGGAATTATCCTAACAGTAAGTTCTCCTGTGCTGTATAAGTATTCCAGCATTGCTCATGGCAGAATTACTCTTTCCATCACTGCCACAGGTCTTCCTCTAGGCATTCGGCTCCTCCATTAGTTCCACAGTGATATAGATATTTCTCTCCTTTGTAAAGCATTGCAATATATTTGATTCAATTTTATAATAGAATTATGGTTATATCCATAACCCTCTTTTAGGTTCTAATCTATTTTATTCCAAACAAAAACGTCTATTAAAATGTTGTTATTGTACTGATGCAAGAGATTTCAATAGTTCTTCCATTTTTATGACCTTGAGATGAGGGACACAAAAGAAGCAGTGGTAGCCAGAGGTCACAGGAGTGCTCACAGACACCAGGCTCTAGAAAGGTGTAGCCCTCAGCAAATGGATGGCCTCAGCCAACAGAGGCCATCTGGCTTCAGGGTCAGGACTTCTCCCTGACCTTTCTTTTTTAACAGTACAGATATACAGATATAACAATTCACAGCTCTAATTTTTATGCTAAATCCGTACATGCACACTGAGGTGTATTCAGTATTAATGTCTTTAATCACTACTTCACTGAATCACAAAATTTTTAGGGTTGGAAAGAGACCATCCAGTCCAAACCCCCTGACAAAACAAGGTCACCAAACTCAGGACACAGAAACGTGTCCAGGGTTTGGAATGTCTCGAGAAGACTCTGTGCCCTCCCTGGGCTGCCAATCCAGTGCTCCGCCATCCTCAGTGTAAACAAGTTCTTCCTCATGTTGAGGTGGAACTTGAGTTTTAATTTCTGGCTACTGCTCCTCATCCTGTTACTGGGCACCACTGAAAAGAGTCTGGCACCATCCTCTTGGCACCCACCTCTGAGATATTTACATATGTTAATGAGATCCACTCTCAGCCTTCTCCAGAATAAACAGACCCAGCTCCCTCAGCTTCTTCTCATCAGAGGAGATTTTTGGGGATTTTTAAATTAGTTTTTGTTCTGAAGACATAGGGAGTTTGAATAATATAAGAAAGCATTCAGCTGGTCCTTTTTTACATTCTCATTTACTTTGTTTGAAAAGTGGAAAAGCTGTACAAACATACTAGAACAAAATTATATGCTTAATGGGATACTAATTTTTTTAAATTTGTTCTCTTATGGAATTTTCAAAAAACAATAAGAGATGAAGGAAAAATAAGGAATTTTTTATATATTTATAAAAGTTAGAGTTCAGACACTTAATCCATTTTGATCAAAGTCTCAGAAATGAAAGTGTCCTTTCAGTACAATAAATACTGTTGCATTATGGGTACCTAATTTTAATTAAAACATTTTTGAGAGAGATTATTCATCCTTTGATTCCCCAAGCTGATCCACAATTTGCCCTACTCTCCAATTTTCTATAATAAACTATTCCCTGAAAAGAAAGTTACCCAGTTTTTATCACAATGATTCGCTGCCATTCACACCAGGTTACACATTTGAAAATTGGTGTAAGTAACATAATTTGTATGCTGAGGTGATAAAACAAAGCAATTTCCTGCATGTGCATCTCACATCATCTCATTGATTGCTATTAAGTAAATATCATGTTGCAAAAACTGTCTGTTAGCCCACTTCCAACTAAATATCTGTCAACTGGAGATATAAATTTAGGTTTCTATGGCTTTTTTCTTGCAACTTGTTCCTCAGTTGAGACAAGTGGAAAATAGACATCTTTACTTTGCTGGGAAGATGGAGAAAGAGACCAAGAGTTTGGCCCATTAATTAGCTTGTTAGGAATGTGTATATTATATTTAAAATGTATCTCACTCAACTTTTTGCATCTAAACGTCAGAAATAGACCCTAACTGAAGTGTCTGTGTTTTCTCCAGAGTCAAAGGTACAAGACAGTAGTTGTGTCCAACCTATAATATTGCACTGATTGTGAACTGATTGTGAACCCCAATCCTCCTGGAACCCAGTGTCTGATCCATGCCCTGGGTATGGCATGAGAATGCAGGACTTTGAAAGAAAAGGCTCTCTAAAATGGGAACTGAGCTATACCTGTAATGAATTCCTTTCTCACAACCTGGGCTTTTTTCAGAGGACTGGTAGGTGTGACTCAGCAGAGACTCTGGCAGTGACCAAAGCTGTAAGTAATACATAGGTTCTGGTAGATACAAGAATTAAACCAGAGGTTTTTTGATATGTAGCAGCATGCATGTGCCACATGTTCCTCTCCCTTGAGCAGCACTACAAGTACTTCAGAAGACTGTGTCACACACATATGTGTTTAGGGTGATTAACATACTGCAGAATAAACCTCACACCAATGCTGTGTCACTATTTCTACAGAATGTGAAAAAGGGAAAAAGAGGAATGTTCTCTAGGCAATTTCTGTAAAGTGCATAAAGCAAATTTGAATCTTTCTTGTGTTTAACTCTAAACATAGAATGTAAATTGCATAGGTTAGGATAAAAATACAATTTCCTGTCACGGAGTATGGAACATATAAAATGTCAATATAAAGGTAATATATATTATTGCAGCAGAGAATTCTATTCACTTTGGTGCTTTTGCCATAAAATAATTGTCATATCCAAAATGTCACCCTGTCCTTATGGTTATTGGTCTCTCTACTTTGTCCCTGCTGAGGCTGTTGGTTAAGAGCAAGATTGCAAACAGTCTTCTACAGGAAATGTTGTACATAACTGACCTCTCTGGAGGCTTTGCCTCTGTTCAAAGCCAGCTGAGCTTCACTTCTCGGTCTGTGATTTCTGAACAGAAAATTCATGTAATTACATGTTAATTCATTAAATTACATGTTCAAATAAACAACAGGGATCCTAATTCTTAGAATATCATATAAGTCTAAGAATTTTGAAAACCTATTAGTAAACTATTTTCTTTACCTGATCATTTACTGAGAGTAAAAATCTCTAAGAACATCCAAACTTTATTGTTTATTTTTCAGTGGAGGGGGTTGTAGGTGATTCACATTTTCCACTAAAACAATTTAATCATATATCCAGAGTCCTTTTATTTTCTGACAGTATGAAATTAACATTTCAATTTAAAAAATCATTGCATATTGTGTGCTGTAGCCCATTCATTTTATGCCTATGCCCATTTTGTATTGTAATTCTCAGTGTGAGATATATGGGCTTTACTTTACCTGAATTTATGACTATTGAACTTTACATTAGATATGGCCATTTTTTTCCAAGCCTTTGGTATTGACAGGATGCTACATTTTATTAACTGGAGTAGTAAAATATATCTTTCTGTTGTTTTTCTCACTATGTACAAGTAGGCTGCTGATTGGTAGGAGAATGAAATGGTAAAATATTAAGCAGTCATTAATTTTGATTTATTAATAAGCATTCTTTGAAGATACTTCCTTTCATCCAGAATTGGAATAGTAACTTTCTGTAAGATTAAAAGGCTTTTAAGGGGAAGAATTCAATATGATAGGAATCATTTGGACAGGTCCACTTGACTTTATAGGTTTTAAAGGCAATGCCATTTTAACAGTGCTGTAGATTTTTTATAATGAGAGCTTTTGATTATTTAAAAAGAGATTTTGTAATTTTGATGTGCTGCTCCTGACAGACTCCTGCATTTAGTTTTTCTGTAGAATACAATGTGACATGTATTTAAGTCAACCTTATTTTACATCCTTCCAACTGCTTTGTTCCTCTGGGGCCTGGGGGAGTAGGTAGTCTGTATTAACATGCATGGGCACTCTTATGACATATAGTTTAAGCTGCCATCTGTTCAAAGAAAAAACTTTTATGCACATGGGTTTTTTAAATTAAAAAAAAAATAGTTCTTTAATATGCATTGAATTTAAGAGAAACAGCCAATTACAGGCGTCTTGAAATTAATCTATTTATTTATTTAGTAAATTTAGACAGGTTTTTATTGATTCTTTTTCCTTAACAAGATATGATTCTTAATCATGAAATCACATCATACTTTGAGTTGAAAAGCACATTTAAAGACCATGTGTTTTACCTCCCCTCCACGGGCAGGGATATCTTTCTCTATAAGATATTAATCAAAGTGTCATCCAATCTGACCCTGATCATATCCAATGATGGGGCATCCACAACTTCCTTGGACAACCTGTTTCAGCATCTCACCACCCTCAACATAAAATATTTTTTCTTTATGTACAATCTAAACTCATCTTCCTCCAGTTTAAAATTGTTGTTTTTGTCCTGTCTGTTACTACAGGGCTTGGTATAAAATCTTTCTCCATCGAAACAGATGATCATTAATTCCCTTCCAACCCAAACCATTCTATGACACTTTGATCTTTCTCATAATCCTCCTGTAAAGAACAAGGAGAATACAGGACAATAATGCTTTTGCATCCATCAGCAAGACTGTTCTTCAGGTACAGAGCAGAGAGATGGGAGATAAGGACAGGGAGATCACTTACCTATCACATTTATGATTCTTTGGGACTTCATCTCAATTTTAATGTAAATATGGTTTGCCTGGCTCTTCAGCAAAGAGAAGAGAAAGAGAAAGGCTTTTGACTTGCAGTGAATGTGAGTTTTTTTATTATATGTTTAAAAATACTAATTATGTATTATTATGTAATAATATATTAAAACCAGGCAACACTAAAGATAGTAGATTTGGAAGTAACAGCATCAAAATGTAAATTTACAACTGTAGCATAGAATGTGGATGCCTGCTATTCTTTCGTGTACAGTGTTTTAGCAAAAGCAGGATCAACTAAGAAAGCAAGTGCTCCTACAAAAGACTGCTATTTAGAATTTAAATTTCCAATGGGCCTTAAATACTACTTTTTTGGGAACAAAAAAAAAAACCACCCAGTGGTAATTACTTCTATGTCCAGAGACTGATTTTCTTGCAACTGCAGATAACCTTTACACCTCTATTCTCATGGCTATATAGGAATTTAACCTTTGTTTCAGCTGTGACTCTTTTGTAGAATTTCTGGACTGCATAGGTTGTGCTCTGCAACCTTTGTGCTAGACTAGAAAGTGCAGTGGTACCTGACAAGTAAACTATAAATAAAAATTTTCATAAAACTTTTACAATGATGACTCTTGGGTATGTTTCTTAAGTCTTCATTTCTGAGATTGAGTAAATTGACAGCAGCAGACATAGATACAGTAAGTGATACTCTTCCTGTAGTAAGTGATAACTTTTGCACCTACTATTTTTGATTTGCATCTGTTATAGCTCTGATTTGACCTCTCTTATGAGTGTGTGTACATATATATATATATCTCAATGATCCATAGGCATTTCCCTTCTGAGTCATTTTCCTGAAGTGTCTGTGCTGGTGGGATCACAGGCCATCTCCATGGAAACAACTATGATACTACAAAGAGTGAGTTGTGACATCACTAAGTGAATCAACCAACAGAAGGAGTGTTTGTGAATAAAAAGAAACTCCTATAAAAAAAAATTTAGTAAATAAATTAAGAAATGCATAATAATGTCTAGGTAGTAGATCTATGTAATAGTGTCCAAGGACTATTTTTCTATCAAGAGAGTGAAAATTTTTAAATGTTGTTGGAATACGATAGCAGCTCTTTACATTAAAACACTGTCAATCTCTCTCAGCTGACAGTGTGAGCATATTTAAATTGCTTTATAGGTACAGTACCATATGTTGCTGTGAGTACGAAGATGCAAAATTCACCATATAAAATATTATCTATCTTGGGGTGAGCAGAAAAAGTGACTTAATTCTTGATATTCTTGTCTTTATTAATGCCAAAGGTAACTTCTGACACAATTAGATTATATGAAACTTATAAATACACTCTCTTCTCAAGTTGCCTTTTCTTATAGGAATTGCGTAAGTGACAGAAATTTCAGCTCCTTTCATTTATATGTTTGCTGTGTAGTTTTCCTTTTTCTTTGTTCATTCCCCCTCTTAGAAAAAGAATTATAGCACTACAAATAAATTATTTTTCTCATGATCTTCTGAACATCAACAGTCTCTTATAAAATATTGCAAACATTAATTTACTTTTCCCCTAATTAATTACAGCTTTTTTTAGCAGTCATTATTTTACCCTGTGGGTTTTTTAGAATTGGACATTTATGAAAACTGCTAAGCACCTCAACAGTTACATCACACAATTATTATTGTCCTCACAGCAAGTTTTTTGTCTGTTTATATTTCATATATGGAATTCACATCAGTTCCATCTGAAAAAGTTGCTCCTACTTTCAGTATCACAGAATGTAATTTTTTTTATAATTTTTTTACCCAAGGCATATTTTAATCAAGGTTTGGCAATAGAACTGATTAAAGCTGTCTTAAATTCTACTCCAAAATTGTTCATCTGGATATTCAGAATTAGTCATGCATGATTTTTAATCATTATCAGGTGCCAGAACACCCAAGACAGTCCAGAAGAGAATTATTGGATTGCTTTGCTTATGGTTCCATCCTTCAGTCTATTCCAGGAAGTTTGTGAAAGATTTGTTGCTGCATAACAGAAGGAAACACAAGTTCCTCAATCCCTTACATTTGTCATTTATAGCTCTATAAATGATATTTAGAACTGTCACATGAATAAGCAAACACTTTTACTTTGAGAATTGTTTTGACTATGTCCATTGTGGCATTATCCTTTCTGCGCCTGATTACTGAAAGATAAAAATTCAAAGGGACTGTAAAAGCAATATAATTTGCACCAGGTGTCAGTAAGTACATCTATTACAAGGTGAGGAAAAGCAGCAGGCTGCAGCCTGAAATGGGTATGTTCTGATAAAAATCTCAAGCTAAATATCCTTGTAGATATAACCCATCCATTTTAGTTTAAGCTTCAGAGAAGGTGTATTTCCAATGCCCTCTAGGGATTATTGGAATACTGGCAATAATGCTGTGGGATACCATTATGTGAGTTCTGGTGGTGAGGTGAGAGCATCCAAAGAAAAGCAATGAAGCTGGTGAAGGGTCTGGAGAACAAGTTTTATGGAGAGTAGATGAGAGAACTGGAGTTGTTTAGCCTGTAGAATAGGACGCTCAGGTGAGACCTCAATACTTCCCCAGCTCCCTGAAAGAAGGGTGTAGTGAGGAGGATTCCTTCTCTTCCCTGAATCCATAGCGGACCAGGAAAACTATTGGAAGCATTCTTCCTGATCCCCCTCATACCAACTCTGTTATGTGGAGCCAGGTATGTGGGCTTTGGAACAAAGGAAAATTTTCCTTCCTGTTCCAATCGAGACAGATTTACCTCAGACCCCATGGTTCACTCTGACCCAGTGTGATATAACCATGGCTCCCAGGTCCAGCCCACAGTGGCAAGTATTCCTGGTGGGTGCTCATCACCCACCCACTCATGGTGTAAGCATGGGCAGCCACAGAAACCAGCATAAGCAGGGAGCAGTGCCTTCACTGGCCCTTCATGGAGGGGGCCAGCACAGACAGCACAGATCTGCTCCTCGTCTCTGGCTGATCAGAGTTCAGGGTCACGCAGTGAAGGATACACATGCCCTAAATCTTCTGGTTTGCTGACACAGCCACAATCACAAACACCTGGAATGTTACCACATACTCTATTTCTTTTCATATCCTTATGCAGATCTTCATCCCTTTACTCAGTCATTGGCTCAGACCTACTTTTTGTTAAGTGTTTCCTCTTAGTGGCTAGTCCAGCTCATCATTTGATAGTAAAAATTACACATACACACATGCACACAGAGATCCAAGAGGCATCACAGCAGTTTACACAGAACATTTAGAGGAGTGATTTTTAATAAGAAAACAAGACAGCCTACAGTGGTCAGGTGCCTCAATTAGTCAAATGCATTGATCTGCATTTTCTCTTGCTCATCTGGACCCCTTTATTCTCTTTCCTCTTTCCACTTCCCATTCATTTTTTTCCTCCATTCATATTGATAATTTCCTTTCTTCACCCTTGTCTCCTCCCTGGTACAAAGGCCTTCCTAAATTATTCACAGTTTTGCTGTATCTATAGCTAAAATTCCACTTCTGTTATAGGTACCTTTGGCATTCCAGCCTTCTGTACAGTGAGAGACACAGCTCAGGCCAGCTTACCAAGGCTGTGGTAGGTTGCCATATGGCATTGGGAGATTTGACTCCCCAGGAGGTTTCCAATTCTCCCAATTAACTACCAGTGGGGTTTGCCTGTCTATTGCCTCACCCTTCCTTAACTATCAGAAAAATGCGACTGTTTCTTATAGACAGAACCATTAAAGCTTCTTGCTCCTACATCCCAGTTTCTTATGGTCAGTTGGCTAAACTTCAGGCCAGGGTTTATGGATGTGTCAGTGCACCTTAATAAATCAGATGTGCACTCTGCAGTTGGTCTGCTTAATTTTAATTTTCTGAAAAACAGTTTTACAAGCTCATGGAATTTGGATTTGCAAGTTGATAAATCCATTGTCTCTTTACTTTTTCACAATAACAGGGGAAAATTTGAAGTTTTCTAAATGTGCAGTGCTCATCAAATATATTCCTCTGAAAGAACTACAGTATTAACACACTGTTAAGCAAAACTGCATAAAGTATTATTATAGATGCATATATAATTCATTATTCACTGACATATAGAATTAATTTTCCAGTGCCTTATACATAAAATTTGATGAATGATCTTCATATTTTGATCTTTAATTACTAAAAAATTACCGTGTATATATATACACACAGCAGAAATGAAGCAACATTCAATAAAATAAAAAAACATATGCCTATATTGGTTTTTTTATTTTAAATTATTGTAGACATTTTTGGTGAAGTTCAATACAGCAGTAATTTCAGACTGAGAATTATCTGAAAAGTTTTAGATTTATCATTTTGTGTACATTTTTCTAAAAGTAAAAAAAGGAAATATAATTTGTTTTCATGTAGAAGTAAAAAAATGATCCCCAGCAATTACATCTTAGGTTTGTTTTTCTAGAAAAATAAGTGATACAGATAAAAAATGCAGACTGACACACAAACCAAATAAATCAGACACTATGAATGTACTATGCTCTGCAGGATAGATAACTTAATCAACAACTTATTTTATATTTATTACTGAAATTGATCTCAAAGTTCATGTCTTGATGAAACTTTCTCCACAGAATAAAAACATAATTGGAATGCAACCAATGATGTTGAATAAAATACTATTATCTCAAATAGACTTGTGATGACTAAAATGTACAAGATTTGAAGAATAAATAAAATATATCCTGTGGTTACTCTAAACCACTTGGAATTTTTCAAAATGTCAATAAGAAAATGGCAGCATCAGGCATAGAAAAGACACCAAGACATCAAAGGATGTTTTAGTCTTTCGTTTCAGAACAGTGGTGTTTGGTAACCTTTGGGTAGTGACTGATAGAGGTTTCTTAAACTTACCCAAAACTTCCAAACTTAGAGATATTCTTTACGTTTTCTTTTTCATTATTTTGCCACCTGTTGCACTAAAAAACCCCACAGTTTTCCTAATATCTAATTTAATTCCTCTATTTTGAAAGCTGAATTATTTTCTTGTCCTTCCCTGAATAGATAAATCCTGTGGTAGCTAAATAATTCAGCATCATTATTTTTTTAATAATATTTTATATGCTGGAAGACCATTAGGACTATCCCTATCCTGGCATTTTTCCTTTTTTTAAACATCAAATACATTTATTCAACCTTTCAAAATAAGAAGTCTTATTCTTTGAACATTTTGATTTCTTTTTTATTTGTTTTCTGTGGACTTCCATTAGTTGTGTTTCTAAAAACTGTGTTACCTGAAGCAGATGCAGCACACTATTAGAAGTCTCAAGCAGGACAAAGATAAACATACACTTTCTATGCTCCTCATCCAGTATTCTGCTGATTGCACTCCAGATTAAGATTTTCCTTCTTGTATTATCTTGTACATTTTGTCTGTTCAAAGTCCAACACAATCTTAACCTTTCTCATTTCAACTGAAACCTCCCACGGTTCAGTTCTTTGTGCTAGTGTTTACTAAACTTCATACTGTTAATTTTGGATGCTTTTTCCAAATAGTTAAGATGATTTAGATTTGAATTCTTCCCTACAAAGTGCTTGGAAGTCATTAACCACAGCAAATACATGTATTGTCTATTCAGTCTACTGGCCAGTAGCAAAACTATGTAGATATTAATGCTTCTCTAAATTTTTCAAATTGTATTTTCTCCACCTTGATTGAAAACTATATGTAGATATTCTTTGGAGTGCAATTTTTCACCTAATTACATACCTACTCTGGCAAATATTCAAGAGGTCATACAAACATCAACAACATTTCTGAAGTTCTGGTTTAAGCCATCTACTGATTATTCCTTACCCAACAGCACTGTTATCCTTTCAAACAAATAAATCAAATGGTTTTCTACCATTCAGTCTAAATATATCAATTTGAGCTCTTTCCCTCACTGTTGTAAATTTCTCTTTAAACTTATAATTTATTTCATAACTTATAGGAATATTTTTTCTGAAAACAAAATCAGACCCACTGCTCTGTAACTTTACTTACCCTACTTTTCTGCCTTTCTTTATGTAAGTAAGTTTGGGATTTGTATTCCACCAGCCCTCTGGGACCTTCCTTCTATTCCAAGAATTCTAGTAATCACTAACAGTTTGGACACTGCATCAGCCTGTTCCTTTAGTGCTCCTAGGAGAATTTAATCAAATACTACCTACTTGAATATCTCCAAATTTCTTCTGACTATTCTCTCATACTTTATCAGATATTCTTCTTTTGAGAACATTAATTTAATTAATAATGATAAATTTAATTTAATAATAATATTGTCATCTTGGTTTATTCAAGTGCAACCTACATCCTGTCTAGTGAAAGCATCCAGGAGATTTATTAAAGTATCATCAGAGTGAGGGAAAGAAAGAAATAAATGTTGAAGTGGTGATAATGGGCTACCAGGAACAATGGGCAATTGTTCTTAACTTTAATTATTTTTAGCACTTAGTTGTTGCTATAAAGCAAAAGGAAAAGCAAAAGCTCTAAAGATATCATGAAAAGTGTAGTAAAAATGCAGATTCTCTTTTTGCAAACTCATTAAAAAATACTGAAGTTGTTTTAAAATTTTCTCTCCAGATACATGTAAGGAAGAAGTAGACCTTAATGTAAATGTGATTCCTGAGAGTCTTCATCACTGACAGAGCTAGAGACAAGCCCAGGTATTTCAGGTTCCCAACACGCAGAGAAACTCTTACATCAGTAAACAGCATGCTGAATAATGACTTCATGCTGTTTAGTTTTCTCAGTTGCACTACAGTAACAATTACTGCAGTCAATAGGAAAGACTACAGTGAAAAGTGATAAATTATAATGATATCCTTCTTCATTTGCTTGACCAGTTTTCTTTCATTATATTCTTTGATTTTTTTTAAAAAAATAGTTCATAAAACAAACATCACCTTTTTTAATATAGTGTTTTTAGTTAACAAATCTTGTTTTTTCTCACTAATGAACTTTTGCGATGTCACTAAATGAGTTCTCAGTTGGGATTTGTCAAAGTAAAAATAATTTAAACAAGATTGTGATTGAAACAATTTCTTGACACATAAACAACACACAGTTACCCAGCAATCAGCAAACTGTACATACAGAATCAATACTGGTAATAAAACAGAACAGCTGCAGTAGTGGACAGGATGTTAATTGAACCTGTAGAATTTTATAGATGTTTTTATCTTGTCACAAATTTATCTCCAGAAGTTCTAGGCACACTAAATTGTGATTATACATGAGCAAATGCAGAAACGTGCGTGGGGTTACAGGCAGAGCTCCTCCAGCAGAGCGTGTGGGGTGGCAGCCACACCCCAGTGTCCCCGCAGTGTCACACCTGCTGTGTGTCTGCCCAGCTGCCACACCAGTGGAGATGTGGGAGTCACAACTCCCTGTGCCCATAATGTCCCTCGCCCAAAGGGAGAGGCCACTCCCAGGGCCAGGGAGGCCACTCAGGCTGCCCTGCCTGGGCAGTATCTGTGGTGGCACAAAGAGTCCTCTGAAGTGCCAAGTCAGGTTTAACTCCTTATGTTTCCACTTCAGAGTCTTTTCCTCCTGATATGAATTTTCATGTTGTTTTTATATGTCTTATCAGGCTAATTCCTGCTTAGTATCAAAAGCTTCGTAATTCTCTGATTGCTTTTTAATCCTGCTGATGGTTATCCTCCACTTTACAAGATCAATTTAGGCAAATGGATTTAGAAAATTTTGAGTATTCAGTCCAGATATACATAATACTTCTCAAATTTTCATTTCACCAGGTTATCAAGGCAAATCATTTACCAAAGGTTCGACTATGCAAGTACCCACAGAATTTAACCCTAAGGTTTAGGTAGATATAAAAGCCTGTCAAGAGATATTCCAAGGTAGAAACTGCCTAGGAAATAGAAAAGTGATTTTAACAGCAAAGTTGCACCTGTACTATGGGATGGATCTGCCTTATGGAGCATTCTGTTTTGTCCTGATCACAGGAACAAAAGGAAACTTTTTTCTTTTCCTTAGAGGGCATGTGAAAAATAATGTACTCTTAGATGCACTGCTATACCCAAGTGTTTACTGCCTCTGCTCTGGACAGGACCAAGACAGTAGAGACAGTCTCAGAAACTTCAGTTCTATTCACAGAAAAATTATTCTTTTAACAAAGGAGCTGTGATTTTTCTTAATCTTTCTTTAATTCACTTCCAATTGACAATATTGTTTTCAGTCTCTTTGACTTTTTCTCGGACTGTGTGCATTAATTTCCAGTTGATATGCTCACATGCAGGAAGCAGGCAGGCAAACTGAATCCTCCTTTTTTACTGCATTGCTTTCCATTGCTTTCATTGTCAACCACTGTGCCAGAACCTGCTTTGCTGTGATCACGCAATCTAATTTACTCCTTTTTTGTTCTATTATTATAGTAATAGTTTCTCTGCTAGCCCACTACACTTAATGTAACCAATCAGCTGTGCTACTTTAAGTAACAAAATCACCTTTCCATATCACTCATGTACAGCAAAACAGCCTTATAGGAAGTTTGCCACTTACTGCTTGTTTTTTCCATATTTGCTCATGCTTCTTTATATTAATGTAGCTTAAAATTATTTTTCTATTTACATTTTTTTCTGTTTGGGGTTTTTTTACACTTAGGTCCTTCATTCTTTGAAAGGATTTTTTCTTTTAATACCATCACAGTTCTTTCAAGAATATTGGATTTTGAGGCCAAATACTTATAGAGCTCTCCTGATAAAAGTCAGTCATTTCTCACACTTCTACTTATATGTATTACACATGCAAAAGTCTAAAAAAAAGTTAAAAATGGATGTATTCTTTTTCTCTTTGAAGTAAAATCACATATGGAAAAAAACATAAAGATTCAGAATATAAATTTGCTACTGCCTCATATTATCAGATAAGCAAAAACTGCAGCATGACTTTTAACACTGGCCTATCTGGATCCAAGCTTCTGAGCCCGAGAGCATCCTCTTTCTAACAGAAGTGGGAAGAACACATTGTAGAAACTCAGAACCAAGATGAAATCCCCCAAAAACCCATGAAAACAAGCCAAACTAAGATGTAACAAAGTAAAACAATGAGAAAGTAATATATTTGCAAAGTTATTATACTCTCTAGATGATGGACTTTGACTTACAAACTTCACATCTGAACTTTGAACTAAGATTTTGGCTCCTCTATCAGCATTGCCTATCTTTGTACAGTGTTATTTCAATCAATTTTTGCATGAAGTTAATGATAGTAAACATTAGTGTTGGAACATAGAATTTAACTTCTTAACACTGTAGAGAGAAAAAGAAAAGAGTTAATATCTAGACCAAACTGGTTTTCAACTAAAAATTCAGAAAACTAACATAATGTATGCTATACATGAATTACTGGTCATTGCCTTTATAAATAGAGTGCAAAAAATATTCAATGAAGCTATTAACTATATTGACTGTATAAGGCTATACCTTTTTTTTTTTCTTTTAATTCAAATTTGGTATTGCATGCATTTAAAATTGCCATCTTCTTCTCACACAAGCTGTAAGCACACTGTGCTGGTGAACTAATTTCACACATATGTCTCAGGTGAGTCAACTCAGACTACAGGTGCCAGTTGATCTTTAGAGAATCTTTTTTCTGCAGGCATCAGTCTGCCAAAGCCCTCTGTTTTGTGATGCAGCAAAGAGAAGCTGCTTCTGAGGGCATGGAAAGTAAGAAGAATATGTCCTGGCTTAAGTTGATTAAAGTTCTATCAAGACTCTTTCCATTCATCCCTAGCAGAAAATCACCTGAAAAAAGATGGTTTTGAAAGGTGAGCAAATGTATTTTCAGTTTTAGAGGCTTTCTGCCTGTGGTAAAACCACAGTCCTCTGTAAAGAAATCTGTGCTTGCAAAGCAGACTTATTTTTTACCTCATCTCTCTATTCTGTCAATTGTTTTGAATAAAATTTGAAGCATAGAACAATGTCCTAATCATTTTTTGGTCTTTGCTGATTTATTTTCAGATGTTCTTAAAAAAAAAAAAAAAAAACAAAAAACCACAAACCGGAAAAATTTCAAACCATGAAGAGAATGGCTTATTTTTGTTTTCAAGAGAATGATAAATGTACTTGCTATTTCTACTCAATAACATCTGTTTTAATTAGAATTGCCACAAGGATAATTGTGAAAAACAAAAAGAATGATGTTGCTGTAGTTTTGTTTACTTCCTGCTATTAAAATACACATTTCTAGTTGATATTTTGGTGAATTAATTTTTTAAAAAACATTATCTGTGTTGAAGGATTTTTCTTTAAAACAGCAATTATTTCCTTCTCTATTCTATTCCCTTCACAGCTTTGCTGGTCTAATCCACATCAAGCATATTTGTGAAATAAAAATTGTGAAATGTTTGCTACTGTCAAAGGAAAATGAATGACATAAGGATAGAATGATCTATACCATAGATGTAAGGGCTGTCAAGAGCACTCAGAAAGTTGCCTTTTCCTTCCTGCTCAGCAGCAGATCCCATACACCAATTCTTTCTCCCCATCTCAGAGAATGAATTATAAGTACAAAGACAGCACGATTTGGAAAGAGAAAGAAGAGTAAAAACTAAAAATAAGCACTTGTATAGTAAGTATTGGCCTAGAAAAGAAAATCTGAATTCTCAAAATCAAGAGA
This sequence comes from Setophaga petechia, assembly GCA_024362935.1. Lineage (NCBI taxonomy): Eukaryota > Metazoa > Chordata > Aves > Passeriformes > Parulidae > Setophaga > Setophaga petechia. The sequence goes on along the minus strand of JANCRA010000020.1, from coordinate 8,597,715 downwards.
AAGAAGAGTTGACCTATGGTTCCTGTTTCAGTGGTATCTGTAACTGATATCAGCAGTTCTTTACCAGCAGAAGGTAAAAAATTCTGATTTGCTCAGACAGACTTCTTTTAAAAAAATTCTTTTAACATATAAATTGAAGATATTTTTTCAAAACCAAATTGAACTCGGGCAGCTGCTTATTTTAAAAATTGACTAAAGATTCACCATAAACTTAAATAAAAATGAAGAAAATGTAAATATCTTCAAGAGGCAAAACATGTACTCATTATTAAAGTGCCTTTCTTAATCTTCTGTATCATGCAGTCTTATTTGTATACCTTCCTAACAAGAACAGCATGCAGCTGCTGCAATTTACATCATTTTTTATTGTGTTTCCTACAGAACTGCTTAAGTAGAGATCAGCATTGGCTGTTGTGGAAAGTGAGTGATATATTACCTTGGGCTTAGTATTGCAAGTGACTCAGCTGGAGTCTGTGTCAGATTTACAACACAGTATCTGGCTAATACTGGCAGTAGCACAACCTCTTTCAAAGATCTTGAGAGAACTTTCACAGATGTCAAATGTGTCATATTCTCTGAAAGAGGAGGGTGGAGATTCTATCACCTCCAGGAAGGTACCAAGCTTATTTTTATCCCTTCTGTAGACTTTTATCACTTTCTTCCTCTTCTAGGCTTTTAAAACTTACATCTGGAAACAATGTGCTATAGTTGCATTGCATTCCATTTGTATCTTGCAAGCAGCAATCTTTGTACCTGGGTTTGGTGTGGATCACAGTATTGATATTCAGCACTTAAATCATGAGTGTAAGCATGCTTCTAAATGCTCAGTAGGAAGCATTTTTTTCTAATTTCTAGGTAATAAAAGTATGGCTGAGATAGATGGGATTACCCTAGTGTCACAAACTGCCATTACCAGTTTACCTTGGTGCCACAAACTGGCACTGAATGAAGAGCACAACACATCTTCCCTGACTGTAGCCTTTGGTCACTCCATCCGTGAACTCAGGGAATCAGCTGAAAGCATTCCTTCCTATTGGGCTACAGCTGGTGAACAGCTCTGCAGAGAGATAGCTGTTCTACAGGTGTGCTGGAAATACATCATCTATGGGTGTATTCATAGAAGTCTTCCATCTTTTACTTATCTGTTACTCTTATTGGATTCACTTTACCTTTGAGTCTTTTGCCTGAGTTTTGTTTTAATTCATCTCTGATCAGTTCAGAAGCCTGTGTTTTCCTCCATGAAATGTAGAAACGGAGGGAGCAGGGTAACCCTCTGGTAGCTGCTATGTGCTGAGGTTGTCTTTAGCTGTGGGCTCAGCATGCAGGAAGGGCAAGCATCCAGCTCCAGTCTCTCTGGGTTACACCCTCGTTCACCTGCGCACCTCATTACCATTGCTGGCCATTGAGGTACACATTCCTCCAGTAACAGACCTTCACCCTTCAGCTATTCTGGACCATCTCATTATTTTCTACCTCCTCTCTGCTGTACCTCAGGCAACAGGAACTTATTCACTCAAAAACCTCACTCAGGAAGCTTACTAAAGCAAGATATATGCAGTCTTGTCTTGGGGAGCTGCAACAGTGATTAGGGAAGCTTTTTCATTGCTGCTTTGTATGTTTGTGCTTTTTCATATTAAATCAAACAAAATATAAAACCCATAGAACAGTCAAGGTGCATGATTTTTTTGGCTGTGTATTGCAAGACCCAAGTGTTTTTGACATTTTTTATGTATTTCAGTTTTTATAATTTATTCTTAGTAAAGTGTGAACTGAACACAGTCTGCAGACATTAGCTAGAAAGGTGCTAACTTCAGTATTCTTCCTTCACATCCCAGCTTATTTAAAAGGACTGTGTTATATTACAGGTATGTTTTGTGGATCCATTTTGATGTTTCCTATTTAATACTGACTGCCTTGTTATTACCTAAATACCTTGTAATGTATTACAGAGCTTTGAAAGAAATTACATAATGTACCTCATCCAAGCCACAAATTTATACTCAATTATCTGTCCTCTGAGCGTCTTACCCTAATGTTAGTTTCTTTCTCCTTCATTGTTTTTATTTAACCTGTAATTAATGCTTTCTGCAAATAAATGTGAAATGTCCATAAAATAGCAAATAATTTAGATGGTTAATTAAATAGAATACAAAATAATTGTATGCTGAAGAATCCTATGGGAATTTTTCATAACTGAAGACTCAAGTACATTTCATTTAAGATTTATGATGTCCTCCACAAAACAAATTGTAGTTGATATGAATGGAAAATCAAAAGGTTTTATCAAACTCAGGTGAGTTATGTAAACAAAAAATGAGTCTAAGAATACACTGCAATAAAAAAACCTGAAGCTGCAAAGTTTTATGTTTTATAGGGTATCTGCATTTCCCCATCTAAATGCATCAAGAATGCACATAAGTTACACTGACATAAAGGCTTTGTATGGTACTATGGAAATATAATTCCTCACATTTCTATCTATCATTACATCACAAGAAGGTTCAGATGTGAAATAGTGAGTGGAAAGACACTTGCTAATTTTTCATGATGTTCTCTATCATCATGTGTGTGGTATTCCTGAGCAAGCCAGAGTGCGACTGTAGTTGGGAAATCAGGGTGCCTGAAAAAGTTCCAACTTGATTAGAATCATAAATAATTAGAAGCTGAAGTTACTGCAATAACTGGAATCTGCATGTTTGTTGCCCTTGTAAGGAGACTTCTCATGTTGTATTTGTTTTCTGGTAGATTTTTTTAATGATGTCTGGTGTTTGTTTTGTTGTTGGGTTTTTAATTTTTGTTTGGTTTCTTTACTCTGTCCTTAAAAAGAGTTTTCACTTAAGTTTTTGAGAGTTTTCAGAGGCATTTATCTTTTCAGGTGTGATAGTTAGCATATTTTAATATATGATAACCAGAATGAGTCATTTGGAAATAGCAATGCCTCTAAACATGAAGAAAATATATTAATACATAAAATAAAACTAATAGAAATAGGAGGGATTTAAAGAATACAAAGAGCAACTACAACAGTTTCACTAAGAAGGAACCAGAAAAACTCTGAATTATATCATATTCTCATTTTGCTTCATGTCTCAGCTGTTGTTAAATGGCATAATTTCAGCAAAATTAATGAAGCTGGGCTAATCTGCATCCTTTCAGTTGAATGGAAATACACCAGTTCACACCAGCTGGGAGACCAGGCTGCTCCAGCAATGGCTTGTCCTTGGTTTCAGCCATTTACGGTCAGTAGATTTGCTTCAAGTTATGATCATTCCAAGAAAGATGTAAATTCATTTATGTAAAGAAGGCCAGGATTGTTTCATATGGAGAGATGTATGGAAGTGCTTTGTGGCAGATATCTTTTACAAAAGGATTTACATGCATAATTGAAAAGTAGTGACATTAGCATGATGAAAATATCTTGAGGTAAACAACACATAGAAAAACTGGAGTAATATGAAATGACAGCAAAAATATGGATGAAAGAGGCCAACTGAGTATCTGCCAACTAACACTGGTAATTCATTTTCCAGTTTGAGGATTTCTGGGAAGCAAGTGCTGTTCAGTAGATCTGCTCACAAATGGATCACAGCTCCTCTTCAGTAAAGAAAATGTAGGGAAAATATCATAAGACGCCATATTGATGCATTGTCTTTCAGCAGGAACTTTCAATTTTGTTTATTTATAACAAGTTCTTTGTGTTGTAGAAAACCCTATCATTTGACAGTATCATTAGATTTAATTAATTAGGATGTGCCTATTTGGTATTTCAGTTGTTCTGGTACATTGGAGCCTACAAACTGATTGTTTTTTCAAAAGCATTGGGAATCCAATCTATCTCCTTGGCAAAGCCTTTCATTGTAGCTCTCAGCAGGCAAAGTCACTGGGATTGTTTTTATAAAAGTTACTCCTATTACTGGGCCTTAGACCTCCCCTAGGGAAGTATTCTCAGCGTAATTAGCTGCTGAAACAAGAAGTCTTTTCAATTGCTTTCAGAACAACTTCAGGCTGGTGATTGATAGGAATATGAGAATTTGGGGAAAGCTGACAATAGTAAATGCTTTTAATTAGGGGGAAAAAATCCCAGAGAAGGCTTTAAACCATGTCTTAACTTACTTTACTGTAAAACGCGCCCTAACTTTTCTTTGTTTATTTTTTCCCCTTTGGTTTAGACTAGATGTGTATTTAAATGAGGTACATATTTAAAACCAATAACAAAAATAAATAATTTCTCTCCAGCTATCATACCTTTGTGGCCTAATTTTAAGCTAGATAATAGCTTTCTGATACCTAATGACCTTTGTTCACATTCAAGTATTCTTAAAAAATCATCACTGAAAACAAACACTAGATTGTACATATACACATATTCTCTCTTCACAAATAGGGTTGATTGCACAACAAATGAAATGTTTTAATTGGAATACTACCCTTCTACTTATTTGATAATTAGGTATAAAATTTGAACCTTTGAATTGCATGGCAAAGATAATACTATGTCAAATGCAAAGTATTATTCTGCTAGTCCTGATTGTACATTGGAGGAAGGTTTGGCTGAAATGTATTTTTTATTTTTTATATGGGTTTACTTGATTGCTAGGAGTTACAAAATGTAACACCAACATCTCTTCTTGAGAGAAAAGACACCCAGGGCTTCTTATAAATGAAACAATAGAACTTCAAGGATAGTGAAATATTTAGTTACTGTTTATTGTGAGACTATTGTTTATTGTTACAGATTTTGAAGAAAGGTTATTTGTTTTATAGCAACAAGCACCCTAGAGCTCACAGCACTGCTTCTCTTTTTTTTTTTTTTTTTTTTTTTGTTTCTTTTATATTTCCCTTTTGAAATAACTGGCAAATATTACCAGAGAATTTGTATAGAAGAATCGCAGAAAATATGAGGAGGTCCTCTAACGAGAGATGGATTTTGGTAAGAACTGCTGGATTTTGTCCTTGTGTTGTGAAGGCATTCTATGACTGAGGGTTGGGCCTTCATCACCACAATGTTTGCTCAGCAAACAGGGACCCTGATCAAAGAGCAGGAATGAATGCTCCAGGCACCACCTTCCAGGTGTGCCTTGGGAAAATGACACAGGAGAGGTCCTGGAGCCTGGGCACCTGCCCTGGCCATTGGGTTAGAGACTCACAACTGCTCATAACACCTTTACATGACAATTTTCCCCTTCCCTAAGCCAGATAATGAGAAAGGAAGTTAGAGTGTTTCCACTCTAGGTAAAGCCTTTCCATTCCAGCTGCTGCCTGATGTAGCAATGCACTTCACTTATTGGTCCTTTCTAACACACTTAGACACTGAGGGGTTCTGCTCATAGAGTGTTTAACTGGCTTCTAGGGGAGAATGATCACAGCAGAAAGCGCTGTAAGTAGTGTACACAGGTCTTCAATTTTTTCCAGTCTTCATTTTTGTACATCAGAACAGCCTTTAAATATGAAAGTTATAAAATAACCCAAATACACTGTGACAAAAAGAATTTATATTGTGATCTGTAAATGACCACATTCCAAAACATTAGATAGGTTGGGTGTTTTTTTAATATTATTTGGCTTAATAAACAGCTTTTGCACCTGATTTTTGACTTCCGTTAGCAATAGGGTTCTTGTATGCAGGAATACATGGAAAAAGCTTTCTGCCTCTGATGCTGAGCTTTACTCCCTGCCATAGTATCCTGGCTGTCCATAGGATAGACCAGGTGGTGTAAGGAGTCTTTGGCAGGACCAATGGGCCTGTGAAGCCCTTAGGACTCCATCCCTCTCTTTAATCATTCTTCTGTTATTAAATATCAAAGATACCGGTGAAGCTTTGCTTCTTGCCCTGAGTTTGATCACATCAAACAAAATTCAATTAATTATGACCTTAGAAACTGTTTTGGGGTATCAGACCTCAGGACAGAATTTTTCTGAAGCTGTACCTAAACCTCCTTCTCTTTTGTGAGATATGCCAAGCTAACATTTGGCCGTAGAGGCCAGTACAAAGCACGTTTTTTTTGCAGCTGATCTCAATGCAATAGCAGAAATTGGCTGGATCCCACATTAATGTGGTTTCCCACTTTGAACCACATCAAAGGAAAATGCTAATTCCCTGAGAGAAGGCAGGATGTTTAGGTACTTCACTGGTGCAGTTTTCAAATCAGGTAATTTAATGAAACTAGACAGAAGGAAAATTGGCTTATGATTGTGCCATTGGAAAGGGATAAATAAAAAGCTTTGCACCAAAATATCTTCCCTGAAGATGCAACACTGATCTGAATATCACAAACCAGCAGATTGAAATTTGAACTGACTCTGTTTGCACTGAAATGAAATACAATATTTTCCCTCCTTAGTAGGAAGAAGTAAATATTGCATATTGATATGCGCCATAGCTGCATAAAGTAAGCTTTTGACTTAGAAAAAGAAAACAAGGGGGAGAGGAGAGGAGAGGCTCAAAATGCTTACAAATGTATCTTTTCTCCCTACACATAGATGAAAATTAAAAAAAAAAAATAAATAAAACTCCCAGCTCTCTTCTGGAAGAGTTTTAAATTCACTTGAGATGTACTCACCAGAAATTAGACTAAGGTAACTCCACCAGAGCAATACAAGAGAACCTATAAAAAAAGCCCTAAGCTGTCACCTGCTAAAAATGAATGGGGCGAGTGTGTGGAGCAGCATCCATTGCTGGGGGTTCCTGACTGATCACTCTGTGCTTCCAGGTCCCTCCTGGAGCCTCCTTGCCAACTGACCAGATAATCAGAGTGGCAGGTGACAGCTCACTGGGGCTCCAGATCTTTATCTGCTGCCTGCTGATCGGCAAAACTTGATGAACCCAAGGTTACTTTAAGGAAAATATTTAGTGTGTCAGAATTTTGCATTTTTCAGTGAAACTTAATTTTTTGCTATAAAATTTCAACTGGCTGAAAGTTTTTCTTCAGTATGTTTTCAATCTGAAGGTATTATACAATCTGAATACTATTCAGACTGATTTAAATTTGCAGGATATTTTTTGTTTGTGTTTTTGTTTTGTTGTTTGGCTGGTTTTGTACTTTTGGGGGGGTTTTGGTTTTTTTTTGTTTGTTTTTAACTGCACATTTTTTACTGAATCTATCACTTTAATTGCTAATTTCCTATATTGGCTAACACACTCTAGAAAATGCTTTAATTTTATATAGATAGGCAGTGGGAACCCTGCAATGCATCCCTCTACAAGCACACTTTCCTATTATAAACTTGATTTTTCTCCTACAATTCAAAGTACAATTATACTCTCACAAAACTTCTTGGAAGTCTCTGCAGATATATTTTACAGTTAACAAAAAAGGGATTATCCCTACTTTTGTGGATTGAAATGAAACATGCTGGAAATTTTTGAAACTCTTCGTAATAAACTAATAAAGTAGTGTTTTGTAACCTCAATAGAACACTGACAATGGAGTAAAACAGCCATTTCTGAAAGAGACAAACCTTTCATTTTATATGAAATCCCAACAATAACTCCATAAACTAATTGAACTTTTTGTTCCTGTCTGAATATAAAGCATGATGTACCTCTCAAATATTTAAACTTGGTGAAACTCAACAACATGGTTCCATTTCTTAATTTTGCCATGATAATTTTCACAGATGAACACCTAAAGTTCCTTTTGCAAACATTTTGGGTGGTGTTTTGTTACCCTTTCCCTGCAGCAGTCAATAAAAATGAACACAGATCCATCAGTGCAGATCTTGAATTCTTTGCTCCAGCTGCTGATGGACATTGTACGGGATGTAGCACATGGGGACCAGGTGACACTTGCTCCTTCTGATGCAGAGCAAGGGCACTGACCTCTGTCAGAAAGGCAAGACAGAATTTCAGCATTCATAACATCTTAAACTGCTGCAATAAAATTTGTCAGTGTTTTTCTCTCACAGCCAGAAGCTTGTTTTCTCTTCCGAAGTAGTTTGGCTGTACAAAACTGCCAGAGTATTGAGCCTAAAGCTTCCTCCCTAATTACAGGCATAGGGGAAAAATCACAGACATACGTCTTTCCCTGTCATCCTGGGACTAAAGAATTAGATTTTTGTTTTATTGAAAAAGCTTATACATTTATACATTTGTAAAAAAAATAATACTCTGCACAGAAAATTACATAAATCATATAAATTTGACTTTATTCTGTTTTTGAAATGAACCATCAATGAATTTTTGAAAAACCTGTGTGCCTCTGGATCAGCAGGTTCCATCCACAAATCTTGCCCATCTCTCCTTGGGATTTCTCATCAATTCCCTTTGAGGAGAAATGGTTCGATTGAGATTCTTATTTCAGAACTAGGACATCTCAGGTAATTACTTTGAATGTTATTATTTCTTATTTTGGTTCACAGAATCTCAGAATTGTTAGGGTTGGAAGGGACCTCTGGAAATCACCTTGTCCAGCCTCCATGACACAACAGGGTCACCTGGAGCATGATTCACAAGGACAGGTAGATTTTGAATGTCTCCAGAAAGGGAGAATCCATGACCTCTCTGGACAGCCTGTTCCATCCTCAGTATAAAGAAGTTGTTGCTATGTTGAGATGAAACTTCCTGTGTTTGAGTTTCTGGCCATGGCTACTTGTCCTATCACTGGGCACCACTAGAGGATGACTTGAGCACTGCTGTTTTCTGCCTGCCTCACCAGAGCTTTCTAGTCTTCCTTGATCCCATTCTTTGCCTTGTGGTGTCATTTGTACCTAAGTGAAAAAATAGTAGTGGACAGTAGTCTGTGCCCCAAGCTGGGGCACCCTCTCAGAGTGTGATGGATTTTAACTCCCAGAGGGCAGCATTCAGCTCATGACTGTCCCTCAGGCCAGCAGGTGGGTGCCTTGGTACCCTTTAATAGAGTTACCCACTGTGAGCAGTCAATGTTCCCTTTCATGACAACCCCGTGTGAGTGCAGGTTCTCCTTGTTGGCCTTGCTCATGGACATCTAAAGCCCAAAATTACACATTAATTTTTTTTCTGCTCAAATATATTTTATCACCTAGGTACCACATGGGTAAGAATGTGGTTCAGTTTCCAACTGGAAGAAGAAAGATAATTTCCTAACCATTATTATTGCAGGTTTTTAAATAAATCCGTTTAAATATCTTCGTGTTCGCCCCTTGGAATATGACTGAACTAGAATACTTATTCTAGTCTTTACTAAATACATGACCCAAAAGATTCTAGGAGAACTAAACAACAATTTTAGTAAGCATGACTGCAATGCCAATTATGTAAGCGAGTTATTTCTTCCTCCACCTTTGTCATGTCAGGCCACAATTAAAGCAAAATGTTTTGATTTCCTGGCAAATATAATCATGTATATATCTGTACTTTTTGGGACTGGTAACTAAATGAAAGTTCAATTTCCAAAAATGTTGTGTTGTAAATATAGTCCATTCTTTAAAGTTCCATTGAACAGAAGAGAAACGTAGATTGATTTTTTTCCTTGTCCTTTTCCCACAAGGTTTTAGGTTCATACATAGTTCAATGATCCTGACAAGTCTTTCTTTAGGAGGATCAGGATGGGAGGCAAGCTCTTCAGCTTTATCAGATTTCCTGTATTATGTTTAAAGCCATAGAAAATTTCATTATTCCTTTTTTTATTAAAATGAAGTCATGCATATACCCGAGCCTGGCTAAAACACTTGGGTCCTCATTAAATATTCTTCTGTCTGGATTATTTTTCCTGTGTTACTTTACTACTTTTATTCCTTTTCTCTTCATTTGCATTTACTTTGTGCAAAACTTTATATAGACTTTATATATAGCTGCATGTCACTGCTTGATTTCAAAGTTTTCTGGCTTGATTTGAACTTTTCATTTAAAGAAATTTCTGTTGATACATTTACCCAGTTTAAGCATAACATACTTAAAAAGCTTTTATGCACATGACCTGGGAAATAGAGTTCTCTGGCATGCCTTCCAAACTCAGTGGTAAATATGTGCAAAAATGCTTTCAGAACTGAGACTAAGTTCTCTTAGTGCATTTGAGGGTATTCATGCCAGTGAAAATACATGTGCTTCAGTTCCAGATAACTTCATGTCCTTCATGAAGTGCAGCTACACTGACATCTGAATGTTCTACCAGGTAGACCCATCAGCTTTACTTTGCCCAAATGTGGAGTGCCCGTTAAAGACACCTCTAAGATTCAGTTTCAAAGGATAGAGGATGAAATCTTTGATGATGAATTACTTTAAAAATATCATATCAAATTAATAAGATCATTCAAGTCCTGAAGGTATCTTATTTTGTTGTTGTCATCTTTTCTCGGGAATTTTTTAGCTGATACAGTTGAAGAAAACCTTATTTTACACATTTACTTCTAGAAAACTTCTAAATATGAATACTCTTCTACTGAGATAATGGAGTTTTGCTTTCATTTGGGTGAAAGAAGAATAAAATATTAATATATACATATAATACACACACATTCATCCTTTAAGACTTAATCCTCACTGATCTAAAATTCTAATGTCATGAAGGACTTAAATGAATATCTATCAATGATCTGGTAGTTTCATCTCTGCCTTAAAGACTGACGAAAATCATTATGCTAAAAACCAGGTCAGAAGTTCAAAGTATCAACTTCACCTTGAGGGTTTATCAGCAACTATAACTCTGCCACTGCCTGACAGAAAAGGACCTGGGGGTGTTGGTCAGCAGCAGCTGGACAGGATCCAGGTGTGCCCAGGGGCCCAGGGAGGCCAATGGCACCTGGCCTGGATCAGCAATAGTGTGGCAGCAGGACCAGGGCAGGGATTGCCCCCTGTGCTCAGCACTGGTGAGGTCACACTTCAAATGCTGTGTCCAGTTTTGGGCCTCTGACTACAGGAAAGGCATTGAGGGGCTGGAGTGAGTGCAGAGAAGGGCAGCAGGGCTGGGGAAGGGTCTGGAGCACAGCTCTGATGAGGAGCAGCTGAGGGAGCTGGGGGTGTTATACCAGGATAAAGGGAGGCTGAAGCAAAACCTCATCACTCTCTCCAACTGCTTGAATGGAGGTGTAGCCAGCTGGGGGTTGGTGTCTTCTCCCAAGTAAAAAGGAATACATTAGAAGAAATGGTTTTGAATGGCACCAGGGAGGTGTAGTTTGGATATTAGGAAAAATTTCTTCACCAAATGGGTTGTCAGCACTGGAACAGGCTGCACAGGGAAGTGGTAGAGTCACCACCCCTGTAGACACCTAAAAGAAATGAAGGTGTGGCACTTAGGGACAAGGTTTAGTGATGGACCTGGCAGTGCTGGGTTAATGGTAGGATTCAATTTTCTTAGAGGTCTTTTCCAACCTACTAAACCATTCTGTTCTAATTGCACTTTGTCATAAGCAGCTGTGGCCTGCATATGATGGACACACTTTGTCTTTCATAGCATTGATTTTCAGGCTGGCAGGAACTTTCCTATTGAAAGCTCTTTTCCTCCTTTAGCTCTCATAATCTCTAAATGTTTTATTTTTTACAAGCTTAACAAAGAGAATATATTTCTAGAGAAGCAACCCCAAATTTGATTAAGATTGCTGTTGCAGTATCTAAAAAAGTCTGCTAATTATGCCAAGGTATGTCTCTGGAAAAATTTCACATATCTTGGAATCCACAGTGACATTCATTTACCATAAAGAAAAGAGACAGGAAACTTTGGCTGTAATCCAAAAAGAGGTGTGCTTTGGATCCGTTTTTCCACATTGGCTGAAATAGCAAAAAAAAGCAAAAATGATAGCTTCCAAATTTTAAACAACTTGAACATATTTCAAATTTTAATTGAATGGTACTTTTTTATCCTTAAAAAATAAATTCCCTAAAAAGAGAAGCTTGAAAAAAATCATATTTTTCTGATCATCTAATGGCAAATCAAACTCAGCATGTTTCTCCTTTCCATTGCTAAAACTATCTTTACCATAATTTTTGTAAATAAATGCCAAAAATCAATATACAGGTAATCAACTGAGGCCACTTTTCCAGCAGATATCCCCTAACCTTACCTGTAGGTGTTTTTCTTCAGAAAATATTTCACTAATTTTCTTTTTTCCCTGTCTCCATGACAGTATAAGTAAGGATGTCCTAATCAGAACTGGAGCTGTTTGATGCCACAGCAATAATAACTATCTAGCTAATAATAACTCTAAATACATGGAATATTTTTCAGAGTTAAAAAGGAATATCACTAATAGCTGTGAAGGCATACATTTGCCAAAGTAATGCCTATGAAGAGCTAATTTCATTCCATTTAAAGTTTATAAAACCAACTCATTAAATTAATATAAGGTTTTCATAGACTAGAGCAACATATGAAATAATCAATATGAGTGATAAAAATAATCTTTTTTTTTGAGCACTTCACTGTTTAATCTATATCAATTATCTTTGAGCATTTTCTTATCTGTGTAGGAAATATTTTTATTTGTTGAAAAGACAAATTAAAAGGTAAAGTTTTATTGTATGGTCTTCAAACCTACCTTCACATCCCACAGGTCATAGTAACAGAGTGTTTAACTCAATGGTTTCCACATAGTAACCTCAATCCAATTCAGTGAAGCACTCGTATCTCTGTTGGTTAAACGTGGATGTGGTTTTGAGAAACCTGGTCTGGGTGTCCTGGCCCTGACAGGAAGATTAGAAGTTGGTGGTATTTAAAGTGCCTTCCAACCCAAACCATTCTATGACTATAAAATTTTATGTTTTTACAAAAATGTGCCCTCAAGCCACATGAAATTCTGTAATCAACCATTCCAAATTTGTATTCAGTCTTAAATGTAATGACAACTGAAGTTAAGCAAGTCAAAATAGAGATGCCATTTTATTAGAAATCAATTTGCCTTTCTGCATTGCTGCTGTGTGACAAAATTCCATGGTAGTCTTTGAACCATTGAGAGTATCAAATCTCACAATTTCTGAGGAGTGAGACCTTAAAGTAGCCTGAATCTGGAACTGTTTCTGAAGGATAATGATACAGTTGGTAAGAAACTGGCCTAGAGGTGTGGGCCAGCTGAAGTCCACAATAAACTTTGTAATCCAGCTTCCCCATTTTCCCAGCCTGGAAGATTACTGGAGCAGGATTCCTAGGAGAGGAAATCAGGACATTTGGTGGGGCAGGCACAAAACCAAGCATCTAAGTCATGTCCTGAGTGCCACCTGTTGAGAGTCTCCAACATCCCCCAATGTAGATAAAGCAGCACTAGAATACATAAGTAGTACTAGACATAGTGTAATGTACAGAGAAATATAGAAAAATTAATTATTAAAAGTATTTCATTTTCACAATATTAAAAAATTATGGAATCTAAAGAAAATTCGAAAACACTACTGAAAACATACCATATGGAGCTTTCCCTAAATTAAGAAAAAAACCCCAAACTCAACTAAACAAAACCAGAACAAAACAACCAAGAAAAAAAAAAAAAGTTGCTATACTTCCATGTTATCTTCAACACTGACATTTCAGGTCACAACTCTGCTGAACAAGATGCAGCAAAACAAAGCTTTGTCTTAAGGTGGTGGTGCTGAAAGCAAAATAACCTTCACCTTTGTTGCCCCCCTGATGCATTTTACTTCTTGTGGGCAAAACAGAAGTGCCTTGTCCTTGAGCACCAGTATGGCCAGATTGCTGCCTTTTTGGACCGATGTACATCACCCCATATTATGCTTTACATATGCCTTCAGGCTACAGTCTAGCAGTTCTGAAATGTCAGGCTTAAAAAATAAGACATTTTAAAAAATTATTATTTATTCATAAATTAAGCCAATTCTCTCTTCTCTTAGTTTTTCAGTAATCTGTAATCTGGCATATTGAAAAAAATAGTCATAAGGAAATTGACTGTTTTTACAATGAATATTTCAAAAAGCAAGCTTGGTATTAGAACTATTTAAGATTGTGATACCAGCGCATGTATGGGGGCAGCTTGTGCAAGCAGAAAACAAACTACTGTTTTATTTCAACAATACAAATTGCCTTGAATTAAAAAAAAAAAAAAAAAAAAAAAAGATATAACAAATGTTTACTGATGCAACTATAATTTTCTTCTTGAAAAGCTGGTGTATTACTGTGGAGCATTCATGTAAAGAAAACAGCAGTTCAGTTCATCAATAAATTTCCTCGGTATCATGACTGTCAGGTCAGGTTCATTACTATAGAAAGAAACATTCTATTTGTAATAGAATCTTTCACAAATCACCATATCCATCATGTATGCAATATAAATCTAGTTAATATTCCTCTGAATATTGACCTCTGTTGCTTTGGAAAGAATATTTTGTCTTGAGAATGCATCACACATAAAGGGCCATTTGACCTTTACCTTCTTTCTTATCTCAGAGCAGAAAATTTAGAACTCATCTCATGCCCTAAAATATTTATGACTTATGTTTGTTTAGTGCTTGCTCTTTCAGTCAAGATCAGGGTGCCCTTTGATTACTGATCAGATTGAGCTCTTGTGAGTGGGGTCAGCGCCAGATTTTCAAAACAGACTCAGGTGAATGCTAATGCATTGAAGACTTTCTCACCTGATATGGTAATAGGTGTGGCTTGCAAGGTGTTTATGCTTCAGTGTCACTTAGTAACTCGTTGATTCAATTATTAAAACCTTCTAGGCAGAATGCTATTAATCAATAGAATGAATGTGGTGCAGGAAGGATTTTGAGGAATCTCTTGTAAACTGGTACCTGGCAAAAAACCAAAACAAAACAAAGCAAAATCAAAAAAGTGTTTGAGTGGATTTGGTGACACATATCTAGGATATTGTGGGCTTGGTCTAAGGTTCATAGTTGGCAGACTGCTGACATACCATGATAAAACATGAGAGTACTGCATTAGAAATGCTAATACCTGTTCTGTCTATAGGTCTTGATCCAACAATTAGTAGCTGATAACAGTTCCTAAAACTAAAAGAGAAAGTTAAGATTCCTGCTCTTATATGCAAATGTGTCTGTTCTCCACCCTGGCAAGGGACACACACTGATTTTCCTTTTCCTGCCTTTAGTCCCCCTAAAGCACTGACTTTTATTTTTTATGAGCTGAATGAGAAAATAACAGTACATAAGTAACTGAATCTTGTTTTTTTTTAGGAACTGGAAAATGTACATCTGCAAGTCCTAAACCTGAGGGGCAAGCTGAATAGAGGGATAACCTTCTGATTTTTCTTACAAATACTCTGATGTGTTGTGAGTAGAGACAATTACATCAAAGCCTATTCAGTGAGGTTACCAAAACCTTGTATTGCTGTTTAAAAACAAGCAGGGCCAAGGGGTTGAGGAAGGTGGTTCTCCCTCTCTACCCTTCTCTTATGAGATTTCACCTGGAGTATTGTTATCCAGTCCTGGGATCCACAGTGCAAGAAATATCTCACAGGCTGAAAATGTTGCTATTTCATTTATGAATATTAGACTTTTGCATTAAAAAGTGATGGATGAATTAATGTATTATCAACATATTTAGAGTGGATAAGTATATTTTTAATTAATTATGTATGTCAAAATACAGTTTTTAAATTTATTTGACTAGCTAAGATTATAAATCACTGCAGACGTGGTATGTAGAATCTTCTGCTCTTAGAAGCAAGAAGAAAGCCCCTACTTCCCTTACTTCTGTGGATGTCACTATTATCCTGGGAACCCCACCACATGGATGATCCCAGCAGAACCTGGTCTGTTGGAGCCTTGCAAGCACATGATATCCCCCATCTGGTGGAAAAGGTGCATTGAATGTAGGATTACAATGTGACTGCATATGTTAAATGCCAAATGATGTTATGGGCAAAAGAAAAAACACAACAAACATGAGGTGGCCAAGACTATTGTTAGTTCAACTGATATTTTGTTGCAGTGCGCCCCTGCAGTCTCCCTCCCCCCTTTTTCTCAGTTCAGTTGGATTTTAATTTATTGTATTGTAATGTATTGATTTTACTTACCTAAGATGGCGCTTGCCAGGCTTCCCCTCCCCCTGTTTTTCTCCTTGCCGGGCTGTCCATCATTCTGTTACTTAGCAACTCCCGCCTTTTTGTATCGAGTTGTCCCCTCCCTGTTATTTTTAAGTTGTCAGCCTGCCTGCCTGTCACTCTCTGCCCCTGCCTTTTCCCTAGAACATTCCCTCCAGGGCAGAGGGTGATTGGGCAGGAGAGGGCTGTCCCACCCCTTTAGTGGTTTCATTTGCTGCCGCCCCATGTCTATTATGTTGAGTATTGTGTTCATTGGCCAGAGGAAGGGATCCACCTCCCTCTGGTCTCCCTATATAATTTCTGTTCACCCCGCCCCTCGGGGCAGTTCCCTGCGGCTTCCTACCTGTCCACACTCTTCACCCTCTCCAATAAACCTTCCCCTGCTGCGGAGAACTGCTGCCTCGCGTGTGCTTCTTCTCCTCTGGATCGTGCTGCTGCCTCTGCCGCCTAGCCTGCTGGAGCTGCCTCCTCCACCACTGACGTGGAGGGAGCTCCAGGAAAGGGCATCGATATCCAGCTCGCTCCCGCCGGAGGTCCTGGATCCGCAGCTGCCCGTGCCCTCATACAGGCTGTGAGCTGTGCATTTCTGTGGGCCAGCCGGGCTCAGTTACAGCACCGCCACAGTATTTTAGCACTCTGATAGCCCACATCAATCCATTAATACAGAAATTGCCTCACTAGCCAAACAGCTGAAATTGATACACAGAAAAAAAATGGTATTTACCCTTCCTCTCAGGTGTTGTCTTCTCCCTTCATGGGCTCCTCAGGGACCATAGGTCCTTCATTCCTCAAAAAACACTCATGTTCCTCAAAAGGGAACAGATGTTCCTGAGGAGTCATCAACATCCATTAGGAGGTCTCTGATAGGTGGCATATGTGTTCTTGGGGGTGTTCTTGGGGGTGTTTCTCCCTTTCCTCAGTCCAGAGTCCTCTTGGGTTTAGTTTGAACTACCTCTCACAGCCTACCTTCTTCTCAATGGCTCCAGCTCAAGTTGAAAAGTTTCAGGGTTTCCCCCAGCATCTGCTAACACAGTCTGTCACACAGTGGTGAGCAGAGTTCTTGAGAACTTTCTTATATTTTGCTGTTGTAGAGCTTAAACTAACCCAGGCTGGACAACATTCAACTGCCCACTAACCAGTTCCTAAAACCAGTGAAAGCCAGCTCAGGTTTTGGCAAGCTCAGACAGGTCCTGAGACCCTGCACTGACTGGTCCCTCCAAGGCCTGTGGCCTTTTCCTAGCAAGAGCAAAGATGTGTTTATTGGGCTGCACCCACTATTGTTTATTGCAGCAAATGTTTATTTTTACATAACTGAATTTTCAGTTATAAAACATTAGACTGTGGGTAGATGTTCAAATAAATTGAAAAATGCACACCAACAGGTTTTTTTTTTAATCTAAAACACTGTTTTCATGTTTATGTAATAAAGAAAGGTATGCTGAGAAATCTGATTTTTTATATTTTCTCATTGTTAAAATAGTTGTGATATTACTTATTTATGCTCCTAGAAAATGGATAAAATTTATTGCAGACTTCAGCACTGGAAAATCTTTACAGAGATGCAAAAGAGTTAGTTTTAGATAAAGCAAAAACTTTTTGATTATGTGAACAGCATGGTTGGCATAAATTTGATCTTATACTTGCATAGAATATTTTGTTTGACATTTACAAGCTAAATATTTTTTTTAAATAATTTCAGTAACTTAGCTGTGTTTGTGCATCTTACACACTTAGAGGCTTCTACAAGTACAGTGAACTTAAGGATTAAACTAAAGTATGCTTCAAAAAAGGCCTGTATAAGATTTTGAAAAATCCCTAAAATTCTATGTAGCAGGTTTATTTATTTACAAATTATGCTTGCCAGTTAAGCATTTGCAGAGCTGCCACATTTGTTGGCATTGAGTTCAAGCAAAACCAAGGAGAGTGTCAAAGACATTACTAGCTCTAGATAGAGATACTTTATTACTGTTTTTAAAAAGGCAAAAATTGTTTGAGTTTCAACAAACTGTAAATCATAAATGGAACCCTAAAATATGTAAGTATTTAGAGGTTTATTTTCTCAATGAGACAAATTAATAAAATGTTAAAACTTCATGGTATATAAACAATTCCAAGGTTGTATATTTTGTTAAAAATTCTTATACTGTGGTGTTTAAATGATAATTTTTTTTCTGTTTTCTTTTAAAAATAAACAAGAAGACTTTTCAAGTGCATATATGGACCTACACACATGCACCGAATTCTATAGATAAAACAAATGAATTGTTGGTAAGGGATGGAAATGTACTATAAACATTTTTATTACTGTAAACCAGTAAACTGAAGCCTTGAAATGCTGTAATACATTTTGATCACTGAGACTCTGACCTAATTTGTAATAAATTGATTAACAGAAGAAGAAATTGAGACCAGTCTCAGGCCAGTGTAAGGTGGATCCACACACAATGTAGCTGCTATGGCACAATGTGGTATAACATAATCAGATATTATCTCAGGCAGAAAAAAAATCAATAAATATTAGGAATCTTTAATTAATTTTAGTTAATATATGCTTAGGTATTTCTGCAATTCTTATTCCTTTGTGGCTATTAGGACTTGAAGTAAGCAAAATATGCTGGTTATAAACTGGATTGGAGATGTGAGAATAGCTTTCATGGATAATATGGATCAACAAATCAGGCTTCACAGTGTAAAAACCTGGGTTAAAGCAGAATACTTCAATGACTTAAGGGAAAGTAAGCTTCATAAGTCACAATAAAATATCATATGATATCTATTACATAAACCAAAAGACAGTTGCATCATATCTGAAATTAATGTAGCACCATTATTAATCATTCAGTACTTTTCACAATCAGGTTGCATGATTTATGGAAACCATCAAGCAATGTATAAATGAGTAACAAAGTTATAATTCATGTTCATAACTTAGAAATTAGTTAAATGATTTCTAGAGATACATGATTTATAAACCTAACATATGAATTAGTGTAAGTGTCAATCCACTATTACGAAAATCTGGGATACAATTTTCTGTTCTGAAAAACAGCTTTTAAAGTAATTTTAAAAATAACCATGAATACATCATCAGTGTTAATACTGCTCTATCCTAGATTGTAGACACTGTGCAAAACTTGCATCTACATAAACAGTTGTTATTTCTATGAGAAAAAGTAAATTTGGTGGATGAAGGAAAACACCATACTGCATCAGTGCTGTAACAACTGTGGTGCAGTGGGGATTGAGGGGAGCGATTGCTCCCCTTGTCTGGAGCACTGCACTCAGCTTTGGGTCCTCCAGGGGCAGTTCTGATGCACCTGAGGGAGTTCAATGGAGAGGGACCCTCAACCAAGATGGTCGGGATTTGGGAAGCTGCTCTGTGAGGAGGGGCTGAGTGGGCATGACTGGCACAGGAGAGGAGAGAACTGGGGCTGTCTGTGGGCAGGGCTGGAGGTGCTAAGAGACACCTGCTGCAGTCTCTGAGGGCATTATCAGGATATTGAGGTAGACTTAGTATCAAAGTGCTCAGGGGAAAACAAGAGAAAACTAGTCACAAATAGAAACAGAAATTTCTGACAAGATATAAAGGGGAACAAAAGCCAGTACTGTAAGAATATCTTGGTATTAACACAGGTTTCTTAAGAGGTTATGAAATCTTCACCCTTGGAAATTTTCATTATTCAGAACCCTGAGCATCTTAGTGTGAATTCAGAGACATCTCTGCTTTAAGCCTGGCATTGAATTAGGGAAATTCCAAGGGCTCTTAAAAACCTCAGTGTGTAGCTGACCTATGATTCCATAATCTTCCCCTGTTTTGAAATATTTCAATATTCAGTGTTTTTCTTTATCTGCAGCAGAATAGAAATTAAAGTGTTTTTCCTAAAGAGGAAAATAGACCAATATTTGGGTACCATACTGTCTCCAGGCTCTTTGGTGACCAAAGGCGTTGGGATTTTTTTATGCTTGCATTGAATAAAGGATTAAAGTTTAAAAAGGCATTGGTATTTTAATAAAGCTACGTAATAACAGTGTGATATTTGAAAAGCAAGCAGTGGAAAGCGAAAAAATTCTTTGGTACAAAGTGACAGAATGAGAGTACAGTAACATATATATTCTTTACTGCATCACTAGAAGTTAATCAGGTTTAAGTGACTAGAAATTATTAAAAAGAAATTATGAAGTGGGAGAGTAGACTGGACAAGGCATGGGCCAATAACAAGAATTAATTCTGCAGCTGACAGCTTTGGTTGAAATTGTGTTCAGACAAGTGCAGACTAATGAGTTATGATTACTTTTTGATCCAGCAGAAATCACCATGAAAAGATAAAGGGTTTTTACCTCAGTGTCTAAACATGTTAGAGGTCAGAGGGACAGGACTAATTCTGAGTCTGCTTTGGATCCATCAGTATTGCTTAATACAAACAAGGAACATAAGAGTAGGTTAAGGGTGTATTTATGGTTTGTAACTTGCAAAATCTTCTATCATCAGGATATGGATTTAAAGTTCAGTTTAGACTACAAGCCAACAGGAATATATGATATGGATTTATCTCCTTTTGAAGGCTAAATTGAAAACTGACACAAACAGAAATAATCCATAAAAATGTTGTTCTGGAGAGGGCAGAATTGCTCTTTATCAGATTTCTAAACTGTTATTAAGAACTGAAGCCAAGTAAAATTTGACCTTTGTATCAGACAAATTGACATAAAGTACAACACTGCAACTAATAAATATATGGATAAATATGATGTCTTGTGGATTCAGATAATGCAGTTCTTTTTCAAAATGTTTTCAACAAAATTTTTTTTAATGCTCCAAAAGAAAAAAAAACCTGTCATGGCATAAAGGGGAAAGTAAGCTATAAAAAGGAGAGCTATTTGGGAATTTTATTTTTTCAAATTCTGAAAGAAAAGCAACTAAAAGAGTAAAATCTCAGAAGAAACAATGAAGAGTACTTAAAGACACTGTTCTGGATGTTCTGAAGAATATATACCACCTATCAAACAAAGACTTGAGGAAGTCCAGAAGGAATATGATAAGGGCAAGGGAGGTCATTAGATGCAAGAAAGCTTTCAGAAAATCCTCTTTCTTACTAAATAAGAAAAATAGAAAAATTCATACCCTTCACCTGGAAAGAATAAAAAACAACAAAAAATGATGAGAGATGTGCTCAGGTTTACAGCAGTCGGTCATGCCAACGTGCAGCTCTCTACATCTCAGATGCCTGGTTAAATTCTGCCTGGATTGTGCCTGAAATCACTGTCTCCTCACGGCAATGCCTTCTGAACTCACCTACTACAGCTAGCAATGGTATATTGGCATATTATCAAAAATGCTGAACTGTTAATAACAGTGTGTAATGTTTCTCTTAGTATCTCCCACTCTGCAGGGAGGAGTGGAAAGTGTCTTATTCAGATTTTCTCTTTCCTTTTTTTTTTAGAAGAAATCCAGAAAAGGTACCAGGAACTACAAGATAATTGTGAAAATTGGAAAGATAGAAATCTTCACCGACACAAGAGGGTTTGATTTACAGCCTTAGAAGAAGCCTAGATTGATGTGAAAACAAGGTAACAGACATTGAACAGAAAAATCATAAATTTATATTTCTATAGTTATAAGTAAGAATATGCCTTAAGTAAGTAAGAAACTGTATTAGATAAGATGATGAAGGGTTTTATAGTGTAGTAATATGATTGTATAGAAAAAAATTAGAGTTTATATGTTATAATAGAGATCTATGTGTGTGCATGTACTAAAGCCTTATTGGACAAAAGTATCTGCATTGCAGTAGAAAGAAGGAAAGGTGATAGGTCAGAAAAGCAAAATAAACTCTGGCATCAGCCTATTGGGTCAGAAAGTTATATCTTGCCTTGTAATGAAGAACCTGTGACCATCTTAGACTACGGCCAACTGCTTGCTGTCTTATAAATCTCATGGCCTTTGAGACTGATGTTATCTAAGCAATAAATCGTTCTTAGTTTGATTGTGGTCCTGTCTCTTTGATTAATGCAATGACAGTCACAGATAATAAGTCATATATTTGTTCAGGAAGAACTCAAAGAAATTTTTTTTTAAAGAGCAGAAAATAGAAATCTTACCTTTTTGGAAATTAACAGCACAGTGTTTACAAAAATAAAAATTTGTCACAAAATTGATTGAAAGAAGTTCTTATATTCTTAAAGCCCTTTGTGGATTAATAATCTGTTAAATGTTAAAAGGGAGGAAATAATTAACAAGTATCTTGCCCAAAGGAAGGGCTTTGCATGAGTCTGTGGTATGAGGAGAGCTTTTTAACATATTGATTTGGAGAAGTTTGGAAAGTGAGATAAAAATTTTGCTGGTGATAGGAAGATACTCTTGAAAAGTTGAATCTCAAGAGTAAGATTTGATAATGCAGTATGTCTGAGAGATAAAGTGCCAGTCAGAATTCAAAGTTGATACAGGCAGCAGCAATACAATCTGTTTGCCATTTCACTGCTGGGTGAGAAAATTGTAAAGTACTCAGAAACAGTGACAGGCTTCAAACAAATTAAGAAATTAGTAAAGACAAAAAAATGCAATTGCAGGTAACTTTTTATGAAACATCATCTCTGTGATTAGAAGAGATAAAAATGGAAAATAGAATTCTGAGAATTATTATTGATCACAAAAAGAAAAATATTAGTATGACATAATACTCCTGTATTTTGAAAATGGTATGTAGCTATAATTACATCATCAGAAGACTATATTTTAAGATTTTGACTAAGGAAGTAGAATGATCAAACCTGTGCAACCTGGTTTTACATGGAAAAAAACCACATTTCAACCTACAGGAGATGTAATTGAATAGTGGCATGAAACAAATGTTACTAAAAAGGGAAAAGGAAGAAGCTTCTCACTTTGTAAAGAAAGTTAACACCTAATTAAAGGATGTGGTGAGCATATTTAGAACAAACCTCCTTTTTCTTTCACAGTATGCTAATTCTATCTTGGATCTCTCTGTTACTGTTTTGTTTCAGCATCAAAGTCTAAATGGGCACTGCCATTGATGGTCTGCAGAACAGGAAGTTCATAATCTGTTATTTGACAGAAGGTAGGAAGGCACAGCAGAAGTTACCCTGTTAGTGATCTCATAACTACCATGAAGAGTGGTTGGATTTGAGACTAGACAAAGGTTTGGGCTAGACAGGTGTTATTTCTTTAGCAGAAAGAAATTTCACAGAAAAACAGAGGTCAAAACAAAGCTCCACAGAACAAGGACAAGATTTTATACAAGTTAAATGTAGCCATTTAAAAGCTACAGCATAGTTCAACTCAGGCATCCAATTTCTTTGTGGAGTTATTTTTGAGAAAAACACCTCAAGCACAGAGGAAACAATTTAACTTTACCTACTGTGGGTTTGTAAGTGTAAAGAATTTGTCACTGTACCAAATGACATCTTCGTCTCTAAACTGGAGAGACATGAAGAGTGGGCCACTCTGTGGATAAAAAATCATCAGGATGGCCTCACTCAAAGAGGTGTTGAATTGCTTGATGTCCAAGTGGAAACCAGTGACAAGTGGCATTCCTCAGGTGTCAATATTGGGACTGGCACATTGCAACAGCTTTTTTGGCCTCATGGACTGAGAGATCAAGTGTACCCTAAGAATGTTTGCCAGGGAAACCAAGCTGCACAGTGCAGTCACCACCCTGCTGGAAGGGATGCCATCCAGAGGCTGGACAGGCTGGAGAGGGGATTCTTGTGAACCTCATGAAATTCAACAAGGCCAAGTACAAGTTTCTGCACCTGGGTCAGGGCTATCCCAAGCACAGGTGTGGGCCAGGTGGGGAGCTGAATGAGGAGAAGAAGATGCTCCTCAACACATAGCCCAGTGTGAATTGTCAGTAAAAGCTCACAGGCCAGAAATCCAACCTCATACTGGACTTCACCACAATAGTCATGACCTCCAGATTGAGGGAGGCGATTGATCCCTCTACTCTGCTGTCCTCGTTTAGGGCAAATTTGGGAGAAAACCTCCAAAAGGGGCCCCTCCCAAAAGCAAACCCACACAGCCCCCTCCCCTCAACTGGTTCGGGAAGGATTCCTGAGAGAGCAGTGGAAAGAACCTGTTTATTTAACAGGCACAGCACCCCCCAGCACACAAAATGAACAATACCAGATGACACCACTCTTTCACCCCTCTGAAAAAGGTGACAAATTCAGAAAGTCTCTCTTGGGGGTGGTCACTCTGTTTTCAGTCCCTCTGGCGCTGGGGCAGCTGCTGCAGCCACAGGGTGCAAACTCTCGGTGTTCCCAGGTCCCAGTCTGGAGCAGGTTCGAGTGGTTCCAAAAAAGGGAAAGGAAAAACAGTCCGGGGAAAATTTGGACTGCCTAGATAAACTAACTAATGAGCAGAAGCAAAAAGCAAGAGCAAAGCAGGAGCAAAGCAGAAGGAAGAGCAAGAGCAAAGCAAAAAGCAAAGCAGAAAGCAAAAGCAGCACCATGTACTGCCCTGTCTGTGCGTCCTGCCAGCTGTGGGGGAGCAGGCTGATAACAAAACCAAAAAAAAAATATTTGCTCTTCAGAGCCAGTCTTGAAGGCACAGAATATAATATCCAGCATAAGCAGAACACATGAATGGAGGTTCAAGCATCATAACGTGACCCTAGGACATCTGCTCTTGTGAGAACCCTCCTGGAGCACTGTGTGCACGTTTGGGGCCTCCAACACAAGAAAGACACTGACCTGGCAAGTCCACAGCAAGGCTCTGAGGATGATCACTGAGGCACTGGAGTGCCTCTCCTGTGAGGTGAGAGGACTGGGGTTGCTCAGCCTGGAGAAGAGAATGTTCTGGGGAGTCCACATAGCAGCCTTCCAGTGCCTAAAGGGGGCTTTCTAGAAGGCTGGAGAAGGATTTTTCAGAAAGACATGTTGGGATAGAACAAGGGGGGACGATATTAAGCTGAAGGAGGTTACATTTAGAGTAGATATTATTAGAATTTCTTAACTGTGGTGAGGTAGTGGAGCAGATTTCCCAGAGAGGTCATGAGATTCCCATCCTGGAGATATTCAAGGCCATGCTGGACAGGGCTTTGTTTAACATGGTCTAGAGGGAGGTTGGGATTAGATGATCTTTATGGTCCTTTACAGCACCAAACATTCTGTGATCCTATGTACCTTGCAAAAGGATTAATTCTTTCTTTTGGATTCTGTCTTTTCAATGTTAAAATGTGATTGGATGAGTATTTTAATATATAAAGTATTTTAGGTCACTTGCTATTTCTTGGTCTTTTTATTTTTATTTTTTTTATTAGGACCCTAAGAGAGTTCAAATATTAAGGCTATTTTAACAAGGCCATCCTGCAATCCATACATTTTCCAGTTTTTATCCAGTAACCAGAGATACTTATTTTAAATGCAAACACAACAAAAGAAAGCAAGATTTTCCAGACCCTGGGATTTGACTAACAAATGCTACAATGTTCATCAAACAATAGTTGTCCATTGTTCTAAAAAGTTGTTTTTAGCATAAAGAAGTGATTGCTAAACTAAGCTACTTCCGAATGATTCACAGTAATTAATGTTGTTGAGCAGCTGAGGATGTTTCTCCAGTACTTCAGGAATTATTTTTGCATTTTCATTAGACAGGGATTGAACGGAAGACAAAACCTTTTATTAGCTTGAGACTATCATCACCATCTAGATAAGTATCTAATTTCACATAAATTATTCTTTAGCATTCAAATTCTTTTTTGGTTCATTTGATTTTAGTCTGATTCTGAACAGAAAATTCAGGTCTTTCAAAGTTCAATTACTTCTTTGTGTGTTATGTAATTAATCTTAATTTAATCATAAAATAAGAAATAACACCATCACTGTATTAGAGCTAAACTGTCAGGAAGGAGCTCCTTGCATGAAGACTCTTATGCAGCTATAATCCTCACACATTTCAGGGAAATATTTGAAATAATCTACAATTTATTCTACTTTTGAAAGGCTGGTAGAAGATTCTACCAGCCTTTCAAAAGCAGAAGGTTCATCAAAACATGAGAATGAATATTGTTTTTCTTTTGTGCAGTCATGTCAAACATTGGTGTTTTAAAGGCCAGCTTTGATCAAAGAAAGGATGAATGGCCCTTTGGGGGCCACATTTTAGTATGACTGCAATACATAGTATATGAACCAGATTATTTGATAGAAATATTTCTTTTGAACTTAAAACCTTAAATTTTTCTATTATTATACTGATGATATTCCTGACATTTGAAGTGCAAGTCCTTGAATATTTATTGCTCATACCAAAAGTTCTGGGTTTGGTTTTGCTAAACTGTAAGTCTTATGTAACTGGTTTATGTTCCTAAAACATTCCTAAAATGTCTCCCAGAGTAAAAATTATTTTGAGGGTTTTTTTAAAATTTTATAGTTTTATTCTAATGCAATGAATACCTGATTCTTCTCTTTTAATTATAATTATTAGTTCGGCACTGGATTTATGGATTTATGCTTGGATTTATTTGGAATAATTTCAGGCATTTTTGCAACGTGTATGTCAGAAAGTGTCACAAATGACCTTCCTTATGTTACCTTACAAAAGACAGAGCTGTTGGATTGCTTTTCTTAAGCTGTTGATCCTAGAAGCATATGGGGAAATTACACAGTACAAGCTCTATACTTCATCACCTTATCAGCATAATGAAAGAGCACATTAGGCATTCAACCAGGACTGCAACCCAACAGCACACCTTGGGTGTGCTGACTCAGCTTCTCCAGGGCAAGATGGAATCACATTATAACTTACGTATTAAAATCAGAACGTGCTGCAGTTAGTGGAGAATGGGGAAAATATAAATGTTCTTACCAGTTTTAAAAAATGTGCTCAACTTCAAAAGAGAAAGTTAAGGAGCGTGCTAGTGAGTCGTTAGAAAATAATTAACCATGCCGTCAGCATTTCAGGTTAAATATGTTAAGAAAAACTACTTAAAAATAGGCTCTGATTTCAAGTTTTTAGTTTTGCTATACAGTCCATATGGAAAACCACAGGAGAGTATGTAAATTAAAAAAAAAAAAAAAACGGGGTGGGGCAGAAAAATGAAACAGACATAATTTTATTTTCCTGTATTTAGGATAGGTTGATAGGCTTTTGCTTGTTTTGGTTGCTTGCTGTATCTGAAGATTTCCTTGTCTACATGAGCAATTTTTTTATTTGATTGTGTAAAGATTTTATATTTAATTTTTAGATAGTTTTATGTGTGACTCTGTACCTAAGCATAGTTTTAGTGAAGGAAAGTATCTTGGCTATTAAAATATGGGACTAACAAACTGGGAGTACATAATGATGTTTTTCCCCAGAGCTGGTTTTGTTTGAGTTCCACTGAAAATATCTTAGAAATTTTGGAACTTAAAATTTTGGACCTGTAAGTAATATCTCACTGATTCTCAGTAGAATCTATGAATAGCATTCTTACACTTTTATTTAGATACTGATTTTACTTTGCATGTGTTATACAATAAGATTTTTTATACTTATATTAATCAATGAAACAAATTCCCATAATACTTTGCTATTCAGGTTTAGGACTGGCTAAACTTATGACCTCTTGCCTAGCTGATTCTTTGGGGAACTCATTAGCCTGTGTGTCTAGAAATGCCTTTTATAGCAAATGAGAGTGATTTGTACATCCTGTCATTTTCCATATTCTTCTTTTAAAGTACCACCCAGCAAAGCAGTTAGCAGAAGAGACCTATGTGATTGATACTTTAAGTCACTGGTATCTCTGTTGTCAAAGATTAAGCAGGTGAGAATTATGCAAATCTGTGGAAATTGGTGAGCAGTAGGCTTCAGAGAGGGTATAAACTTGAGTAGGTAATTGCACTTTATGGACTTACTGCATTTTTGCTGTCATATTGTAGGGGAAAAGAGAGCAGAAGAGCAAAGTAAGACATTTGTCTACTGGTTAATTAGTGTCTTGATCAATAAATTGGTTGAGCTGAATGTGAAAGGTTTCTTGAAACATCATTAACTCAATTATACTGAACAGTCAAGGTTTAAAAATCTGTTTGCCATTTAGTTTTCGTATTTAGAACTAAAAAAAAAATCAGGAAATTGTGCAACACCTGAGGGATACCAGAACAAATTCAATGATGCTGTGTTTCACTTTTTTAAAGTCAGCAAGATCCAGGAAATTCAGTAAGGTTAATGGACTTTAACTTGAGTACGAAGAAAAGCAGAAAGAAATATTTTAATTTATGGTTAAGGAAGTAATAAAACCACAGAAACCTGCCACAAAAATGTGTCCATTTTATTCTACTTAATATGATTTAAAAAAATTAGCATAATAAATTATGCAAGAAGGATATTCTGTCTTGCTGAAATTAGAGTGTTGCCCTCTACTGAGAACAAAATTTTTTTTCTAAGAAGAGTTTACACTTGTGAACATGTTTGTCTACTTTGCAAATAAAAAGTAGATGTGTAAAAAGGATTTGTAGTGTAGATGTGTAAAAATTAGATATGTACTGTTCCTTTAAGAGTCCATTGAGGCTGTTCTCAGGCTAATGAGATGTCACCCTCTCCTAATTTGAATGACACCCAAAAGCACAGACCTCCCTTTTTTCTAACTACCTAATTCTAATGAATTTGAAGGGTAGATTTCTTTAGGTTCTACTTTCTAGGTATAATGAGAAATTCAATTATGCTCCCAATTATATACCCCATCATTTTTGTTGTTTATAATTAAAATTCCTATTTTAGAACATTCTGTTATACAAATACTAGTGCTATTGCCACCACTACAATTGCTAAACAACAAAGATAATAAGCTTAAATTTAAGAAAACTCAGAAGTGTAAAGAACAGAAGACATACACCACTATATATTGTCTCAAAAAATATTTTCTAGCTTTTTATCACTGACTTTTTTAATTACATTGAGACACCAGACTCCCATTGGGAAACTGAGTATTAGACGTGTTAATTGTGTCTACTAGATTTTTCAAGATAAAAAAAAGCTCAGAGAGACCATGAAAGTTTTCACTCCTCACCTTGCTTAGAAGAGGAAGGAGCAGAATTTACAACACACTGACATAGCTGTAGCCATAATACATAAAAATATATATATTGGTATTAAAAAGACTCAAAATCAGCACTGGAAACCACCTGTTAATGATGATGCAGAATGTTACATAGCCAAGAACAATGCACGGGGCCAGCTGAGCCTTCTGTGGCTGATAAATAAGATTGTGCCTTACAATGTGGTACAGGCTGAGGAGGTGAAGAGTGGGAGCAGTGACTGTGTGTGCTGCACGTGCTGTGAGAGGCACGTTGGAGCTGGGGGTCAGCCTGCACCTTCTGTGGGGGACCCCAGCAATGTGACCCACCAGCACCTCTATCAGTCTGCTCTGAAAGACCACTCAGACATTTTGTGCACATCAAAATGCTTTGACACCCTTGAAACCAGTCCAGCTTTCCAGCTTTAAAGAAAAGATTTATAGGTTTGAATCCATTTGCCAGTATTTATTGTGTTGAAGTTCTGGAGACTAGACATGATCTGTACTTCCCACTGAACTGACAGTCCCTTCCCTTTCTCTTCTGTTCAGTCGTGAATGGTTGATTATTTAAAGTAAAAAATATGGGTTATAGAATTGTGCTATCAATACTTGAAATAATTTTTTAAAAATTCATTTAACATCCTTGTGTTTTCTACTCTATTCAGAAGAAAAGTCTGATGTGGCATTAATTAATCTATGCTTAAAAATATATTAACAGTGGTTTTTTATCCTTAAAGAAATTGGCAAAATTTTATCAATCTGAGACTAAATTCTTGGGTGTATAACATGTATGACCACTTTAGGATAAAGCTTAGTAAAGTTTGCTCACTCAAAAGAAAACAAAACTCCTGACATTAATACTAGAAGGAAGGTGAAAGGTAAACTGGATTGTCTATATATTGTGCAGATTGGAAAAAAGAGATTGAGTCATCACTTTCAAGTTAATATTCTACCAAATGAATGAGCTTTCTGAATACTAAACAGATATCAAAGTACCCATATGGAACCCCTGCATCAAAAGTACCCCCAAAGGAAACTTAATTGTCAATGCTCAAAATTAAATGTTAATCCTAATAGAAATTAAAAAAATTGTGTAAACCATACTAAAAAGCAATAATGGTGAGCCTATAAGATGATGTTATCTAAGATTGCCTGGCACATGTGTATGACTTTTCATTTGAAGATGGCAGCAGTGAAAATTTTTAAGATATTCCTCTTTAAGCCAGAAATGTAACTACTAGATATATGATGGTCCTCAATGTGTTGGAAATAGTACTGGAACAAGGTGGGTGAGAAGATTGTTAAACTCTGACATCTCTCTACTTGTACACCACAGAGATTCAAAATTGAAAAGGCGAAAGTGAAGTTATCTAGAATTATAGTGGGATGTGAGGTACTAGTGTTAAGCCACCACTGATTTCAGAAAATGTATCTGTGAAAAAAAAACCTGATAAACCACCAAAGCTTAATCTTTTTCTGAACATGAAGTAGAAAAATCATAGAAGCCAGATTTAGTAAATGAATTCTCAACCCTGGAAATACTTGTCTCAAATTTCTCAAAACAGGTAGTCCAGGATCACCTGTCAGGTCCAGTCTACTTTTGGGCACTCAGGGCAGTGTCCAGCTGAGTTTTGCATATCTTCAAGGTGGAAACTCCACAGAATCTCTGAGCTGCTTCCACCATTTGACATCCTACAGATTAAAAAATATTCTCTATGCCAGGGTGTAATTTCAACTTTCAATTTATGTCCATTGCTTCTTTTCCTTTCATTGTGTATCTCTGAAAAATGTGATTCCAACATCTCTTCTCCCTTTTGAGTAGCTGTAGATATATATTAGAAAAACAAAAAACAGGAAACAACAAACCAAACAGAGACAGAAATTAAAAAGGATCACAGACAAAACCCACACTATTTGGAATTGGATGAACTGGAAACTCTCTGTGCCTATCTCAGCTTGTGATTCCATCACTAAATTCCTCATATTGG